>JAWQEG010000033.1:3120000-3717500 GCA_033782935.1 Petrolisthes cinctipes
ATAAGGGAGACTTATGTACCAGCCTGAGCTTGTAGTGTGTGTAAGACGGTACGGCAAGGGGAGAGAGCTGTAGGTACTTGGGAGTCTGCCAGCTAATAAATGATGCTATAGCGGCGAGTGCTTGAGGAGCTGAGCAGAGTTAAAGGGCCCGCGCGTTGGCGGAACAAATGACGACTGAGATGCCTGAGCGCATCATATAGATGCTTGGCTCACTAAACTATCAACAGAGGCAATTGCCTACAGCACAATGAAACTGTAGGGGAATCACTAATTTATTATGTTTTAAACTTTCTTGTACGAGTTTTTATTCTTCAGCTTATTATTAAGCTGCTTAATGCGAAAATAAATTCTGCAGCGAACATAGTAAGTAGCAATTAAAACAGTTAAGGAAGCTCCTCATGTTTCTACCCAGGTGAACAGACTCTAGAATACACGGTACAGTTTATTGGTAATACACAGGTAAGCAGTACATATGAATATAGGGAAGGCAAGCCTGTCGTGCAGCATCATGGAGAGTCGGTAGTTGCAGTTGAGCTTGTATAGTAGTGTAGAGCAGGAGCACTACATGTGGTCAGAGTGGGAACACGTGTGTATGCAGGTGTATGTCGACAGCAGGGGCGAGGGAGACCTTCCTCTGTAGTAGCTCGCTGGATAGTCTAGCCTGTGGGCAAAGCCACCCCTTTTTATCCACTCGCTTCCAAGTTCCCGTATGTGGCGTGCCCACGTGACCCGCACATCACCTGACATCCTGCACCCATCTTGACTCATACCTGGGAGAAAGCGGAAGGCCGGTGGCTGGACTCCCAAGAGAGGATTAAGCTGTGTCAGGAGAAGGGATTAACATACCCGTCAGACTGTGGCTGTCTGGGCCAGGGGAAGTACAAAGGAGCAAGGAGTGGTGTACCAGCAAATGGAATATACAAAGGAATAACGAGTGGTGCATATGGCACCACTACATTACCCCCATTCCCCCCAACAGAATGAATTTATTAAGGGAGAGTGGAAGGCACAATACATACAAAGTAATACATAACATAGAATAAATATATATACAGGCGATGAAAAAAATATATTTATTGGTATAGTGGAACCAGCACAGCTGGATTTGCTATAGAAAACACCCCTTCTCCAGCCCAGGCCCCGTATAGGCATAATCTGGGCTAGAAGGGTCTATTCCGTGACGATCATCAGAAGTAAATTCAAATTCAAATCTGGCGCTGTACTGATAGTGGAGCCACCTGGTGGTGGCGTGATGAGGTATTAAGCCCGCTCCCCGCTGGTCACCGCTCGATCACTCTGTCGCGGAACACGTACCTGTCAACATCTACGCTCCTCGCTGCTACGCTATGGTATTGTGTCACGTGTTCCTGCTATCGTTTCTTTTGTGTTCTAGTGGCTTGCCTGCTTTGCAGATGTGTGTGTGTGTGTTTTAGGAGTTATAGGGTGTTAGTGTGGGTTTTTTTTCTTTTTCTAGGGCTGATTCATTTCTCTTCCCTAGTGGAGGGGGCTCTTTTGGGCCTCCTTTTTCGGAGTTTTCTCCCTCTTTCCCCCTCTCCCCCTTCCTCCTGCCACTAGTACACTTATTTGGTGTGTTTTCCTCGTGGTTTTTTAGGTTTTTTAGCGAGGTTAGCTTCCCCACGTGGGGCCCTTGCCTCCCCACGTGGTGTGTGTGTGGGGGCTTGTTAGCCCTCTTGTGCCTTCCCGAGTATTGTGTAAGTCGACGCGGGTTGTGGGGAGCGAGAATTGTGCCCTGGTTCTCCCTTCCTCTCCCTTGCGTGTTTTTTAAGTGTGTTTTGTGTTTTCCCAGTGTGGTATTCCTGGGTTGTTGCCCCTCAGGCTGCCTGTGCCCCTCCTTCGGGGTCCTACAGACCGGGGGGTCTTTTCCCCGCTCCTTGAGGCGGGGTTTTTTAGTGGTTTTACGGGTTTTTTCCCTGGCTGGTGTGCGTAGGGTGTTGTGTTTTGTTTCCTGGTACCCCCGGGAGCAGTGGGCTACGTCTCCCGCGCTACCTTCTCCATGTTTTGTGTTTTCCCGTGTTTTTACAGTTCCAGTGATTGCACGTGCTAACCCATGTTTGTGTATTCTCTTTTCTCCATCAACCTACTCGTGCCTTATGTGCTTCGTCGGGGTGTACTGTGCGAGTCTCCCCTGACGGCCAATGCACTGTTCGCCTCACGCACCCTGCTTCATTCCCTTGGGTTACGACCCCTTGACGTGTGGTGTGTGCCGCCCCTGGGCTGAGTTGTGTCGGGTTACCTCCAAACTCCCCGCACTTGCTTCTCTTCGTATGGCTTGGACGAGGGCTAGGCGAATGGCCCACAAGCGAGACGGTTCTTCTTTGTCGTGGGCGGACCCGATTTTGGGAATGGACCTGGGGTTATTCAGGTCCTGTTACCCTTCTACCAGTCTCTTGGAGTCTCAGGGGCTAGAACCCCCTGCGGCCCGAGAGATTGAGCCTCCTTCCCTAGACGGTACTACGACTCCTTCTCGGGGCTTCACACCCCGGGAAGCGAGCGAGTCTGTCGCGCTGGTTACCCTGCCTACCTCACCGGTACAAGGGCCCAGCAGGGAACCTCCAGCTATGTCGCCCTCTAGAGCCGGCTCTTCGGGTCGCTATAGAGGATGCAAGCGATCGGCAAAAAGGTCCCGCCACGCCAAGAAGTCCCGGGCTCGTCGCCGTTCTCCTTCCTCCTCGTCTTCGTCTTCTTCATCCTCTTCGTCTTCGTCGGGGGACTCTCCTTCGCCCGTCCGCAAACCCCGCAAGGGTAAGCGGGGGGAGGTGAGCCCTTCGTCATTGAAGATTGTGAAGATCTTCCATACCCTTATGCCTCATGCCATTCCTGCCCTTATTCCTGTGATTACCCCCATGCAGCCTCCAGCTGTTGCTCCGGAACCCGCTCCTCCTCTCACCCATGCCCCTCCTCCTGCTTCTGCTCCGGTCGGGGGTGCGAGTTCACCCGGGGATATTGGAGACATTCCCGTCCCTCCTTTATCTCCGGGACTCGAGTCTCCGGCTGGAGACGTGGCTGAGGAGTTGGCTACCTCCTCCCCTCCTTCCCCGTCGTCCCCTCCTACGGACGACGGGTACCTCCCCTACTCTTGGGCTCTCCTTCCTCCTTCCTGGACCCACTCTTCGGAGGAGGGCAGACTGGTGGCTTGGTCTCCGGACACCGCTCAACCAGACGTGTGGATCCGGAGGGATGATGTCCTGGTGAAGTGGGGGGCAGATAAGAAGGGCGACGCTATTCCCTTCTACAAGGTCCGTCCCATCTCAGCTCCTGTACCCACTTCATCGAAGGTATCCTCTGCGGCTACCCTGGACACGATGGGTTTTTTGGTGGAGTACAGTAATTTACAGCTGTCCGAGGCTTGGAGGATTGACCGCTCCCACGGGAACACGGCAGTCCTCCTTTCCCCGGACGCGTACTTCCCAGTGGATAAGGGTGAATGGGACCTGGACATTCCAGCCCTTCTCCTTAAGTCCCTGGACCACCAGAAACACAATGTAACCAGGAAACCACCTCCTCCGTCTTTCCCCGTCGTCCTCCCTCATTCCCGTGCTCCGCCGGGTTTGAGGGAATGTCTGTGGAAGACGGAGAAGGAGCCTCCGGTCCCCTATCAACTAAAGGAGCCCGACGGTAAGTTACGGCAGGCAGAGTCGGCGGCTAGATTGGAGTTGGCACATACCATCTCCCCGGGGGTGGCCGCTTCTCTCATAAAGGACTGCCTCAACACCCTCACCAACACCTACAACGAGATGTCGGGTTTACAGCTAGCATGAGTACTATTACATCTGGTGTTGTGTTGTTCGAGGGATACAGGGTAGAGGGTCTCTCAGTTTACTCCCGTGTCTCTACCCCGGGTTCGCTCGTTTTTCCTTGTTTACCCCTTACAGTGACACCCTCTCGTCCATGGCCACCGTCATGGAAGGCGTCGCGGCGATGGCTACCCACAACATGCGGGAGGAGGCGAGGATTTTCGCCGAGGTGAGACTGGCAGCCCGTCAGGCAGCCGCGAAATCTGCGCAGGAGATGGCACAGATGGGAGTGGTGCGAGCTGCCCCCCTGTCCCCTGCCCTCTTCGACCAGCTGGCGACAGACGCTATCTTCTCCTCTCTCCCAGCAGTGATTAACCTCCCAAAACCTTCTACCTCCAAGTAAGTACCTCTCGTTAATCCCATTACCTGAGTTATTCTTACACAGGAGGTGAAATTAGAGGAAAATAACGGTCCCCTTTTTTCCTAATCAATCTGTTTGTCCATAGGCCACGTGCCCCACAGCCTTCCAGACCGGCTTACCAGTCCTGAAGGCCCTCCCAGCCTTCGAGACTACCGAGGCCTTCGTACCCCACTCCCCCGAAACAGCACAACAGGTTCTCCCAGGGGGGCCAGCAGCCGTTTCGTGGTAGAGGACAGGGCTCCAAGCCCTTCCAAAAGCCCAAGACCTCCTTCTCTCACCCCTCCCAGAAGGACCGCTCCACTGGATGGTCCTACTCTGGGCTGCCTCATGGGGTGGTCAGCAGCCTGGCCCTCCCACGGCTGGGCAGCAAGGGTGATATGTCAGGGCCTGTCCTGGCCCTGGATAACTGTTCCGGTGAGTAACTGTGGTTGTTAACTCTCCTAGTCTGACATTTCTGACATATGACATAACCCTCCTCCCAACCTTGTGTTCCCTTTAGGTCAAAAAATCAGAGTTCCCCTTTGCTGTCAAAATCTCACCCTCACTGCCCGTCATTCTACACCTCCAACCATCCCCTGGTCCCTCGGGTCCCGGTCTAGGATTAACTGTACTCTCACTGACACCTGTCATTTCCCGTTACAGCCACTACGTCTACCTCCTGCCTCAACCAAAGTGTCACTTTCGTTCGTCCCGCATGTGTTAGAAATGCGGGAAGAAGGGGTAGTGGAGCGGGCGACGGGGAGGGTCTTTATTTCTCGTTTATTCACGGTCCCCAAAAAGGACCAGGGAAAAACGAGATTGGTGATGGACCTGAGCAAGCTAAACAAATTTGTGAAAACCTTACGTTACAAGATGGTTTCGGTTGCCCAGGTCCGCACAGTTCTAAGGAAGGGAGACTGGTTAGCATCCCTGGATCTCAAGGATGCGTACTGGCACGTCCCGATCCACCCCAGGTTTCGCCGTTTTCTGGCATTCCAGGTGGGGACCGAGACGTTTCAGTTTACCAGGCTCCCTTTCGGTCTCTCTCTAGCTCCTCGAGTCTTCACAAAGCTCGTGAGGGTGGTGGCATCCCATCTGGCAGAGGCGGGTGTCCCCACCCTCATGTACCTGGACGATTGGTTGCTTCACGCCCCTTCCAAGGAGCAGGTAGCAAACAACGTCAGGGTAGCGAGGGGAGTGCTAGAGGAAATGGGGTTCCTGTTGAACATCCCCAAGTCCTCTCTCACTCCCACTCGCAAACTGTGTTGGCTGGGAATAGAGTGGGACTCTCTTTCGGCCAACCTCTCTCTCGCTCCAGACAACGCCCACCGGACCCTCCGCCACGTCCGCCAGGCGCATTTTTCCCGTACTTTCTCTCGCCGCCAGTGGGAATCATTGCTTGGGTCCCTAAATTTCGCAGCCCCTGCAATGCCCCTGGGACGACTGAAACACAGGAGGCTGACGCGGGAGGTAAACCTCCACCTTTCACCCGCACACAGGGACCTTTCCAGGCAAGTGTTCCCCTCTCTCCACAGTCTCCTTCGCCCCTGGCTACATCCCGGTGCCCTGCGTCAGCGAGTCCCCTGGGTGTTCCCTCCCCCGTGGATCACGGTGGCGACAGACGCATCGGACGTAGGCTGGGGATACCAGTCTTGCCTGGGACATCAACGGTGTGGGGGATGGAAGGAAGAGGAGAGGCTACTACACATCAACGCCCGGGAGTTGATGGTAGCAAGGGAGTGGCTCAACAGACACCCACAGTTTGCCAGGTTAGGTATCCGCTTCGATATAGACAATGTTGCGGCCGTGCAGTGCCTACAGAAACAGGGCACAACGCGGTCGGAATTTCTCCTGTCCCTGTCAGAACAGATTTTTTCGATAGCGGCCAAGAGGAGCATTCACCTCTCGGCCCGCTATGTGCCAGGGCGGGAGAACGATTTGGCGGACGCCCTATCCAGGTTCAAGGGGACATCAGTCGAGTGGCAACTGCGTCCCCTTGTGATCGAGTCTCTCTGCCTTCGCTACGGGACACCGGAGGTGGACCTGTTCGCCTCCCCATCCACGGCCCTACTTCCTCTGTTCCTAACATTCTTTTCCAGGACAGAGGCGGGAGGCCCGGACGCCTTCACAGAGGACTGGAACAGGTGGGGGTATCTCTACCTCTTCCCACCCCCAGCTACGTCAGTCCTCCTGAAGGCGATCCTCAAGCTGTGCACATTCAGGGGAAGGGTACTCCTCATAGCCCCCCTCTGGCCAACGCAGCCGTGGTTCGGAGAACTGTCCCGGTGGTGCCCTCATCCTCTTCAGTTGGGATCGGCGTGCCTCTCCAGCACCCTGTCTGCACCACTCCAAGCGTCACTGAAACTACACGCTTGGAGTTTCTACGGGGAGTCCTCAGCAAAAGGTTCACTAAGGAGACAGTGGACAAGATGCTGAGGGCTCATCGTCAGTCGTCGGTGCGACAGTACGAATCGTGCTGGAAAAGATACCAGGACTTCTTGCGAAGACACCCCTCCAAGGTCATCTCGGAGGACACGGTCCTGGAATTCCTCACATGGCTCGCCGATTCCACCAACAGGGCCCCGGCGACGGTGCTTGCGCATCACGCAGCTCTGTCTGATCCCCTCCTCCTAGATTTTAACATTAAGGTTTCGGAGAGGCCTCTCTCTCTCCTGAGGATGGGGATTCGGGCGGGGACCGCACAACTCCGGGCCCAGACTCCTTCCTGGTCCCTTCACCGCGTCCTTTCCTACCTGACCTTCGAGGGGGTCCCTCTGGAGGTTTGTCACCTCCTCCAGAAAGCTCTCTTCCTGCTCGCCTTAGCTACAGGGTACAGAGCCTCTCAATTGGCAGCCCTTACCCGTCACACAGCTTTTTCAGCTGTAAGCCCTAACCTTACTTCTTTAACTATCTCCCCCTCTCCTGCTTTCCTAGCTAAGAACGAGCAGGCTGACGTCAGGATTGGCCCTCTCGCAGTACCCTCGTTCCTGAGAGATGGAAGTTTCCACCCCCTCTGCCCAGTCCACGCATTTACAACTTACGTGGAGGCGACGAGAGGGACTTTTCCGGACCACCTCTTCTACAACTCTAGGTCCGGTAGCCCTCTCTTCCCTAGGTCAATCGCTCGCCTTCTCTGCCGAGTGATAGAGAATGGGGATCCCGGACACGCCCCGAGGGCTCACAGCGTTAGGGGCGTGGCCGCCTCCCTCGCCTTCCTCAGGACTCACTCGGTGGAGAGGGTTAGGGATTTGGGGGGCTTGACTTCCACTTCCTCCTTCAGGACGAGGTATCTGTTCCACTCGCTCTCCCCTACCCCCTGTGTGGCTATGGGTATTCCACCCTCCATTTCCCAGGGTCCCAGTGGGAGACACATGAGGGGGAGGGGCCGCCCGAAGGGAAAAGGTCGGGCGACTTAATTCCCGTCACTAATCACCCCATACTTCACCCCCATCATGTACAGTTTCACGCTCATCCCCATGTCTCTCATGTGTGTACATATGGTGCGAGATTAATAAATTACATTGTTACGGAATTTTTTAGTATTCATTCTCCGAAACTTACTATACTAGGATGAGTGACTGGATATTTATATATATTAAACACAGGATTACTGCATCCTTGTGTCCTCCTTCATCCCCTTGGGATCGCATGACCTGAGCCGGGGCCATAGCCCTAGCTCAGAGGACTTTAATAAAAAGGGGTGGGGGGGGGCAGGGGCACCCCCTCTCCTGTACCCGACCCCTCGAGTCTGCCTATAAAGACTTTAGTTGGGTAACAATTCTGGTCTATAACAGAATAGTCTACCGTATATATATTTTATTAGCTATTACTACACTTCCACCACAGCTAGTCCCCTAGCCAGTGTTGGAAGTTGCTTTAGCTTCAGCCTCATCTTAGCTCGGTTACCTTTTATGATTCCCCGCTCTCTCGACCGCTCTTAACTAAGCACGTGATTGCCTCCACCTCACCTCCCACCTACCGCATCGCATGCATAGCAAATCCAGCGGTGCTGGTTCCACTATACCAATAATAGTGCAGTCGCGGCTTCTAGCCGCTTAAATTGTATGTATTGGTTGTGGAACCAGCACAGCTTTGACTGTCCCACCCACCTCCCGATGCGGCAGGCATTCACTTTCTTTCTCATTTGAGTGACCGAGCGGTGACCAGCGGGGAGCGGGCTTAATACCTCATCACGCCACCACCAGGTGGCTCCACTATCAGTACAGCGCCAGATTTGAATTTTAATTTACTTCTGATGATCGTCACGGAATAGACCCTTCTAGCCCAGATTATGCCTATATGGGGCCTGGGCTGGAGAAGGGGTGTTTTCTATAGCAAATTTCAGCTGTGCTGGTTCCACAACCAATAAATACAATTTAAGCGGCTAGAAGCCGCGACAAATGCACTAATGTTGTACAGATGTGTATAGGTAATGTGTGGAGTGTGAGGTGGGGAGGTTGGCTGCAAGTGTGTGTGGTTAGTTGTAGGGACTGTGTGTGTGCTGGAGAGTGTAGAGTGGGTGTATGTCTGTGTAGTATAGGGCGGCGACTTATTTTCTCGGGCGCCATATCGTGTGCCCCGAGCGGGAGGTGAAACCATCAGGGGCCATCACACGTTCGTCGTCCCGCCACTCCTGACGTGGTGACGGTGGTGTAGCAGGGTGAGGTGAGGGAGTGCGACGTCGAGGAGGGCTTGCGGGACGAGGAGGCGTGGCTGGTATGACTTGGATGATGGGTGGCAATTCCTGTGAAAGACTAGGTATACAGAGTTCAATGGAGGTAGGTGTGGATTGGGCTAGGTGGGTCTGAGGAATAGGTTGAGAGAGTTCTGGTGTAGGGGAGGAAGGAGGGGGGAAGTGTAGAACTAGGTGTGGTGGACGAGGGTCCAGGATTAAGTGCGTTTCAGTTAGGAGGGAGGGAAGGAACAGGTTGTGTAGTTTCTGGTGTTGGAGAAGACACATGATGGAGGGGGAAAGGTGTGGTAGCAGAAGTGGGGGAAGGAGGTTCGGGTAGGTTAGGATTAGGTGAGTTGTCGGGAGGAGAGAGGGGAGAGGTAGTAGGATAGGGGGTGGAGGAGTGACAGGGAGGGGGTGAGGTGGTGAAGTAATGGGTAATGGGATGGTAGAGGAGGGAGGTGATAGTAGTTTAGGGGGTGTAGGTAGTAGGGGGGAAAGAGTTGCCGTGATAGTAAGGGGAATGGTAGGGATGGCGTGTGAGTGCAGAGTGTGATATGAAGGAGGGTGAGTAGGTATGGCAGGGTTTGGTACAGGTACGTAGTATGTTGGTCCTGTTGCACGTGCATGTGTAGGTGTGTAGGGTGTGGGTAGTAGCGGTGGTCGGTGTGATGAATGCCTGTGTGGCGCGTGTGAGGCATGGTCAAGAGGTGGAATGGTGTGTGTTGGGGTGAGTTGCGCGGTGTGGGCCAGTTTTACCCGCTACCAGGACGTGATGTGACTGTACAACTGCTGGAGTGGAATGCGATGGGAATCCGTACACAGGAGTAATGATTGTGCGGTGTTGAGATCAGGTGGTAAGTTGGTGTGTCTTGTTTGTTGGCGCGTAGGTGTAGGTGTAGCGTTGGCGACAGCACGTTTGAGGGAGGGGATGTGTCAGTCCCTGAGGCTATAAGCTGCCCAGGGAGGAGTAGGTCCTTGCCGAAAACGCTGGTGAGTGTTTAAGGTCCTCCTTCAGCGTAGTACATATTGTCAGGAGAATGAGCGGGAGGCCGTCACCATTGATCAAGCTGTAGTGCTCGGAATACATACTTCAAGTGACGATGGAATTTCTCGACCATGCCGTTACTTGCCGGGTGGTACGCGGTGGTCAGTTAACGACGCGTCCCAAATAAAGTGAGCATGTCCTGCCACGCCCTGGACTCGAATTGTGTACCTTGGTCCATTACGATAACTGCAGGCTGACCAAAGTTAGACACCCAGTCACTGAGAAAGTGGTAGGCTGTGCCATTAGCAGTGATGTCACACATAGGGATAGCCGTACACCACCGTGTCGTCCTGTCTACACACCTCAGGAAATACCGGTACCCTCGGGAGGAAGGGAGAGGGCATATGATGTCGACGTGGCATCTGCTGGAAGGAACGGTGAACTCGTGAATTGGCTGGCGTGTATGTCGTCCTACCTTCACACGCAGACAGGAGATCTTGGCTGTCACCCATTTTCTCTGAATTGCTGAGGTATATAGGGGCGTGGCGTGCCGGAGGATGTGTCACACCAGACGCGTGTTGTAGAGTCAGTTGCCGTTATGCGTTCAAGGGCAGTGTCGCCCGTCAGTAGTTCCTGGAGGTGAGTGTCATCTTGATGGGTGTAGTCTAGAGGAGGATATGCGTTGTACTGTGGTGATGAGTGAGTGTGGCGTTGGTACCCTTGAGTCAGCTACCATGTTGTCGTTCCCCTGCATGCCGTATATCTGTAGTAAATTCGGAGATGAATGGGAGATGTCGAGATACTCGTGGTGACCATCTGGCACAAAGTTGTTTCGTAGCTGTCGTAAGTGGTTTGTGACCGGTACGTATGTGAAAGGCCCTGCCTTCCAAGAAGTAGCAGACGTGTTTAACGGCATCATGCATGGCCACCAACTCCCTGTCAAAGGCACTGTATTTTCTCTGTGGCGGTTCGAGGGATTTGATAAAGAACACGATGAGCTTTAGCACCCTGTCAACCTCCTGCTGTAGTACTGCTCCTACGGCATCGTTGGATGCGTCAGTGTATATGGAGGCAGGCGAGTAGGGAGTAGGGTATGCCAGAAGGGTGGAGTCAGCAAGCTTATTCTTCACCTCGCTGAAGGCGGACTCTGTTACAGGGTTCCAAGTGAGTTTCTTCTTAGAGGCCTTCTTCAAGCCCTTCAGCAGGTCATGGAGTGGGGCAATTGTTGCTGCGGCGTAGGAGATAAAGCGGTGGTAATAGTTCACCACCCCTAAGAATCTTCTCAGTTTCCTAGCTATGGTAGGGAGAGGGCACTTCTGCAGGAGCGGGGTAATCCCTTGCGGGGTAACACGGTCGCCGAGAAAATCTAGTTGGTCCATCCCTATTACGCACTTTGGTGGGTGAATCTTAAGTCCATAATCTTGCTGTGGGTGATTGCTTGAAGCGATGAGGATGTCATCGATATACACCACTAAGTAATCGAGGCCTTGTAGTACCTTATCCATAAATCTCTGGAATGTCTACACCGCGTTACGTAAGCCGAAGTTCATTACAGGAAAATTGTATATTCCGAAGGGTGTGATTATCGTCGTCTTTTTTATATCCTCCTCTTCGACGGGGACCGGGTGGAATGCCCTGACGAGGTCATTCTATGAGAAAACTGTACATCCTTGCAGCTTCAAGTGAAAGTCAAGGACATGCGGGATGGGATACCTGTCAGGGGTAGTGACTGCATTAAGGGCCCAGTAATCCCCGCATGCCCTCCATTCACCTTCCTACTGTTTAGGTACCATGTGCAGGGGTGACGCCCACACGCTGTCAGACGGCCTGGCTACCCCTTGTTTGATCATTACCATGAATTCCCGTTGTGCAGCTCCTAGTCGTTCTGGGGGCATACATCGAGGTTTGGCAAACACTGGGGGGCCCATCGTTGTGAATGTGTTGTGTCCTTAATTCTTGGAGAAGTTTCTGCAGAGTGTAGGAGTGGGATTTCGTGCAGAATGCTATCGTAAGTGTTAGTTTGTGTGATTTGTGTAATGGTAGGCGTGACTCGTCGACAGTTTCTGGTGGGAATAGTAGTTATGTTTAGCATCGATCAGTATGTTGTTCGCCGTCAGGAAATCCAGGCCCAGTATTAGTGCTTGGACGTTCGCTACAACAAAAGGCCAGACCATGTACTCGTCCTACAACAGTGTGAGGCCCATACTCCTGGTTCCATAGGTAGCGATAGGAGAATGGTTTGCAGCGAGGAGATCGTAAGCGGTAGACACCTGACTCTTGCAGTCCTTCTCCAGGGGGGGAACTACGCTCACCTCAGCACCTGAGTCATCAGGAATGTGTCTCCTGACTCGAGATCCTCTACCCATAGAAGTGTGCGGGCGTGATTGCGTGGGGGCACACTTGTACCCACGGGGTGAATGGCGAGTGTCAGGGGACGCCCACTGGCAAGGTGGGCGGCAATTACGTGTGAAGTTATCGAAGCGTTGGTGGTAGAAACACAGTTGTGTGAGTGGAGTGTTGTTATTGTGTTGATGGGGTGAAGGATTGAAATGTGGAGGTTGTGTTGTGTTATGTGAGGTAGTGTATTGAGGTGACGGTGGGAGAATGCGTGGGGTTGGGTTGAAATGGTGGTGAAAATAAGGGTGGTTGTGCTGGGGATGAGTGTTACGGAAGGGAGTACTGGGGTGTGCACACGTGTCTGGGTGATGGTGTTGCGTAGCTGGTTGGTGAGGCTGAGTGGGACGTGTGTATGAAGTTGATAATGTGGGTATGAGTGTGGAATAGGCGTATGATGCAGGGGGAGGTTGGAAATGGGGTGAAATTGTTGAGATGGGGGTGATGTGTTGAGTATATGAGGTTGAATTGTCGTGGGGTGTGTGGAGGTGGATGTATGTGCTTGATGGGTAGGGTATGAGAGGTGGTGGAAGTGATGTGTAGAGGGTGTTGAAGGTTGTGGCGTAGTGGTGGTTGTGTTGACGTGGTGGTGTAGTTGTGGTGGGTCAGCCTCTGAGTATACGTTCATGATAGCGTCAGCGTGCTTAACGTATTGGTTTATGGGCAGATTAAGGTAGGCCTGAAGGTGGAGTTGCACCGTCGCCGGGAAAAGCTTAGAGTGGCGCCTCTTGAGTAGCGCATCTGAGAAGTGGTTTCCAACCTTCTAGTTCAGCTGCTGCATGTGACGTAAGACTACAGATGGACGGTGGCCGTCCACTTGTATATCTTCTAGGGCAGTGGTTCTCAACTGGTGTCCATGGTGACTTTTTGGGTGGTCCACAGGATTTCCACTATATTTGCTAATAAACTGGAAGTAAGTGCATAAAATTTATTGAATATTCAGTACGAAAAATTTTATCATGATAATTACGGTAACCGGCCATTCATTTTCATATATTATTCCTATTAGAAATGTATTGGTAATCTTCAGGTTGAAGCTGCTAAGTAGCATTTCGAGTCACTAAGTTTCTAAATGTATTCAAAATTTTAAAGCAATGTCCAAGATTCACGCATCTATTCCTGGCCTTAGCCTAGCCTAATTTATACTTTACCAGTCGATGTGACGAGCCTTCCTGTTCGATTCCTGTCAGCTGCCGTGCGGCTATATGTAACACTGTTGTAGTGCAGTAGCCACCGAACTGATCAGTTGATTAGTCCTGCGCTGTTTTATAGGTGTGGTGTACTTTGATTTTGTTTTCAACTGTAAATTGTAGTAATCTAAAATTAAGCAGGGAGGAAGAGTAGAACGGACTGAAATATATCTGGTCAGTTTTTATGCTGTGTGCTGTGTTATGCTGGTTCTGTCTGTTAACGACAGTATGTTTTCATCGCTGTTAGTTTCTCTGTCTGTTTGTTTGTTTGGCTGTCTGTCTGTTAACTTGGTAACACAAAAACAAGAGGACAGATTTTGTTGAAACTTTTAGGAAAAGTTGAAACTGGGCCGATATTGATGACATTTATAGGGGTCACATAGACTCATAGAGAGCTAGGACCAACCATACAGATTTTGGAAAATATTGGAGAGAGTGTATTTCCGCCAAGTGGAATGGTCCACGATATTCTTTTAATTGGGCTGGTGGTCCATGGCCTGAAATGAGTTGAGAACCACTGTTCTAGGGCCTTCAGGTATTCCTGGTCAGACATACCATGTGATGAAACGATAGCGTCCTTCAAATCTTCGTAGGATGGGCGTTGAGTGATAGTGGTAGGCATAGCATCGAATACGTCCTCTGGGAGTACCCAGAGGACGGCATTGAACTTTTGTTCGCTCGTGAAGTTCGAGGAGCACCACAGAGTTTCCATGTGATGGAACCAAGAATGTACGTTGAGTGAGAAAGGTGGGACGTAAGGTGATTGTGAGGTGGCATTATGTAAAGAGTACATAGTGGGTGTGGAAGTGGAAGAATGTTGTGGGGGTGAGTGAACGGAAGCAATAAGTGATGGGGGGGGACGCTACTGCTTGTGAGGCCGGAGTTGTGTCCATAGTGTAGTAATGTGGGAAAGGCAAGTGTAAGAGAATGTAGTAATAATAATATCCTAGTGGTGGTGAGTGGTATGGGCGGATATGGGCGCAGGTGTATGTGTGGGATACACGAGGTGGCACCGGGACTTATATAACAATGCAATGTACAAAAGAAAATGGAAGAAAATGGGGAGAAGTAGCACTTGGGGGAGGGATCACTGAGGAAAAGTGGTGGAAGTGAGATAACCAGTACTTAGGTCATATGTTTGGCGCGAGTCCTCAAGAGTATGCGTAGGTGACGCAGGTGGCATAATTGCTTGCAGCGTCGCAGGGCATTGGCAGCGATGCACGTGGGGTTTGCTTAGGGACGTGCACGGGGTTGGAGTGGAGCACATGTGTCGGTGGAGGTGAGACGATTGGGCAGCGATGCACGTAGAGTGTTGTGAGGGTATGCACGTGGCTGGAGTGGATCACGTGGGTACGTATAGGTACGACGTCGGGCAGCGATGCACGTAGAGTATAGTTGAGGGATGTGCATGTGAAGGATAGAGTCACGGGCAGCGATGCACTTTCACGTTTCCTTCGTTTCCATGGTTACCCCTACCGACACTACACATACCTCACCAGACATGTCTCTCCCTACTCACTCCACCGCTCCTACGCACACGCCCGCTCAAACAACCTCCGTACACATTCCCTATATTCCATCTTTTACGTACGACATCCACTCCTGGTTTCTACACATGGAGGCGGTATGGCGTGGCCACATGTACACGGAGGAGCAGTAGTTCCAGGCTATCCTTCTTGCCCTCCCAAATGAGGTTTTCTCCTCCATTTCCCCACTCTTATCATCACTCAACGAGAACGCCCTGTACGAGGAGGTGAAGGCATCAATCATCTCTGTGCATGGATGTCCATGCAACAGTACTTCAAGGCCCTTTAAGACGTTCAGTTGGAGGGATGCTGCCCTTCTGCACTTCTTCGCCACATGCAGCAGTTGAATGAGAAGGCCGCGACTCCCTTTACCGACGCCGTCCTCAAGAGCCGCCATGCCAAGCTGCTTCCCAACTCCACTTTCAGGCGAAACCGGAGCTGTCCCTGCGCGACTATGGTAAGCTGGCTGACACCCTTATGGACACTTTTGTCAATGGGACGGGCAAGTGGCCAACACAACAAGACACCGCCACCATCGCCAGGCCGCCTACGTCAAGCGCCTTGCTTGCCACTCTACCACCAGCTCAACAGCAACATACTCTACCACCACCTCAACAACAACATATCCTTCCTACACATCATCAACAACATATCTTTCCAACACCTCAACACCAACACATGCTACTACCAACTTAACACCAACATTTCCTACCACCACCCCAACAACATTTCCTACCTCCACTGCAACAACATACTCTACCAACACCTCAATTGCAACATACTCTACCACCTACGCAACACCAATAGCCAGACATGTCTCGACAACACTACAACACCCTAGAGCAACACCTACAGGCTCTCAACAGCAAGCTCCACTGTCTACATACAACGCCACCACATCACCAACACCAGTGAGTACCTCCGCCCCATCAACTTCCTCCTACTCTACGACAGCCACCTACAACCGCACCACAACAGCAGTGGCATAACCCACATCTCTGTATGTGCCACCAGAGATTTGGCCATGCTGCACGAAATTGCCAACCCCCGTGCCAGTGGGGTTCTTCTGCTAGCCACCCTACTACCAGACCGGCACAGGGAAATGAGTAAGGTGGTGGCAAGACAACGCCCTCCATGCTACCGCCCGCACCACAACATCCAACTCGGGGCCTCCCAGCAACACACCTACACACCAGCACCATCTCTGAGCAACCACAACACTGCCGCTAACCTCGCCACTGCTTCCCTGTCTCCTGCCCAGCAACACCCAGGCAAACTGACACACACACCTCATCACACCCCTCGCACTCTCATGTTGGTGGACGACCTCGAGTCAAGCAATAACTTCCTCGTCGATCCAGGTTCTGAGGTTAGTGTCGTTCTGCCCCTGGAGAGAGACAGTCACAGCCAGACCTCTACGGCATACGACCTGCTGGCGGCCAACAAGTCACCCATCGTCTCGTACAGAACGAGGAGCAGGGGCGTCACCCTGCTGAAGCAAGAGTACATAGTGTGGCCATTCGTCATGGCTGATGTGGAAGCCCCCATCCTGGGTCTAGACTTCATAACAACACAAGACCTTCTCATCGACGCCAAGAGACAGTGGATCATCCACTACCCTTCAGGAGCCATTATCCCCACCAAACACAGCTGACATTCCACACCTACCATTACACAAATATCATACACAAACACCTACGAAAACATAATACACGAATACCCACATCTACTCTCCACCACCACCACACAGCACACACACGACCCAGGTATCCGCCACACGATCACGACAACTGGCCCCCCTGTCTTCGCCAAACCGCCGAGGATGCCCCCTCGAGCGCTTGGAGGCAGCCAAAAGTGAGTTCCATGTGATGCTGAGGATGACTGTGATTACCACACCCTTTGGCCTGTTTGAGTTCCCGTCCATGAACTTTGGATTACGCAACGCCGCCCAGACATTTCATGGATAAGGTGCTGTGTGGCCTCGACTACACTGTCGTGTACATAGACGACATCCTGGTAGCATCTGTCACTCACACTCAGCACCAGCAGCACCTGAGGGAAATCTTCAGCCGACTTCAGCGACACGGCCTCAAGGTACACCCCTCCAAGTGTGTCCTTGGGGCGGACAACCTAGACTTCCTCGGCCACTGTGTCACACCCAGCAGCATCACCCCACTTCTGCAGAAGGTAGAGGCCATCGTAGAGTTTCCACTACCTACTACCGCCAGGAAACTCTGGGAGTTCTTAGAGGTGGTGAATTACTACCCCATGCCGTCTCTGCTCTCGTACCACTTCACGACCTTCTGAAGGGGTTGAAGAAAACCTCTCTGAAGAAGTTAGTATGGGCCACAGCAGCGGAGGAGGCGTTCACCACCATCAAATAGAAGCTAGCAGACACCACCCTACTCCACACACACCGACATCCATCTACATATACGCCTCCCGTGATGCCATTGGTGCAGTTCTCCAACAGGAAGTGGACGGGGTACTGAGGCCCATCGCTTTTTTCAGCAAGTACATGGAGCCACCACAGCGGAAATACGGCATGTTTGACAGAGAGCTGGTTGCCATCCATGATGCTGTCAAACACTTCTGCCACTTCCTGGAAGGTAGGACTTTCCACATCTGCACCGACCACAAACCTATTACTAATGCTATGCAGCAGCTGGGCACCAACTAGTCTCCGAGGGTGACATGCCACCTAGCATTCGTGTCTGAATTTACTACACGGGACTCTGCCTGGAGTATTTAACTGTCCCAGATGCTTTAACCAGGCTCTAGTGTGACACGCCAGGCCCATACATCCCGACGCAGTTCAGAGCTACAGTCTTCAACCACTACTATTCACCCAAACACCCAGGTGTCGCAGGTACGCTCCGTCTTGTCAGCCGCTGTGCAGTCTGGCCAGGGATGAGGAAGCAGGTGAAGGAGTGGGTTACCACCTGCATTCCATGTCAACATGCTAAGATTGGACGCCACACCCGGCCACCACTCCATGAGTACCCTGTACTCAACAGCAGATTCCACACGGTACACGTGAACATTGTGGGTCCTCTGCCACCCTCGCGCGAGGCAAGTTATCCCCTCACCTGCATTGAAAGGACGACACATTGGTGCACCACGACCCACATCACAGTGGTAGGTACTGCCCGTCACTTCCTCAGCAACTGGGTTTGCAACCTTAACCTACCGGCCGTAATCGTTACATACCAAGAAACCCAATTTGAGTCGAGGGCATGGCAGGACATGCTCACACTGCTTGGAACCCGTCAACAGAGGACCACAGCATACTACCCATGTAGCAATGGCATGGTGGAACGCCTACACAGGAGGCTTAAACATGCCTTCAGAGCCCTGCAGCTGAACCAGTGGACAGACGCTCTACCTCTCATCCTTCTCACCATCCGTGCTACAGTAAAGGAGGACCTACACCATTCTCCTGCAGAGCTAGTGTTTGGGGAGGACCTCTGTCTGCCAGGGCAAGTCACGTTATCGGATCTCGACACCTCCAACCTGTCTTTCTTGCCAGCGCTGAAGGTGGCAATCAACAATGCCCACCCTACTCCTACCCAACAGCATGCCAGGACGACCTACACACCCACAGGTCATCACTCTGCCCCTTACCTTTTCCTCCCCACGGATGCACACAAGACACCGCTGCAGGAACCCTACACTGGACCTCACCCCATTATCGCCAGGATGGACGCTACAGTTACCATCTAGGTAGCAGGTAGACCTTACGTCACGTCAACCCCATCACATATCACCCCTTCTCCTACACGTCCAACCCTACCTCGCTCTCCCTCTCCTACCTAATCCACAGCTGTCCCTATCCAACCCCCCTCACCCGACTGCCCACCTTCTCCCGCCCACATCTTACCTGACCCCATTCCTATTCCTCCCGATGACACTCCTGAGTTTCCCCGACTCACAGCTCTTGCCGTCCACGCCTCCTCGACCCGTTACTCCTGGGCTACACCCTCAACCACAACCACGTCCTCCCCGCGGAAGCAGTTGGATGAAGGCGAGCCGGCCTTTGTCCCTGAGGGGTACACATCCCTTTCTGGGCGAGCTGTCAGACGGCCGACCAAATACCTCACACACTTCTACCACACAGACCCACATCCACTCCACACGCATCCATACACACCCATCCCATCTTATTAATACACACACTTGCCTTACAAAATGCAGCGCACTATACCCGTACACTTCTGTATTACATTCGTTTTTTTATATTTCCATTTATGTATGTATTTATTTGATTGTATGTATTTGTGCTCCCCCCCATATGTATTGTCATGCCTTTCCCCCATTATTTTATATCTATGTATTGTATATTATGTTGCCATACCTCCACTCTTTCCTAAAAAATGTTGGGGGATGGGGGGTACTGTAGTGACACCAAGCACCTCTTACGCATCTTCCATCTCACCTGTCTGCGACACGCATCTACGACTTCACCTATCCTACCTATGCAAGCGCGCGCAGCCAACCCTGGCTGGTCTGTGCGGCCGCAGCTCCGCTACTCGTCCTCTTGGCCACTAGCTCCGCACCTGGAAACACCTATTTCCCTTGCCCTGCCGTACCTCCAGCCACTACCTCTCTCACACACAATACAACTCCTGTCTCTGCGGTGATTGTGTATATATTTGTTGCTGTGTTTGCTGGTGCGCTGCAGTACGGATATATACTTGAATGAATACCTATATTTACATCCCTAAATCAGTGACTGGAATTTAGCACTCGTCTCTCTCTCTCTCTCTCTCTCTCTCTCTCTCTCTCTCTCTCTCTCTCTCTCTCTCTCTCTCTCTGTATTAATATATGATGATGCATCATTTCTGTTTCAGACATTTCGTATACAATTTTACAATGTCATCAGATTGTACATTTATTTTCTATTGTATTCCTCTTATACTCTCTTCAATGCTCGTTATCTCTTCTACTAACATTTTTATATTTTGATCTTTCTCTTACATGGTCACTCATTCCTGGCACTTTCTTCTCCTCGCTCTGCCCTCTTTCTCCTCCATTCCTGCCACTGCTTGCCATAATCTGACGTAAACTGATCACCAATTAACTGATTACCTAATTAACTGCCTCGAGTACTATTCAAATCATCTCAAGCATCATCACTCAAAAACACTCACATCGATACCAATCATTTACATACAGACAGTCCTTCATACACATACAAATGCAAGTGGATGCAACTGTCACTCTAAAATGAAAAACCATATTGGACAGTTTCTCTTTGTTTAGTGGGACTTATAAAGAGCTCAAATCTATCATCAGATTTCATAACTATATCTCTATGGACGCGACGCAGGTGTCATGGAGAACGATTGAATTCAGTGTTAATGTGTGTGTGTGCGTGTTTTTTGTTTTTTTCGTTTGACGATGATGGTGTGTGTAGTTGGGTGTAGAGTTGGGTGTGTTTGTAGTTGATGTGTGTGTGTGTGTAGTTGGGATGTGTGTGTGTGTGTGTGTGTGTAGTCAGTGTGTGTGTGTTTATGTTGGGGTGTATAATTGGTGTGCATGTGTGTTTTTCTTTTTCGTTTGACGCTGATGATGTGTGTGTGTGTGTGTTGGGATTTGTGTGTGTATAGCTGGGGTGTGTGTGTGTGTTTAGTTGGGGTGTAGAGTTGGTGTGTATATGTAGTTGGAGTGTGTTAGTTGGTGTGTGTGTGTGTGTGTGTGTGTCAAGGATAGTATAGGTTAGTGTTCACATCGCCAGTGTTATGATTTTCTCGTTGTAGAAAATCAGTGGTAAAAAGAACACCACCGTACAGGAACTTATAGCCTTAAGGGACCATGTAATACACTGTAGTCTGAAAGTTGTAGGTATACGAGTCCTTCAAATATTGCCACGAAACACCACCTATATGAAAGGAGCTTGTTTCGTGGTACAGTCAGGAAGAATAAAAAGCTTCCAATTCCCATACACGATCACAGGGTCCTTAAGGGGGTAAACTCTAGAAATAGTAAAATCGCAGTGTTTCGAATAACTCTTCCAAATACTACTACTAAGCAAACTACCTCAGTGTAAACATATGGATCGTCTACATTGACTCTAGTACAATACGAGTTTCCGAGCTCAAGTGCACTGGCTCTGGATCAAGAAGTCAACAATTTTACAGGCAATGCGACTTTGCATTTGCACATTCTAAGGTAGGCCGATATCTCAGATTGTGTCTACTAGTAGTCTGTCTACTGGCATTCTCCTTCACAAGCACACAGTCCAGTGCAATGCAGATTAGCCTTCTTGCATTTGCAGCGGTTTCTACAGCCTTTTTTGCAGCCGCACGACACCAGCTCGAAGCAGCTTTTTGAAGCCTCAGGGAGTGTGGTCCAGAGCGGTTCATAGGATCCATCCTCTGTTTGCCGCCAGCCCCAGCTTGTTGGTGATGGAAGCACGAGTTGAGGGACCAAGACCTGTCCCCAGACATAGCCACCCTAGAAGACTGATCTCTTCATATGCTGTTCCAAAGCATCATAGGTTGGTGGGATGCGCTGCATGGACGGAGTTCCTCTTGGGGAAGAGTTTCTTTCTGGCCTCGTTGACGTCCATGTATGGACTGGTGCAGTCATAGAGTAGCACCACAAACCTTTTAATGCAGTGCATTATGTCATTCTGGATGTTGACTGGCGTGGTGGTCAGGGTAAGAAGGGAATCTGTCAGTTGTGGAAACGAGTTCCATGTGGCCCAGGCAGATTTCTTCCCATGCCCCATGAATGCTGATACCGTGTCACATCCGGTCATGGCGTGGAAGACAGGGAGTGCACATGCCTTCTGTGGACCGAGGGAGGTAGCTTTTCATGAGCAGGGATGTATCGGTAGTTCTTGCCAGTCCCAAAGGCAATCCACAGTTCATCCATGCATGGTAGTGCCTGGGCTGCCATCACCGTCAAGACAACGATGTCGGTGTCTATGGTTCGAACTTGAATCTGATGGTAGTCATGCACTGCAGCATGGGCCACATGCAGCATGATGCAAGTGTCCTCTTCTTCTTGACAGCATGGAGCCAGAGAGCTTTCATCTTTCTGCCTTCGAAGGCAGATGACTGCTTCACCATCAGTGACTACCAGCTACTTTGAGTCGTCATGGAAGGTCTGCACCAGCACATTGGACAGGAAGCTGAAGACCTCCACTTTGTTTGCGTTAACATGTAGAAAGCTATGCCAGTTTCCTGGTAAGGCTGCAGTGCTCAACGCACGCCGTCGCACCCCTTTTCCTCTTTTCTCCCTTGTCACCGTCTTCAAGGAGCCATCTTTGTAGCTATCCCAAATGAGGTCGAGACGTGAAGCACGACGCAGCTGCCCCTCAACATATGGGATAAAGACTTGGTGAGCATATTCTTCAAATGTCTTGGCAGTGCCGGGCTTCAACATCTGCAAGATGACGGCGCCATCAAGTACAACAGAAGTGAAAGCAGGTGCATCAGACTTAGCTTCAGCAACGCCTTCAAAGCACACCAACAATTCATTTTTGCTACAAAGGTGCATCTTGCCTGCATCAGATAATGCGGGAGGACATGCTGGGTCCCAAGCTGGCAAGTGTCAAATGCCAGGAAAAGGAACTATTACTACCACTAAACCAATATTACCAAACTACAACACCACTACCACCACCACAACAACATACTTCTGAAACTGTCACTGAGGTGTGTGCGAAAATGGATTTTCCCATAAAAATGACCATTTTTCCCCAATACAGTGGTTGGAAATAAAATAAAACAATACGAATGACATTTGTATCGTTTCTATTCGTGGAAACCCATCCCATTGAATATTTATCACTTATGAGAAACGTACAAAAGAGAAAATATGACATATATCCCATGTTGTTAAAGTGAGATGGCGGCCATTTTGGAAAATGGCCGCCAAAGGTGACCAAGGCAAAATCTCGAGGGGGTCCGTATCCAGAATTGTTCAGAATACATTAATCAACATGTGTACCAATTTTGGTACTTTTATGAAAAGTTGAACAATTGGTTTACTATGCTGCAGTACTATTCCTAATACCGACAGGAGGAAAGTCTGAGACTCAACTGCCTTCCTCCTTTCTTGGTAGTCTGGTCTGTCCTTTCCATCCTTGTACCTCCTCTCCCTTCCCTTCTAGGTGATTTCATTGGTTCTTCATCTTCTACTCTCCCCTCATTCACTTTCATTGGCTCCGTATAGTTATTACTCCGGTTTCCGGTTGGGCTCACTCCTTTTATACCCCGCCCACCAGACACTCCTACATACCCTCTGGTCACGCCCCCACAGGTTATACGGAGACACATCACTAATGGACACAGATAAAAGTAGATAAGAGTGGGTTGAGGCGCGGATTGACCCCTCCCAACATCCCATACCTGTGGGATATGTTAGTTGGATTAGGTGTTTGTGTACATGCTGATTCAATACCTACAGGCATTATTGGCAAATATATCTAACGTTACAACATCTATGAAATATACCTGAAAGGGTTGGGTGTACACACAACGGTAACTGAGAAACATACATGTGGGATATGTTTGAAGGATTGGGTGTTTGTGTACATGCTGCAATACCTACAAATATATGAAAGAAAACCTAGTAGGATTAAGTGTTACAAACCATGCTTATAAAGGGCATTTAAGGGACAGTATTGGTGTTGAATAACCCAAAAGGGAGTACATACAGTGACTAATATATACGAAGGTGTATAAGGCAAGGTAGAATTAAATGGAGGAATCAGATTCAGATATGTCGGAGGCTCTGTCCGAAAGGGAAGAACCAGTCAGAGGGGCAGTAACGGACTGAGATCTGGAGGTAGCCAATGGGCAATGGAAACAGCGAATTGCTAAACACCCAGGCGGGGTCCGGAATGGACGTTTCATCATCACACTTGGTACGACAGACAGAGAACTGATGGAACCGATGCTAAAACAGATCAGTGATTGCATGACTCAGATGGCAAGATCGTTTGGTAAGACTAACAGTAATAATGATATTGGTGATAACAATGCAATCGAGACACGCACAATTCTTGGCTGACCAGTTCTGGAAACATTGGCTGAGTGAATATTTGCCGATACTAAGGAAAAGGCACAGGGACTTGGAATCAACAAGGAATTTCCGCGTTGGTGATCTCGTATAGGACTAGCTTAAGAAGGAAGGTGTTCCACGTAATCAGTGGCCTATAGGGCGTGTAGTCAAGTCAAAGCCAAGCGACGATGGAAACGTGAGGCATGTTACAGTCAGAACAGCAAGGAATGCTCTACTCTGACCAGTGTCAAAGCTCTGTCTTCTCGAAGGGGCGGTTTCAAGGATCGCTGATCAAGGGCTAGAATAAAGTAAATTAGATTGAGCTAGGATGCTCAAAGGGGGGAGTGTAGTCGCCCCATGGTCACCCACTGAGGGAGCGGAGAGAGACAGAGAGAGAGAGAGAATAAGGGAAGCAGAACATAAAGAGAATGTGTTATGATGGTGAGAGGGTCACAGGAACACACATATGGTGATGACACGGCTAGCGACTGGCGATCCAAGAGGGTGGGTGGTGAGGTCGAGAGGTTGGGTGGTGAGGTTAGTACTGGGTTGTGAGGTACGGTAACACTCGGGTAGAGGAGGTTAAAAGGGGGGTTGACTAGGGGAGGGATGTTTGTGTCGCTCCCTCAACAAGTCTCAATTGATCAGGTACAGATGACTGGACCCCCATCCATGACCCTCGAAGGGTAGGAGTGGGTGAGTTTGGAGGCGACCGACACGGTAGAATCACCAGTGGACAGTACAAGTGCGGTAGTCAAAGGAAAGGACGGCGGAGACGGTACGAGTGCGGTAGAAGGTGGAAAAGACAGCAGATTAGCACGAAAAATTATACTGGCTCTAGACCCGTAACTTGTAAGTGTTGGCATTTAGATTTAAACAGTATATCTTATAGACTTAGTAATCATCGTGCACGCATACACCTGGAATTTAAATAGCTAAGAATAAATAATGTAATGTAATTTAGTGTCATAGTATTGTTAGTTATGAAGAAGTGTGTTGTTGACATAGGTCATGACCAATAATAAACCAGTGGTGTCTTGACAGCGTGTATTATTATTATTTTTCCTCCCTCAACCCTGTATGGCGACAGCAATTATACCAATTATGTTGTACACTCGAGCTCGTAAATTCGCGACCACGTCCCTAAACGTTTATGTCTTCTGAGCGGGCAACACTGTGTGGGGAAGGTGTCATTGTAGGTGAAAGATTGTATCATGTCCCTCTACTATGTTCCACCTACTATGATTCCTCTCCAAATAAATGTTACCAGCTTAAATGGTATAAACATCTAAGTATACGTGGTCGCGAATTTACGAGCTCGTGTACCGGTTAAACTACATATATATTACCTACATGTAATACTTACGTGGGTAGTGAGTCATACACCATGTACCTCAATGGAATTGTAGAAGTCTTGGAAATAAATTGAACAACATATCAATATTATTACACACACACACAGGCCTGACGTCGTCTGTTTACAGGAGACAGGGTTGGAGAATCACTCTGACCCACCACAATTTAAACACTACAACGCATACAGGAGAAACGATGGACACAGAGTAGCAATATACACACACAAATCACATCCACAGACACAAATAACACTAAACACTACTCTGGAAGCCGTTGTTTGCAGAGTGAAAGTACACACCTATATATCCATCTGCTCTCTTTACTGTCCGCCACGCGGCCCCATTGACAGTGATTCATTACACAATTTGTTTAGTCAACTCACTGGTAAAAAAATTATACTGGGCGATTTTGTATGCACATCACTGTCAGTGGGGAAGCTTAAGAACTGATGCTCGCGGAGGGCAAATGGCAGACATTATACTACAATCCAACCTCTGCCTCCTGAACGATGGTCAAACCACCAGAGTTGACAGTCGTTCTGGCAATGTTTCGTCAATCGATTTGTCTCTGGCCTCCTCGGATATACACCAGGATTTTTCTTGGCATCCTGATTCCGACTCCCTTGGTAGTGACCACTTTCCCATCTGTCTCTCTTATTTACAGCATACTGTTTCGGCCCCTTTGGTACAAAAGTTCAAATTGGGGGTCTTTCAGGATTATCGTCGACCTAGATATATCCGGGGAGACCATACAAGAAAAGATGCGAAATTTAACACAAAATATTATAAACGCAGCTGAGGTTGCTATTCCCAAAACCTCTATAATTCGAAATAAGCGTGAAGCACATTGGTGGTCAACGGATTGCCGAGAGGCATTAAGGAAACGCAATACGAGATACAGGATTTTTGACAAACAGCCCACTCAGAACAACTTTATAGCTTACAAACGGGCGAGGGCTAAGGCAAAGAAAGTAATTTATAGAGCTAAAAGGGACTCTTGGCGGTCGTTTGTGTCCACGGTGAATCGTTTTACACCACTTACTAAAGTCTGGTCCAGTATAAAGATATTAAATAACAAACGCCTGTATACCCCCATCACCACTCTTCAAGTGGACAACAACATCTACGACGATCCCGTGGACATAGTAAACGTACTTGCCAGGAGTTTCTAAAAAGTAAGTAGTTCAGCCAACTACGACCAACGTTTTCTACGTCACAAACGTACGACTGAACTACAAAAGATAGACTTTGCCACAGAAGAGGTAGACTACCCATACAACCGGGAGTTTATGATAGACGAACTTCTCCTTGCCCTAAGATAATGTAAAGACACCAGTCCTGGACCTGACACCATTACGTACGGTATGATCCGGCATCTTGGCCAGGATAACCTGGTCAAGTTGCTAGCAGTGTATAATGAGATTTGGGTATCTCACACCTTCCCAAACTCATGGCACTTTGCGTGGGTCATACCGATACCTAAACAGTCTGGTCGTCTTGTGAATCCCAGTTCATTTCGACCTATTGCGTTGACTTCTTGCCTCTGTAAATTCATGGAAAGAATGATAAATAATAGGCTACTTTTTTTTCAGAAGTGAAGGGTTAATTGAGTGATCGACAGTGTAGCTTCCGGAAACACAGGAGCACAGTTGATCACTTGATGAGCCTGGAACATTGCATTTCAAAGGCATATACCAATAAAGAATAAATGGTAGGGGTGTTCTTGGACATCCATAAAGCCTATGACATGACATGGCGACACGGTATTCTGATGAAACTTCTAGGTTATGGTTTAAGAGGTAATTTGCCCATTTTCATCAACAACTTTTGACAGAACTTTTACTGTCACCCTTCCCTATAACTTAACATCGGACATTTTTGTCCAACAGAACGGGGTGCCACAGGGAAGCGTACTTAGTCCCTCACTTTTTAACATCATGATCAATGATATTCTGTCATCAGCTCTAGTCCCCAGGAATCTTAAATACTAGTTGTATGCTGACGATTGTGCAATTTTTTTTTTTTAATTCATTGCACAATAGCATCAGTCAACAGGCAGACAGCAATATGCAAGGGTAGGCGGGACTCATGAGAATTTAATTACTACAACCACACACACACACACACACACATCATGAAAACATAACAGAATGAAGCAAGAGCATACAGACAAATATTTACATTATGATCTACTTAAATCCACCAAAAAGAGGGTGGCGTACCAGAAGTTCCTCCAGAACCTGATGGTTCAGTAGGTGTCGACAAACCACATCTAGCGGCAGGCCCTGGGGCAGCAAGTGTCGGACAGTGGGGCAGGCCAGGCAATAGTGCTCTATA
Source organism: Petrolisthes cinctipes (assembly GCA_033782935.1). Lineage (NCBI taxonomy): Eukaryota > Metazoa > Arthropoda > Malacostraca > Decapoda > Porcellanidae > Petrolisthes > Petrolisthes cinctipes. The sequence goes on from JAWQEG010000033.1 coordinate 3,147,633, forward strand.
GTGTTAGCATGAGGCGCTCGACGCAACCGACACTCAGTGAAGGGAGGCTCACCCTGCATCCCAGCAGCCTGCCACGGTGGCCGGTAGCCAAGCCTCAAACGAGCAGAGACTACATTGTGCCTCCGAACCATGAGGCCTCGAAGACGGTAGGAATATTTGTGATGGCAGACCCGTGTACACTTCTGAGCTCTCAAACACACACGTAAACATTTATTCTGGTACACATCCAATCTCCCAAATGTTGTATCTGAAGCGGACCCATACACCTGTGAGCCATAGACCTGCTTTGTACGAATAAGGGTCTTATACACCATTAAAAAAGATTTCCTGTCGGCTCCCCATGTGGTACCTGATAGGTACTTAAGGACATTTAAAGGTTTCTCACAACGAACAAACAAATTATTTACATGATGTGTAAAATTAAATCTTTGGTCAAAATGAATTCCTAAATTTAACAGAATTGTGAAATGGTACCGGTTGGCCATCAAACGTTACGTTAATTTGAGGTACTCTACGTTTGCTAAAAATTACTCCTGTACACTTAGGAATGGAAAACTTAAAGCCCCACTGTAAGGCCCATTGGTGGACAGAATCAAGCGCTGCTTGAAAACTGTGCATTACGTGACGAGTGCCACATTGCACAATCGCACAGTCTCGCCCCAACCTTGTTGGTGTGAAGACGTTCTCCTGGCGCTCTGCCTACATTGTTGTTTGTGTTGCTGTTTGTGTTCTCGTTTTTGTGTTATTGTTTGTGCGTTCTTGTTTGTGTGTTGTTGTTTCTGTGGTGTTGCTGGTGTTGTTTGTTTGTTGTTGTTGTGTGTATTGTTTTGTTGTGATTGTGTGGGTGTGTATGTGTGTGTGTGTGTGTCCCTGGCTAATTGAGTGTTCAGTTGTTCGTGTTGTTGTTTGCTTGCCATCTAGGCCTTGCCTGGCCTGATGGAGAGCGCAGATTCCTGCATGGAGGCCGACTTGACAATGTCGGAGGAATATGAGTCTCCAATTGAGGATCGCTGGCCTGAGCTGCTTTCTCGGGCAACCCTCCCCCCCTCTCTTCGGTCACTCCGCAGCTCAGGTTGCAGCCTTCCACCTCCACAACCTCTACCAAGCGACCCGTTGATGCCTCGTCCGACTCCTCGCAGGATTCTGATGGTGTGCACTGTTTGCCTCCAGCTGCCAAGACTGCCAAGGGTGCTTCAGCTGTGCATGACGTACCTTCTCTGACTCACCCTGTTGTTTCTTCTTTGTATACCAACTCCTTGCCCACGTCCAACCTTCCTGCTTTTGCCCCGAGAAATGTCTATGTCAAGCTCTCCTTCTCTGGAGACCCATCTACGGACATAAAGCTGCGTTGGTTGTCTGATGTCAGCTGCAGAGTGAACTCGCTGAAGTCAAGATGGCTGCCGTCACCTCCCGGTTTGTCTACATCTCTAGGAAGCTTCAGGACATCATTGATAGAGTCAAGGCTGGTGAATTTTTATATCTGCCTCTCATTCTTGAAGACTCACCCGAGAGTCCTCGTAAGTTCCCCAGCTACATCCTCACCCGTTTTCCTATTGATGTTGACCTGAAACTTGCCAAAGGATACCCTGGTGTGTACTCTGCCCGTCGTTTTTTCCAAGATGGTTCCCCCATTAGCCATATTGTTGTTGTCTGGAGTCAACCCGATCCGCCTCCAAATGAGATTTCCCTTGATTTCCTCCCTTGTCTTCCACCGTGTGAGGTGAGGAAACTTCATAATGTCCAGCCTTGGTGCTACAGGTGCTGGGGAGTTGGGCATATCTCCCGGTACTGTTCTGCCAGGCCGAAGTGTGCATGGTGTGCCGCCGACCATGATTCCCAGACGTGTCCTGTCAGGGGTGAACCATCACGTCCTGTTGCCTCCACCTCTGAGCATACACCTCCTGAGGATACGTCTCGAAGGAAATGTCCACGATGCCTTCAGACAGGGATTAACGTGTGGCATGGATGTACTCGATATCAGGTCCAGGCTCTTGTCTCTACTATTGCTCCGCTTCTGCCACCACCACCAAAACCTCCCCATTCTGCTCCTCCTACCAGCCCTGCCTCGCCTCCAGGCCTGGCCCTCCGCAAGTCTGTTGCTACCCTCATGGCACGATGTACGGCTCTCGAGAACCACTTTTCTGCCCTTGAAGCCAGGATTGATGGGCTATTTGCCGTTCAGGCTGCCAATGACTCCAAACTCTCCACCTTGGTCGAGGCTCAGCAGGCCATCATCTCAACTGTCACTACCCTTACCGAAAAGATGGATACTGTTGCATCTCGCCTTGCAAAGCTTTTCGAGTCAGTCCCTTCTCCTGGTCCATCTTCTTCTCCAGGTCGCTCATCTGCCCCCATTCACAGTACTTCTACCTCCAAATACAGAGTTCGCTAGTGATTGCCGGCTGGATGTCATCTCCTGGAATGTATGTGGTATCATCAGTTATGCTAAGCTCACTCAACTCAAGGCCTATGTTTTTCGTCATCAACCCAGTGTTATTTTTCTACAGGAAGCATTTCCAGGACGGCAGCTCGCTGCTGGGCAAGTTCCTCCCCTCTCAGGTTATGTGCCATATGTTCATCTGGTAAGGAATGGTCTGCTGACTTACATATATAGCTCCATGTCACATCACCTTCTCCGTACCTCCACTGATCCTGACATGACCTTTCAGCTTTTTGAGGTACTACCTGGGAATGGAGTACTCCTATTATGTAATGTCTATTCTGCCCTAGCTAGACTCACTCTTGAGGCTCTTCCTTCTCCAACAGTGCGTGGTATGGTGTATATGGGATATTTTAATGCTCAGCATTCTGATTTGGGTGATGGTTTTGGCTCTATTAATCGTAATGGTGTTCGTCTCTTTTCATACATCCGCAATCATCATCTGAAACGCTGGGACACTGGCGGTGCCACTCATTGCCGGGGAAGTACTCTGGATTACATCCTCTCGTCAGGCCTGATAGCATCTCAGGTCCAGTTCTTCTCCATGCCAGACTTATTCTCTGATCACATCGCTCTTCGTTTTCATTATTCTCTAACTGCTGGGTCAAGTGCTTCAGCCACTCGATTGCGTATAGCTGTGCCCCCTAAATATTGCCCGACTTACATCTTATTTATGGCCCATGTATTCCCTACATTTGACATATCATCAACTGAACAGTTGTACTCTGATTATGCATCTGCTACTCATGACTTGTATAGGCTATACGTCTCCCGGCCACACCTCCAGCATCGCCATACTGCCCACTCCTGGATGCTGGATGCACGTATACAGGAGGCAAAGGAGGAGGCTGAACGTGATGGCCTATTGTTTCAAGTCAACACAACCCCTGACCGACTCCATCGTTACCAGATGTCTAGGGACGCTTTAGTTGCCCTGCAGGAGTGTGCTCACACTGAGTCTTGGCAGCGGTTTATGGACTGCATCAACCAGCAAACAAGTGTGGCTTCTATATGGCACTTCTTCCGTCGGGTTGTTAAAAAGACACAGGGCACTGCTCGTCATCACACTCCTGCCGACTATGCCTGGCCAGAACAATCTACCCAGCCAGTCTACCCATCCACATACAAGATGCACTCGCTTCCCGTGCTGCTGTCCATCGGCAACGTCTAATGTCAGCTCTGATACAAGATGATGATGATGATGCAGAGGAAATAACTGAGGAGGAGTTGCGCCGTGCTCTCTCTCGGGGTAGAGCTTTTTCCCCTGGTGATGATGGTATTACTTATGCTGTTCTGAGCCTACTTCAACAAGTTCCTGGGAACCCTCTACTTCTCTGTGGCCTCCTCTCACTGTGGCATTATTGTCTCCCCAGATAAGAGCAGATTATTGGTATAGTGAAACCAGCACAGCTGGATTGCTATAGAATACGCCCCTTCTCAAGCCCAGGCCCCGTATAGGCATAATCTGGGTTGGAAGGGTCAATTCCGTGACGTTCATCAGAAGTAAATAAAATTCAAATCTGGCGCTGTACTGATAGTGGAGCCACCTGGTGGTGGCGTGGTGAGGTATTAAGCCCCTCCTCCGCTGAATACCGCTCGATCACTCTGTCGCGGAACACGTAGCTGTCAACATCTTCGCTCCTCGCTACTACGCTACGGTATTGTGTCACGTGTTCCTGCTATCGTTTCTTTTGTGTCTAGTGGCCTGCCTGCTTTGCAGATGTGTGTGTGTTTTGGGAGTTTAGGGTGTTATTGTGGGAATATTTCCTTTCCTAGGGCTAGTTCATTTTCTTCCCTAGTGGAGGGGGCTGATTTGGGCCTCCCTTTTTGTTTCGGGGTTTTCTCCCCTTATCCCCCTCTCACCCTTCCTCCTGCCACTAGTACACTTATTTGGTGTGTTTTCCTCGGGTTTTTTTAGGTTTTTAGCGAGGTTTGACCTCCCCACGTGGGGCCTTTACCTCCCCACGTGGTGTGTGTGGGGGCTTGTAGCCCTCTTGTGCCCTCCCCGAGTATTGTGTTAGCCCACGCGGTTTGGGGGGAGCGAGAATTGTGCCCATCCTCTCCCTTACGTGTTTTTAAGTGTGTTTTTGCTTGTTCCCAGTGTGGTGTCCCTGGGTTTTTTGGCTAGCTTGTTGGGGGCTACTTTTCGGGGTTTTTTCCCCTTCCCTGTCCTGCCTCCCTTCCTCCTGCCACTAGTACACGTCATTTGGTGTATTTTTCCTCGTTTTTTTTTGGTGTTAGCGAGGTTTTTTCCTCCCCACGTGGGGCTCTTTCCTCCCCACGTGGTGCGGGTGTAGGACTACTTAGCCCCTTTTTGGTTGTTTCCCCCGAGTGTGGTTTAGTGTTACGTGGGGTGCGGGGAGCGAGGATTGTGCCAGGTTCTCGTTTCCCCTTCCCAGCGTATTTATTGGGGTTCTTCCTGGTGTCTTCCCAGTGTGTCTGTTACCCTGGGAATTGCCCATCAGGCTGTCTGTGCCTCTCCTTTGGGGCCTGCAGACCGGAGGTCGTTTCCCAGCCCCCGCGGGGGGGGGGGGGGTTCCCGGGTTGGTGCGTGTGGGGGTTTTTTGTTTGGGGTTCGTTCCCGGGTCCGAGGGGGCTTGCTATCCCCCTCTGCCCGTGTCCTATTATTTTTGTGTGTGTCTTTGTACGCATGGCTTCACGTGTTAACCCCTTTTTTGTGAGTTTTTTCTCCCGCAGTCTGGCCACCAGCTTCGTTCGCCCCACGCACCCTGCTTCACCCCCTAGGCTTGCGACCCTTTGGTGTGTAGTGTGGAAGGTGGTATGTTGTGTTTTTTCTCTGCACATGGCGCGAACACGTGTGCGTGTTTGCCCCTTGTGTGGGGATTTTCCCTGTGTGTGTGTTGATTGGTGTGTGCGCTCACGCTGTGACTGTCTTCCCCCGTGTGCGGTGAGTACTTGTTTGGGTTTTTTCTCTTCGGGTTTTTTAGCCCTGTGGGGAGTTAGGTTATTTATTTGCACGTGTCCCTTCTCCCCTGTGTCTCGGGGCCTCTGCACCTTTTTTGTGTTTTTCCTTGTCAGCTCTTTTAGTGTCTTAGGATATTATTCTGATAATGTTGCCTGCACTTCTTTAGCTGCCTTACCAAGCAACGTTTTACTCACTACACCTGCTTGACTTCTTGCTACTACTGTACTGTTCTTAGTCTGCGTTGTAGCATTCTTCTTCGTGCAGTACTGTTTTTTCAACATTCAGTACCTTCTCTTTTCTCACAATTCAGTACAGTTTTTATAATTTTTAACATTATGCGGTAGGGTAGTAAGACTTTCTATCTTTCTTCTTACATAACTCTTACTTTGTGCTTGCCCTTATTGGGGGTAAGAGAAGCTTATTACTTTCTGGTAGAGTAACAAGTTCCTCCTTTAAAACCCTCTCCCTCCTTGGGTTTCCTAGGGTCTACTCTCGGCTTTTGGGGACCGTGTTTGCGGGGTTTTTCCCCAGCAGTGTGGGGGTGAGTATGTGTGGGTTAGTGTTTTGCCTTGGGAGTTAGTGTTTTCCTCCCTCGGGGTTTTTTGTGTTTTTCCATGTGTGTACACGTGGGTTCACGTGTTAACCCCCTTTTTTCTCCCGCAGTCCACTCATGCCTTGTGTGCTTCTTCTGGCTGCACCGTGAGGTTGTTCCTCGACGTGCTTCACCACTGTTCACCCCACACATGCTTCTGCACTCCCAGGAGTACGTTCATGCTACGTGCCTCTCGAGGTCACAGGGGATCTAGCTCCTAGCACCCCGCCGAGTCCCCATCGTCTTCCCTGGATGGTTCTGTGCCTCCCTTCCATGGTTTCCCACCATTCCCGGAAGCGAGCCAGACCACCACGCTGGCCCCCCTGGCTACCTGACCGGTACCAGGACCCAGCAGGGAAGCTGCTTCGTCTCCCCCAAGGGCGAGCTCCTCGAGCCTCTCTCGGGGGTGCAAGCACGAGTCCAGGAGGAGGTCTCGCACTCAGGTCCACAGGGTTTCGGGTCCCTAGCACCCCGAGAGGCCTCCTCTCCTTCCTTTAGTCGGCTCTGATAACCCCCCCGAGGTTTCCACCTCAGCAGGAGGGGGTCAGACCGTCGGGCTGCACCCCTGGTCACCTCCCAGGTACCAGGGCCCAGCAAGGAAAGGCTCCTTCTCCCCCGCGGACGCGCTCAAAGAGCCGCGCCCGAGGGAGCAAGCGTAGCACCAAATGCAGGTCCTCCTCAGCTAAGGACCCGGTGGGGTACCGACTGACGAACCTGCAAGTCCCGGCCAACTAGGCTCCGACCACAGCCTAGGGACCTACCCATGCACAACCTAGTACCAAAGAACAGGTCCCTCTCAGCCAAGGACCCGGTAGGGTACTAACTGACAAACCTGCTAGGACCTGGCCAGCTAGGGGGCTACCCAGGCACAACCTAGTGCCAAGAACAGGACCTTTTCAGCCCAGGACCCGGTGGGGTACTAACGGGCAAGCCTGCTAGGACCTAACCAGCTAGGCTCCTACTACAGCCTAGGGTGCTACCCATGCACAACCTAGTGCCAACAGCAGGACCCACTCAGCCAAGGACCCGGTAGAGTCCCGACTGATAAACCTGTTAAGACCTGGCCAGCTAGGGTTCTACCCATGCACATCCTAGGGCCAAGAGCAGGACCCGCTCAGCCAAGGACCCAGTAGGGTACTGACTGACAAGCCTGCGAGGACCTGGCCAGCCAGTCTCCTCCACTATCTAGGTGCTGCCTATGCACAACCTAGCACCAATAGCAGGACCCGCTCAACCAACAACCCGGGAGGGTACTGACTGAGAGGCCTGCTGGGACCTAGCCAGCTAGGCTTCGACCACAGCCAAGGTTCTACCTGTGCACAACCTAGGGGCTACCTCGGGCTCAGCCAAGGCGCTACCTATGCACAACCTAGGGCGCTACCCGGGGCTCAACCTAGTGCGACATGGTCCTCAGCCTAGGGGCTACCTGGACCTGAACCTAGTGGCTACCTGGACCTGAACCTAGTGGCTAGCTGGACCTGAACCTGGGGTCCCAGCCTAGGGGGTACCTGGGACTCAGCCTACGGCAGCTAGTTCATGAGGGTTTATAACACACGGCCTCTTTGCCGCGTGAGGGAAATAGGAGAGCGAATGCGATAACGTTTCAAAACGTTCTCAGAGCTGTAACAACACTCAAACTCGGAGGTTTTTCCAGTCACTGGCCTCCCTGTCAGTGACGTTTTTACGTCCCTCTTTTCCCGTAATGATTCGCAGGTGGTCACCAGGGTTCTCCGAAACGTCAATCATTCTTTACCAAGAACGAGACACCCTACCCTGTGCTGACGTAGGTTTTCAATTGAGGTATGTCTTCCAGCGGTGGGGCAACTGTTGGTCCCCCATAAATTCCCACAAAAGTTTGTTTATTCATAGTTTGGCTTTGCCTCCCCAGACATTTCAGGTAACTGCTTGACCCACCAGTCTTCTGTTCTGCTTGGCTGGGAAGTTTTCAAAGTAGTTTCCTTACCTCACGGTGGTCCTTACCAAATTCAAACAAACCATTGATAAACTATACGGCTCTGGTTGTTGCCTACCGTCCTACCAAGCTGCACATGTTACTCTTGGTGTCATGTCCAAGCTCTCAAGGATGATATTACAGCTACCCTAGTCCTCGCCTCGGATCACCTGTTTTGTGTCCCCATAACAGGGAGACATGGAGCAGCAAGATTTGTGTCTTGTACACCATACTCACTCAATGGGGGCTTCTTAACTATGTCCTTAACCTTTCATCGCACGCATTCCACTTAGGGGATGGGGGCGAGGGGATATTGGGGCTTCGGCTTACCCTGGTCGATGCCTTGTATTAGTGCTCAGGACGGTCCTGGCGTTACACTCTCGACACTGTCCCAGACAGCCTCGTGAGATTTAAGGTTCGCCTCATTCCCTAGTGGGGGAGCCGGCCAATTATGTGCCACCCCACAGCCCCACTATTGCAACGGTACCCGTTCCTGAACCCGTCCTTCTCACCTTCCCTGCCGCGTCGCCGGTAAGGGACTCGAGTCCACCTGGGGATTTTGGAGCCGTTCCCGTTCCCCCAATCTCTCTGGGTCTCGAGTCCCCGAGGGGCACCCTGGCGGAGGAGCTAGCTGCCTCTCCCCCCCTTTCCCGTCGCCTCATCCTGTGGACGACGGGTACCTTCCCTACTCTTGGGCCTTTCTTCCTTCGTCCTGGACTCACTCTTCAGAGGAGGTCAGACAGGTGCGTAGTCTCCCGATCCTTCTCAACCAGAGGTTTGGGTGAGGAGGCACGACGGGCTAGTGAAGCGGGAAGCGGACAAACCTTTTGGTTTGTCCGTAGGCCACGCGCCCTTCCCCACCTACCATGGTGGAGGCGGCGGGACCCGTTCCTGGACCTGCTCTCTCCGAGTCCCCGCGGTGGAGTGGGTACGGGATCTGGGCGGGGGCGGGACATCCACCACATCCTTCAGGACGAGGTATCTGTTCCACTCGCTCTCCCTCACCCCCTGTGTTGCAATGGGGACTCCCCCCACCTTACCACAGGGTCCCCGTGGGAGACAGAAAAGGGGGAGGGTGTGCCCGAATGGAAAAGGTCAGACGACTTACCTTCCGTCACCAGTCATCCCTTACGTCATCTCCATTCTGTACAGTCTCATGTTTAGAACATCTTGGTGTTTCTTTTCTCCTCTCGGGATATTTTACCCGAACCTAGGCCATAGCCTAGGTTCGGAGGACCCTAACAACAAAAATGGGGGGGGGGGGGGTCCTCGACCCCCTGGCCTATCCCCTCGAGGGTGTCTTTAAAGACTTACGACTTGTAACACTTTCTGGTTTTAACAGAAAGTTGTCCGTATATAATGATAATAAATTATATGCGTAACAACCCTTCCACAGCGGCTACCACCCTAGCTTTGGGAAATCGTTTTACGATGGTCGGCCACCTCCACTGTTCGCCTCATGCACCCTGCTTCACGCCCAAGGGGTACGGCCCTTTGGCGCGCGGCGTGTGCCGCCCCGGGGCTGAGCTGTGTCGGGAGACACCCGCCTCTGCCCGCCCCCAAAACTCCCCCGCCCTTGCCTCCTTTCGTAACACGGGGACTAGGACCGGGAGAATGGCTGGCCCAGACTCCCTCCTGGCCCTTCACTGCGTCCTTTTCCTACCTGACCTTCGAGGGGGTTCCTCTGGAGGTTTGTCACCTCCTCCAGAAAGCTCTCTTCCTGCTCGCCTTAGCTACAGGGTACAGGGCCTCTCAGTTGGCAGCCCTTACCCGTCACACAGCCTTTTCAGCTGTAAGCCCTAACCTTACTTCTTTAACTATCCCCCCCTCTCCCGCTTTCCTGGCTAAGAACGAGCAGGCTGACGACAGGATTGGCCCTCTCGCAGTACCCTCGTTCCTGAGGGCTGGAAGTTCCCACCCCCTCTGGCCAGTCCACGCATTTACTACATACGTGGAGGCGACGAGAGGGGCTTCTCCGGACCACCTCTTCTACAACTCTAGGTCCGGTAACCCTCTTCTCCCTAGGTCAATCGGATGAGTGACTGGATATATATATTAAACACAGGATTACTGCATCCTTGTGTCCTCCTTCATCCCCTCGGGATCGCATGACCTGAGCCGGGGCCATAGCCCTAGCTCAGAGGACTTTAATAACAAAGGGGGGGGGGGCCGGGGGCACCCCCTCTCCTGTACCTGACCCCTCGAGTCTGCCTATAAAGACTTTAGTTGGTTAACAATTCTGGTCTATAACAGAATAGTCTACGGTATATATATTTTATTATAAGCTATTACAACACTTCCACCACAGCTAGTCCCCTAGCCATCGTTGGAAGTTGCTTTAGCTTCAGCCTCACCTTAGCTCGGTTACCTTTTATGATGGGGGGGGGGGCCTGGGTCACGGCTAGGGTCACCCCTCCCCCTCCTCTCATAGACCCGACCCCTCGAGTCTGCCTATAAAGAAGACCCGAACCCTCGAGTCTGCCTTTAAAGACTTTATGTGTAACAATTCTGGTCTATAACAGAATGGTCTACGGGTATATGGAATAAGCTACTACAGCCCCACCACGGCTACTCACCTAGCCAGTGTTGGGAGAGGCGTTAGCTTCTGCCTCACCGGGCTCGGTTACCTTTCCTGCCCTCCGTTCTCAACCACTCTTAACTAGCACGTGATTGCCTCCACCTCACCTCCCACCTACTGCATCGCATGCATAGCAATCCAGCTGTGCTGGTTTCACTATACCAATAATAGTGTATTTGTCGCGGCTTCTAGCCGCTTAAATTGTATTTATTGGTTGTGAAACCAGCACAGCTTTGACTGTCCCACCCACCTCCCGATGCAGCAGGCATTCACTTCTTTCTCATTGGAGTGATCGAGCGGTATTCAGCGGAGGAGGGGCTTAATACCTCACCAATCCACCACCAGGTGGCTCCACTATCAGTACAGCGCCAGATTTGAATTTTATTTACTTCTGATGAACGTCACGGAATTGACCCTTCCAACCCAGATTATGCCTATACGGGGCCTGGGCTTGAGAAGGGGCGTATTCTATAGCAATCCAGCTGTGCTGGTTTCACAACCAATAAATACAATTTAAGCGGCTAGAAGCCGCGACAAATGCACTAATATTCACCTACCGCCTTCCTCAAGCTCAGCCAGTGTTCACCATTGTCCCATGTGTTCCCAGTACTGCTACCTGGGCGTGCCATTCAATATTTGGCTGATTGTGCCTGCCAGACCTCAAGACCGTCCCATTGTACAGGACTTATTGGGTCGTCTCCAGCGCTGACTTACACCACTTCAATGGCTCACTAACAACTCCTCGGGCATCTCCATCCCAGTAGCCAGAACCATCTATATTGCTTTTATCCGTTCAGTTGTTGATTACCTCTCCCCTGCTTTGATTCAACTTCCTAGGGCTACTCTGGAAACATTAGACAAATTGTAGAATAGAGCAATGAGAATAATTCTCGGCTGTCCAATGTCGACCAGGATAGTGAATATGCAGCGTGAGTTGCGTCTTCCCCCATTAATCGAGAGAATTTATTGTAATGTTACTTACTTCACTGTCAAGTGCCTCTATTTCCCACATCTTTCAACCCATTAGTCTCAGTTAGTCAGGACTTCTCTTAGACCGAACTCCCCTGTCCCTCCCATACTGCCTGCTGGACGTACTCTTATAAGGTCTGTTTCCTAGATATAATGGTTGCAGACGTCCCCCCAGGGCCCCCTCCATGGATGCTACCAACACCTGATGTGAGCTTTACACCTACTTCCAAGTTAGAGCTGCCTTCTCTACAGCGGCAGTTGGCTATGGAACACATAGAAACAGTGACTTCCTCCATCACAGATCCATACTGCCTCTACACTGATGGCTCATTGCAGGTGGATGGTACAGCAGGGTGTGCCGTTTTCTCGCCTGACCTGGAGTCACCTCGAGGGGGCTGGGTTGGCCGTCGTCTCTGTAACCACTCTAGCTCAACATTGTGTGAACTGTATGCCATTCTGGATGCTGTTAGTCTTGTTTGTCAATGTGGAGTGAATGCTGCCATTTTTTGTGACTCCAAACCTGCCCTTCATTCCCTCTCTAGTGTTCAGCCCACACACTCTGCTGTTATTCAACAGATTTTATCGTTTATGGCCTTATTGCATCATCGTAACTTGACTGTCAAATTCTAATGGGTGCCATCCCATGTAGGCTTACGTCACAATGGTACAGTTGACAGACTCGCAAAGGAAGCCTGCCATCTGCCTCCTCGTGGTGTTGGACGTCCTCTCTCCCTGGCACGTTACCTTTCTAGAGTTCGCTCCGCCGCTCTCCTCCCTGTACGGCGACGCAGGGATGCAGAGAGGCCCTTCAGCATCTCCATCACACATTACGAGTCTGTCTGCCGTCACAAATATTCCTACCGTCGTCGAGGCCTAATGGTTCGGAGGCACAACGTAGTCTTTGCTCGTTTGAGGCTTGGGTACAGGCCACCGTGGCAGGTGCTGGGATGCAGGGTGAGCCTCCCTTCACTGAGTGTCGCTTGTGTCGAGCGCCTCGTGCTAACACTATAGAGCACTATTGCCTGGCCTGCCCCACTGTCCGACACTTGCTGCCCCAGGGCCTGCTACTTGATGTAGTTTGTCGACACCTGCTGAACAATCATTTTCTGGAGGTCATGATGTAAATATTTGTCTGTATGCTTGTGCTTCATTCTGTTATGTTTTCGTGATGTGTGTGTGTGTGCGTGTGTGTGTGTGCTTCTGTGTGTGTGTGTGGTCATTGGGTTTTCGTGAGTCCTACCTACCCTGGTGTACTGTTGTCTGCCTATTGACTGACGCTACGGCGCAATTAATAAAAAAAAAAAAAAAAAAAAAAACTCCCTCGAGGGAGTAGGCTAGTCGGGGGATCATCCATCCAGGGCATCGGACTACATCCGACCCATCTCCTATCACATTTACCTAACTCCCTTAACTATTGTATCAACCCCCAAAAATGGACAATAATTTAAGGAATAAAAGTTGCCTTTACTCGCCCCCCCCCTCCTAGTGGTAGCCTGGCAGCGTTCTCCAGTACCAGCTAGGGGATCGGAGTTTGTGCGGAAGGAACTTCCCCACCACCGAACCTGCCTATTGCGAGGGTTGGTTTAGTAGGAACCCACCTCCCAAGCGAATACCGTTGCTCAGCCAAGAGACAACCGTAGGCCCAGGAGGTCGCACGGAAAATATGGAAGAAAAAGTAGTTTAAGGAAAAGAGGTGCCCAAATGACGCATCAGACAACTGGGCCTCCCTACCACAGGGTTTCCCCTGAGGCAGTGAGTGCTGCGGGTCTGGTGTGGGGAACAACTAGTTACTTTCTATCATATACTACTGGTTGTCCTCCAGCAAAAAACAAAACACTGAAGGTGCAGCACAGCAGTGCAGCAAAACGCTGCAAATTTACTTTAATTTATTACTCTAACTAGGCAAAGAAACAACAGAGTACTGCCGGTAAGAGGCCTCGGTACACCAAGTTAACTCCACGAACAGTACTGGTGTCTGTTGTTGCTGTGCTACGAGAGGACGAGGTCTTGACTGTACAAAGTCTGGACGCATGCCAAGGACCACTTTTTTTTCTTTTTTTTTACTTTACGTTAAAAAGCCATCACCCCTGATTGGGGTATTAGGCTTGCAACTCCAGCATCTATGACCTTGCGACCCCAGGATGACATAAATGTAAACAAATATGCCAACCCAGTAGTTCGCTCCAGTTATAGATGATGGCTCATGTGAACAATGAAGGACACATCAGTTTGCGAGAATTGCCTCAGAAGCACCTCCTCGCATACGTCATTTGTAATCCTTTATCATTATGCTAATTCAAAGGCAAAACAATACACAAATTTACTATTTTAGCAATCTAATGTCATATATAAAAATAAATGTATATAAAAGATAAATCTGATATACACAAATAAATATATATATAAAATACATTTAACTTTAGTCATGATAATTATTGTACATATGATATGTACACATACAAATGTTTATGGATATAATTTATCTGAGATGTGTGTATGGTGTAGCATGGTGTAATAAATTGACGTATGGAGAGGTATGTGAGTGATATGGTGTGTATATGGATCTACTGTAGAGTGTGAAAAGGAACATCTTGAGGTGGTTCAGTCATGTGAAGCACATGAGGATTGAGCGGTTGGTTAAGATATTTATGAGAGTGATGTGAATAGACGGATGGGAAAATTCATACCGGGAGTAGGGTAAGGTTGACGGATGAGTTGATAGGTATATGAGTGAGAGTGGCGTTGGTTGATGGGAGGGACGCCAGTTGGCGGGTGATTGCAATGCATGGAGCTGATTCATTTGTGGCCACTTCTTTTGTGAATTGAGGCGTCAAGACATACATATAAATATAAATATGTATATTAATTAAAAAGAATACTCATCACACACATAAATAATAATAAAATCTAAGTCACAACTCTCCGAGTAGTCTGGTCTCTTTCAAGAAAGTCATCAATTTATCAGTCACACCAGAATCCCCATCACCCAAGACAGAGTTCAGATTCATGGAGACTCGATTCACCCTGCAATAGGCAGCCAGAGGCTGACGCTCCCCAACATACCTACTACAGTGTAAAATGATGTGACTGATTGATAGCACCACACCACAGGTGTTACATTGTGGTGGGAAACTATGATTGATATAATGCAACATATGAGTTAAAAGTGTGCTATTCATTCTTAATCTTGTAAGTACTACTTCTTCTTTACGATGTTGACGATAAGCTGAGGGCCAGCCTTCAATGGTGGTCTTGACGGTGCGTATAGACAGGTCGGTCCACTGACTTTGCCACAGAAGATTAATTGATTTCTTACCGAAAGAGAGACACGACTGTAGCTCCCGAGGGACTTCACACATCTCCTCAAGTTCTACCGCAGACTTTGCAAGTAAGTCAGCCTGTTCTTACCGAAGATTTGACAATGACCAGGCACCCAGATCAGAGAGAAGGACTTAGCAGACACATGTTATTTATTGATAATATTGCCCAGGATTTCATGAGGATCTTCGGGAACAATTGTCTGACCTCCACCTCCGGCGCCTGGGACTTGGCGGTGGGGAGCCAGTCAGTAATTACAGTGGTGGGACTAGACTCCCAGGGCGCTATATTTAACATGATGAGTCGATCCCCACTAGACAGGTCGTACCCTAGCGCTTGACAGAGGAAGCGAAGTCGCACAGCCACCGACTTGAGGGCCCCATGCAGCAGATGTTCCCACTGCAGGAGGATCCCACAAGCCGGGATGGCCAGCGATCGTTTTCGGTAGGTGGTAATACCGTATGATAGTAATAGATGGTCACGACGAATACGGAAGGGGAGGTATATTAGCTTCTACTTCCATCCGCTCCACACGAGTACATCGAAGAGCTCCAAGAAATAATCTTAAACACACATTCTGAAATACATCCAATCTCTTGAGTGTCGCCTCAGACGCCGACCCATACACCTGTGCGCCATAGTCAAGCTTTGAACGTATGACGGACTTACATACCATCAATAAAGATGTTCTGTCAGCTCCCCATGATTTACCGGATAAATATTTAAGGACATTTAATTTCTTTCTATAACACACAAGCAAATAATTAATATGACTTTTCCAATTAAGCCTACTGTCAAAATGTAGGCTTAGGAATCTTACAGAATTTTGAAAAGGTATCGGCGGATTATCTAAAGTAATATGCAAATCAGGTACTGTACGTTTACGTGTGAAAACAATGCCGACACACTTAGGAACAGAAAACTTAAAACCCCACTGCGAGGCCCACTGATGGACAGAGTCAAGTGGTAATTGAATCTGCCTCGCCGAAAATTGAACATTGGGGGATGAGTGCCACAATGCACAATCGTCAGCATACAGTGAGTATTTAAGGTTTCGGGGAACAGAAGCTGATGACAGAATATCATTAATAGCAATACTGAAAAGACTCGGGCTAAGTACACTTCCTTGGGGCACCCCATTTTTTTGGACAAATATGTCGGATGTTACGTTATAGGGCAACCTGACAGAAAATGTCCTGTCAGCCAGGAAGTTACTATTAAATATAGGCAAATTACCCTTTAAGCCATAGGCGTAAAGTTTCTGTAGTAGTCCGTTACGCCATGTCATGTCGTATGCTTTTTTAATATTAAAAAATATACCTATCATGAAATGTTTTCGAGCAAATGTCTCGGCAATGTTGAACATTTAACACATTCTTTAAAAAAAGACAGTCTTTTATTTACCATACGTTCCATGACCTTACATAGACAGTCAGTCAGCGCAATAGGACGAAACGAACTGGGATTCGTAAGGCGACCGTCTCGTTTAGGTATCGGTACGACATGCGCGTAGTGCCATGAGTTTGGAAACGTTCGAGACGTCCAAATCTCATTAAACACCGCTAACAGGTTACTCAGGTTGTCCTGATTAAGATGCTGAATCATACCGTACGTAATGGCTGAGGGGCCGGGACTGGAGCCTTTACAGGATTCCAGGGCGAGGAGAAGTTCGTTAATCGTAAACTCTTTGTTGTAGCTAGAATTTACGTCTTCTGTGGCAAAGTCTATCTCTCGCAGCTCAGCCTCCCATTTGTGGTTGTTGATAACGAGGGTCGTAGTTAGCTGAGTTGCTTATGTCAGCAAATTGTCTAGCAATGGTGTTAGCTATGTCCACGGGATCGTCGATGATGTTACCACCCACCTCAAGGGTGGTGATGGGCGTGCGGGTGTACTTGTTATTAAAAATATTAATTGTGGACCAGACCTGACCTAGTGGCGTGGTACGATTCACCGTGGACACGAAACTCCTCCAGGAGTCTCGTGTTGCTGACTTAATTATTCTCCTCGCCTCAGCCCTTGCTGCCTTATAAGCAATGAAGTGAGCTTGTGTTGGCTCTCTGTCGAAAATCCTGTATCGCCTATTATGCTTAGTGAGTGTTTGTCGGCATTCTGGTGTCCACCAAGGAACTATTCGCCTATCGTGGGTTGTAGGAGTTTTAGGAATAGCAGCTTCGGCTCCGTGTAAAATGGATGTCTGTATGTGTTCGACTTTTTCATCTATATTTTCTCCCGACATATTTAGATTGGCGATTCCTGAAAAGTATCCCCAATCTGCTTTCTTATATTTAAATTTTGGTATTGGTGGTGGTGGCCGAAAGTTGCCGCATGAATAAGTAAGACAGATGGGTAAGTGATCGCTTCCCAGGGAGTCGTCATATGTTGCCCAAGTGATGTCTGTTAGTATTTCGGGGGAAGATAAAGATAAGTCAATGCATGTGGGTTGGCCGGTATGATCATCTACACGAGTCGCACTACCATCATTCAGTAAACAGAAGTTGGAAAGTAATAAAAGGTCAGCAATCTGATTCCCACGTCCATCCGACCTCAAGCTACCCCATTGATGGTGATGGGCGTTAAAATCGCCAAGAATTAATTTTCTACCGGGCAATGAATCAAAAAGTGAAGTAAAATCATCATCATCAATGCGACCAAGTAGTGGACAGCACAGAGAACAAATTGTCAGGCACGTGTTGCCGAATTTCACTCTGCATGCGACGGCTTCCAGAGGAGAATTCAGCCCCACTGCTGAATGGGGTATTGACTTATGAACGTAAATAGCTACCCCATGACCGTCATGTTTCCTGTACGAATGGTAGTGTTTAAAAAGTTGAGGATCAGGCTGATCTCTCAATAACGTCTCCTGTAGACAAACTACCTGAGGCACGTGTTGATCTAGCAA
This sequence comes from Petrolisthes cinctipes, assembly GCA_033782935.1. NCBI lineage: Eukaryota > Metazoa > Arthropoda > Malacostraca > Decapoda > Porcellanidae > Petrolisthes > Petrolisthes cinctipes. Next base: position 3,165,306 of record JAWQEG010000033.1, read on the forward strand.
GTTGTGGTGCTTTATTCCTAATACCTCTACAATTCCACTGGAGAATATTATACATGCCTAAGAGTACTTAGCCTTCTTCTTATTCTTTGGAGGAGTACCTCCACCACCGGGCCTCGATCGGTGGTTGTCGGTGGACACCTCCATATTCCCTTCGGAGGAGCGAGATCTGTTCGCTTCTCATCACGTGAGAGTTGGGTTGCTTCTTGAGGGGGGTCATGTTGAATTCGTTCTTACGGTTCTTCTTGTCCATCTGCTTCGGAGAAGTAGTAATAGCATCAGAGTACAGCAGTGAAGAAACATCAGGGGTTGAAGAGATAGATTGAGGGTTACATGAAACATGTTGAGTAGAAGAAGATGAAGCAGAGGGGGTTGGGTCGGAAACCTTAGAGAAAATCTCGGAAAGTGATGGTAGTCCAGGAACAGGTTCAGTCTGCATACAGATTGTCTTCATCACGGGTCAGGCCTTCGCAACCGAAGCATAGGAAGTGTTAGGGGTCGGTGTTGCACGTGACGCCATAACGGTCTTCCTTGACTCAAGATACGAGACACTAGAAGTCAAAATAACCGAAGCAGTCTTAACTCTCTCGCCATGCTCCAAACGGGAAATGCGACGTGCAGCAATGACATCCTGATCTCTCATTTCATGGACGATGTCTGTTTCCTCCATGTACAAGAACTCAATACAGGAGACAACTCCCCAGCACGAGTTCATAGACTCAGGAATCGAACAAACAACATCGTAACAATGAAACTTTGTCATCTTCAAAAGATCATTGATTTGGCCAGCATTAATCGTCTTAACAATTTCTTGACCTGGTCCACCTCGCCACAACAATAGTCAATCACCTTCTTAATAATGAAGGGGTTGACACTTGTTATAGTAGTTGTCCCAGATGCGCGAATCGTCACAAACTTAGCATTTTCAGGCCTTATCGACTGTTGAGCCGGGTCAGGACCCCTACCCCCTATGGGGGGAGGGGGTTCCATCATGACTCAATTCCCCTTACGGGGAAAGTGAGTGTTCGCACGCCCGAAAACAAGGGAAGTAAACGCTACCCAAGGAGGAAATCTACATTCACAACAACCTCTCAAGACACTACGAGGTGTCCGCGTCTCAGGTTATCCTGACCCCAGAGCGATCAGTGGGGGGGATTCACCCCGTGCATTCAAGCAAGGCTGCTGTGAACCTATAGGTACAGAAACCTACTATACCTAACTAAGGGTAAGGAGGAAAATGACACCTGACTATATTTATTTAATTCTTCTAGAGTGCTACAACTCTACTAAACGGGTGCAAAACTAGCTGCTGCCAGAAAACACGGCCGTTCTCCCCGAGTGTCGCATCAAGAATAAAAAAAAAGGACCATTTTTTTTTCTTTTTTTTTTTGACTGGCCTATCGACCTTGGTGTTGGTCATTAAGGCCTTTTATTTATTATATTTTATTTTATTTTTTATTTATTTTATTTTATTTATTTATTATTTTAATTTTAACTTTTTGCATATTATTTTATGCATTTATTATTATTATTATTATTATTAATATTATTATTATTATTATTATTAATACATTTAAACTTAAAATTAAACTTATATACTAATTTTCCTGTTTTGTACCTTCATACAAATATAACATTTCTTAATTTTACATCCTAGCTAATAAACTAATCTATGTACCTACTCAACTAATAGCTAACTAGACTAATACCTATTCCAGCTAATCGCTAAACCTAGACAGAAAAATCGCTAAACCTAGCTAATACATCATAATTTACAATATATACAACACATAATTTATAACATTCATAATTGAAAAAAAGACATACAAAATGGTAACAATAGTAATGAAAAGTCACATCACTCTGATCAGTTCGGTCTCCCTCAAGAAAGTCATCAATTTATCAGTCACATCACCATCCCCATCACCTAAGAGAGCTGAGAGTGTGAAGGGGACTTTTACTGCATCGCAGTAACTTATGAGGGAAGCACGTTCATCCACAAATCGCCGACAATGCAGGATGATATTATGACTGATAGATAACACCGCATTGCAGGTGTTACAATGGGGTGGAAAACGTTTGTCTATATATGGTTCTAGGTGTGTTATCCTGGTGCAGTTGGTTCGCAATCTTGCGAGGATTCTTTCTTCTAAACGGTTGGGCCGGTTGGCAGTAGCCCAATTACCCAGTTGAGGCTTGATGGTAGAGATGTTAAGTCTGGTCCACTGACTTTGCCACAGAAAATTAATTGATTTCTTTCCGAGGGATAGACACGACTGTAGATCACGAGGGACGTCCCAAGTAACCTCGAGCTCTACAGCCGATTTTGCAAGTAAGTTTGCCCGTTCATTGCCATAGATACGACAATGCTCGGGCACCCAGATCAGAGTGAAGGACTTGTTGCATAAGTGCAACTTATTAATTATGCGACCCTGGATTTCATTAGAAATAGTTTGACACGAGTTAATTGCCTGAAGGGCTGACTTTGAGTCTGAGAAAATGACTATTGAATTATGACGAGCATTTAGTGCATAGTCTATGGCTTTGTCAATTGCAAAACGTTCTGCTGTAAACACAGATGTATGTATCGGCAATCTGTACCTAAGTTCACATTCACTCGACCATACACTCGCACCTACACATTCATCCGACTTGGAGCCGTAAGTGTACACGTGATGAGACCCCAGGTGACTGCAGACTATACCACCAAACAGGTGGTGTATCTCCAACTCCGGCGCCTTTTCCTTCGATGATGGTAACCACGATGTGTTGACGTTGAAGTTGGGTGTCTCCCACGGTGGTATCTTGTTGGTGATGAACTTGTCGCAGTCCTCGAGGTCTATTTGTAGTTGTTGTTCTAGCTGGTGGAGGCGTACAGCCAGTGGCCTCCGTCTTCCGTAGTGGAGATAATGATGTTGTTGGAGGGAGGCACTGGCCAGGTTTCCGATCTCCGACTTCCTGATGGTGGACATGGCGGTGTTGAATGCGAGTTGATCTCGTCGAAGTCGGAGAGGAGGTATGTTCGCCTCCACCTCCATCCTACCTACACGTGTACACTTCAGAGCACCCAAACACACACGTAAACATTTATTCTGGTACACATCCAATCTCCCTAGTGTTGTATCTGAAGCCGATCCATACACCTGTGAGCCATAGTCTAGCTTTGTACGAATAAGGGTCTTATACACCATTAATAAAGATTTCGTGTCGGCTCCTCATGTGGTACCTGATAGGTACTTAAGGACATTTAAAGGTTTTTCACAACGAACAAGCAAATTATTAACATGATGTGAAAAATTTAATCTTTGGTCAAAATGAATTCTTAAAAATTTAACAGAATTATGAAATGGTACCGGTTGGCCATCTAACGTTACGTTAATTTGAGGTACTCTACGTTTACTAAAAATTACTCCGGTACACTTAGGAACGGAAAACTTAAAGCCCCACTGTAAGGCCCATTGGTGGACAGAATCAAGCGCTGCTTGAATCCGTCCTACTGAAAATTGTGCATTAGGTGACGAGTGCCACATTGCACAATCATCAGCATACAACGAGTATTTAAGATTCCTGGGGAATAGAGCTGATGACAGAATATCATTGATCATGATGTTAAAAAGTGTTGGACTAAGCACGCTTCCCTGTGGTACCCCGTTCTCTTGGACAAAAATGTCCGATGTTACGTTACAGTGAAGGGTGACAGAAAAAGTTCTGTCACACAAAAAGTTGTTGATGAAAATGGGCAAATTACCTCTTAAACCATAACCGTGAAGCTTCATCAGAATACCGTGTCGCCATGTCATGTCATAGGCTTTATGGATGTCCAAGAACACCCCTACCATGAATTCTTTATTGGCAAAAGCCCTTGAAATGCAATGTTCCAGGTTCATCAAGTGATCAACTGTGCTCCGGTGTTTCCGGAAGCCACATTGTCGATCACTCAATAAACCCTTCGCTTCCAAAACAAAAAGTAGCCTATTATTTATCATTCTTTCCATAACTTTACAGAGGCAAGAAGTCAACGCAATAGGTCGAAATGAACTGGGATTCACAAGACGACCAGACTGTTTAGGTATCGGTTTGACCCACGCAAAGTGCCATGAGTTTGGGAAGGTGTTAGACACCCAAATCTCATTGTTCACTGCTAACAACTTGACCAGGTTATCCTGGCCAAGATGACGGATCATACCGTACGTAATGGTGTCAGGTCCAGGACTGGTGTCTTTACATTATCTTAGGGCAAGGAGAAGTTTATCTATCGTAAAAATCCCGGTTGTATGGGTAGTCTACGTCTTCTGTGGCAAAGTCTATCTCTTGTAGTTCAGCCATACATTTGTGATGGAGAAAACGTTGGTCGTAATTGGCTGAACTACTTACTTTTGAGAAACTCCTTGCAAGTACGTTTGCTACGTCCACGGGATCGTCGTAGATGTTATTGTCCACTTGAAGAGTGGTGATGGGGGTATACGGGCGTTTGTTATTTAATACCTTTATAGTGGACCAGACTTTAGTAAGTGGTGTAAAACGATTCACCGTGGACACAAACGACCGCCAAGAGTCCCTTTTAGCTCTATTAATTACTCTCCTTGCCTCAGCCCTCGCCCGTTTGTAAGCTATAAAGTTGTTCTGAGTGGGCTGTTTGTCAAAAATCAAAAATCCTGTATCTCGTATTGCGTTTCCTTAATGCCTCTCGGCAATCCGTTGACCACCAATGTGCATCACGCTTATTTCGAATTATAGAGGTTTTGGGAATAGCAACCACGCGTGTAAAAAAATTTTGTGTTAAATTTCGCATCTTTTCATCTATGGTCTCCCAGGACATATCTAGGTCGACGATCCTCCCGAAAGACCCCCAATCTGCTCTCTCAAAATTGAATTTTGGTACCAAAGGGGCCGAAACAGTATGATTTGAATAAGAGAGACAGATGGGAAAGTTGTCACTACCAAGGGAGTCGGACTCAGGATGCCAAGAAAAATCCTGGTGTATATCCGTGGAGGCCAGAGACAAATCGATAGACGAAAAGTTGCCAGAACGAACGTCAACCCTGGTGGTTTGGCCATCGTTCAAGAGGTAGAGGTTGGATTGTAGTATAATGTCTGCCATCTGCCCTCCGCGAGCATCAGTTCTTAAGCTTCCCCACTGACAGTGATGGGCATTAAAGTAGCCCAGCATTAATTGTTTACCGTGAAGTTGACCAAATAAATTAAGTAATAAATGACTGTCAATGGGGCCGTTTGGCGGACAGTAAAGAAAGCAGATGGATATGTAGGTGTTGTGTAATTTTACTCTGCAAGCAACGGCTTCCAGAGTAGTGTTTAATGTTATTTGTGTCTTTGGATGTGATTTGTGTGTGTATATTGCTACTCCGTGTCCATTGTTTCTCCTGTATGCGTTGTAGTGTTTAAATTGTGTTTGGTCAGAGTGATTCTCCAACCCTGTCTCCTGTAAACAGACGACGTCTGGCCTGTGTGTGTGTAATAATATTGATATGTTGTTCAATTTATTCCAAAGACTTCTACAATTCCACTGTAGTACAGTGAATATGGCGGTTTAAGAGTTACGGGGTCGGCCTGAGCGCTTACTCTTCTTGTGCCGCACGCCACCTGGCGAGTGGCTACCGGGGGACCTTTCCCGGTTCTTGCGTCCGGAGACATCCATTGCTTCCTCATCAATGGTGAGTCTCCCAGACTCCACTGAGGAAGAGCTATCCCTTCTCTCCCCCGATGAAGTGGGAGTAGGGTGTGTGCAAGGAAGTGACTTTGGTTTTAGGGTGGTGTAGTTTACTTTATCTGTCTTGTCTGACTTCTTCTTTTGTTTCTCTGACTGCAAAGAAGCTACAGCCCGAGAATAGGAGTTGGTAGATGGGGTAATAGTCTTAGAGGGGGTAGTGATAGTAGGTTTAGAAATAGATTGTTCAGCCTGTTCGCTCGGCTCTGACTCAGTCTGAGTACTAATAGTACTTATCACGGGTCGAGATATCACCGCCGATGCATACGAGACATCGGGTGGTGGAGTCGCTTGCGGTCCCATCACCACCTTCCTCGCATCATGATAGGAGATACCTCGCACTGCCTTCACCGAAAAGACCTCCTAAGGATCTCCAGCTTCCACTTGGGACAATCCCTCGAGGAAGTGGAGTGAGTTCCCTTACAATGAAAGCAGGAGAGCTCCACTGATGTGCACTTTTCCTCAGCATGGCCAGGCGTCGTGCACCTGCCACACACTGGAGAAGAAGCCTTACAAGTACGATTTCCATGTCCATAAATCTGACAGTTCAAGCATCTAATAGGGTTGGGGATAAAGGGTCTTACTTTAACAATTTCATAACCAATTTTGACAGTTTCAGGAAGTGAAACTTTGCCAAAAGTCAAAATAAGTGTTGCAGTCTGCTTCCTTATACCATCCTGTAAACGTGTAATAAATCTAGCATCAATTATGTCCTGGGTCCTCATTTCCTCAATTATTTCTGTCTCTTCCATCATCATTAAATCCCTACAGGTGATTACTCCCCTGCAGGAATTCATGGCTTGAGTAATCTTGGCTTCAACTTCATAATTGTGAATCTGACGACATTTCAGCAAACTTGCTACTTGTTTTGAATTGAAAGTTTTTACTAGGAGGTCTCCAGATGCAAGTTTTTTAACCGATTCAACCTCACCAGCCCAGCCATCAATTACCTTTTGAACAATGAAGGGATTGAAGCCGGCTAGTGGGGCCGAACCAGTGGCATGAAACATTACAAACGAAGCATTTTTTACGTCTATGTCAAGGGGTGATCGAGTCTCGGTTCGTCCGTCGTTTCGTGGTGGTGGTCGGTCATGGCCGCCTCCTCCGCTATACGGAGGAGGGGTTGGGAGGGAAGGCACCATAGTGACCACTTCCCCCAAGGATGGGGAGAAGTGGGAAGAGGAAAAGAAAACACCAGAAAGGGATGATACCAGCCCTAATTAACTAATGTTTGAGATCAACCTCTCAACCCACACTATTCACACCCAGAGCTATCAATGGGGGAGTCCACCATAGGCAGGAGGCAAAGTTGATCTCAATATAAAGATATAGACACCTACTATATCTACTACCAGCTATGGAGGGAATGAATACTAGCTAATCCTAGTGGTCACCAGAAGGGTGAAAAAAAAAACTACTGCCGGTGCGGCAGGCCCTGGCAGCTAGAGGAGAGAGCACCAAACATACATCTACTCTCTCCACGACCCAGTCTCAAAGTCCTGTAACCACTTTTTTTTTTTTTTTTTTTTTTTTTTTTTTTTTGCCTATCACCCATAATGATGGCCATTAAAGCAGTCATTTATTTTTAATGGCAGTATATTTATAAGGCCGTCTTATAGGAGTCATCCACTCTGTTCTGGTCTGGAAGATGTTGGGGTCACGTCGCCGAGAGATGTGTTGTTGGAAAAGGTCGAGGCGAGGAGAAGCTGTCATCCAGAATTTGGTGGTGTTAGGCAGCTGTTGTTCCGATGACTGGCTGTCCATCCTTCTTCTCCTCTTCCTCTTTCTCCTCCTGGCTGACTGCCACTCCCCTCCATCTTCCAGATCCATGTTGTCACTGGTGTCGTTGGTGTTGCTGTTGGTGTTGGAGGAGGAACTGGTGTCAGAGTCCTCCTCCGTCTCGGGGTCCTGTATGGAAGGTTCAGGTGGTGGTGGTGATGGTGGTGGTGGTGGTGGTGTTGGTGGTGGTGGTGCCTTCCCACTATTCGCCCGGTTGAGTGGGTGAGGCAGCATTAATTGGGGACGGGGGTGGGCTGGAGGTGGCGCTTCCTCTCTGCACCTACCTCGTCGTGCGGACTTGCTGCCTCTTTTCTTGGTGGTGGTTGTGGTGGTGGGTGGTTGTAGATCAGGAGAAATGGCTATTGGTGGTAAGCCATTTCTCCTGAAGATGTCCAGGAGGAGGTCAGAGAGACGACCTAGCCCTTCTGCAGCTAAAGCAACAGCAGTTTTGGTGCAGACGGTGACGATGTCTGCCTGCTGCTGCCGTCGCTGCGGTGGTTGGGCGTCAGCCGTCTTCCTCCCACGGGCATGGAGTGAGCCTAGGACCCGCCCACCATCAGGTCCCGCTACGTTGGTAGCCTCCACGCCCTTCCTCCCTTCCTCCACAGTGAAGGACACCTCCTCTCCGTCCCCCAGTGATGGTGATGAGGTGGTGGCAGCAGAGAGAAGGATGCCCCTCCTGTGGACGAAGTAATCTTGCTCGTCAGAGGTTATGAAGCCATAACCCTTCAGATGGTTAAACCACTTCACCCTGCCAACAAGACGGTCGGCAGGGGAAGTGGTGTGGTTGGCAGTAGGTGCTGTCTGGGCCATGGCTGGATGTCCCCCGTTACCACAACCAGTCTCTCCGATTATATACTGCTGGCTCGTTGTTTTATTTGTAGGTTGAGGATTCGAAAAACTGAATCGACCCACGCCCCTCCACTAATCCCACTTCCCAACGTGTTAGTGAATTAATGTTATTGAGGCAAAGGGGGGCTGGACAAAATATTAGACCCGTATTGTAATATAAAATATTTTGTAAAGGTTGACAATTATTTGAATAATAAATTTTTAACACTATCAAAGTATAATCAATACCCTGTGGCCTTACATGTGTTCTAAAATGAAATAAATAAATATAAGAAATAAAATACTGGGAGATAATAAAGTTCATACAGCTGTTGCTTCATCACGTCAAAAAGGAATGTCAAGTATTTGAGAAGCCCACAGTTATCAGAAACAAGCGGGATATCATACTGTAGATACGATATTATACTCTATGTGCTGGAATACACACGAGTTATTTTTGTTTGTCTATATGACATTAAGGAGATCGCAGCAGTCCCACACCATATTATGTGCATAGGTATTCAATTGCATTATTTTATCATAATAATTGGGGGCAAGTAGCAAAAATTCCTGTGGTGCCCTTGTTAATCTTCGGAGATCAATTGTTACACAACGCACAAAGCCGTTCTTATACCAGAGTCATAAAAAGGAAACAAATGACACTGCCCTAAAGTTGATACGGTTTTGGCGCGACAACATATGATGATGATGATTATAATAACTACAATAACAAAGTAGAACCAAACTATTTTTAGGTTTTTCAAAATAATAAAGCACATATTTAAGCAAACAAGATGTGGAGATTGAAAACTATACCTTCCATTTATCCCCCTTTCCAACTCTCCCTCTCACCAGTAAATGCTTCAAATAGAGCTCACAACTCATGGTTCGGGAATACTATCTTGGCTAGAGTTGACAACACTGTGGTGGCTACCGTCCGTTTACCTACTCTCTCTCTGACCCTGACTTCCACTGAGGGGGTACAGAAACTTTGGTGCGTGGCTGTACATAGATTAGTTTATTAGCTAGGATGTAAAATTAAGAAATATTATATTTGTATAAAGTTACAAAAAAATAACATAACAATTAGTATATAAGTTTAGTTTTTTTAAGTTTAAATGTAATAGTAATAATAAGAATAATAATGATAATAAATGCATAAAATAATATGCAAAAAGTTAAAAAAAAAAAATAATAAATAAATAAAAATAATAATAAATAAATAAAAATTACATAAAAATAAATAAAAAAATTGAATAAAATAAAAATAAATAAAATAAAATAAATTAAAGCCCTTAATGACCAACACCAAGGTCGATAAACCAGGAAAAAAAAACTCAGTTAGGACAGTTCTGAAAGTAGAGCAACACAGGACATTCATCTCTGAATTCAGACAGAGAAAAGCACGAAATTCCCATAGAGTTAAATAAAAATAAATGAAGCTAATTAAATAGTGAAGTTTCTTCATACCTTGACTGAACACCACGCCGCCAGCTTCACTACCAACCACACACTTACCAATGTACACTCGCGGTCTGAAGTTGTGTCCCGATCCCCTACCAAGATGAATCTCAAACAGCCTAGCTTTGATGGTTCGAACCACGTTGTGTCTCCCTAAAATACACAGTTCGAATCATCAAAGCTCAGCTAGTTGCGATTCATCGTGCCAAGGGATCAGGACACTATTTCTGACCGCGAGTGTACCAGATTCTTCGAAGAGACAAGCTAAGGACTGGTACATTTGATGGCAGCGGTGTTTTGCAACATGCAAGGTAAACTTCACAGAAGTCCAGAGGCTGACATTGTTCAAGAGCAAGTTGAAGGATTCACCTGTAAATTCTATCAAGTAATTCCTTCAGTGGTAATAATCTTACGACCTCTAACGGAGGGAGATTTATACCACAAGTACTTCACCTACAAGAGTCCCCTACTACAACATCACTACAACTCAACCTATAACAGGGACCTCATCTACATCACAACAAACAACCATTACTTCATCTCCTCAACGCCGAACTTTTTTTTTATTTTTTTTTAATTCATTGCGCCGTAGCGTCAATCAACAGGCAGGCAACAATACATACGGGTAGGCGGGACCCATGAAAATCTAATGACTACAACCACACACACACACACACACACACATCACGAAAACTTAACAGAATGAAGCACAAGCATACAGACAAATATTTACATTATGACCTACTTAAATCCACCAACACGAGGGTGGCGTACCAGAAGTTCCTCTAAAACCTGGTGGTTCAGCAGGTGTCGACAAACCACATCAAGTGGCACGCCCCGGGGCAGCAAGTGTCGGACAGTGGGGCAGGCCAGGCAATAGTGCTCTATAGTGTTAGCATGAGGGGCTCGACACAAGTGACACTCAGTGAAGGGAGGCTCACCCTGCTTCCCAGCAACCTGCCACGGTGGCCTGTAGCCAAGCCTCAAACGAGCAGAGACTACATTGTGCCTCCGAACCATGAGACCTCGACGACGGTAGGAATATTTGTGATGGCAGACAGACTCGTAATGGGCGATGGAGATGCTCAAGGGCCTTTCTGCATCCCTGTGTCGCCGTACAGGGAGGAGAGCGGCGGAGCGAACTCTATAGAGGTAACATGTCAGGGAGAGAGTACGTCCAACACCACGAGGAGGCAGATGGCAGGCTTCCTTTGCGAGTCTGTCAACTGTACCATTGTGACGTAAATCTACATGGGATAGCACCCATAAAAATTTGACAGTCATGTTACGGTGATGCAATAAGGCCAAAAAAGATAAAATTTGCTGAATAACAGTAGAGTGTGTGGGCTGAACACTAGAGAGGGAATGAAGGGCAGGTTTGGAGTCACAAAAAATGGCAGCATTAACTCCACGTTGACAAACAAGACTAATAGCATCCAGAATGGCATACAGTTCACACAATGTTGAGCTAGAGTGGTTACAGAGACGACGTCCAACCCAGCCCCCTGGAGGTGACACCATGTAAGGTGAGAAAACGGCACAACCTGCTGTACCATCAACTTGCAATGAGCCATCAGTGTAGAGGCAGTAAGGATCTGTGATGGAGGACGTCACTGTTTCTATGTGTTCCACAGCCAACTGCCGCTGTAGAGAAGGCAGTCACGACTTGGAAGTAGGTGTGAAGCTCACATCAGGTGTTGGTAGCATCCACGGAGGGGGCCCTGGGGGGACGTATGCAACCATTATATCTATATTAAGACTACGGAGCATAGAGGAAACAGACCTTATAAGAGTACGTCCAGCAGGCAGTATGGGAGGGACCGGGTAGTTTGGTCTAAGAGAAGTCCTGACTAACTGAGAGTAATGGGGTGAAAGATGTGGGAAATGGAGGCACTTGACAGTGAAGCCAGTAACATTAGAATAAATTCTCTCCACTAAGGGTGGAAGACGAAACTCACGCTGCATGTTTACTATCCTGGTCGACAGTGGACAACCGAGAATTATTCTCATTGCTCTATTCTGAAATTTTCCTAAAGTTTCAAGAGTAGCCCTGGGAAGTTGAATCAGAGCAGGGGAGAGGAAATCAACAACTGAACGGATAAAAGCAATATAGATGGTTCTGGCTACTGGGATGGAGATGCCCGAGGAGTTGTTAGTGAGCCATTGAAGTGGTGTAATTCGGCACTGGAGACGACCCAACAAGTCCTGGACAATGGGATAGTCTTGATGTCTGGCAGGGACAATCGGCCAAATATTGACTGGCGCACCCAGGTAGCCGTACTGAGAACACATGGGAATGATAGTCCCTCCAATGGTGAACACTGGCCGAGCTTGAGGAAGGCGGCAGGTGAATATTCTGCTCTTATCTGGTGAGACAATAATGCCACAGTGAGAGGAGGCCACTAAGAAGGAGTCAAGAAACCGCTGGAGATTCCTTGGTGAGATAGAATGAACACAGATATCATCAGCATAGCAGGTAATTGTAGCACCAGGAATATCAGGGAGAGAAGTGAGCAGCCGATGCATCAGAATATTAAATAACAATGGGCTGAGAACACCCCCTTGAGGCATACCAAGATGAAAACTGTGCAAAGGACTGAGTGCACCACTGAAAAACACATGGGAGGTCCTGTTACTCAGGTAGCCCCGAATCCACCGTAATAGATTGCCCTTTATCCCAAAGTCAACCAGTTGATCCAAAATGACGTCTCTATTAGCAACATCTAAGGCACTTCAAAGGTCAATGAAGGCCACCACACTGTCCCTGGAAAGGCGAGAGTACAGGTCGACTAGGCAGTGTTGTGTGTTCCGCATGGGAAGGAAACCAAACAGCCATGGAGAAAGGCGATCCTGCATTCTGTACATGAGACGATTGAGTAAGATTCTCTCCATAACCTTACGAAAACAGGAAGTAAGGGAAATAGGCCTGAACTTCGCAGTGCCTGACTTAGGGATGGGTATTATTGTGCTGCTGGTCCAGGCTCGTGGTACACAACCATCACGAAGACAAAGATTGTAAAGTCGAAGTAGAGGGTTCCCAGGAACTTGTTGAAGAAGGCGCAGCACAGCATAAGTAATACCATCATCACCAGGGGAAGAAGCTCTACCCCGAGAGAGAGCACGGCGCAACTCCTCCTCAGTTATCTCCTCTGCATCATCGTCATCATCTTGCAACAGAGCAGACATTAGACATAGCCGATGGACAGCAGCAAGGGAAGCGAGTGCATCTTGTATGCGGATGGGTAGACTGGCTGGGGTAGATTGTTCTGACCAAGCATCGACAAGTTGTTGGGCATAGTCGGCGGAGTGTGATGACGAGCAGTGGCCCGCGTCTTTTTAACAACTCGACGGATGAGGTACCACATAGAAGCCACACTTGCTGGTTGATGCTGTCCATGAACCACTGCCAAGACTCAGTGTTAGCACACTCCTATATGGCAACTAAAGCGTCCCTAGACATCTGGTAACGATGGAGCAGGTCAGGGGTTAGGTTGGCTTGAAACAATAGGCCATCACGTTCAGCCTCCTCCTTTGCCTCCTATATACGTGCATCCAGCGTCCAGGAGTGGGCAGTATGGCGATGCTGGAGGTGTGGCCGGGAGATGTATAGCCTATAAAAGTCATGAGTTGCAGATCCAAGATCAGAGTACAACTGTTCAGCTGATGATATGTCAAATGTAGGGAATACATGGGCCATAAATAAGATGTAAGTCGGGAAATACTTAGGGGGCACAGCAATATGCAAACGAGTGGCTGAAGCACTTGACCCAGCAGTTAGAGAATAATGATACCAAAGAGCGATGTGATCACAGAATAAGTCTGGCACGGAGAAGCACAGGACCTGAGATGCTATCAGGCCAGACGAGAGGATGTAATCCAGAGTACCTCCTGGGCAATGAGTGGCACTGCCAGTGTCCCAGCATGTCAGATGATGCTTGTGAATGTATGAAAGGAAACAAACATCATTATGATTAATAGAGCCAGTACCATCACTCAAATTAGAATGCCGAGCATTAAAATCTCCTATATACACCATACCACGCACTGTTGGAGAAGGAAGAGCCTCAAGAGTGAGTCTAGCTGGGGCAGAATAGACATTACATAATTGGAGTACTCCATTCACAGGTAAGACCTCAAATAGCTGAAAGGTCATGTCAGGATCAGTGGAGGTACGAAGAAGGCGATGTGGCAAGGAGCTATGTATGTAAGTCAGGAGACCATTCCTTACCAGATGAACATATGGCACATACCCTGAGAGGGGATGAGCTTGCCCAGCAGCGAGCTGCTGTCCTGGAAATGCTTCCTGGAGAAAAATAACACTGGGATGATGACGAAAAACATAGGCCTTGAGTTGAGTGAGCTTAGCATAACTGGTGATACCACATACATTCCAGGAGATGACATCCAGCCGGCAATCACTTGCGAACTCTGTTTTTGGAGGTAGAAGTCCGGTGAGTGGGGGCAGATGAGTGACTTGGAGAAGAAGATGGAGCAGGAGAAGGAACTGACTTGAAAAGCTTTTCAAGGCGAGATGCAACAATATCCATCTTTCAGTAAGTATAGTGACAGTTGATATGATGGACTGCTGAGCCTCGACCAAGGTGGAGAGTTTAGAGTCATTGGCAGCCTGAGCAGCAACCAGCCCATCAATCCTGGGTTCAAGGGCAGAAAAGCGGTTTCTCGAGGGCCGTACATCGTGCCATGAGGGTAGCAACAGACTTGCGGAGGGCCAGGTCTGGAGGCGAGGCAGGGCTGGTAGGAGAAGCAGACTGGGGAGGTGGTGGTGGCGGTGGTAGTAGCGGAGCAGTAGTAGAGACACAAGCCTAGACCTGACGTCGAGTACATCCATGCCACACGTTAACCCCTGGCTGAAGGCATCATGGACACTTCATTCGAGACGTATCCTCAGGAGGTGAAGGCTCAGAGGTGGAGGCAGTGTTGGTTCACCCCTGACAGGACACGTCTTGGAATTATGGTCGGCGGCACACCATGCACACTTCGGCCTGGCAGAACAGTACCTGGAGATATGCCCAACTCCCCAGCACCTGTAGCACCAAGGCTGGTCATTATGAAGTTTCCTTACCTCACATGGTGGAAGACAGGGGAGGAAATCAAAGGAAATCTCATTTGGAGGTGGATCGGGTTGACTCCAGACAACAACAATACGGCTAATGGGGGAACCATCTTGGAAAAAACGATGGGCAGAGTACACACCAGGGTATCCTTTGGCAAGTTTCGGGTAAACATCAATAGGAAAACGGGTAAGGATGTAGCTGGGGAACTTACAAGGCCTCTCGGGTGAGTCTTCAAGAATGAGAGGCAGAGACAAAAATTCACCAGCCTTCACTCTATCAATGATGTCCTGACACTTCCTAGAGATGTAGACAAACCGGGAGGTGACGGCAGCCATCTTTACTTTAGCCAGTTCACGCTGCAGCTGGAAGGCCCTGTTGACATCAGACAACCATAGCAGCTTTGTGTCCGTAGATGGGTTTCCAGAGAAAGAGAGCTTGACATAGGCATCTCTCGGGGCAAAAGCAGGAAGGTTGGACGAGGGCATGGAGTTGGTATTGTCACGAGTCAGCCTTAGACTGGTAACGTAATTTAAATTATCACGTATGTAAGCATAATTAATAGGCTGCATAGAATGTTCTAGAAGATTCCATGTCAAGAACAAAGGATGTAACAGTGGGTTAATATGTGGGTGCAGTCTTAATCCGCAGCCTAAAATAGACCAGGTAGTAGTCTTAATTAAAAAAGGGTAAGGGGTCAGGTCTCAACTGAAATTTGCCACGTCCAGTCCTATAAGGTGTTCATAGGTTAACTACATCTTGTATTAATAAATTATGCTACCAGGGTAACTTATGGTATTGCAAATGATCGTGAAGTGGAGGGAAATTATCGAAAATTAATAGTACGCCATAGGTAAATTGAAATTGCATGTATAACTAAGGAATGAGTGGATAAAATGTAAATCGTAGCCAGTTAGGAAAAACGAATACAGATAGGGGGAGGAGTCAGGAAAGATTTGAACTTCCAGCCTCTCAGTTAATGTTGAAAAATATATTTAGTTTGGAAAGGACACTTGAGGAGACACACTCGTATAGCTAGCTCCTTGCTTGCCTTAATTAACCTCCACGTGTTGAGTGGGCAAGTGAACAACGTAAACGTCGAGTCATTGGATATTACCACGATTCACAAGGCTTTATAGTTGTATAACTGGTCAATCGCATCGACGAAGATCAGTAAAAAAATTAAAGGTGAGAAGGGAGCTGGTCTTGGAAAAATTACGAGTGTGTGTTGCGAGACTCTGAAAATAAATTACCAAGTGTGAGACATTAGAAAATACTCCAAACTTGTGTTAGCTTGAAAATTCATTGATATTAAAGTAATTGAGTAGGAGGTCCAGAAAACAGCACCTGTGATATATATATATACTAGCTGCTCCGCCGCCCTTCGGGCGGCTAGGAGCCGCTAGCTCCTGCGGAGGGCTGGCGGCCTGCGGCCGCCCTTCCACCGCCCTTCGGGCGGTTTGGAGCAGATCGGGTGGTGGGTGGATAGAAGGAAGGGAAGGAGGGAAGGAAGGGGGAGAGGGAGGGATGGTTTAGTGGTTAGATAAAATAAATGGATGGATGGATGATTAGTAATAGAGGTGGGTGGGTGAATAATTGGAGGTATTAGTCGTTTTTAAATGTTTATTATATCAATCTTTCTCCCTCATTCAATAACTCCATCATTCTAATATTAGCATAATTAATAATATTTCCTTCTTTTTCTATTAATTGCGTCACTAAGCATTTTACTGAAGTGCCTCCTGGTAAACGACATTTTTCACGACTCCGGTTGACGACAATAAATATGGCAATATTGAAAATCAATTTGACAAAAGTGAAACTCTATAGGACAATAATGAGAATCAATATGACAATGGTGTTTGATACTGGAGCAGGAATCAAGAGCTCAAGAAAATATAGTACAAAATATTGGTATTTATTGAAAGAATTACCGTTTTCCCGGTAGTTTGCCCAGGTTAGGTCCCGGTAGTCTGATGCGGTTTAGGTAAGGTCAGGTAAGGTAACGTCAGGCTAATTTCAAAATGCCCCATTTGAATATGCCCTATCTTGGCAATAATGAAAATCAATTAGACAAAACTGAAACTCAATAGGACAATACTGAGATTCAATATGACAATGGTGTTTGATACCGTAGCAGGAATCAAGACGTCAAGAAAATAAGTTACAAAAATATTCTACCAATCAGAAAATAAATATGGCAATAATGAAAATCAATTTGACAAAACTGAAACTCTATAGGACAATACTGAGAATCAATATGACAATGGTGTTTGATACTGGATTACAAAAATATTCTACCAATCTGAAAATAAATATGGCAATAATGAAAATCAATTAGACAAAAGTGAAACTCTATAGGACAATAATGAGAATCAATATGACAATGGTGTTTGATACTGGAGCAGGAATCAAGAGCTCAAGAAAATAATGTACAAAAATATTGGTAATTATTGAAAGAATTACCGTTTTCCTGGTAGTTTGCCCAGGTTAGGTCCCGGTAGTTTGGCCAGGTTAGGTCCCGGTAGTCTGATGTGGTCTAGGTTAGGTTAGGTAAGGTCAGGTAAGGTCAGGCTAATTTCAAAATGCCCCATTTGAATATGCCCTATCTTGGAAATGGGGCATTTGTGGAGGAAATGCCATAGAAGAAAATAGTCTTAGAATGGTCTAAATAAGTGGGTAATGAAGGTAGAAAAACGGTATGCAATAACGGTAATTCATTCAATATTTACCAAAATATTATACCAATATGGTAGAAATCAATCATAAAAATGGATAAAATGTAATAATATAGGTAAACGACAATATACTTACTGAGATAAGGCATAAACAAATCGAATAATATCCGTGCTGTAGCCTTAAATTATGTTCATGAGCTGTTGATTTCTGGACCAGTATCCGATAATTTAATAATAGAATACGTGTTCTCATTTTTAGGGGTAACTACTTTATTACTCATGGCGCTGCTGTACGCAAACCAATGAACCTAGGAAGCTTTAGTTTACAGATTCTGGTGTGTAAAATCAAGCTCTACAATTGTGTAAGAAAAAATTTACCTAAATGAAAGAATAAAATTGACCGTGTTTTTGCGAAAGGCTGAACTGTGGTATGGTGATTCCGTAGATTTTTCCCCTGTAATTTATTATTATTTCGCTAGCACGTTTCGTTATATGTGGTTTCGTTGTATGACCCCCCCTAAACCTGAACGGGATCAAGACTCACCTACATGCAAATTTTGAGGACACAAAGTTGGACGGTTTAGGCGTGCATCGCGGACACACACACACACACACACACACACACACACGCAGAGAGAAGCTTGGCTTTATGTATATAGATATATATAAATTGAGTGTTAGCATTGATAGAATTATTACCGAGAGCGCGGTTGAGCGAGTAGGTAGCTAGCATTGCGTGAGTGTATGCGTGTGTGTGAAAATTTAATTATTCATGTTGGCTACTGGATTTAAATAAATATAGAAAATTGCAATTGGTTGTTTGAATGCACCAGTAGATTTGTTTATCTATATAAATAAATATATATCGGGAAGAACCCCAGAACATTAAAAATTCTATGTGCGGGTTGGTTGAGGCCTTAACGGGGAAATAACCCTGACTTTTTTATCTTCGCTGCTGCCAACCAACGAAGATCATAAATTAAACCGGGCAAGGTAAGTTTATAATTATCATATTATAAATTAAATTATCGATCATCTCACATCACCGTCACATATTTGGCACCCAACGTGGGGCCAGATTCGTTGTATTAATTCCAGTCACACACGCGCACGCTTTCACGAGTAGATAGTTATAACTGTCCAGAAATTAAGGCAATAGAAACGATAGTAAATAAATTAAAAAAATGTCTAACGTACAAGATTTATTGGAAGAGGCCCGAAAATTGGGATTTGAAGATAAGGCCAAAATTCAAGCGTACATAAAGAGCCATCAAGAGGAAGAAAGGCTTGAAAGGGCGAGTATAAGAGAGGCAGAGAAGGAACAGAGAGAAAATGAAAGGGAACAGAGAGAAAATGAAAGGGAACAGAGAGAGCTTGAAAAATTCAATGGGTACATGAAAAGGAATTATTGACACTGCAAATACGTGCGAATGAAGGTCAAAGCTCGAGTGGAAGTAATGTTGCAAGTTCAACCACGGTGACCCCAAGATTACAACTGGCAAAATACGTAGAAGGAAACGATATTGAGCCATTTATTGAGCGATTCGAAATGTTTGCAGACACTTATAGATTAGATGATGATATAAAGAAGCTCGAATTTATTAATCTATTCGATGGGAAAGCACTTAGCATTCTCCACCGACTCGACATTACCGCCAGAAACTACGAGAACATGAAAAAGGCTTTGTTACAGGCATATGGGTTGACAGTCGATGACGCTAGAAATCAGTTTTGGCGTGCATTCTTACAGGATAAGGAGACTGTTGCACAGTTTAGTGCACGTCTGACCAGTTACCTGGATCAGTGGTTGGAGAAGGCCGAAACACCTAAGACTTTGGAGGGGGTAAAGGACTTGTTGCTTCGCACACAGTTGGAGAAGTCTTGTCCTCCAGAATTGTCGGCTGAGCTGAAAACCAACAAGGTGAAAAGGTTGGAAACGATGGTGGAAATGTCAGACGCACATTTTACCGCGTATGGTTATCACACGCGGATTCAGTCTAATAAGAAAATTAATCCGTCGAATAAGCCTTCCCAGAACTCTGCTGTTTCATATAACGAGTCGAGTAAAAATCATTCACAGCAGCAGAGTCAAATTATTCGTCAGCAACCTAACCCTCATTTTAATCATACGCAGAAACAAGGTAATAATCATTATTCGCAGCAGTCAAATCAGTACCGTTACCAAGGAAAGAGTAACTGGAAAAATAGTAATAATCATGGTGGAAATAAGAGTTACTATCAGCGGTCGGCAGCTGCAACACATGGTGAACCACAGTATTCACCTGTGACGGTTCAACCTAGGATAGAACCACGAGTGCCTCAGTCGGTTCACGAACCTCATCAATTTTGACTGAAGGCGGCAGGAGTCTCGAAAGGTAAGTCTGGTTTCCATATTTGTCCCGGAATTGTTAACGGGATATCTGTTGAAGTCTTTCGAGATAATGGGTCATCGGGGTGTTGTGTCGCTGATGGTTTGGTTGCTTCTAATGATTTTACAGGGGAGCAGGTAACTATCACTATGATTGATGGTACCAGGAGGCTCTATCCGCTTGCTAAAGTTGCAGTGGAGAGTCCATTCTATACAGGCCAGGTAATTGCAGCAGTCATGCAAAATCCTGTGTCAGGTTTGGTAATAGGAAATATACCAGGGGTTAAGAATGCTTGTTCAGTAGAAGTTTCCACACAGACTGGTGTAGCTGCTGTAACCAGGGGTATGGCGCAGACGAAGAAAACAGTTGTTCCATTTCCAGTGACAACTGCCGCCGACCTCGTCAATTGCGAGGATGTAGTTGCAGAGCAAGCAAGTGACCCTTCATTGGCACTTGTTCGCAAGCAGGCACTTGACGGTGATAGTAGAGATCGACATGGTATTGTAACCAGTTATGTCAGGAGGAGAAACAGGTTTTACCGTCGTACAGTAAACCCCGATGGGGAAGAGAGGGTTCAGTTTCTCGTACCAGAGAAATACCGACAGGCTGTGTTCACCCTGGGTCATCATTCTACATTAGGGGGTCATATGGGGATGAGGAAAACAATTGATAGGATTCAGACTCATTTCTATTGGCCAGGTATGGGGAGAGAGATAGGAAGAATGTTGAGGTCATGTGACGTTTGTCAGAAAACGTGTGACCAAGGTCGGGTGAAGCCCGCACCTCTTAAACCACTACCGCTTATCTCAGAATCATTTGAGAGGGTAGCGGTTGATATCGTTGGATCGATTATTCCGAGGGCTATGGACGGTGCCAAGTATATTCTTACCTGTGTGGATTTCGTGACCAGATGGCCTGAAGCAGTGCCTCTGCATGATATAGAAGCCACTACAGTGGCTGAAGCCTTGTTGGATATATTCTGTCGTGTCGGCATACCAAAGCAGGTATTGTCCGACCGAGGCAGTCAATTTACCTCCGCTATGATGGAGGAATTGTGGAGATTACTCTCAGTTAAGGGGTTGAGGACAACACCTTATCATCCAAAGTGTAATGGGTTGTGTGAGAGGTTTAATGGTACTCTCAAGAAAATGTTGAGGAGGATGGCAGTAGAACAACCTAGGGAGTGGCCCAGGTATATCTCGCCACTACTGTTCGCGTATCGCGAAGCACCTCAGGCATCGTTGCAATTTAGTCCATTCGAGTTAGTGTATGGTAAACCTGCTCGAGGACCACTTCAGGTTCTACGTGAACTTTGGGACGATGAGGAATCGGATCCCGTGGTGAAAACCACTTATTCTTACGTAATTGATTTGGCAGAACGATTACAGCAAACCTGCGAGATTGCAAAGCAGGAGTTAGCTAAAGCAAAAGAGCTTCAGAAGTCCTACTACGATAGGAAAACTAAGCTCCGAACACTACAGGTAAGGGGGAAGTGCCTCGTTCTGTTGCCAACAGCTCATAATAAGTTGTTGGCTCAGTGGAAGGGTCCCTTTGAAGTAGTCAAAAAGGTGAATGACCTTAACTACATAGTTAAAATCAAAGGTGAAGCCAAGCGGTTCCATATTAATATGCTTAAGGAGTATTACACCACCCAACAGGGGTGTACTTCCATTGTTACCACAGTTGGGGCAGGCTGTTGTAACATCACCTCAGAACAGAGTGAAGTGTTAAGTCTAGTCCGTGGTCATTTTTCCCCAGCAGTAGACATGGTTAGCGCTGCTGTGGTAATCCCCGAGGGTGAAGAGGGATATACTCCGCAGACGACTGAAGCTCGTCAATGTGAGACAGTGGCTGAGGTCTCCGTTTCGGAGAATTAAAGACCAGACCAGCTTGCAAGAGTCAACGCGGTACTGGCAAAATATTCATGTGTGTTCTCTGACAGGCCTGCTGTTGCTAACGTAGCCTGTCATGAGATTCAGCTTACAAGCGACACACCAGTGAGGGTGAAACCATATCCTATTCCTGTACGGCTGATTGATACAGTACGTAAGGAAATTAATGACATGGAAGCAGCTGGTATCATTGAAAGGTCGGACTCGTCTTATTCTAGCCCTATTGTTGTGGTTCGGAAGAAGGACGGTGGTGTGCGCATTTGTGGAGATTACCGGCGTGTCAACGCTGTCACTAGGGTCGATGCAGAACCCATGTGTGATCAGCAAGAGATTTTTGCTAGGATTAGCAATTCTGAGGTGTTCTCTAAGATGGATTTGGCTAAGGGTTTCTTTCAGATACCACTGGAGAAACGAAGTCCTCTCCTCACAGCTATATCCACGCCAAATGGGCTGTATCATTTCAAGGTACTACCTTTTGGACTCACTAATTCTCCCGCCATGTTTAATCGTGTCATGCGTCAAATATTGCATGGCATTGAAGGGGTTGAAGCTTTTATTGACGATGTTCTCGTGCACTCAACCATATTTGAGGAGCACATTGTGATATTGCAAGCTGTCTTGTAACGACTGCAGGAATATAACATGACAGTCAAACCATCTAAGTGTGAATTGTTTCAGCAGGAGGTAAAATTTTTGGGCCACACTGTAGGTGGGGGACGTTGTGGGTGCCAGAATGACAGGATAAAGAAAATCATGGATGCGTCCCGACCCGTTACAAAAAAACAGGTCTGCTCATTCTTGGGTCTTACAGGTTATTACCGTAAGTTTATCCCAAACTTTTCTGTCATTGCACATCTACTTAGTGAGCTCTTAAGAAAGAACACTCCTAATAAAATCTCATGGGGGTCAGAGCAAGAAGAAGCATTCGTTTCACTTAAGAATCTTCTTTGCAAGGAACCGATCTTGCAGTTGGCTGACAACCAACGACCATTTATACTTAGGACTTATGCTTCTCAGTATGGTCTTGGTGCAGTTTTATTTCAGGAGAAGGATGGGGAAATATTCCCTGTTGCATATCACAGTCGCAAACTGAAGTCTGCTGAAGAAAATTACAGTACAGTGGAAAAGGAACTTCTGGCAGTAGTAGAAGGTATTAAGAAATACTACTACTATCTGTATGTTAATAATTTTGTGTTAGAAACTGATCACATGCCTCTGGAGAGTTTGTGTACATCCAAGAACGCCAACGCACGACTTATGCATTGGGCCCTCTATTTGCAACAGTTTAACTTCACAGTGCGATACATAAAGGGAAGTGCTAATGTCGGGGCAGACCTTATGTCACGATTGCTTGAAGGAGAGTTAACCGAGTAAATATTCATGCGTAGATCGGCCGGAAGAAGTGTTCTCCGGGTCAAATTGCTCGTTAATTGTTACCTCTCCGAGCGCAACGAGCACGAACCTTATACGACTCAGATTCAAGGGGGTTCCTAGTGTTGTTGGGGAAATCCGATGTTATATGTATCGCATTTTGTGCAAACTTATCCAAGACTTGGATTCAGAGAGGCTTCCTTTTCCATGGCTTGGATAATTTACCAATTTACTAACAATAAATTGCCTTCCAGGAATTAAAGAAAAAAAAATTGCTTTCCAGGATATTGTTGCATTTCCTACATATTATGTAACAAATACACAATGCATTACATACACCACACTTATATATTGCTTAAATGTGTACAAATTGTACTGAGCAGAAATTACCAGGCATATTCATTCTTGTCTCGGAGTTTCTTCCTAAGATTGAAAAGCTAAAGTAACTATTGGGAGTTTTCCACTCATTGGCAAAAATGAACACATAACTGGTGATAGTAATTGACACATACAAGAATAAGTGAAGTGTGGATGAATTATTATTGTAAAGTTATACATGCAAAGACGTCGATACCACTTCACGAATCTATTAAACATCGCATAGAGCAATGTCTTTTTGTGTGTGCGAATGTCACGTCAGCCATAGACTCGTAACATAATCTAAATTATCGCGTATGTAAGCATAATTAATAGGCTGCATAGAATGTTCTAAAAGATTTCATGTCAAGAACAAAGGATGTAACAGTGGGTTAATATGTAAGTGCAGTCTTAATTCGCAGCCTAAAATAGACCAGGTAGTAGTCTTAATTAAAAAGGGTAAGGGGTCAGGTCTCAACTGAAATTTGCCACGTCCAGTCCTATAAGGTGTTCGTAGGTTAACTACATCTTGTATTAATAAATTATGCTACCAGGGTAACTTATGGTATTGCAAATGATCGTGAAGTGGAGGGAAATTATCGGGAATTAATAGTACGCCATAGGTAAAATGGAATTGCATGTATAACTAAGGAATGAGTGGATAAAATGTAAATCGTAGCCAGTTAGGAAAAACGAATACAGATAGGGGGAGGAGTCAGGAAAGATTTGAACTTCCAGCCTCTCAGTTAATGTTGAAAAATATATTTAGTTTGGAAAGGACACTTGAGGAGACACACTCGTATAGCGAGCTCCTTGCTTGCCTTAATTAACCTCCACGTGTTGAGTGGGCAAGTGAACAACGTAAACGTTGAGTCGTTGGATATTACCACGATTCACAAGGCTTTATAGTTGTATAACTGGTCAATCGCATCGACGGAGATCAGTAAAAAAATTAAAGGTGAGAGGGGAGCTGGTCTTGGAAAAATTACGAGTGTGTGTTGCGAGACTCTGAAAATAAATTACCAAGTGTGAGACATTAGAAAATACTCCAAATTTGTGTTAGCTTGAAAATTCATTGATATTAAAGTAATTGAGTAGGAGGTCCAGAAAACAGCACCTGTGATATATATATATATATATATAAATTGAGTGTTAGCATTGATAGAATTATTACCGAGAGCGCGGTTGAGCGAGTAGGTAGCTAGCATTGCGTGAGTGTATGCGTGTGTGTGAAAATTTAATTATTCATGTTGGCTACTGGATTTAAATAAATATAGAAAATTGCAATTGGTTGTTTGAATGCACCAGTAGATTTGTTTATCTATATAAATACATATATATCGGGAAGAACCCCAGAACATTAAAAATTCTATGTGCGGGTTGGTTGAGGCCGAAACGAGGAAATAACCCTGACGTTTTTATCTTCGCTGCAGCCAACCAACGAAGATCATAAATTAAACCGGGCAAGGTAAGTTTATAATTATCATATTATAAATTAAATTATCGATCATCTCACATCACCGTCACAGGTATACAAAGAAGAAACACCAGGTTGAGGCACAGAAGGTACGTCGTGCACAGCTGAAGCACCCTTCGCCGTCTTGGCAGCCGGAAGCAAACAGTCCACACCATCGGAATCCTGCAAGGAGTCGGACGAGGCATCAACGGGTCGCTTGGTAAAGATTGAGGAGGTGGAAGGCTGCAACCTGAGCTGCGGATTGACCGAGGAGAGGGGGGGAGGGTTGTGAGAGGGCAGCTCAGGCCAGTGATCCTCGACAGGAGACTCATCCTCCTCCGACATGGCCAAGTCAGCCTCCAGGCAGGAAGCCACATCCGAATCCATGCTCTCCATCAGGCCAGGCAAGGCCTAGATGGGAAGCGAACAACTGAACACACACAAACACACGAACATACACACACAGAACCACAATAAAACAAACAAACCACAAACAACAATACCACAAACAGCAAAACCACAAAAAAACGAGATAGAAAATATAAACAACCCCTATAACACCACAGAAACAAGAACGTTGAAACAAGACAAACAACAACACAGGCAGAGCGCCAGGAACACGTCTTCACTCCAGGAAGGTTGGGGTGAGACTGACGCCGAACCCTGTTACATAAATTCTTTCCTAAGGGCAATGCAACATCCTTCACACCCCCACCCCTGGTAAATGGCTGTGTGTTAGTGTGAGAGCTAATTAGTTATCATCGCTTCATCACTTCAACATCGTCACAGCTTCACGACATCGTCGACTCGCGAGGCAACACCCCAACTCGACCTCGTCATCACGTCGTCATCATCGTTGCTGCAACAGTCTACACAAAAACGTAGGTACATTTACAAAGTACAGCTCCGGACAGATCAAGGGTCCACACCCCATCCAACAGCGACTTGGTTTGGGCCTCGTCGGATCTGGCAACAGTTGCAGTTTGAGGGAGGGGGGATGTTAGTGGGAGAGGAGAGAAATGTGGGCGGGGCTATATAGGAGGTAATATAGGAGGGTAACGAATGATCAGGTAGAGAAGACGTGTGTCAGGAGGAATGAATGAAGCATACACTGTGAACAGTATCGAATCATCAATAGTATAAAGCAGAGTTCTTCAAACTTTTTCAGTCGTGGCCCAGTTTTTACTATGACATCATTCTCGCTACCCATACAGAGAGATATTTTACAAATGACCAGAATTATCAACCTAAGAAAATACAAGGCCAGAAACTGAAACGTAATATTTATGATTAAAAGGCATTCTAACCAGGATTATAAACACTGCCTCACCTACCCCTCCCTCTCTCTCTCTCTCTCAAGAAGGATAATATTTGTGCAATGATTTTGTTTTATTGATAATTAAATATATGAATATTCGATTATAAAAATATGTTAGGTGGATTCATGTATGAACTTCATATTTATTTTATTGTCAAGAACATTATTATTCTATTTTATTCATGTATTTATTTATATTTATTTATATTTGGGTATGGGCCTGCGACCCAGTTTGGAGGAATTCGGCACCCGTAGTTTGAAGAACCCGAGTTTAAAGAAGTGCATACTGCATTAACGTAGGTGGATATAGGAGAGAAGAAATATGATGATTAAAAAAAAAAAAGATTTTTTTATATAAAAAAAAAATATATAAAAAAAAATTATATAAAAAAAAAAATTATAAATTTTTTTATATAAATTATTTTTATAAACAAAAATTATGTAAAACAAATTTATAGATTTGTTTTTATATAAAAATTTAATATATCATTTTTTTTACATAAAAAAATGTTATATAATTTTTTTTATATAAAAAATTTATATAAAAAAAATTTTATATGTTTTTTTTATATATTTTTTTTATATAAAACAATTATAAAAAAATATATAAAAATATTTATATATATAAAACAAATTTTATACACAACATTTTATATTAAAAAAATAAAAGTAAATTATATAAAACAAATATTTCATATAAAAAAAATTATATAAAAAAACAATTTTATATAAAACAAATTATATGTATTTTTTTTTTAATTATATAAACAAAAGTTTATATAAAAAAATATATATATTTTTTTTTATATATAAAAATAGATATTTTTTTCATATAAACAATCTTTTTAGATTTTTTTTATGTATAAAAGAACAATTATATAGATAAAATGTTCATATAAAAAATGTATATACAAAATTTTTATATATTAAAAAAAAATTATATAAAAAAAGTTATATACAAATATTTTTTATATAAAAACAAATTTGTATATGAAAAAAAAGACATATAATATTACGCCCAACGTACTTGTTATTCCAATCTCTACTGGCCATGCCCGGAGATTGGGCCCAACACTAGATTTAAGATTGAAGAGTGAACGCTTTATAGTTCTGACTGCAACATCAGTATAACTTAAGGGCATGGAAAAAGATAAAGTAATTTTAACAGTATAATTATATTATTAACAACACAGAAATCAATATAAATAAGGGACAACATACATTGCAAAATATTAAATACCACAAATACAAGTAACACCACCTATAGAGTTCACAGACCTAAACTGATGTCCTATTTGTCTAGGCTACACTTATACGCAAGGAGAGAGCAGAGGTAAAAGTAATATATATGTATACTCAGTACAATGAAGTAAGAGGTGGGCAGAGCTAAGAGATACCCTGAGAAGATCCTGGTGGTCGACTGATACACAACACAAGATAGGTACACAATATGTAAGCACTCTGTGGAGTCCTACCTTAAACCACCTGCCCTCGCTATTTATACAGTTCAAGTTCCAGCCAAAACGTGACGTTAAACAAATCCTTCTCTCCCATTGGCAAAGGGGTAAAGATCTGATTGGTTGAAGCTTTAAACTCGGGGATAATCTGCCTGACCATCCTGGTTCCTGGCTGGGTAGTTCGCTGCAAATGACCCAACGGGTCTAGTATTGAGGGGTCGTAACATACCCCCTTCACCAAAACCTCTGTAGGGGTTTCGGAAGAGGTAGATTATAGGTGACCCACACAAGTAGAAGCGTTGGGTTGTTGCATGGAGTAACAGTTATACTTGAAACTCTCTGGACAGTGTGTCTGCGACGAGGTTGTTAGTCCCTTTGATGTACGTTACCAGAAGATTATATGGTTGTAATTGAAGAGCCCATCGAAGGATACGTTGATTTGCAGACTTTATCGAGTTAATAAAGGTTAAGGGATTGTGGTCGCTGAATACTTTCACTACATGAGGACTGGTTTGCAGATAACATTCGAAGTTCTTCACTGCTAGGACCAAGGCTAAACCTTCTTTTTCAATGGTACTGTAATTACGCTGGTAGGGTTTCAACTTGGTTGAGAAGTAGGCTATGGGGTGGGGGATCTCACTAAACTCTTGTAGTAGGACCCTACCTACTCCAAACCAACTTGCGTCGATTTGTAGATGGAAGGGTTTTGTGTAGTTTTGAGTATGCTGGACGGGTTGTGAGGAGAGGAAAGTTTTAGGTTCTGGAAGGCGGTATCACAGTTGTCTGTCCAGCAGAAAGGCACCTTCTTGCTCACAAGACTAGTCAAAGGTGCTGCGACGTCTGCAAAGTTGCTACAAAACCTCCTGTAGTACCCCGACATCCCTAGGAACCTCATGACTTCCTTTCTTGTTCCCGCAAAGTGTTGGCTGTTCGAGGAGTTCCTGAGGGATGCTTCTCTTAATGTATGTGGTCAGACCTCTTCGCTCATCACTATGTGGTAGTGTGTAGTGTTCATATCCTGGGAGTTTGGGTGTTGTCTCGTCGGTAGTGAGGGTCTCCTGAAGGAGGACTACATCGATCTCTTCCTTCCTTGACAACAGCTTTTTTTTAGGGAGCTGATGTTGCCACGGACTCCGCAAATGTTCCACTGTAGGATCCTCAGCATACTGTGACATCTGATTCAGAATCCGTTTCCTCATCTGCACCTAGTCTTTGACTGGGATGAGGTGGGAGGGCCAGTGCCCTTCTAGGTGCCTCCTTTTTTCCTGGTTTAACAAGCTTGCAGTGTTCTTCAGGGGCGTGGGCATTCCTGTCGGGCTGTTCCTGTTGTGGTACCAGCGAGTTCTTGATGGCAGTAGATACCTCTTCTGCCGTTCTCTTAATACCAAGGGAGGCTAGAACCTTCCCAATGACATCTGCCAGCATGCTCTGCATCAGCTGGACTACCTCCTCCCTGTTTTGGCTCCTCTCAATCACCACTTCCTCCTGTGGTGGTGGTGGTGGGAGGGCAGCAGGGTTGTTTGCATTCTTCTTCTTCTTCCTTGATTTTCTTTTCTTCTTTTGAGAGGTGGGCAGTTCATCACCTCTTTGTGTCTCCTTTACCTCTCTGGTCCTCAGTGTTTCTCCCAGCTGGGGGAATTCTTCGTCATCCTGAAGAGGGGGTGGTTGTTGTCTGTCCACTTTTTTCCAGGCTGTTGACTTAGGCCTGAAAGCTGGGGCTGTCTTTGTGCCATTGCTTGGTCCGATAGCCTGATATATCCTTTCAAGTCTCGCTGGGCAGCTTCGGAGCCAGACATGGTGAGACTTGTGGCAGTTGGGGCACCTTGAGGTGGTCTTCTGGCCTTTCTTGTGTGCCTGTACACACATCTTGGTCTCATGCAGTCCACTACAGATCTCACAGATGATGGAATTTTTGCAGACTGCTCTGTGGTGTCCATACTTCTGGCACCTGAAGCATCGAACTGGTTCTGGAATGTACTTTCTCAGCCGATATTTACCAAAGGGGCCCAGGTGCAATGCTTCTGGAAGTTTCCCTATGTAGGTGATGAAGACCTGTCATGTCACCGTCTTGTCCCTGCTCAGACACCTTTCGGCGTCCTTTACTGATGGATGAGTCCTGATGGCATCCAAGTCTTGAGTTACTGGGTAGCCCAACACGACACCCTTGTACTCCTTGTCTTCTGGAGCTAGTTCGTGCAGAGTCACACCTTGCACACGGTGGTGGCGAAGGATCTCTTCGCTCATCCTGTTCCAGGGGTGCAGTACAAATTCCCCTTTATTGTTGGCCCTCGCCGACATCCGGAGCTCCTGGTGGGCCTTATCAAGTGCCGTGATTGCCTTCACTTGGCTGTCGTAGGCATTACTACCTCTCCTTTCTGCTGTCTGCCTCAGCCTGGGGCTTCCATCTTCGCCTCCTTTTTGCTGGGTCCATCCACCATCGTCATTGTTTTCCTGCTCCTCCTCTTCTTGTTGAGGCTGCGGCGGAGTCTCATCGTCTTCTCGTCGCTGCTTCCTCTGAAGATCTTCAGGGCTGTCCCTATCACTCTTCATCGTCTTCATTGCACTTCCTGCCAGGCTTTATCTCAGCCTCCTATAGTGTATAAGACACTGTTCCTACAGTCCCTGTCCTTACGCTGGTGCCTAACCATCCCTACTACTGTACCGGTTATGGTAGGCCCGGTATTACATAGCTAATATCCCGTACCCCCCCTGTAAGGCTTCTGACGCAATCACCAGTATTACAGGGATCGACGGGTGCACCTTCGTGGAGTCGGATGCGCGTACTACGCTCTGGCCATAGCGCTACACCTCCAACAGGTTAGCAGTTCCCAGGAACAGTGGCAGCTAATCCGAAAGAGCCATTTCACCAGTGCGAGTGTTGAAGAAACTATTAGGAGAAGAAAAAGTGCGTTGCAAATCGACATTCACAATACAGAATATTGTCAAGCCTTCCAGCCGCACAGGGGTGCTGCCAGCGTGGTCCTGTCACAGTGGGGATGACTCAACAACAAACTGAATTGTATGTGTACAGCAACTGTGTCACAAACGTACTCTCTTTATCTATTGGCAGAGGCAGGGAAGAGTTTCCCAACTTTTGCCAGGTAGATTGCACAATGTGTGCTTGTCTGACTAGTCTGTCTTGGTGTAAACACTTTTTAAAGTGTACACCTTTGGTACAGCTGAATTATCACCTCAGTCCTGTTTTTAACTAGTAAAAACTACTCAGTCATTAGGGAATAGCGGTTGAATTGATCTTCTTAACAATCTTGTCTATGATGTGTCTCCGCTTGGACTCGAAGTAGCAATTCCTCATGCGGGAGACAGCCTAAATCAGACACGTAGAGACTTGCTACATTTCGAAACGAAAAAAAATAAAAATAATGTCAACCTTAAATTTCAGCATATCAAGATATTTAACTCTTTGAAACCACCATATCTGATCCTGTCTCATATGCTGACAACGTTGTTCAATTTCTAGATTAAGCTAACCAGGGTAACAGAGCCATCTAGTGACAAAATTGGTCAATACATCTCACGGTGGGGGTGGATCAGCCTTTGGTTTCATGACTATAGTCCATAATTGTACCATGGCAATAAAACCTGAAAAAAAAATCAAATTTAATGTGACTATTATATTGAAAATGAGTTTGACAATGCGTGTTAAGGGGATAGTAAATTTTAGTTCAATATAGAGTGCCTTCTCTAAAGTAGACTAGGAAACTGGACCATATTTGCCAAAATAATGATGGCCTGTTAATTGGAATTGCTTGGAGGAATCAGTTGCTGCAGTTTTACCAACACTATATTACCCCCTTGATAATGAAGGAGTCATAATGTAACATTAGAATGTTTTGCTGGTGTTCCTCTTCCATAATATTAGAAAGGCTTTTTGCCTTCGAGGCAGGAGCAGCGCAGGAAAATGGTGGCCAGGTTAGTTGGGGCCTTTGGGCGGCTTGGAAAAGTTGGCTAGTCGGGCCTGTGACTAGTGTGTCGTGGGCAAGAGAAGAGTGAGGTTGTGCAGGTGCTTCCTCTCATCATTTTGCCGAGAGGCATTGACTGTACACTTACCGTTAAGCATTAACCAGTGACGGTATAATTTCGCTTCGTTGGTGTAATTGCATCTTTATGGATTGTTGAGCGGATTATGAAATGCGGATAAAGTTCTATAACAGATAATTGACTATAATAGTGATCCCTGGACCTACAAGGTAAGACGAAGATTATTGTTTTTTTTTTTTATACAAGCTTAAAATAAGCTTCACACCAGAAGCAGTCAACAAGGAATATGTTGTTCCTAGCATGAATGTGAAGTAATTTTTTTATCATCCATTTTGAACATAGAATGATATTATTCACGTGGATATCACTTTCGTTACGTAATCATAGGTATTTGTAAGAATGAGGGTAAAAGATGCGTTGGTAATGTTTGCTCTCTCTCTCTCTCTCTCTCTCTCTCTCTCTCTCTCTCTCTCTCTCTCTCTCTCTGTGTGTATATCAATATATATTTTTTTTTTTTATTTTTTAGAATGCCACAACCATATTATCTACACCGATATGTGTGTCACCTTCGACTCGAAGTAGCAACTCACGAGGGAGACAGTAGCCTTGCTGCTTTCTACCTGAGTAATAGGGTTTGAAACCATGAAGCTTCACCAACAGTTATAATAATGGTCTTCGCCACCTAACTTGCCGTAGATTATCTCTAATTTCGTCTTCATAAATGATTTTCCAGACATAGGACGGTCTTCTTCTTCTTGAAATATATTTAAAATTGTGTTCAGTGGTTTCATACTTTTTCTATATATTTTTCTGTATGTGCTCTCTCTCTCTCTCTCTCTCTCTCTCTCTCTCTCTCTCTCTCTCTCTCTCTCTCTCTCTCTCTCTCTCTCTCTCTCTCTCTCTTGAAATTTCAAATACAGGAAGATGCCCTCCAAAAAGCAACACTTGACAGCTCACCTCACCTCCCATCACTCTCCTCTCCTTTTTGTTTCTTTCTGAATTATTAATCTTTTCTGCTTCGTTCATTTGATAATTTTGTGTAACTTTCTACTTTTTAATTACGGATGCACCATCATTCCGTAGACAAAATAAATATATACTACATCACAGAACGCACACCATCCCATCACCCAAGAATCAATAAAGCATTTGCACCAGGGATCGTAATAATAACGATTAATGCCTACATGAAAACATCCGTCTCATGCTAAGCTTTACATTTTCTGGCTATCTTAACTAACAAACTATTATGTGTACAACTGAGAATTTCCACGGCAATTTAGGTGTCGTGTTCTAATGCCTAGCCCTCATTAGGGAATATAAGGTGTAAGTATATATATTTATTATATGCCAAGTCATTGTTTATGGCAGCATAAGCAAACAGTTATTATACAGCTTCTCTGCCATAATGTTATATGTTCACTGTTTTTCATTAACACTTCCTTGGCAGTTGGAAAATGTTATACAGTTACTTCAGCAATAGTCTTCATTTGCTATTACTAATATATGACAAAATAAGTTATGCAATATATATATATATATATATATATATATATATATATATATATATATATATATATATATATATATATATATATATATATATATATATATATATATATATATATATATATATATATATATATATATATATATATGATTAACGATTTATACATTCGAACGATATTAAACCAGCTTAAGTCAGACACGTAGAGACTTGCTACGTTTCGAAACGACAACAAGAATTATGTCAACCTTAAACTTTAGCATATCAAGATATTTAACGCTTTGAAACCACCATTTCTGATCCTGTCTCATATTCTGACAACGTTGTCCAATTCCTTGATTTAGCTAGCCCGTGTGACACAGCCATCTAGTTACAAAATTGGTTAAAACATCTCACGGTGGGGGTGGATCAGCCTTTGGTTTCTGGACTATAGTCCATAACTGTACCATGGCAATGGAACCAGAAAAAAATCAAATTTAATGTGACTACTATATTGAAAATTGGTTTGATAATGCGTGTTAAGAGTATAGTATAATTTTAGTTTATTATAGAGTACCTCCTCCAAAGTAGACTAGGAAACAGGACCATATTTGCCAAAATAATGATGGCCTGTTAATTGGAATTGCTTGGAGGAATCAGTTGCTGCAGTTTTACCAACACTATATTATCCCCTTGGTAATGAAGGAGTCATAATGTAACATTAGAATGTTTTGCTGGTGTTCTTCTTCCATAATATTAGAAAGACTTTTTGCCTTCGAGGCAGGAGCAGCGCAGGAAAATGGTGGCCAGGTTAGTTGGGGCCTTTGGGCGGCTTTGAAATGTTGGCCAGTTGGGCCGGTGACTAGTTTGTCGTGGGCAAGAGAAGAGGGAGGATGTGCAGGTGCTTCCTCTCATCATTTTGCCGAGAGGCATTAACTGTACACTTACCGTTAAGCATTAACCAGTGACGGTATAATTTCGCTTCGTTGGTGTAATTGCATCTTTATAGATTGTTGAGCGGATTATGAATTGCGGGTAAAGTTCTACATCAGATAATTGACTATAATTGTGATCCCTGAACCTACAAGGTAAGACGAAGATTATTAATTTTTTTCCTACAAGCTTATAATAAGCTTCACAGCAGAAGCAGTCAACAAAGAAAATATGTTGTTCCTAGCATGAATGTGAAGTTATTTTCTTATCATCCATTTTGAACATAGAATGAGATTATTCACGTGGATATCACCTTCGTTACGTAATTATGGATATTTTTAAGAATGAAGGTTAAAGATGCGTTGGTAATGTTTGCTCTCTCTCTCTCGCTCTCTCTCAGATATATATATATATATATATATATATATATATATATATATATATATATATATATATATATATATATATATATATATATATATATATATATATATATATATATATATATATATATATTTTTTTTTTTTTTTTTTTTTTATGCGAGTTAGAATGCCACAACCATATTATCTACACCGATATGTGTGTCACCTTCGACTCTAAGTAGCAACTCACGAGGGAGACAGTAGTCTTGCTGCTTTCTACCTGGGTAATAGGGTTTGAAACCATGAAGCTTCACCAACAGTTATAATAATGGTCTTCGCCTCCTAACTTGCCGTAGATTATCTCTAATTTCGTCTTCATAAATGATTTTCCAGACATAGGACGGTCTTCTTCTTGAAATATATTTAAAATTGTGTTCAGTGGTTTCATACTTTTTCTATATATTTTTCTGTATGTGCTCTCTCTCTCTCTCTCTCTCTCTCTCTCTCTCTCTCTCTCTCTCTCTCTCTCTCTCTCTCTCTCTTTAAATTTCAAATACAGCAACACTTGACAGCTCACCTCACATCACTCTCCTCTCCTTTTCGTTTCTTTCTGAATTATTAATCTTTTCTGCTTCGTTCATTTGATAATTTTGTGTAACTTTCTACTTTTTTAATTATGGATGCACCATCATTCCGTAGACAAAATAAATATATACTACATCACAAAAAGCACACCATCCCGTCACCCAAGAATCAATAAAGCATTTGCACCAGGGATCGTAATAATAACGATTAATGTCTACATGAAAACATCCGTCTCATGCTAAGCTTTACATTTTCTGGCTATCTTAACTAACAAACTATTGTGTACAACTGAGAATTTCCACGGCAATTTAGGTGTCGTGTTCTAATGCCTAGCACTCATTAGGGCATGTAAGGTGTAAGTTTATATATTTATTATATGCCAAGTCATTGTTTATGGCAGCATAAGCAAAGAGTTATTATATGGCTTTTCTGCCATAATGTTATATGTTCACTGTCTTTCCTTAACACTTCCATGGCAGTTGGAAAATGTTATACAGTTACTTCAGCAATAGTCTTCATTTGCTATTACTAGTATATGACAAAATAAGTTATGCAATATATATATATATATATATATATATATATATATATATATATATATATATATATATATATATATATATATATATATATATATATATATATATATATATATATATATATATATATATATGGCTTTTCTGCCATAATGTTATATGTTCACTGTCTTTCCTTAACACTTCCTTGGTAGTTGGAAAATGTTATACAGATATTTCAGCAATAGTCTTCATTTGCTATTACTAATATATGACAAAATAAGTTATGCAATATATATATATATATATATATATATATATATATATATATATATATATATATATATATATATATATATATATATATATATATATATATATATATATATATATATATATATATATATATATATATATATATATATATATATATTTTTTTTTATGCGAGTTAGAATGCCACAACCATATTATCTACACCGATATGTGTGTCACCTTCGACTCTAAGTAGCAACTCACGAGGGAGACAGTAGCCTTGCTGCTTTCTACCTGGGTAATAGGGTTTGAAACCATGAAGCTTCACCAACAGTTATAATAATGGTCTTCGCCACCTAACTTGCCGTAGATTATCTCTAATTTCGTCTTCATAAATGATTTTCCAGACATAGGACGGTCTTCTTCTTGAAATATATTTAAAATTGTGTTCAGTGGTTTCATACTTTTTCTATATATTTTTCTGTATGTGCTCTCTCTCTCTCTCTCTCTCTCTCTCTCTCTCTCTCTCTCTCTCTCTCTCTCTCTCTCTCTCTTTAAATTTCAAATACAGCAACACTTGACAGCTCACCTCACCTCACATCACTCTCCTCTCCTTTTCGTTTCTTTCTGAATTATTAATCTTTTCTGCTTCGTTCATTTGATAATTTTGTGTAACTTTCTACTTTTTTAATTATGGATGCACCATCATTCCGTAGACAAAATAAATATATACTACATCACTGAAAGCACACCATCCCATCACCCAAGAATCAATAAAGCATTTGCACCAGGGATCGTAATAATAACGATTAATGTCTACATGAAAACATCCGTCTCATGCTAAGCTTTACATTTTCTGGCTATCTTAACTAACAAACTATTATGTGTACAACTGAGAATTTCCACGGCAATTTAGGTGTCGTGTTCTAATGCCTAGCACTCATTAGGGAATGTAAGGTGTAAGTTTATATATTTATTATATGCCAAGTCATTGTTTATGGCAGCATAAGCAAAGAGTTATTATATGGCTTTTCTGCCATAATGTTATATGTTCACTGTCTTTCCTTAACACTTCCATGGCAGTTGGAAAATGTTATACAGTTACTTCAGCAATAGTCTTCATTTGCTATTACTAGTATATGACAAAATAAGTTATGCAATATATATATATATATATATATATATATATATATATATATATATATATATATATATATATATATATATATATATATATATATATATATATATATATATATATATATATATATATATATATATATGGCTTTTCTGCCATAATGTTATATGTTCACTGTCTTTCCTTAACACTTCCTTGGTAGTTGGAAAATGTTATACAGATACTTCAGCAATAGTCTTCATTTGCTATTACTAATATATGACAAAATAAGTTATTCAATATATATATATATATATATATATATATATATATATATATATATATATATATATATATATATATATATATATATATATATATATATATATATATGATTAACGATTTATACATTCGAACGATATTAAACCAGCTTAAGTCAGACACGTAGAGACTTGCTACGTTTCGAAACGACAACAAGAATTATGTCAACCTTAAACTTTAGCATATCAAGATATTTAACGCTTTGAAACCACCATTTCTGATCCTGTCTCATATTCTGACAACGTTGTCCAATTCCTTGATTTAGCTAGCCCGTGTGACACAGCCATCTAGTTACAAAATTGGTTAAAACATCTCACGGTGGGGGTGGATCAGCCTTTGGTTTCTGGACTATAGTCCATAACTGTACCATGGCAATGGAACCAGAAAAAAATCAAATTTAATGTGACTATTATATTGAAAATTGGTTTGACAATGCGTGTTAAGAGTATAGTATAATTTTAGTTTAATATAGAGTACCTCCTCCAAAGTAGACTAGGAAACAGGACCATATTTGCCAAAATAATGATGGCCTGTTAATTGGAATTGCTTGGAGGAATCAGTTGCTGCAGTTTTACCAACACTATATTATCCCCTTGATAATGAAGGAGTCATAATGTAACATTAGAATGTTTTGCTGGTGTTCTTCTTCCATAATATTAGAAAGACTTTTTGCCTTTGAGGCAGGAGCAGTGCAGGAAAATGGTGGCCAGGTTAGTTGGGGCCTTTGGGCGGCTTTGAAAAGTTGGCCAGTTGGGCCGGTGACTAGTTTGTCGTGGGCAAGAGAAGAGGGAGGATGTGCTGGTGCTTCCTCTCATCATTTTGCCGAGAGGCATTAACTGTACACTTACCGTTAAGCATTAACCAGTGACGGTATAATTTCGCTTCGTTGGTGTAATTGCATCTTTATAGATTGTTGAGCGGATTATGAATTGCGGGTAAAGTTCTACATCAGATAATTGACTATAATTGTGATCCCTGAACCTACAAGGTAAGACGAAGATTATTAATTTTTTTCCTACAAGCTTATAATAAGCTTCACAGCAGAAGCAGTCAACAAAGAAAATATGTTGTTCCTAGCA
This sequence comes from Petrolisthes cinctipes, assembly GCA_033782935.1. NCBI lineage: Eukaryota > Metazoa > Arthropoda > Malacostraca > Decapoda > Porcellanidae > Petrolisthes > Petrolisthes cinctipes. Next base: position 3,203,718 of record JAWQEG010000033.1, read on the forward strand.
TGAATGTGAAGTTATTTTCTTATCATCCATTTTGAACATAGAATGAGATTATTCACGTGGATATCACCTTCGTTACGTAATTATGGATATTTTTAAGAATGAAGGTTAAAGATGCGTTGGTAATGTTTGCTCTCTCTCTCTCGCTCTCTCTCAGATATATATATATATATATATATATATATATATATATATATATATATATATATATATATATATATATATATATATATATATATATATATATATATATATATATATATATATATATATATATATATATATTTTTTTTTTTTATGCGAGTTAGAATGCCACAACCATATTATCTACACCGATATGTGTGTCACCTTCGACTCTAAGTAGCAACTCACGAGGGAGACAGTAGCCTTGCTGCTTTCTACCTGGGTAATAGGGTTTGAAACCATGAAGCTTCACCAACAGTTATAATAATGGTCTTCGCCACCTAACTTGCCGTAGATTATCTCTAATTTCGTCTTCATAAATGATTTTCCAGACATAGGACGGTCTTCTTCTTGAAATATATTTAAAATTGTGTTCAGTGGTTTCATACTTTTTCTATATATTTTTCTGTATGTGCTCTCTCTCTCTCTCTCTCTCTCTCTCTCTCTCTCTCTCTCTCTCTCTCTTTAAATTTCAAATACAGCAACACTTGACAGCTCACCTCACATCACTCTCCTCTCCTTTTCGTTTCTTTCTGAACTATTAATCTTTTCTGCTTCGTTCATTTGATAATTTTGTGTAACTTTCTACTTTTTTAATTATGGATGCACCATCATTCCGTAGACAAAATAAATATATACTACATCACAAAAAGCACACCATCCCGTCACCCAAGAATCAATAAAGCATTTGCACCAGGGATCGTAATAATAACGATTAATGTCTACATGAAAACATCCGTCTCATGCTAAGCTTTACATTTTCTGGCTATCTTAACTAACAAACTATTATGTGTACAACTGAGAATTTCCACGGCAATTTAGGTGTCGTGTTCTAATGCCTAGCACTCATTAGGGCATGTAAGGTGTAAGTTTATATATTTATTATATGCCAAGTCATTGTTTATGGCAGCATAAGCAAAGAGTTATTATATGGCTTTTCTGCCATAATGTTATATGTTCACTGTCTTTCCTTAACACTTCCATGGTAGTTGGAAAATGTTATACAGATACTTCAGCAAGAGTCTTCATTTGATATTACTAATATATGACAAAATAAGTTATGCAATATATATATATATATGTTGTTATAGCCAGGGAGTATATTATCTTTTAAACAAACGAGGTTGAAGGATATGGCTTGTTCTGCATTTATGAGTTTTTTATTTATGCCTTTAATTGATCTAACAATTTTTCTTAAATCTTCACTTAGATGGTGGATAAGTGAGGCAAATGTTGAGTTGTTGGTGGAGGTCGACGTTTCGTCCAGTACATAGGACATCTTCAGGGAGAAGTGGTGATTCTGGGTGGGTGAGCGGTATTTATCCAATTTCCGTATGTGGGGTGGGCGGGGCCACCATGTCAGCAGCCTAGTGATTGGTGGATGGGGGGTGGCGTCTGATTCTGGCGCTGCGTCTGAGTTGTTGGTTGATTGTGGGTAAGATGTTAGATGCTTGTGGTGGGTCAGTAGGTGTTGGAGGTGTGGTGGGTATCCTGACAGTGCTGGTGATGTGCCGTTTTCTGGAGGGCAGTATTTGGAGGTCTTGTGTCTGGTTGTTTATAGAAGGTTGTAGGGTTTCTATGTAAATTGCTTCTAGGTAGGAGAGTCGTCTGCTGTCTGTTTCTTTGTCTAAAATGTTGGTATTATTTACCAGTTTGTCTCGTGTCAGAGCCTGGTTGTCGTGGGTACTGTAGTGGTCTTTTATAGATGCTGACTGGAGGTGCATGGTGAGCCGACGAGACAGTGAAGTTTGTGTTTTACCAACATAGTGGTGAGGCTCACAGTCCACCCTGTTACAGGTGTGTTGGTAAATCACGTGGTCGCTGTTCATCGGGCTCTTGGAGGTAGTAGGTCGGTTGTGTAGGGTTAGGTTCGAGGTTTTTGGAGAGTTGTAGTAAATTACTAGTTTGATCTCGCTGTCTGGGTCGGTGGGGTGGACATTCTTCTTTAGTATGTCCCTTAGTATGGTCTCGTCAGTCTTGTAGTCGGTGGACATGTAATTGCGGTAGTATAGTCTGATGTCACTGTTGGGTTTGGTTGGGGAATTAACTTCGTACCATTTTTCTAGCTGGAATTTGATGGTGTTAGAGACGTCTGTGTTGGAATATCCATTGTTTACCAGGACTTGGGTGAGACGCTCTAGTTCCTGGTGTGTGTATCTCCAGCTGGTGCAGTGTGTGAGAGCCCTCCTGACGTAGGATGAGATGGTGGATAGGAGGTATCTCTTGGGGCATTCACTGTCACCATTTAGACACCGTCCGTTGTTGGTGGACTTTGTGTACACTGTGGTTTGGAAGTCTGAGTTATGGTGGGCAACCAAGAGGTCCAGGAAGGGTAGTTTGCCATCCGTTGATTTTTCGTAGGTGAAGTTCAGACCAGACGAGGAGATAAACCGTTGTTGCAGTAGTAGTAGCTCGTCTAGGTCCTTCACCTGAACAAAAATATCGTCAACATACCGACAGTATATCGATGGGCGATTACATTTGAGAAGATCCTCTTCAACATTACCCATGAAGAAGTTAGCGAAGAGGACCCCCAGGGGGCTACCCATCGCTATACCGTCAATCTGTTGGTACATATTGCCACGGGGGCATATAAATGGAGCTTCCTTGGTGCAGAGTTCGAGTAGAGTCTTGAGGCACGTCTTGGGGATGTCCAGTCGTGGGAGGTCTGGGTGTTCGTAAACTCGGTGGAGGATGACGTCTATGGTTTTATCCACAGGTACATTAGTAAACAAACTCTCGACGTCCAGGGAGGCGATGATGTGGTTGCCTACTTTAGGGGAATCACGGATAATCTGGAGAAAATCTGTGGCTGAGTTGAGGCTGTATTTGCTGGGCACGTAAGGTGAAAGCAAGGTATTGAGAGACTTGGCCAGTTGGTAGGTTGCAGTCGGGATCTGGGAGATGATAGGCCTGAGGGGGTTGCCAGGTTTGTGGGTTTTCACAGTGCCGTAGGCGTATCCAGGTGCATATTCTCCAATAAGTTTATTCAGGTGGATCCCTCCAGCTTTAGCGTTGATGGCAGAGATGGTGGTGTTGGCCCTTCGCTTGATGTCGTTGGTGGGGTTGCGTGTTATTCTTTTGAATTTACTGGTGTCACTTAGTATGTTGTCCATTTTCTGTAGGTATTCCTCTCTCCCATGGACAACTAAAGAGGAGGCCTTATCTGCACGTCGAATGATGATGTCCGGGTTATCTCGTAGCTGTTTCGAGGCAAGGAAGTGGTTCTTATTCAGGAGTTAGATACATAAGCTGACACAGAACATTTATCCCATGAATTTGGAATAAGCTGCTAAATCTAGAAGTCTTATCTTAACCCTATCACCCTTCTTGATAAGAGTCCCCAAGACCCCTATTGTGGTCGGAATTTGCCATTACCATTCCCAAGGACAGTACAGCCAGTGGGAGGAAGGGAGGGATGTAAACAACACGCTATTTTGAAACGCAGAAATACCACTTTAGAGGACAATACTGACCTCTACAACCTTTGTATTCTACGCTGTCAAAATAGCGTGTTGGTTGGAGCATGACAAGCTGGAGGCGGGAGGTATGCTGTATGTGGCAGGCGCCGCCTAACTATTTGGATGAAAATTAATTTATAGTAATAAAAGGTAGTCAATAGTAACATATTGCTCTACCTTATGTTATTACATAGTTTTAATGAACTACTTATCAATTTTAGAGTTACTATTTGTAATTAGTACCGACATTATGCCTGGCGGAGTCTCCTGTAACATTCCCCCCCTCCCTCCCCTTTTTTACATGAGAGCCGAGCTCCCCGACGGGGAAGGAGGTGAAAGATTACCTGAGGACACCTGTGTCAGTTTCGTGAGGGCCACGAAAGATATGTTTTGGGCGTCATGCATGAGATAACGTGATCTAAATGATGACGCCGATGCCCAGCCCCCTAGTGACTGCATTTCCTCTAAAGAGTGCGTCCGTAGGAATGCTAAGGAAGCTGCTAAGCCCCTGATGGAATGGGCTTTGGTATCATGACCAGGGTCAGCCAAATAAATTATCTTGCATAACATAAGGCTCTCGACACTGACCTCGTCGCCAGATGCCTATACGACATAAGATTGATGAATAAAGGATCAAAGGAGGCATCTGGGATAGTTAACATTTAATCTCTCTGTGCGTGAGCCAGGCATAAGTGGTGGCGAGCCCCCCTAGGCAGGAAACTAGGTATTTTTAAAGGACGGAGCAACTCATCAGATTGTTCGTTTTTAGCTAGAAAAGCCGGCGAGGGTGTAATTGTAACCCATGACATAACTGAAGTAAAAGTGGTCAATGACGAGAGTCGAGTAAGAGCAGCTAATTGAGATGCTCGAAAACCACTCGCTATTGACAGGAGAAAAATTGATTTATAGAAAATTTGAACCTCTGAAAGTCGTTCCATATCCTAAAAGGCCACGTAGTGTAACACCTTGTGAAGTGACCATGAGGGGACCCGTTGTCTTTGACGAGGTAGAGAGGCACGGAGACCACGTTTAAGCATGGTCACCGCCCTCGCATGTATAGTAATATAGAAACCAAAGTGCAACTGGTCCGTAATTGCAGCTTGATGAGCTGCCACAGTCGCCGGGGCCCTGTTGGTGGAGACCGCCAACCAGGCCAAAAAGGTGAGAGGTGTGCTGGAGGAAATGTAAGTCAAGGAATTAATTTTAATATATGATTGTAGCCTCCTCCAGCATGACTCGTACTATTTCACCGATGCTGGCCGGAGAGATTTACGCATCAAATTAGATGTTTAAAAATATACATTAAGGCTCTCCGGAAAAAGTCCAAGCATGTAGTCATAAGGACAACAGCATCGGTGAAGTTACCTCTGTGAACAGGCAAGCCGACCCCAGAAACAGTGGGTTCGGACATCTGGCCTTCACTTTTCCGAACCACGATTGATGAGGCCAATACGGGACGATGAGGAGAACCCACCCCCGTAGGACCGAAGTCCATTGACCACTTTGGTGAGAAGTGAGAAGGGAAGTTGAAGTAGGGGGAAAAGCATAAAGGAATTTCCACCAACCCCAGTCCCCCGTGAATGCATCCAGACCCCCTGCTAGAGTGGGGCTGTGGAGTGACAAATAATTGGCCAGCTCCTTAACGGGGAAGGAGGCGAACTTTAAATCTCACGAGGCTGCCCGGGACAGTGTCGTGAGCGTAACGCCAGGCCCGTCCTGAGCCTTAATAAAAGTCATCAAAGAGGATAAGCCGAAGTCCCAATATCCCATCGCCTGCATCCCCTATGTGGAGTGCATGCGAAGAAAGGTTAAGACCATAGTTAAACCCCCCAATTGAATGAGTATAGTGTACGAGACACAGATCTTGCTGATCTAAGTCTCCCCGTCATGGGAAAACAAAACAGGCGATCCGAGGAGAGACCTAGGGTGGCCGTAATATCATCCCTGAGAGCTTGGACATGACACAATAGGTGCCATGTGCAGCTTAGTAGGAAGATAGGTAACACCCGGTGCCGTATAGTTTATCATTGGTTTGTTTGAATTTAGTATGGACCACCGTGAAGGTGAAAAATATACTTTTTTTTTTTTTTTTTTTTTTAGCCAAACAGTAAAGGAGACTGGTGGGTCAAAGCAGTTAACTGATATGTCTGGAAAAGTTCTGCAAAATCACAAATAAACCAATTTTGTAAAAAATTTTGGGACACCAATAGTTGCCTCACCACTGGAAGACACACATAAATGAAACCCTCTGTCAGTACAGGTTAGGGAACCTCTGTCTCATTCTTGGTATAGAATGACTGACATTTCGGAGACATATGGTGACCACCTGAGAGTCACTATGAGAAAAGGGGACGTAAAAATTTTTATGTCAGGTAGACCAGCGACTGTAAAACCCGAATTTTAGTGTTGTTACAGCCCCGAGAACGTTTTGAAACGTTATAGCATTCGCTCACATATTTCCCTCGTACGGCAATGAGGCCGTGTGTTATAAACTCTCATGAACTAGCTCTGAGGTGGCGTCGTTCCGAGAGTGATCAGAGGGTGTATGAGTGTGAGGTGTCTTGACTGTTGATATACCTCAATGGAGGAGTTGTCCACCTTGAAGATATCAGACGTAATAAACAAATGAGGGTTTAAAAGTAGAAACAGGAGAAAAAAAAATTCCTTTGTCCCTTGATAATTATGTGTTTGTCCCACTCTCCAGACTGTTGGTGTTCTTGGGTAGATTGAAATCCCCACCCCCCGTCAGAGGTGTTTGCTAAACAACAATGTACGGAGTTGTGGGCAGCCACGTGACCTGTCAAACCGGGAATTCCAATTTAAACCAAATGGCTTAATACTCTAATGAGGAACCGAGGAGCCCTTTTCGGAAAGATCTGAGGAATGATGGTTACCCATTGGTTGACCATCAGGTTCAATCGATGGCGTTTTAACCACCTGAGAGGAATAACCAGGGTTGCGAAAAATATGCTCACCAACCGTGATACCCCTTGACACCTGGAGAAGGTGAGGGAAAGGTCAAAATACAATACAACATTGCCTGGTATGGGAATGTCACGTGAAAGTGATGACACTCATTCAGTGAGGTGGTAAGACCTCGCTCCCAATGTAATGAGGGTAGAAGTCACCAACATTGTAAGGGCCAACAATATTTACGTGATGAACCCTATGTGGTCCAGAACATAACAGGTTGATCGCAGGGCAAGGTTGTCCTGATGTAGGTAGGATGACTGAGAAGGAAGTATTAGGTGGTTTGGATCCCAGCCCACTTCTTCAGTCTTGGTGATGGCCGTAGCTAACACCATTGGTGCATCCCACTACTGTTGAGGCAGTTCCTACCGTTCTGGGAAGACAAGGGCGAGGTGACATTGAAGGAGGGTTACCTCAAACCCGGTGTTGCCGGAGTATTACGGCGAACCTCTAATAAGTCGTAGCCAGTGTTATTTGAGAGGAGGAGCTGAGCCCCAGGCAACTGGCTTAGTTTCATAAAAGAGGCCAGAAGACAGGGTTATCCCCGGCCCAGATAAACCCGGGGTGCAAAATGTGGGAATTCCCTGAATGTGTGAAGATCAACATCAATGACCTAGGAGTAAGTGTGCGAAAAGTGAGGATGGATTATGTCCGCATCCTTATGCACCTCTACCTGGGTAACTCTTGTCTGATACTCACTGGAGGTAGTAAATATTTGCTATGGGACGCACCCACCCACCACGAGGCACAGCCCAGGGGTGGGAAGGTTGACCCTGATTCGACCCAATCAGCTGATGAAGAACGAAACTATGGTGGGGGAGGGGGGGGGGCGGTGAGAGTTGCATAATGGCGCAGTGGTGAAAGTTTAAGGCTATTTCATTTCACCACTGCACGAGTCTGGCAACTACTATGAATCCCCTTGCCGAGGACAACCTAGGTTCCAGAAAGGAACTCTCAAAACGGGTTAGAGATTAACCCACCTCCCGCTATTTTACTCTAAGCAGTTTTATTACTGACTGAGTCTAATCGTAGGTAATAGACGGGGTGTAATGGAATCCATACACACTGTGGTAACCTAGAGGCGGGGAGGTTGATCCATATTTTACCCACAGCCATCGAGGAACCAAAATGGTTGAAGGTCGTACAAAAGAGTAGTAGTGATAGCATTAAAGAGCAGCTCGAGGTTGCGACTATCGAGGTATACTTGCTGATGACGACTTCAGTTCCTGAAGAGAACTCTCAGCCACTGGCTTGGTTTTACAAAGATAATTTGTACTCTCATTTTCCGAGGTATCCTGGCACAAAACAACATTCACGTCCTGTCGCAGGCGTGACGTGTCCGTAGATACAGGACAGAGGGCGACCAACTTCCCATCCATCCGTAGTACTGAGTAAGAAGGTGGTAGAGGGCCCCATTCAAGAGTAATAAAAGGAGGCGGGAGAGAAACTGAGGGACCCGGAACCGAAGGGAGAGGAACCGAGGTAGAAATAGAATGGGTAATAACGGGAGGGAGAGTGACAGAAGAGGCAGGCAGCTGATAAGCAGGAAGGAGAGGACGGGGAGGAGGGGAGGACCTCACTGTAACGGGAGTATGAGAGGTGTGAGCCAATGGGGGGGAAGAAGGGAGAGGAAGAGGACGGGAAAGAAAAGGATGAAAAACAGAAGAAGGAATAATTGACTGATAAAAATTAATGACAGGAGTAGAAGAAAAACGAAGAGAAGAATCGGAACCGTGAGGAAAAGGCAGGTAAGGACGAGGCAAAACAGTACGTAAATAGACTCTGGGTAGAAGGAATGATAACAGATAACTGAGCCGATGGGGGAGGAAGGGGAGGTGTATGGGAGGGAGACTGAGTGACAGGGTGACGAGCGTGAGGGGGTGGGGGGAAGAGATCGAGTAGTAGAGAGCGGGGCAGGAACTGGAGGAGCCGGATGAAGTGGGGAAGGAACTGTTAGTGAGGGAGGACACGGGACTTGACTTGTAAGAGACGAGGTCGGACCCGTAAGAGACGTGGAAGGAACGAAAGGAATCGTAATATGAATAGGAGGAATAGGCATGAAAGAGGAGCTGGGTGAGGAAAAAATTCCCGAATGTCGTGAATGGGGTCATCCCAGACCCAGATAAGCTATGTTATCATATGAGGGAGGTTCCTGGAGTACCGATGTACACCGGAATTGACCCGGGTGAAGGTACGTGAGGAGGGAGGTAATACCGAATCGGCTCCCTGGTGTACCTCCACCATCGCTACAACAGTACGAAGGTCAGACTGACCGACTGTGTGCTCATGTGACTACCCACCCCTAGGGTTAGGCCAGGGGTGGGGTTGACGCCCTGGGGAAACTACCACAACCTGAGCCACTGTAGGTGGTATGAGTTGGGTGTTTCCCTCGCTAGGGAGCCTCTGTAAAGGAGGTAACCCTGCGATCAGTGTCACGTGAAAGAAACGTTAACGTGTGGTCCCCACTGATAGCAACCTGTGTTCCTGAAGGGAACTCCCTTAAAAGAGGGGCTGTCGACCGACCAGTGGCAACTGAACCCATTGTATAAGAAGGGGCACCAGGAGCCAAAGGAACGGGAGCCGGTTGCGTTCGTTACTTGCCTAGACAAGGACGCCCTTTTGGTCCTAGTCCAAGCTACGTAAAAGGGAGAGTGAAGTGCAAAAAGGGCGAGAAGCTGAGGGGACCTCCTTAGCTTCTTTCACCCAAGTCAAGCAAATAGGGCATGCAAGTGGGTCAAACCCGTAAGTAGTAAAACAAGGTGCATACTTTTCCCTGTGGATAGACAAAACTACGAATAGGGAAAATAAACAAAAGTTGTGAAGATAATGTGGGCCGCACACAACTGATTGAGAGGTCCTAAACAAACAAAAATAATCAGACCTCCATAGATAAGCCGACTCGGGACAGAAAACCGAGCGGAGTGTGAAGTTTATTATAAATAAACCTACAACATAGAGAAAGAACACAAACTAATAATATATTAGTTATGATTTTAGTTATGATATCAGTTATAATACAATGACTGTACCTACGGGCACTAGGTAGCGTCATATTCTCACCATAATGTCTACGAGCACTAGACCGTGGTGATACAACAAAATAGAATAACAGTAAATCATAGAATAATAATAGAATAATCATAGAATAATCATCTAAACACAAATATTTAGGCGGCTGCCCACGAAAAAATACTCTGTGCGAACTTATCGTTTCGATAGTAGCGAAGACTGGAGCTATGAAGATACGTCTGAAACGTGTCGCACAGAGAGGAGTAATGACAAATTCCGACCACAATAGGGGTCTTGGGGACTCTTATCAAGAATGGTGATAGGGTTAAGATAAGACTTCTAGATTTAGCAGCTTATTCCAAATTCATGGGATAAATGTTCTGTGTCAGCTTATGTATCTAACCACTCAATATGTTACGGTTTCTAACATGAGGGTTAATACAATGCTACACCTCCAACCAACATGCTATTTTGACAGCGTAGAATATCTCCATTTTCTTCTTCATACAGGATTTTCCAGAACTAGGACGGGCTTCTTCCTCTTGTATTAAGTTTAAAATTGTGTTCAGTGGTGTCATACTTTTTCCATATATTTTTTGTATGTGTGGTCTCTCTCTCTCTCTCTCTCTCTCTCTCTCTCTCTCTCTCTCTCTCTCTCTCTCTCTCTCTCTCTCTCTCTCTCTCTCTCTCTAAATTTCAAATACATAAAGATTCCTTCCGAACAGCAACACTTGATAGCTCACCTCACCTCAAAATAATCAGGGTTGCCATATTCTGAACACAATATTATCGTACAGGGACCTCAAAATTATTGTTTTCATGACAAAATAATGGTACTGTTATTAAAGAAATATCGTACAAATTATCGTACATTTTGATATCTAATATATATCCCTTGAGATAAATAAAACGTACACTTTATGCATCATTTCTAAATTTTATTAATATTGAGCAATTTCAACTAAATTATCTTTCAAAGATTAGTGTGTTATTGGAAATAAATCAAATAATCACATTTTACCACATACCATACCTCAATAGCAAATAACATATAGTAGGCCTCATCATCAGTTGAATAAAATGAAAAATAGTTTTAAAAGAAAATTTGAATATATGTATGTAATTAAAAATAACCATTCATATCTTAGACATAATAAGCTATACCTCATTGCTTATCACTTTATTCAGAGTCTGATGTTTTACTGTATAGTTCATTGGCTGCCAATAAAGAATACATATAATTTGTTAGGATAAAGTTTTTACAGCATGATCCAGTAGATTTCATACATTCTGTTGCTAACAGTGCCCCATTTACAGTTGCTGTCTTCAACCTATTTCTTATCTTAGTTTTGAAAAGGTTAATTTTACTAAAAACTCTCACATTCTGCATTCGAATGGGGTAGGCTAAGAACAGATAGTGCAAACTGTGAGATATCTATGAAGCCTGGCTTTTCTTTTAATAATGCAGCCCAAAATTTATCACTGACCTGTGTATTCAAGGCTGAGTTGGAATAAACATAGAAAATTATTGTACAAACCGTACGAAATTTAGACAATTATGGTACAGCTCCGGACAGATCAAGGGTCTACACCACATCCATCAGCGACTTGGTTTGGGCCTCGTCGGATCTGACAACAGTTGCAGGTGGCGCAATATAGGTGTTGTCTTCTAATTACTAGCACTCATTAGGGCATGTAAGGTGTAAATTTATATATTTATTATATGCCAAGTAATTTTTTATGGCAGCATAATCAAACAGTTATTATACAGCTTCTCTGGCATAATTTTGCTGTGAATAATGCTATATGTTCACTGTCTTTCCTCAACACTTCCTTGGCAGTTGGAAAATGTTATACAGTTTAATGTCACTACTATATTGAAAATGGGTTTGACAATGCGTGTTAAGGGGATAGTATAATTTTAGTTCAATATAGAGTGCCTCCTCCAAAGTACACTAGGAAAGAGGAACATATTTGCCAAAATAATTATGGCCTGTGTTACGCCCAACGTACTTGTTATTGCAATCTCTACTGGCCATGCCAGGAGATTGGGCCAAACACTAGACTTAAGATTGAGGAGTGAATGGTTGATAGTTCTGACTGCAACATCAGTATAACTTAAGGGCATGGAAAAAGATAAAGTAATTTTAACAGTATAATTATATTATTAACAACACAGAAATTAATATAAATAAGGGACAACATACATTGCAAAATATTAAATACCACAAATACAAGTAACACCACCTATAGAATTCACAGACCTAAACTGATGTCCTATTTGTCTAGGCTACACTTATACGCAAGGAGAGGGCAGAGGTAAAAGTAATATATATGTATACTCAAGACAATGAAATAAGAGGTAAGCAGAGCAAAGACATACCCTGAGAAGATCCTGGTGGTAGACTGATACACAACACAAGATATGTACACAATATGAAAGCACTCTGTGAAGTCCTACCTTAAACTTCTTTTTCTTTCTTCCTTTTTTTTTTTTTTTTTTTTTTTTGCCTATCACCTCCTTATGGGTATTAAGGCATTACTATAATTTGGAATATCATCTGTATTAGTGGATTAGTGGTGGTGGCGGTGATGGTGGTGATGATGGCGGCGGTAGCGGTGGTGGTGGTAGCGGTGGTGGTAGCGGTGGTGATGGGGGTGGTAATAGTGGTGGTGATGGTGGTAGCGGTGATGGTGGTAGTAATGGTGTAAAGTGGGTGGTGGTGGTGTTATTTGTTGATGTTGTTGTTGGTTGATGTTTGGGACTTGGAGAAAGGTGTTGGTCTGGTTGGTATACTGCAACGGTTCCACCTTTCCCTGAACTGGAAGGCGTCGGGGTCTTGGTGTTTTTTGATGTTTTGCCAGAAGAGGTCGAGGCGGAGTGAGGCAGACAGATACCACCGTACGGAGACATACTTCAGCGGGACTGGTGGCTCAGCTGTCTTACTGTCCTTACTCTCCCTCCTCCTCCTCTTCCGGCGTTCCCCTTCGTCCTCCATTTCACTCTCACTTCCGGTGGTGGTGGTGGAGGCACTTGTTTCCTTGTCTTCCTCCTCCGTCTCTGTCTCCTGTGGTGGTGGTGACATTGGTGGTTGGGACTGTGATGGTGGTGGTGGTGACGACGACGGTGGTGACGGTGGTGGTGGCGATGACGGTGGTGGCGACGACGGCGGTGGTGATGGTGGTGACACCCTCCCACTGTTTGCCCGGTTGAGTGGGCGAGGCAGCATTAACCGGCGACGAGGGTGGGCCGGAGGCAGGGATGATGCCGCGTCTGCTCTGCTCCTCCCCCGTGCCTTCTTGCTGCCTCATTTCTTGGTGGTGGTGGTGGTGGTGGTAGGTGGTTGTAGCTCAGAAGAAATGGCGATCGATGGCAAGCCATTTCTCCTGAAGACGTCTTGGAGGATGTCGGATAGACGACCTAGTCCTTCGGCAGCTTGGGTAACAGCAGTCTTAGTGCAGACGTTGACGAGGTCTGCCTGCTGCTGCCGTTGAGTGAGCCCAGAACCTGCCCACCATCAGGTCCGGCTACGGTGGTAGACTCCACGCCCTTCCTCCTTTCCTCCACAGTAAAGGACACCTCCTCTCCGTCCCTCAAGGATGGTGTTGAGGTGGTGGCGGCAGAGAGAAGGATGTCCTCCCTGTGGACGAAGTAGTCCTGGTTGTCAGCTGTGATGAAGCTATAGCCCTGAAGTTGGTTAAACCACTTCACCCTGCCAACAAGACGGTCGGCAGGGGAAGTGGTGTTAGCAGGTAGAGGTGTTGACTGGGCCATGGCTGTGTGTGGACTGAATGACCGGAGTGGACTGATGAATATACACTGTCTACCTTAAGGTTTTTTTTTTTTTTTTTTTTTACTTTACGTTAAAAAGCTATCACCACTGATGGGGGTATTAGGCTTGCAACTCCAGCATCTATGACCTTGCGACCCCAGGATGACATATATGTAAACAAATATGCCAACCCAGTAGTTCGCTCCAGTCATAGATGCTGGCTCATGTGAACAATGAGGGACACATCAGTATGCGAGAATTACCTCAGGAAAAGCACCTCCTCGCATACGTCATTTGTAATCCCTCATCATTATGCTAAATCAAAGGCAAAACAATACAAAAGTTTACTCTTTTATCAAGCTAATCTCATATATAAAAATAAATGTACATATAAGAAAAATCTAATATACAAATAAATATATATAAAATACATTTATCATTAGTCCTGATAATTGTTGTACATGTACATAAAATAATATATATATATATATATATATTCTTTAAATAATGAGGAATTAACTTTTTGTAAAGTGTGTGTGATGTAATATGGTGTGATAGATTGGTGAATGGATGAGTACGTGTGCAAAGTGGTGTTGATGTGAATGTGCTGGTGAGTGTAAAAATGAATATCATGAGATGGTTTGGTCATGTGGAGCGTATGGGTAGCTGGATGCTGGTCGGTTCTATGGTGATGGTAATGGACTTAGTGGTATCTTCATATTGAAGCGAGGTGGAAAGATGGAGTTGAGAGGTATATGATGGAGATTGGCTGGGAGGACGGTTGGCGGATGATTGAGGTGTAGGTAGGTGATTCAGTTATGTTGTGGTAATTAAGGCCATACATATAAGTATAAATATGTAAAATAAAAAGAATACCCATCTCACACATAAATAATAATAAAATCTAAGTCACAACTCTCTGAGTAGTCTGGTCTCTTTCAAGAAAGTCATCAATTTATCAGTCACATCAGGATCCCCATCACCCAAGACAGAGTTCAGATTCATGGGGACTTGATTTACCCTGCAATAGGCAGCCAGAGGCTGACGCTCCCCAACATACCTACTACAGTGCAAAATTATGTGACTGATTGATAGAACCACACCACAGGTGTTACATTGTGGTGGGAAACTATGATGGATATATGGCAACATATGAGTTAAAAGGGTGCAGTTCATTCTTAATCTTGCAAGTACAACTTCCTCGCGGCGATGTTGGCGATATGCTGATGGCCAGTCTTCTATTGTGGTCTTGATGGTCGGTATAGCCAGGTAGGTCTACTGACTTTGCCACAAAAGATTAATTGATTTCTTACCGAAAGATAGACACGACTGTAGATCCCAAAGGAACTTGTGACTTTGCAAGTAAGTCAGCCTGTTCATTACCGAAGATTCGACAATGACCAGGCACCCAGATCAGAGAGAAGAACTTAGCAGACACATGTAATTTATTGATAATATTGCCCAGGATTTCATTTTTAGTCGTTTTGCAAGATTTAATTGCCTGAAGGGCTGACTGTGAATCCGAAAAGATGACAAAACTGTCGTAATTTGATTTTTCAGCAAAATCTATAGCTCTGGCTAAGGCAAATAGTTCTGCAGTAAACACAGATGCATGTACGGGCAACCGGTATCTAAGACGACACTCCGCTGACCATACACTTGCACCCACACATTCATCCGTCTTAGAGCCATCAGTGTACAAGTGGAATGACGCTAGGTTTCTAATGAGGATCTTCGGGAACAATTGTCTGACCTCCACCTCCGGCGCCTGGGACTTGGCGGTGGGGAGCCAGTCAGTAATTACAGTGGTGGGACTAGACTCCCAGGGCGCTATATTTAACATGATGAGTCGATCCCCACTAGACAGGTCGTACCCTAGCGCTTGACAGAGGAAGCGAAGTCGCACAGCCACCGACTTGAGGGCCCCATGCAGCAGATGTTCCCACTGCAGGAGGATCCCACAAGCCGGGATGGCCAGCGATCGTTTTCAGTAGGTGGTAATACCGTATGATAGTAATAGGTGGTCACGACGAATACGGAGGGGAGGTATATTAGCCTCTACTTCCATCCGCTCCACACGAGTACATCGAAGAGCTCTAAGACATAATCTTAAACATACATTCTGAAAATCATCCAATCTCTTGAGTGTCGCCTCAGACGCCGACCCATACACCTGTGCGCCATAGTCAAGCTTTGAACGTATGAGGGACATATATACTATCAATAAAGATGTTCTGTCAGCTCCCCATGATTTACCAGATAAATATTTAAGGACATTTAATTTCTTTCTACAACAAACAGGCTAATAATTAATATGACTTTTCCTATTAAGCCTACTGTCAAAATGTAGGCCTAAGAATCTTACTGAATTTTGAAAAGGTATCGGCTGATTATCTAAAGTAATATGCAAATCAGGTACTCTACGTTTACGTGTAAAAACAATGCCGACACACTTAGGAACAGAAAACTTAAAACCCCACTGCGAGGCCCACTGATGGACAGAGTCAAGTGCTAATTGAATCTGCCTCGCCGAAAATTGAACATTGGGAGATGAGTGCCACAATGCACAATCGTCAGCATACAGTGAGTATTTAAGGTTTCGGGGAACAGAAGCTGATGACAGAATATCATTAATAGCAATACTGAAAAGACTCGGGCTAAGTACACTTCCTTGGGGCACCCCATTTTCTTGGACAAATATGTCGGATGTTACGTTATAGGGCAACCTGACAGAAAATGTCCTGTCAGCAAGGAAGTTACTGATAAATATAGGCAAATTACCCTTTAAGCCATAGGCGTAAAGTTTCTGTAGTAGTCCGTTACGCCATGTCATGTCGTATGCTTTTTGAATATCCAAAAATATACCTATCATGAAATGTTTCCGAGCAAATGTCTCGGCAATGCAATGCTCCAAATGCATTATATGGTCTAGAGTGGACCGATGTTGACGAAATCCACTCTGTTGAACATTTAACACATTCTTCGACTCTAAAACAAAAACCAGTCTTTTATTTACCAATACGCACCATGACCTTACATAGACAGTCAGTCAGCGCAATAGGACGAAACGAACTGGGATTCGTAAGGCGACCGTCTCGTTTAGGTATCGGTACGACATGCGCGTACTGCCATGAGTTTGGAAACGTTTGAGACGTCCAAATCTCATTAAACACCGCTAACAGCTTACTCAGGTTGTCCTGGGTAAGATCCTGAATCATACCGTACGTAATGGTTGAGGGGCCGGGACTGGAGCCTTTACAGGATTTCAGGGCGAGGAGAAGTTCGTTCATCGTAAACTCTTTGTTGTAGCTAGAATTTACGTCCTCTGTGGCAAAGTCTATCTCTTGCAGCTCAGCCTCCCGTTTGTGGTCTTGAAAACGGGGGTCGTAGTTAGCTGAGCTGCTTACGTCAGCAAAATGTCTAGCAATGGTGTTAGCTATGTCCACGGGATCGTCGATGATGTTAGCGCCCACCTCAAGGGTGGTGATGGGCGTGCGGGTGTACTTGTTATTAAAAATATTAATTGTGGACCAGACCTGACCTAGTGGCGTGGTACGATTCACCGTGGACACGAAACACCTCCAGGAGTCTCGTTTTGCTGACTTAATTATTCTCTTCGCCTCAGCCCTTGCTGCCTTATAAGCAATGAAGTGAGCTTGTGTTGGCTCTTTGTCGAAAATCCTGTATCGCCTATTACGCTTAGTGAGTGCTTGTCGGCATTCTGGTGTCTACCAAGGAATTCTTCGCCTATCGTGGGTTGTAGGAGTTTTAGGAATAGCAGCCTCGGCTGCGTGTAAAATGGATGTCAGTATGTGTTCGACTTTTTCATCTATATTTTCTCCCGAGATATTTAGATTGGCGATCCCTGAAAAGTATCCCCAATCTGCTTTCTTATATTTAAATTATGGTATTGGTGGTGGTGGCCGAAAGTTGCCGCATGAATAAGTAAGTCAGATGGGTAAGTGATCGCTTTCCAGGTAGTCGTCATATGTTGCCCAAGTGATGTCTGTTAGTATTTCGGGGGAAGATAAAGATAAGTCAATGCATGTTCTTAGGCCGGTATGATCATCTACAAGAGTCGCATTAGCATCATTCAGTAAACAGAAGTTGGAAAGTAATAAGAGGTCAGCAATCTGATTCCCACGTTCCCCATTGATGGTGATGGGCGTTAAAATCGCCAAGAATTAATTTCCTACCGGGCAATGAATCAAAAAGTGAAGTAAAATCATCATCATCAATGCGACCAAGTGGTGGACAGTACAGAGAACAAATTGTCAGGCACGTGTTGCCGAATTTCACTCTGCATGCGACGTCTTCCAGAGGAGAATTCAGCCCCACAGCTGAATTGGGTATTGACTTATGAACGTAAATAGCTACCCCATGACCGTCATGTTTCCTGTACGAATGGTAGTGTTTAAATAGTTGATTTGGCAAGCATTAATCGTCTTAACTAGGAGGGATCCACTCGACAATTTCTTGACCTGGTCCACCTCGCCACAACAATAGTCAATCACCTTCTTAATAATGAAGGGGTTGACACTCGTTATAGGAGTTGTCCCATATGCGCGAATCGTCACAAACTTAGCATTTTCAGGCCTTATCGAGGGTTGAGCCGGGTCAGGACCCCTACCCCATATGGGGGGAGGGGCAGGAGGTGTTTCCATCATGACTCACTTCCCCCTAAGCCCTAAGGGGAAAGTGAGTGTTCGCCCGCTGGAAAACAAGGGAAGTAAACGCTACCCAGGGAGGAAATCTACATTCACGACAACCTCTCAAGCAAGGCTGCTGTGAACAACTAGGTACAGAAACCTACTGTACCTAACTAAGGATAAGGAGGAAAATGACACCTGACTATCTTTATTTACTCTACTAGAGTGCTACAACTCAGCAAGGATGGTACAAAACTAGCTGCTGCCAGAAAACACGTTCGTTCTGCCCGAGTGTCGCATTAGAAATGACCTAAATTTTTTTTCCTGGCCTATCGACCTTATTGTTGGTCATAAAGGCCTTTATTTTTATTTTTTTTATGTAATTTTTATTTATTATTTATTTATTTTGTATTTTTATTATTTTTTATTTTAAATTTTTGCATATTTTTTCTGCATTTATTATTCTTATTATTATTATTATTACAATAAATCTTAAAATTAAACTTATATACTTTTTGTATTTTTGTTTTGTTTTTGTAATTGTATACAAATATTAATGTTTTCTAAATATTACGTCCTAGCTAATAAACTAATCTATGTACCTACTTAACCGATAGCTAACTAGACTAATACCTATTTAAACCAATCGCTAAACATAGATATAGAAATCGCTAAACCTATTTTAGACAATCGCTAAACATAGCTAATACATCATATATATACACTATACACAACACCAATATTTTTATAAATTCAAAAATATATACAAAATGGTAAGAAACAAAAGACATATAAAGGCACATCACTCTGTTCAGTTTGGTCTCCCTCAAGAAAGTCATCAATTTATCAGTCACACCACCATCCCCATCACCTAAGAGAGCTGAGAGTGTGAAGGGGACTTTTACTGCATCGCAGTAACTTATGAGGGAAGCACGTTCCCCCACAAATCGCCGACAAAGCAGGATGATATGACTGATAGATATAGATAGCACCGCATTGCAGGTGTTACAATGCGGTGGAAAACGTTTGTCTATATATGGTTCTAAATGAGTTATCCTGGTGCAGTTTGTTCTCAGTCTTGCCAGTATTCTTTCTTCTAAACAATTGGGCCGGTTGGCAGTGGCCCAAGAACCCAGCTGAGGTTTGATGGTAATGATATTATGTCTGGTCCACTGACTTTGCCACAGAAGATTAATTGATTTCTTTCCGAGGGATAGACACGACTGTAGATCACGAGAGACGTCCCAAGTCTCCTCGAGCTATACCGCCGATTTCGCAAGTAAGTCTGCCCGTTCATTGACATTGATATGACAATGCCCGGTCACCCAGATCAGAGTGAAGGACTTGTTGCATAAGTGCAACTTATTAATAATGCGAACCTGGATTTCATTAGAAATAGTTTGACATGAGTTAAGTGCCTAAAGGGCTGACTGGGAGTCTGGGAAAATTACTATTGAATTATGACGAGAATTTAGTGCGTAGTCTATGGCTTTGTCTATTGCAAAATGTTCAGCTGTAAACACAGATGTATGTATCGGCAATCTGTACCCAAGTTCACATTCACTCGACCATACACTCGCACCCACACATTGATCCGACTTGGAGCCGTCAGTGTACACGTGGTGAGAACCCAGGTGACTGCGGATGATACCACTGAACAGTTGGTGTATCTCCAACTCCAGCGCCTTTTCTTTCGATGATGGTAACCACGATGTGATGACGCCGAAATTGGGTGTCTCCCACGGTGGTATCTCGCTGGTGATGAACTTGTCGCAGTCCCCGAGGTCTATTTGTAGTTGTTCTGCTAGCTGATGGAGGCGTACAGCCAGTGGCCTCCGTCTTCCGTGGTGAAGGTAGTGATGTTGTTGGAGGAAGGCACTGGCCACGTTGCCGATCTCAGACTTCCAGATCGTTGACATAGCAGTGTTGATGGAGATTTGATCCCGTCGAAGTCGGAGAGGAGGTATGTTAGCCTCCACCTCCATCCTAGCTACCCATGTACACTTCAGAGCTCCCAAACACACGTGTAAACATTTATTCTGGTACACATCCAATCTCCCTAGTGATGTATCTGATGCCGACCCATACACCTGTGAGCCATAGTCTAGCTTTGTACGAACAAGGGTCTTATACACCATTAATAAAGATTTCCTGTCGGCTCCCCTTGTGGTACCTGATAGGTACTTAAGGACATTTAAAGTTTTTTTCACAACGAACAAGCAAATTATTAACATGATGTGTAAAATTTAATCTTTGGTCAAAATGAATTCCTGAAAATTTAACAGAATTATGAAATGGTACCGGTTGGCCATCTAACGTTACCTTAATTTGAGGTACTCTACGTTTACTAAAAATTACTCCAGTACACTTAGAAACGGAAGAATTAAAGCCTCACTGTAAGGCCCATTGGTGGACAGAATCAAGCGCTGCTTGAATCCGTCCTGCTGAAAATTGTGCATTACTTGACGAGTGCCACATTGCACAATCATCAGCATACAACGAGTATTTAAGATTCCTGGGGACTAGAGCTAATGACAGAATATCATTGATTATGATGTTTAAAAGTGTAGGATTAAGCACGCTTCCCTGTGGCACCCTGTTCTCTTGGACAAAAATGTCCGATGTTATGTTACAGGGAAGGGTGACAGAAAAGTTCTGTCTAGCAAAAAGTTGTTGATGAAAATGGGCAAATTACCTCTTAAACCATAACCGTGAAGCTTCATCAGAATACCGTGTCGCCATGTCATGTCATAGGCTTTATGGATGTCCAAGAACACCCCTGCCATGAATTCTTTATTGGCAAATGCCTTTGAAATGCAATGTTCCAGGCTCATCAAGTGATCAACTGTGCTCCGGTGTTTCCGGAAGCCACATTTTCGGTCACTCAATAAACCCTTCGCTTCTAAAACAAAAAGTAGCCTATTATTTATCATTCTTTCCATGACTTTACAGAGGCAAGAAGTCAACGCAATAGGCTGAAATGAACTGGGATTCACAAGACGACCAGATTGTTTAGGTATCGGTATGACCCACGCAAAGTGCCATGAGTTTGGGAAGGTGTTAGATACCCAAATCTCATTATACACCGCTAGCAACTTGACCAGGTTATCCTGGCCAAGATGCCGGATCATACCGTATGTAATGGTGTCAGGTCCAGGACTGGTGTCTTTACAGGATCTTATGGCAAGGAGAAGTTCGTCTATCATAAACTCCCGGTTGTATGGTAGTCTACGTCTTCTGTGGCAAAGTCTATCTCTTGTAGTTCAGCCATACGTTTGTGATGGAGAAAACGTTGGGCGTAATTGGCTGAACTACTTACTTTTGAGAAACTCCTTGCAAGTACGTTTGCTACGTCCACGGGATCGTCGTAAATGTTGTTGTCCACTTGAAGAGTGGTGATAGGGGTATACGGGCGTTTGTTATTTAATATCTTTATAGTGGACCAGACTTTAGTGAGTGGTGTAAAACGATTCACCGTGGACACAAACGACCGCCAAGAGTCCATTTTAGCTAAATTAATTACTCTCCTTGCGTCAGCCCTAGCCCGTTTGTAAGCTATAAAGTTGTTCTGAGTGGGCTGTTTGTCAAAAATCCTGTATCTCCTATTGCGTTTCCTTAATGCCTCTCGGCAATCCGTTGACCACCAATTTGTTTCACGCTTATTTCGAATTATAGAGGTTTTGGGAATAGCAACCTCGGCTGCGTGTAAAATGTTTTGAGTTAAATTTCGCATCTTTTCATCTATGGTCTCCCCGGATATATCTAGGTCGACGATACTCCCGAAAGACCCCCAATCTGCTCTCTTAAAATTGAACTTTTGTACCAAAGGGGCCGAAATAGTATGATGTGAATAAGAGAGACAGATGGGAAAGTTGTCACTACCAAGGGAGTCGGAATCAGGATGCCAAGAAAAATCCTGGTGTATATCCGGGGAGGCCAGAGACAAATCGATTGACGAAAAGTTGCCAGAACGATCGTCAACCCTGGTGGCTTGACCATCGTTTAGGAGGCAGAGGTTGGATTGTAGTACAATGTCTGCCATTTGCCCTCCGCGAGCATCAGTTCTTAAGCTTCCCCACTGACAGTGATGGGCATTAAAATCGCCCGGTATTAAATGTTTACCAATAAGTTGACTAAATAAATTTTGTAATGAATCACTGTCAATGGGGACGCATGGCGGACAGTAATCAAGCAGATGGATATGTAGGTGTTGTGTAATTTCACTCTGCAAGCAACGGCTTCCAGAGTAGTGTTTAATGTTATTTGTGTATGTGGATGTGATTTGTGTGTGTATATTGCTACTCCGTGTCCATTGTTTCTCCTGTATGCGTTGTAGTGTTTAAATTGTGTTTGGTCAGAGTGATTCTCTAACCCTGTCTCCTGTAAACAGACGACGTCTGGCCTGTGTGTGTGTAATAATATTGATATGTTGTTCAATTTATTCCCAAGACTTCTAAAATTCCACTGTAGTACAGTGAACATGGCGGTTTAATAGTTTCGGGGTCGGCCTGAGCGCTTAGTCTTTTTGTGGCGCCCTCCGCCTGGCGAGTGGCTACCGGGGGATCTTTCCCGGTTCTTGCGTCCGGAGACATCCATTGCTTCCTCATCAATGGTGAGTCTCCCAGACTCCACCGAGGAAGAGCTATCCCTTCTCTTCCCTGATGATGTGGGAGTAGGGTGTGTTCAAGGAAGTGACTTAGGTTTTACGGTGGTGTAGTTTACTTTATCTGACTTGTCTGACTTCTTCTTTTGTTTCTCTGACTGCAAAGAAGCTGCAGCCCGAGAATAGGAGTTGGTAGATGGGGTAATAGACTTAGAGGGGGTAATGATAGTAGGTTTAGAAATAGATTGTTCAGCCTGTTCGCTTGGCTCTGACTCAGTCTAAGTACTAATAGTACACATCACGGGTCGAGATATCACCACCGATGCATACGAGACATTGGGTGATGGAGTCGCTTGCGATCCCATCACCACCTTCCTCGCAACATAATAGGAGATACCCCGCACTGCCTTCACCGAGCAGACCTCCTTCTCCAGCTTCCACTTGGGACAATGACTCGAGGAAGTGGAGTGAGCACCCTTACATTGAAAGCACGAGAGCTCCACTGATGTGAATTTTTCCTCAGGATGGCCAGGCGTCGTGCACCTGCCACACACTGGAGAAGAAGCCTTACAAGTTCGATTTCCATGTCCATAAATCTGACAGTTCAAGCATCTAAGAGGGTTGGGGATAAAGGGTCTTACTTTAACAACTTCATAACCGATTTTGACAGTTTCAGAAGTAAAACTTTGCCAAAAGTAAAAATAACTGTTGAATTCTTCTTCCTCATACTATCCTCAAAACGTGTAATAAATCTAGCATCAATTATGTCCTGGGTCCTCATTTCCACGATTATCTCCGTCTCTTCCATCATCATTAAATCCCTACAGGTGATTACTCCCCTGCAGGAATTCATGGCTTGAGGAATCCTGGCTTCAACTTCGTAATCGTGAAACTGACGACATATTAGCAAACTTGTGACCTGTTTTGAATTGAATGTTTTTATTAAGATGTCTCCAGAGGCAAGTTTTTAACTGATTCAACCTCACCAGCCCAGCCATCAATTACCTTCTTAATGATAAAAGGATTGAGGCCGGCTAGTGGGGCCGAACCAGTAGCATGAAACATAACAAAAGAAGCATTTTTTACGTCTATGTCAAGGGGTGATCGAGTCTCGGTTCGTCCGTCGTTTCGTGGTGGTGGTCGGTCATGGCCGCCTCCTCCACTATACGGAGGAGGGGTTAGGAGGGAAGGCAACATAGTGACCACTTCCCCCAAGGGTGGGGGGAAGTGGGAAGAAGAAACGAAAACACCAGAAAGGGATAATAACCAGCCCTAATTAACTAATGTTTGAGATCAACCTCTCAACCCACACTAAGGTGGTCCGACTGTGTCTATTCACACCCAGAGCTATCAGTGGGGGAGTCCACCATAGGTAGGAGGCAAAGTTGATCTCAGTATAGAGATATAGACACCTACTATATCTACTACCAGCTATAGAGGGAATGAATACTAGCTAAGCCTAGTGGTCACAAGAAGGGTGAAAAAAAAGAAACTACTGCCAGTGCGGCAGGCCCTGGCAGCTAGAGGAAAGAGCACAAAACATACCTTCACTCTCTCCACGGCCCAGTCTCAAAGTCCCCGCCCACTTTATTTTATTTATTATTTTTTTTTATTTTTTTTCCCCTGGCCTATCGACCTTGGTGTTGGTCGTTAAGGCCTTTTATTTATTTTATTTTTTACTTATTTTTGTTATTTTACTTATTTATTATTATTTTAATTATAGCTTTTTGCATATTATTTGATGCATTTATTATTATATTATTATTATTATTATTATTATTATTATTATTATTATTATTATTATTACAGTTAAACTTAAAACTAAACTTATATACTAATTACTTTGCGGTTTTTTGTAACTTTATACATATATACTATTTTTTTATTTTTACATCCCAGCTAATAAACTAATCTATGTACCTACTCA
Source organism: Petrolisthes cinctipes (assembly GCA_033782935.1). Lineage (NCBI taxonomy): Eukaryota > Metazoa > Arthropoda > Malacostraca > Decapoda > Porcellanidae > Petrolisthes > Petrolisthes cinctipes. The sequence goes on from JAWQEG010000033.1 coordinate 3,228,289, forward strand.
ACCAATAGCTAACTAGACTAATACCTATAACAGCCAATCGCTAACCCTAGATAGACAAATCGCTAAACCCTATATTAAACAATCGCTAAACCTAGCTAATACATAATAATTTACAATAATTCATAATTCATAATTGAAAAAAATACATACAAAATGGTAACAATAGTAATAAAGAGTCACATCACTCTGATCAGTTCGGTCTCCCTCAAGAAAGTCATCAATTTATCAGTCACACCACCATCCTCATCACCTAAGAGAGCTGAGAGTGTGAAGGGGACTTTTTACTGCATCACAGTAACATATGAGGGAAGCACGTTCCCCCACAAATCTCCGACAATGCAGGTTGATATGACTGATAGATAACACCGCATTACAGGTGTTACAATGCGGTGGAAAATGTTTGTCTATATAAGGATCTAGGTGTGTTATCCTGGAGCAGTTGGTTCGTAATCTTGCGAGGATTCTTTTTTCTAAACGGTTGGGCTGGTTGGCAGTGGCCCAATCACCCAGTTGAGGCTTGATGGTAGAAATGTTAAGTCTGGTCCACTGACCTTGCCACAGAAGATTAATTGATTTCTTTCCAAGGGATAGACACGACTGTAGATCACGAGGGACGTCCCAAGTCTCCTCGAGCTATACCGCCGATTTCGCAAGTAAGTCTGCCCGTTCATTGCCATAGATACGACAATGCCCGGTCACCCAGAGCAGAGTGAAGGACTTGTTGCATAAGTGCAACTTATTAATGATGCGACCCTGGATTTCATTAGAAATAGTTTGACATGAGTTAATTGCCTGAAGGGCTGACTGGGAGTCTGGGAAAATGATTATTTTATTATGACGAGAATTTACTGCATAGTCTATGGCTTTATCTATTGCAAAAAGTTCAGCTGTAAACACAGATGTATGTGTCGGCAATCTGTACCTAAGTTCACATTCACTTGACCATACACTCGCACCCACACATTCATCTGATTGTGAACAGACTTCTACATTTCCTATTGTAGTGGATGTTAGGAATGGTACCCTCTGGAGTTTTCTGGCAATGTTAAGAATTGGTAGATGTTTCTTTATTTGAGCTGCCTTAAGAAGTGTGGTCCATGAGTTCACGTCATTCAAACAAGAAAGATTCAGGATCAGTTTTTCATTACATGTACTGCTATGTATGATGCATTCTGGTACAGTTTTTACAGCTTTGAAGGACCCGATCCATCTTGAGCATTAGTACCACCACTATAACTTGACGCATTACCTCCATCCAATGTCCTTTCACTTTTCATTTCTACAGCTAAGAAAGTAAGCTACCTGAAAAGAAAAGATACAAAGTATTGTTACATTCTCAGTTTAGTTAATGGCCACCAGCGACTAGAAAATACTCAAAAGCATAGGTTTAAACACCAATATAATATTTTTACCTGTAAAAAAAGTAAAGTTATGGACCCTTATCTGTTAAGGGGGCGGCCATTTTTAAATGGCCGATTACTCATAAAAAGCTACTCATCTGCAACTGCTATCATGTCAAGTTATTATCTATAGACATAAGGAAATTTAAAAAAATCACTTAGAATTTGCCCCACCAGACGGTACCGATATCGACCCAGGCTCATGGACTACGATGTGTTGACGCCGAGGTTGGGTGTCTCCCACGGTGGTATCTTGTTGGTGATGAACTTGTCGCAGTTCTATTACCGTGTCCATAAATCTGACAGTTCAAGCATCTAAGAGGGTTGGGGATAAAGGGTCTTACTTTAACAGTTTCATAACCGAATAGACTGTGTCTATTCACACCCAGAGCTATCAGTGGGGGAGTCCACCATAGGTAGGAGGCAAAGTTGATCTCAGTATAAAGATATAGACACCTACTATATCTATTACCAGCTATGGAGGGAATGAATACAAGCTAAGCCTAGTGGTCATCAGAAGAGTGAAAAAAAAAAGAAACTACTGCCGGTGCGGCTGGCCCTGGCAGCTAGAGGAGAGAGCACAAAACATGCATCCACTCTCTCCACGACTCAGTCTCAAAGTCAGACATTATTTTTTTTTTTTTTTTTTTTTTTCATTGTTCCTGGCCTATCGACCTTGGTGTTGGTCATTAAGGCCTTTAATTAATTTTTGTTATTTTATTTATCATTATTTTAATTATAGCTTTTGCATATTATTTGATGCATTTATTAATATTATTATTATTATTATTATTATTATTATTATTATTATTATTATTATTATTATTATTATTATTATTATTATTATTATTATTAATATAATTATTATTACTATTACATTTAAACTTATATACTAAACTTATATACTAATTGCTTTGCTGTTTATTGTAACTTTATACATATATACTATTTTTATAATTTTACATCCTAGCTAATAAACTAATCTATGTACCTACTCAACCAATAGCTAACTAGACTAATACCTATAACAGCCAATCGCTAAACCTAAATAGATAAATCGCTAAAACCTATCTTAGACAATCGCTAAACCTAGCTAACACATAATAATTTACAATACATACAACACATATTTTATAACATTCATAATTGAAAAAATACATACAAAATGGTAACAATAGTAATAAAGAGTCACATCACTCTGATCAGTTCGGTCTCCCTCAAGAAAGTCATCAATTTATCAGTCACACCACCATCCTCATCACCTAAGAGAGCTGAGAGTGTGAAGGGGACTTTTTACTGCATCACAGTAACATATGAGGGAAGCACGTTCCCCCACAAATCTCCGACAATGCAGGTTGATATGACTGATAGATAACACCGCATTACAGGTGTTACAATGCGGTGGAAAATGTTTGTCTATATAAGGATCTAGGTGTGTTATCCTGGAGCAGTTGGTTCGTAATCTTGCGAGGATTCTTTTTTCTAAACGGTTGGGCTGGTTGGCAGTGGCCCAATCACCCAGTTGAGGCTTGATGGTAGAAATGTTAAGTCTGGTCCACTGACCTTGCCACAGAAGATTAATTGATTTCTTTCCAAGGGATAGACACGACTGTAGATCACGAGGGACGTCCCAAGTCTCCTCGAGCTATACCGCCGATTTCGCAAGTAAGTCTGCCCGTTCATTGCCATAGATACGACAATGCCCGGTCACCCAGAGCAGAGTGAAGGACTTGTTGCATAAGTGCAACTTATTAATGATGCGACCCTGGATTTCATTAGAAATAGTTTGACATGAGTTAATTGCCTGAAGGGCTGACTGGGAGTCTGGGAAAATGATTATTTTATTATGACGAGAATTTACTGCATAGTCTATGGCTTTATCTATTGCAAAAAGTTCAGCTGTAAACACAGATGTATGTGTCGGCAATCTGTACCTAAGTTCACATTCACTTGACCATACACTCGCACCCACACATTCATCTGATTGTGAACAGACTTCTACATTTCCTATTGTAGTGGATGTTAGGAATGGTACCCTCTGGAGTTTTCTGGCAATGTTAAGAATTGGTAGATTTTTCTTTATTTGAGCTGCCTTAAGAAGTGTGGTCCATGAGTTCACGTCATTCAAACAAGAAAGATTCAGGATCAGTTTTTCATTACATGTACTGCTATGTATGATGCATTCTGGTACAGTTTTTACAGCTTTGAAGGACCCGATCCATCTTGAGCATTAGTACCACCACTATAACTTGACGCATTACCTCCATCCAATGTCCTTTCACTTTTCATTTCTACAGCTAAGAAAGTAAGCTACCTGAAAAGAAAAGATACAAAGTATTGTTACATTCTCAGTTTAGTTAATGGCCACCAGCGACTAGAAAATACTCAAAAGCATAGGTTTAAACACCAATATAATATTTTTACCTGTAAAAAAAGTAAAGTTATGGACCCTTATCTGTTAAGGGGGCGGCCATTTTTAAATGGCCGATTACTCATAAAAAGCTACTCATCTGCAACTGCTATCATGTCAAGTTATTATCTATAGACATAAGGAAATTTAAAAAAATCACTTAGAATTTGCCCCACCAGACGGTACCGATATCGACCCAGGCTCATGGACTACGATGTGTTGACGCCGAGGTTGGGTGTCTCCCACGGTGGTATCTTGTTGGTGATGAACTTGTCGCAGTTCTATTACCGTGTCCATAAATCTGACAGTTCAAGCATCTAAGAGGGTTGGGGATAAAGGGTCTTACTTTAACAGTTTCATAACCGAATAGACTGTGTCTATTCACACCCAGAGCTATCAGTGGGGGAGTCCACCATAGGTAGGAGGCAAAGTTGATCTCAGTATAAAGATATAGACACCTACTATATCTATTACCAGCTATGGAGGGAATGAATACAAGCTAAGCCTAGTGGTCATCAGAAGAGTGAAAAAAAAAAGAAACTACTGCCGGTGCGGCTGGCCCTGGCAGCTAGAGGAGAGAGCACAAAACATGCATCCACTCTCTCCACGACTCAGTCTCAAAGTCAGACATTATTTTTTTTTTTTTTTTTTTTTTTCATTGTTCCTGGCCTATCGACCTTGGTGTTGGTCATTAAGGCCTTTAATTAATTTTTGTTATTTTATTTATCATTATTTTAATTATAGCTTTTGCATATTATTTGATGCATTTATTAATATTATTATTATTATTATTATTATTATTATTATTATTATTATTATTATTATTATTATTATTATTATTAATATAATTATTATTACTATTACATTTAAACTTATATACTAAACTTATATACTAATTGCTTTGCTGTTTATTGTAACTTTATACATATATACTATTTTTATAATTTTACATCCTAGCTAATAAACTAATCTATGTACCTACTCAACCAATAGCTAACTAGACTAATACCTATAACAGCCAATCGCTAAACCTAAATAGATAAATCGCTAAAACCTATCTTAGACAATCGCTAAACCTAGCTAACACATAATAATTTACAATACATACAACACATATTTTATAACATTCATAATTGAAAAAAAACATACAAAATGATAACAATAGTAATAAAAAGTCACATCACTCTGATCAGTTCGGTCTCCCTCAAGAAAGTCATCAATTTATCAGTCACACCACCATCCCCATCACCTAAGAGAGCTAAGAGTGTGAAGGGGACTTTTACTGCATCACAGTAACATATGAGGGAAGCACGTTCCCCCACAAATCTCCGACAATGCAGGTTGATATGACTGATAGATAACACCGCATTACAGGTGTTACAATGCGATGGAAAATGTTTGTCTATATAAGGATCTAGGTGTGTTATCCTGGAGCAGTTGGTTCGTAATCTTTCGAGGATTCTTTTTTCTAAACGGTTGGGCTGGTTGGCAGTGGCCCAATCACCCAGTTGAGGCTTGATGGTAGAAATGTTAAGTCTGGTCCACTGACCTTGCCACAGAAGATTAATTGATTTCTTTCCGAGGGATAGACACGACTGTAGATCACGAGGGACGTCCCAAGTCTCCTCGAGCTATACCGCCGATTTCGCAAGTAAGTCTGCCCGTTCATTGCCATAGATACGACAATGCCCGGGCACCCAGATCAGAGTGAAGGACTTGTTGCATAAGTGCAACTTATTAATGATGCGACCCTGGATTTCATTAGAAATAGTTTGACACGAGTTAATTGCCTGAAGGGCTGACTTGGAGTCTGAGAAAATGACTATTGAATTATGACGAGAATTTAGTGCATAGTCTATGGCTTTGTCAAATGCAAAAAGTTCAGCTGTAAACACAGATGTATGTGTCGGCAATCTGTACCTACGTTCACATTCACTCGACCATACACTCGCACCCACACATTCATCTGACTTGGAGCCGCCAGTGTTCACGTGGTGAGACCCCAGGTGACTGCAGACTATACCACCAAACAGGTGGTGTATCTCCAACTCCGGCGCCTTTTCCTTCGATGATAGTAACCACGATGTGTTGACGCCGAAGTTGGGTGTCTCCCACGGTGGTATCTCGCTGGTGATGAACTTGTCGCAGTCCCCGAGGTCTATTTGTAATTGTTCTGCTAGCTGGTGGAGGCGTACAGCCAGTGGCCTCCGTCTTCCGTGGTGAAGGTAGTGATGTTGTTGGAGTGAGGCACTGGCCACGTTGCTGATCTCCGACTTCCGGATCGTAGACATAGCGGTGTTGAAGGCGAGTTGATCCCGTCGAAGTCGGAGAGGAGGCATGTTCGCCTCCACCTCCATCCTAGCTACCCGTGTACACTTCAGAGCTCCCAAACACACATGTAAACATTTATTCTGGTACACATCCAATCTCCCTAGTGTTGTATCTGAAACCGACCCATACACCTGTGAGCCATAGTCTAGCTTTGTACGAATAATGGTCTTATACACCATTAATAAAGATTTCCTGTCTGTTCCCCATGTTGTACCTGATAGGTACTTAAGGACATTTAAAGGTTTTTCACAACGAACAAGCAAATTATTAACATGATGTGTAAAATTTAATCTTTGGTCAAAATGAATCCCTAAAAAATTAACAGAATTATGAAATGGTACCGGTTGGCCATCTAACGTTACCTTAATTTGTGGTACTCTATGTTTACTAAAAATTACTCGGGTACACTTAGGAACGGATATCTTAAAGCCCCACTGTTACTAAGGCCCATTGGTAGACAGAATCAAGCGCTGCTTGAATCCGTCCTGCTGAAAATTGTGCATTACGTGATGAGTGCCACATTGCACAATCATCAGCATACAACGAGTATTTAAGATTCCTGGGGATTAGAGCTGATGACAGAATATTATTGATCATAATGTTAAAAAGTGTAGGACTAAGCACGCTTCCCTGTGGCACCCCGTTCTCTTGGACAAAAATGTTCGATGTTACGTTACAGGGAAGGGTGACAGAAAAAGTTCTGTCACGCAAAAAGTTGCTGATGAAAATGGGCAAATTACCTCTTAAACCATAACCGGAAGCTTCATCAGAATACTGTGTCGCCATGTCATGTCATAGGCTTTATGGATGACCAAGAACACCCCTGCCATGAATTCTTTATTGGCAAATGCCTTTTAAATGCAATGTTCCAGGCTCATCAAGTGATCGACTGTGCTCCGGTGTCTTCGGAAGCCACATTGTCGAACACTCAATAAACCCTTCACTTCTAAAACAAAAAGTAGCCTATTATTTATCATTCTTTCCATGACTTTACAGAGGCAAAAAGTCAATGCAATAGGTCGAAATGAAAGGGATTCACAAGACGATCAGACTGTTTAGGTATCGGTATGACCCACTCAAAGTGTCATGAGTCTGAGAAGGTGTGAGACACCCAAATCTCATTATACACCGCTAGCAACTTGACCAGGTTATCCTGGCCAGGATGCCGGATCATACCGTACGTAATGGTGTTAGCCAAGTGGAGGATATCCTGCTAAGAGTCAAGAGCAGAACAATTACCACTCCGGAAACGGTTGTTGCAGTTTCTCCTCCCATGACCAAACTCATAACAATAGAAACACTGTAAAGGACGCTCAACAAAAGGCTTCACCTCAAAAGAGGTGGGGTTAATTTTAATGCGAGCCAGAGAAAGTGAGGATGATCATATTTTTACTGCCTTTCATCTTTGTTACTCGTTGGACACTAGCTATGGGCACATAGCGAGAATGTCCTCTTCTGAGAATTCATACATGCCCATAGCTATAATTAAATGTTCGATGTGGTTTGATGGATTCAAACATGCCTGTGGAAGTACAGGGGAGAATAAAGAGCATCATGGCCTGTGTAAGACCTTTGGCTCCAATTAAAACACCCTTACCATATTTTTTTATGTGGCCCATTGGTAGTAATCCAATTTCTTTCTCCAGATACATAGAAGCATGGATAAGGTTACCCCCCCCCCCTCGCTTGTATTAATCCACAAACCAAAAGAATGTAGGAACCCGACGCTTCTTAGGGGCATGCTCTACAGAGTCATCGAAGATGTTAGGGCAGTAGTCATTGTCACATTTGTGGACCGCATCATCTGAACCTTACAGTGAGTATCCCTCACAGTCAGAGAATCTTTTGCCTCAAAAGCTACTTTGGCAGCAGCATTTGTATTTAAAGCAATATAGCACCGATTAGATCTGCAGCCACTGTCATAAGATATTCGAATATAAAGAACCACTCCAAAAATCTTAAAAATGGCGTAGATAGCTCCATAGGAAAGGGATGCTAGTACATTCGTCAACATAAACGTGTCCAAACTGCTAACAGGGTTCGTCGACACAACACCCGACCTGCTGGGTCTTCTCTTATTTGCAGCCTTCTGCATACCACCACGACCATAGAGTGCCATCTCGAGGGCCTGGTCGTTCACCACTCAAGGAAGAGATAGGGGCTTTTCATTATCAATATAACATTGATTTTGTTAGATTGGCCCCAGGAGCCAAGAGCTACTACCTACTGGGCAGATGAGGGGGCCGAGCACTAGTTGCCATGGGCGGGGTACCTCTTCCCCCACGGGGCCAGTTGTTTTAAAAAGCAGCCCCAATGGCTTGAAAGCTTGCCCACGATGATGCTGAAACCCACTTCCCCAACATCTCCCGGCCCAGACACCCAACCATCCAACAAAGGACAGCCCATAGAGGGCGGTCCCTCTGGAGGGCAGCACTGTTGGCTCGAACTGGTAGCCTAATGCATGGGAACCATTTAGTGTGGTCTCTCAATGGCGACCATACTAGCATGGGAAACCTTCTCCCCAAAATCGGGGTAGAGCAGGGGCCAGAGCCCCATCTAGTCTAGCTCGCCAGGTCTCAGAGACACTCAAGCACCCCCACCACGTCAAGGTGGTTCCCATTGGAGGGGTCATAGGAAAGGGATGCAAGTACATTTGTCAACATTAACGTGTCCAAACCACTAACAGGTTTCGTCGACACAACACCCAACCTGCTGTGTCTTCTCTTACTTGCATTCTTCTGCATGCCACCATGACCAGAGAGTGACATCTTGAGGGCCTGTTCGACCACCGCTTGGAGAAAAGAAAGGGTCTTTTTGTTATCCATATTACATTAATTTTGTTAGATTGGCCCCAGAAGCCAAGAGCTACTACCTACCGGGCAGATGAGGAGACCGAGCGCTGATTGCCATGGCGGGGCACCTCGTCCCTCACGGGGCCACTCGTTTTAAAAAGCAGCCTTAATGGCTCGAATGTTTGCACATGACGGTGCTGAGAACCCCTTCCCCAACATCTCCCGGCCCAGACACCCAACGATCCAATACAGGATGGCCTCTAGAGGGCGGTCCTTCTGGAGGGCAGCACTGTTGGCTCGTACTGGCAGCCTATTGCATGGAACCATTTAGTCTGGTATCTCACTGGCGACCTTATTAGCATGGGAAGCCCTCTCTCCCCAAAATCAGGGCAGAGCAAGGGCTGGGGCACCCTCTAGTCTAGCTTGCCAGATCTCAGAGACTCTCAATCCCCCCCACCACGTCAATCCGGTTCCCATTGGGAGGGATAAGACGTTTGAGTAAGATTCTCTCCATAACCTTATAAAAACAGGAAGTAAGGGAAATAGGCATGAACTTCGCAATGCCGGGCTTAGGGATGGGTATTTTTGTGCTGCTGGTCCAGGCTCGTTGTACACAACCGTCACGAAGACAAAGATTGTACAGTCGAAGTAGAGGGTTCCCAGGAACTTGTTGAAGTAGACGCAGCACAACATGAGTAATACCATCATCACCAGGGGTAGAAGCTATACCCCGATAGAGAGCAAGGCACAACTCCTCCTCAGGTATCTGCTCTGCATCATCGTCATCATCCTGCAACAAAACAGAATTTAGACGTAGCCGATGGACAGCAGCACGGGAAGCGAATGCATCTTGTATGTGGATGGGTAGACTGGCTGGGGTAGATTGTTCTGACCAGGTATTGACAAATAGTTGGGCATAGTCGGCAGGAGTGTGATGACAAGCAGTGGCCGGCGTGTTTTAAACAACCCAACGAATGAGGCGCCACATAGAAGCCACACTCGTTTGCTGGTTGAGGCTGTACGTGAACCGCTGCCAAGACTCGGTGTGAGCACACTTCTGCAGGCGACTCAAGCATCCCTAGACATCTGGTAACGATGGAGGAGGTCAGGGGTTGGGTTGGCTTTAAATAAAAGACCATCACGTTCAGCCTCCTCCTTTGCCTCCTGTATACGTGCATCAAGCGTCCAGGAGTGAGCAGTATGGCGATGTTGTAGGTGTGGCCAGGAGACGTATATAGCATATAAAATTCATGACTAGCAGATACAAGATCAGCATACAACTGTTCAGCTGAAGATATGTCTAATGTAGGGAATATATGGACCATAAATAAGATGTAAGTCGGGCAATATTTAGGGGGCACAGCAATATGTAAACGAGTGGCTGAAACACTTGACCCAGCAGGTAGAGAATAATGAAACCGAAGAGCGATGTGATCAGAGAATAAATCTGGCACGGAAGAGCAGACCAGACAAAAGTTTGTAATCCAGAGTTCCTCCCCGGCAATGAGTGGCACCGCCAGTATCCCAGCGTGTCAGATGATGCTTGCGGATGTATGACAGGAGATGAACACCATTAAAATTAATAGAGCCAGAACCATCACCCAAGTCAGAATGCCGAGCATTAAAATCTCCCATATACACCTTACCACGCACTGTTGGAGGAGAAAAAGCCTCAAGAGAGAGTCTAGCTGGAAAAGAATAGACATTACATAATTGAAGTACTCCATCCCCAGGGAGAATCTCAAATAGCTGAAAGGTCATATCATGATCAGAGGAGTTACAGAGAAGGCGATGTGGTAAGGAGCTATGTATGTAAGTCAGGAGACCATTCCTCACTAGATGAACATATGGCAAATAACCCAGCAGCGAGTGGCTGTCCTGGAAATGTCTTCTGGAGAAAAATAACACTGGGATGATGACGAAAAATGTAGGCCTTGAGTTGAGTGAGCTTAGCATGACTGGTGATACCATATACGTTCCAGGAGATGACATCCAGCTGGCAATCACTAGCGAACTCTGTGTTTGGAGGTAGAAGTCCGGGGAGTGGGGTCAGATGAGTGACCTGGAGAAGAAGATGGACCAGGAGAAGGGATGCACTTGAAAAGCTTTTCAGTTGAGATGATGGCCTGCTGAGCCTCAACCAAGGTGGAGAGTTTGGAGTCATTAGCAGCCTGAGCGGCATCCAGCCCATCAATCCTGGCTTCAAGGGCTGAAAAGCGGTTCTCGAGGGCCGTACATTGTGCCATGTGGGTAGCAACGGACTTGTGGAGGGTCAGTTCCAAAGGCGAGGCAGGGCTGGAGGGAGGAGCAAACTGGGGAGGTGATGGTGGCGATGGTGGAGGCGGCGCAATAGAAGAGGCACGAGCCTGGACTAAACGTGGAGTACATCCATGCCACAAGTTAACCCCTGGCTGAAGGCATCGTGGACACTTCCATCGAGACGTATCCTCAGGAGAAAAGGCTCAGAGGTGGAAGTTCACTTCTGACAGGACACGTCCTGGAATCATGGTCAGCGGCCCACCAGGCACACTTTGGCCTGGCAGAACAGTACCGGGAAATATGCCCAACTCACCAGCACCTGTAGCACCAAGGCTGGTCATTATGAAGTTTCCGCACCTCACGCGGTGGAAGACAGGGGAGAGAATCAAAGGAAATCTCAATTGGAGGTGGATCGGGTAGACTCCAGACAACAACAATATGGCTAATGGGGGAACCATCTTGGAGAAAATGACGGGCAAAGTACACACCAGGGTATACCTTGGCAAGTTTCAGGTCAACATCAATAGGAAAACGGGTGAGGATGTAGCTGGGGAACTTACAAGGCCTCTCGGGGGTGAGTCTTGAAGAATGAGAGGCAGAGACAAAAATTCACCTGCCTTGACTCTATCAATGATGTCTTGACGCTTCCTAGAGATGAAGACAAACCGGGAGGTGATGGTATGGTATTTGATGCTGGGCAGGAGTCGTGCTTGGGATAAGAAAAAAGTAACACGGGACGTGTGATAGAGAACAAGGTAGACTCATTGAGGAGGTTTAACAGGGAGGTGACACGACCATGAGAGAAGTACGAAGAAAACGATTGCCACCGAGCAGCATTCTACTGGGGACACTCAATGAGAATATGTTGGACTGTAACTAGAGTCTGACAGTAGAGTGTGACTCGTCTTTGGCGATGGTTAGGAGAAAGTCATGTGACCACTGACTGCTTAATAGTCTGGAGTTTGTTGTTAAAGATCCCTTACCCTGTAGTTGGTTACAAACATCTGAAAGGCAATCATCCCCCTACCCCCAACGTCTAATCTCTCTCTATTATCTCTCTCTCTGTCTGTCTGTGTTTCAGACAAACGAGTCAACATACTCGAACTCTGAACCCCAGATATACAGGCGTTGGCAGTGCTGACTGTACCAAGAAATTAATTCCGGAGCTGTACAATAAAACCCATCCCACACACATAATAACATCTAAGTCAAAGCTCTCTAAATAGTCTAGTGTCTTTCAAGAAAGTCATCAATGTATTTGTCACACCGGGATCCCCATCACTCAAGACAGAGTTCAGATTCATGGGGCCTTGATTTTTCTTTTCCGACACTGGACATGGCTTCACTAAGCCTGTTACCGTGGCCCACGTCACGTCACCCTGCAACAGGCAGCCAGAGGCTGACACTCCCTAACATACCTATTACAGTTCAAAATGATGTGACGGATTGATAGCACCACTTGGAACTCCCTCCATCTGGCCTTCCGATCATACCACTGTTTCATTTTCCCTTGGGCTTCCTGAAGATTCTTCTTCGCATCTTCTCTAGTATCACTCAGACGGGTCTTGAACTCCAGGACGTATTGTAGAAGGTTCTTGCTGGTGTCGACGTCACTACTCCATGCCTCCTTGACGATGCTCAAAGGACCTCTGACATGGTGTGCGAAAACAAGCTCATTCGGAGAGAAACCCAGGCTCTCCTGCGGTACTTCCCTCGTTGCAAATAGTAGGAAAGGAACACCCTTATCCCAATCCTTGGTGCGTTCTAAGCAGTATTTCCGCATCATATTCTTCAGGCCTGGTGGTATCTCTCCAAGGCACCCTGGGACTCTGGATGGTAAGCACTGCTTCTGACATGTTTAACTCCTAACTCTTCCAAAGTCTGCTGGAACAAATTAGACAAAAAGTTAGAACCCCTATCAGACTGTATCTCATTAGGTAACCCAAACTTCGTACAAAATCCCAACAAGGCTTTCACAACAGCCTTAGCATTCATAGTTCTGAGGGGAATTGCCTCAGGATACCTAGTACAAGGGTCTAATATGGTAAGAAGGTACTGAAATCCAGTAGAAGTGTTAGGAAGTGGACCCACTATGTCTATAATTAACTTTGAGAAAGGTGGCCCAATAGCAGGGATGGGAATTAAGGGAGACTTAGATGGTTTCTGGTTAGGCCGTCCCACAATCTGACATGTATGACAACTTCTCACATGCTGGTACACATCAGCCCTCATGGCAGGCCAGTAAAATTCTGCCGTAAGCCGTTCAAGTGTCTTCCTAACTCCTAAATGGGCAGCAAAGGGAATATCATGAGCTAGCCTAATTAGTTCCTGCCTGCACACACTTGGCACAACTAGCTGGTGTACATCCCTCGATCCCTCATCCACACTAGTATGAGGAGGTCTCCACCTCCTGTACAAAACTCCATCCTTCTCATATAAACATGATCCCTTTTCTTCCCCCATATTTTCAACTGCCAGGCTCCTTAACTCTTGGATACCTGGGTCACTACCTTGCAAATCCTTAAATTTCTCAACATCGACACACTCTAAAGACAACTGTTCACTAGAGGTATCTGAAAAAAGATTAGTTAAAGAAGGTTCGTCCGGTGATTCTCCATCGCCGTCGACGTCCTCCACCGGTGGGTCGGAAGGAGTTAAAACTGCCTCGGCTGCTTCCACACGCCGGCTCTCCTCCACCCTTGACATTGATCGGGTCATGGCACATACGGGGAAGTTCATCTGGTCCTCTTCCTCCACAACTTCGGCAGGTACAGGATCCTTGGTCATTACTGGGGCGCTCACTTCCTCACCCCTAACCAAATCATTCCCGAGTATCAGGTCCACATCGGGCTCGGGCAATGACTCCACCACTCCAACCTGTGCCGCCCCTTTAAATAAATCACAACTCACCCTACACTCCACCAAAGGAACCGTCAGTGAGCCTCCAACTCCCCTGAGCAAAACAAAATTCTTGGAATTCACCTCAACATGTTTCGGTCTTACCCACAGAGTAATTGTAGAACCAGTGTCTCGGAGTATCTTAACAGGATGCTGGGATTCTCCCAGCTTGACCAACCCATCAGACCGATACGGAGCATAACAATCCTCAGCCGCAGCATCCGTAGCTACCGACTGGACAACAGCTCCTGTAAAGTCCGACATGGGAACAGCATCCACTGCACCCTTCCTTCCTGAAAGAACTCTCTCTTTAGAAGTGGGTAAAACAGAGTTATCCCTACTATCCTTTCGGGGCTCAGAAACTGTGACAATAGCTCTGTCACAAGAAACAAAATTGGTTGGCCTAACAACTCCTGCCTTTCTCCAACATCTGTCTACAGTATGCCCTGTTTTGTGGCAATATGTACATGTGAAAGTTCGTGTCCAAGGTTTGTGTGGGGTGCGTGTAGGTGTTTGTGCATGTGAGATACCTGGGGGACTGGGACTAGTGACATGAGTGCTTTTGGAATTCGGGGAGACATCGCTATCATATGTTTTATTATTGGTGGTTGGAGGGGATCTATTGTGCCCTTTGTCTTTAGCTTTAAATTGCTTCCTGACTAAAACATAATCATCAGCATAAACTGCAGCTTCCTCAGCAGTCTTTACTCTTTTATCACTTATGAACATCTGCAAATCTGGCTCCATCTGGCTCAGAAATTGCTCCAACTTAACCACCTCCTCCAACCTACAATAATTATCTTCTACCTTCTCACTTCTTATCCATGCTAGAAATAGGTCACTCTGATATTTCATAAATTCAATCCATGTCTCATTAGGACGTTTCTTACTATTATGGTACTTCTGTCTGTAAGCTTCTGGTCTTAATTCATACGTCCTCAGTACAGCAGACTTTAACACTTCATAATCCAAAGATTCCTGAAAACTGAGAGCATCAAATGCTCTTATAGCTTTACCACAAAAGACTGACTGTGTCAGCGTTGACCATCGTTCCTTCGGCCACCCACCACCATCTGCTACTTTCTCAAACCTCTGGAAAAATTCAGCAACATGGTCCTCATCAAACTTAGGAACCAACCTGTGCTGTTCTGATGACACTCCCGACGCAACCGGTCGTCGTGGCTCATGGTCCACTTTATATTTCTCCAACTCCAATTCCAGTTTCCTTTTCTCAAGCTCCATCCGAGCCCTCCTTTCCTCACTCTCTCTCTCAAACTCCAAATGAGCTCTCTTTTCCTCTCTCTCAGACTCCAATCTAAATTGTAACATTCGGAACTCATGGTCACGCGCAGCTTGGTCATTCCCAAATTGGTTATTCTGAACCATAGTGGCTTCAAGCAAATCAGAATGTCCAGACCAGTCACTTACGACAGAAGCAAATCATATAATTCAGTGCCGCATAGATGGTGGCAAATCAGGTTAGCTACTGGAAAAGCGTTGGAACTTTCAATGGCAAGGTCCAACTTCAGTGCAACAAGAAATAATTCCTTTCTACTCAGTGCTCTTACTCTCTCGGGATTAGGACTTGAATTAATAAACTCTGCAGCATCCTGCTCAGAAATGCTATGAAGTGGAGCACCCTTCTCACTAGCCACACCCTGAGTCTCCATTGCTCACTAACTATTAGGCAAAGTACACAAAAATGAAAAAAATACAATACAAGAAAAAAAATACAACAGTAATGCAATGATAGAACACCAGTCTCAGTTCAGTAAAAATTGGAAATCCTGGCGAGGTCGCCAATTTATATGTTGCGGACGGAGGGTAGAGATATGGTACAGTACTAGTCACTAGACTAGACTTACCCCAACGTTAGCTATCAACAGAATAAAGTAGCACTGGGTGGCAGGTATCTGACTATTAAAGTTATGAAATGTAAGTAAAACAACAAACCCAGCCTATATGAGAGAATGATAACACAACCCAAAGAGACCGTCCATACATGTACCCAGGTTTGGGTACAATGAATAAAAATATGATAGAGAAACTACTCTGACTTTCTATAATATATATTGACAATATGAACAAACACAAAGACAAACAATAAACACAGAAAGAATTAAAGAAATGAAACCAGGATTCCCAACTATGACAAAACGTGAGACAGAGTTCCCAGATTAAATGGTGCACTTGCGATAATCACACAATAATAATAACACGTTAGCACTTCACTGACATATATAATAAATAAACATCAAAGCATCACAACACACATGTAATAATATAATAATAGAAATATCAATGCACAAATATATATAATAATAGTAATAATAGTAATATCAAGTTATACGAGAGTGAACCTATGTTACTGTGAGAAGAATGTAGAAGTAAAACACAATTATACTTATCAAATATGTTGCGAGTCTCCTCCCGATTCTTACCACACTCACTCACTTACAAAACACAAACTGTGTTGTCCCAAGCCCACTGGTATCTGAACACCATAGGCCTAACCCCCGCTCTTATATACTCTTGGCTAGACAAAGAAAAGTGATCGTGTCTCCGAACTGTTCCTTTAACACAGACTTAAGCACACATCACGCATACGTTCCCAACCAAGAAACTATTGGAAGTCCCTAGCAATGAAAACGGACAATCATCACGCCACTTGCGAGAGAGGGGGGGAAGGATGCGTACGAATCTAGAGAACCTAGCTGGCCATGACACTCTCGACCTTTTAACACTAACACTTAAAGAAAATGGAATAATAGATGAGGTATTTACGGACACAACACATCCGGGAGCGAGCATCCGCTACCACAATCACAGCTACAGCCACAGCCACTGTCAAAAATAGATAGCAATACTTACAAATCAATAATAATAATTCAGGCATTCGTAACAATATATATATATATATATATATATATATATATATATATATATATATATATATATATATATATATATATATATATATATATATATATATATATATATATATATATATATATATATATATATATATATATATATATATATATATATACAGAATCACAGACCCTGAACATCTGGAAGAATTTAGCAAAATTATGACAATAGTGGAAAATCTAAAATATCCAACAAATGTTCTTAATCTATGTCACAACATTGCAAGGAAACGCTTCCTTGAAGGTAAAGTTAAAAAAACAGATGATCAAAACAACCAAAAAATCATAGTCCTACCATTTCATGAAAACTTTTTAGAAGTTGTACCTCTCCTCAAGAAACTCGATGTTCTAGTAGTTTTTAAATACGACAACACAGTTAAAAGAACACTCATCAAGAACAGCCCTGCGAGTAACTCAGGTGTTACATACAAGATTCCATGCAACATATGTAATAAATTCTATATAGGACAGACAGGGAAAGACTTAGATAAAAGGATAACACAACACAAGTATAGTGTTAGGACAGATCAGCCAAGTAGTGGTTTATTCCAACACAAAGCCACTTATGACCATCACATTAACTGGGGAGGTGCCAAAGTTCTAGCTAAATCGTCAAACCTTCTTGAAAGAAATGTAATTGAGTCATGTCGAATCTCAGGCACATATAAAGATAATGTTAATATGAGTTATGGCCATTTCAAATGTGATAAATTATTAACCGAATTGGTGATGAAGCAGTTTCCACCAGACTAGGAATAAGGGTGAGGTGATGTGGGTATCAGACCCTTTGTCCAAGTGTAGCTCCTCCCATTTTCCCACTGTATATATATACTCCATCTCATGTCTCTGTATCATTCTGTCTGAAGATGTAATATACGAAAGTACTTCTTCTCCATCTTCAGGTATGGGTAGAGTGACTGTGGCAATGGCAATGGTGGTTGGAGTAAAGAGGAAAAAACAAAGAATGTGTGATAGATATCACTAGAGGTTAGTAAGGAAATAGAAACATAGTAGTAGTGTACAAGTTCCTGGGCTCAACCAGGTTGCTGCCATGTTTATTTTAAGTTTCAAGCTTAATATTGTGTAGCATGATTCCGGGGTATATATAGGGAACTGGTGGCTCAAGTGACACTAAGAGGGCGGGGCTGGGAGGGTTTAGTCTGGGTGGAGGGAGGCTGGTTGGTAGAGATATTGGGAGGTAAGGTGAGATGAAGTGAGGGTAGGGGGCGGGGTTTAGTCTTGTGGGTGAGGTGTTTTGAGGGAAGTAGACACGGGGTTGGGATGGTTGGGGGGAGCTGGCTTGGATGATCTTAAGTTGTATCTAAGTGTAGGCTGATTGATAGGTGGTATTGGAGTCGATATGTTGGTTGTATAGGAGACCTGGGGAAGATGGTTGGAGGGGCGCTTGGAGCTGGGTAGAGCTTGAAAATCTTCCGTTTGTATGTTCATGGAGGGGCGGATTGTCTGTATGTATATAGCTTCTAGGAGAAACAGACGTCTGGGGTCGTTCTCTCTGTCCAGTATAGTGGTGTTACGGTCCAAGTCAAGTCAAGTAAGAGGGCTATGGGAGGAGGGCTTGTAATGAGATTTAATAGACCCAGTCTGGAGGTGCATGGTAAGACGTCTTGTCAGGCGAGTCGTCGTCATCCCGATGTAGGAATGTAACCCAGAGTCCACATTGGTGCAGTTATGTCGGTAGTTGACGTGGTCCTCTTGGAGTGATGTCTTGTCTTCGATGGGTCTGTTGTGGAGGAGAAGGTTGGAGGTCTTCATGGATTTGTAGTAGATGAAAAGTTTTACCCGGTATTCTTGGTTGGTAGGGTGAACATTCCTCTTGATGATGTCTTGGATGGTGGATTCATCTGCTTTGTATTGGCTGGACATATGGCTTCTGTAAAATATCTTGATAACATTGGAAGTGGAGATGGTGTCTTCCTTGTTGCACCACTTTTCCAGGTGGTTGTTGGTGGCCTTATGGATGTCAGTATTGTTGTAGCCATTATTTACCAAGACTTGGGTGAGGCGATCAAGTTCTTTGTGGGTCTCACTCCAAGTACTGCAGTAGGAGATGGCCCTTCTCACGTAAGCATTAATAGTAGATCGTAAGTACCGGTGTGGGCACTCACTTCTACCATTAAGGCATAACCCGTTGTTGGTAGGTTTAGTGTAGACTTTGGTTATGAAGCCTTCATTGTTAGCAGTGACTAGTACATCCAGGAAGGGTAGTTGACCACCAGTGGATTCTTCATAGGTGAAGTTTAATCCAGAAGTTGAGATGAAGTTTTGTCGGAGTGTTTGCAAGTCTTGGATGTTTCTTACCTGGACAAATATATCAACGATATATCTGCAATAGATGGGAGGCCGGTTGGTACATAGGAATTCCTCTTCAATGGTCCCCATGAAGAAATTGGCAAGCAATACACCTAACGGGCAACCCATGGCGACGCCATCTATCTGCTGATACATGTTTCCTCTAGAGTAGGTGAAGGGGGCCTCTTTGGTGCACACTTCAAGGAGTCTTGAGAGCCTTCTCGGGGATGTCGAGCAGTGTCACCTGGTCAGAGTGGTATACTCGCTTCAGGATGAGGTTGATCGTCCGATCCACTGGAACATTGGTGAAGAGACTCTCAATATCTAAGGGGGCAACTAAGCTTTCTTCAGTATGAGGGGAGTCTCTAAGTATCTCCAAGAAGTCGGTGGGTGAAGAGATGCTGTATTGGCTAGGGACGTATGGGGTCAGGAGTAGGTTGAGGGTCTTGGCGAGTTGGTATGTAGCAGTAGGAATCTGGGAGATGATATATATATATATATATATATATATATATATATATATATATATATATATATATATATATATATATATATATATATATATATATATATATATATATATATATATATATATATATATATATTGTTATGGACGGAGGGTAGAGATACAGTGCAGTACTAGACACTAGACTAGACTTACTCCAAAGTTAGCTATCAACAGAATAAAGTAGCACTGGGTGGCAGGTATCTGACTATCAAGGTTATGAATTAGAAGTAAAAGTACAAACCCAGCCTATGTGAAAGAATGCTAACTCAACCCTAAAGAGACCGTCCATACATATACCCAGGTTCGGGTACAATGAATAAAAGATGATAAGAGAAACTACTCTGATTTTCTATAATATATAATGACAATATGAACAAACACAAAGACATACAATTAACACTGAAAGAATTAATAAATGAAATCAGGATTCCCAACTATGACAGAACGTGAGACAGAGTTCCCAGAATAAATATAATACACTTGCAATAATCACACAACAACTCACTACCACTGTGCCATCACTTCAATAACACAAGGCTCTAGGCACACACATAAGCATAGAATTAGTCTATCAATAATATTAGCACTTCACTGGCATATATGGTAAATAAACATTAATGCATCACACACATGTAATAATATAATAATAAAAGAATCAATATCCAAATATATAATAATAATAGTAATAATATTAATAGTAGTAATATGAGAGTGACCCCTAAGTTACTGCGAGAAGAAAGTAGAAGTAAAACAATTATACTTAACAAAAATACCCCAGCGTGTCTCCTCCCGAATCTCACCACACTCAATCACTTACAAAACACAATACAAGCTTGCTGTCCCATCCTCCAAAGATATCTGAGGTAACAAGGCCTAAGCCTCGTCCTTATATGCCCTCGGCTTGACAAAGAAAAGCGTGCCGGTTTCAACAGAGTTAGGAGCGTCTCCAAAACCTGTTCGTTAACACAGACTTAGACACACTATACTCATACGTTCCCTCCCAAGAAACTATGGGAAGTCCCAAGCAATGAAAACGGACAATCATCACGCCACTTGCGAGAGAAGGCAAGAGAAAGCGTACGAATCTAGAGAACATAGCTGGCCACGACATACCCGACCTTTCGACACCAACACTTAAAGAAAATGGAATAATAAGTTAATTAAAATCGCACACAACACATCCGGGTGTGGGCTTCTGCTACCACACTCACTGCCTGTCACAGTCAGTGTCAAAAATAGATAGCAATACTTATAAATCAATGATAATAATTTAGACACACATAACAATATATATATATATATATATATATATATATATATATATATATATATATATATATATATATATATATATATATATATATATATATATATATATATAATATATATATATATATATATATATTATCTTTTAAACAAACGAGGTTGAAGGATATGGCTTGTTCTGCATTTAATAGGTTTTTTATTTATGCTTTCAATAGATCTAACAGTTTTTCTTAAATCTTCACTTAGATGGTGGATAAAACGACACACACCACCATTCCAGTCAGGATACCCACCACACCTACACCTACTGACCCACCACAAGCATCTAACATCTCACCCACCACCAACCAACAACTCAGACGAAGCGCCAGAATCAGACGTCACCCCCCATCCACCAATGACTAGGCCTGTGATATGGTGGCCCCGCCCACCCCACATACGGAAAATGGATTAATACCTCTCACCCACCCAGAATCACCACTTCTTCCTGAAGATGTCCAACGTACTGGACGAAACGTCGACCTCCCCCAATAACTCAACATTTGCCTCACTTATCCACCATCTAAGTGAAGATTTAAGAAAAACTGTTAGATCTATTGAAAGCATAAATAAAAAACTATTAAATGCAGAACAAGCCATATCCTTCAACCTCGTTTGTTTAAAAGATAATATACTCCTTGGCTACACCAACATAAAACTACACAACGAGAATGCCAGAAACAGGAACAGCACTCTACAGTTTCGTGAAGAACTGGTAAGAGAAGAAATTGCTGAGAAAAAAGAAATTGCAAAGCAACTAAGAACACAACGAGATGCTCTTATCCACCTGTGGGAAGATGGAACCATCACTGAACACCTAAGACTACTAATCAACAGTAAACTACAGCTCCTCGGGGAACAACACCGACGCAAGACAGAGAATGTAGCCACCAAGAAACTATCACACCTATATGGGGGCAATATCAAGTTGCCTCAACCATCCCCAGGATATGTCAACCTCACCGACACCACACTCACCCCAGACCAACAGGACCTTCTCAACATGGGACTAAACTGTCACTACATGACAAAACCACACCAGAAACGACTGGAGATGGAGATCCTCTTAGGTGACATCCACCAACTAGAGAAAAACGGGAAAATTACCACCTCTACCGCACTTCAACCAACTCTACTTGCTGAAGCAGCCAAGACGAGGGGAGTCCACCACAGCAAACTCCTGAACAAGAACCACTTCCTTGCCTCGAAACAACTACGAAAAAACCCGGACATCATCATTCGACGTGCAGATAAGGCCTCCTCTTTAGTTGTCCATGGGAGAGAGGAATACCTACAGAAAATGGACAACACACTAAGTGACACCAGTAAATTCAAAAGAATCTCACGCAACCCCACCAACGACATCAAGCGAAGGGCCAACACCACCATCTCTGCCATCAACGCTTAAGCTGGAGGGATCCACCTGAATAAACTTATTGGAGAATATGCACCTGGATACGCCTACGGCACTGTGAAAATCCACAAACTTGGCAACCCCCTTAGGCCTATCATCTCCCAGATCCCGACTGCAACCTACCAACTGGCCAAATCTTTCAACACCTTGCTTTCACCTTACGTGCCCAGCAAATACAGCCTCAATTCAGCCACAGATTTTCTCCAAATTCTCCGTGATTCCCCTGAAGTAAGCAACCACATCATCACCTCCCTGGACGTAGAGAGTTTATTCACTAATGTACCTGTGGATAAAACTATAGACTTCATCCTCCACCGGGTTTACGAACACCCAGACCTCCCACGACTGGACATCCCCAGGACCTGCCTCAAGACTCAACTTGAACTTTGCACCAAGGAAGCTCCATTTATTTGTCCCCGTGGCAATATGTACCAACAGATTGACGGTATAGCTATGGGTAGTCCCCTGGGGGTCCTCTTCGCTAACTTCTTCATGGGTAATGTTGAAGAGGATCTTCTCAAATATAATCGCCCATCGATTTACTGTCGGTATGTTGACGACATTTTTGTTCAGGTGAAGGACCTAGACGAGCTACTACTACTACAACAACGGTTCATCTCCTCGTCTGGCCTGAACTTCACCTACGAAAAATCAACGGATGGCAAACTACCCTTCCTGGACCTCTTGGTTGCCCACCACAACTCAGACTTCCAAACCACTGTATACACAAAGTCCACCAACAATGGACGGTGTCTAAATGGAGACAGTGAATGCCCCAGGAGATACCTTCTATCCACCATCTCATCCTACGTCAGGAGGGCTCTCACTCACTTCACTAGATGGAGAGACACACACCAGGAACTAGACCGCCTCACCCAAGTCCTGGTAAACAATGGATATTCCAACACTGACGTCTCTAACACCATCAAATTCCAGCTAGAAAAATGGTACGAAGTTAATTCCCCAACCAAACACAACAGTGACATCAGACTATACTACCGCAATTACATGTCCACCGACTACAAGACTGACGAGACCATACGAAGGGACATACTAAAGAAGAATGTCCACCCCACCGACCCAGACAGCGAGATCAAACTAGTAATTTACTACAAGTCTCCAAAAACCTCGAACCTAACCCTACACAACCGACCTACTACCTCCAAGAGCCCGATGAACAGCGACCACGTGATTTACCAACACACCTGTAACAGTGTGGACTGTGAGCCTCACCACTATGTTGGTAAAACACAAACATCACTGTCTCGTCGGCTCACCATGCACCTCCAGTCAGGATCTATAAAAGACCACTAGAGTACCCACAACAACCAAGCTCTGACACGAGACAAACTAGTAAATAATACCACCATATTAGACAAAGAAACAGACAGCAGACGACTATCCTACCTAGAAGCAATTTACATAGAAACCCTACAACCTTCTATAAACAACCAGACACAAGACCTCCAAATACTGCCCTCCAGAAAACGACACATCACCAGCACCGTCAGGATACCCACAACACCTCCAACACCTACTGACCCACCACAAGCATCTAACATCTTACCCACAACCAACCAACAACTCAGACGCAGCGCCAGATTCAGGCGCCACCCCCCATCCACCAATCACTAGGCTGCTGACATGGTGGCCCCGCCCACCCCACATACGGAAATTGGATAAATACCGCTCACCCACCCAGAATCACCACTTCTCCCTGAAGATGTCCTATGTACTGGACGAAACGTCGACCTCCCCCAACAACTCAACATTTGCCTCACTTATCCACCATCTAAGTGAAGATTTAAGAAAAATTGTTAGATCCATTGAAAGCATAAATAAAAAACTCTTAAATGCAGAACAAGCCATATCCTTCAACCTCGTTTGTTTAAAAGATAATATACTCCCTGGCTATACCAACATATATATATATATATATATATATATATATATATATATATATATATATATATATATATATATATATATATATATATATATATATATATATATATATATATATATATATATATATATATATATATATATATATATCCTTTCCTGTATCTCCATGTGTGCCCACTCCCATATCCAGGTGTCTATTCATAGCCAGACACGGATTGCCAAGTACGTTAATCCTCAGCTCAGACTGGGCTAAGCCTCTCCCGTGAGTCCTGCAGCCTCCAGCTGAGCTGCCTCGTTCCACTTGAGACACCAGCCGCTGCCTCCACTCCCTGCTCTGGATGATATATAAGGCCCAGCGGCTGCTGAGAAAGACACTTCCATTCGAGCCCTGGTCGAAGGTCACACCTGCCGCTACACCTGCCTGCCGCCACACCTGTCTAGCTGCCACCAACCCTTCCCGTGTTCCCGTCTTGATCACATGGCCTACTCTCCAGTCTCCAGACAACTTTCCTGCAGCAGCCACGGCTCACCTATGGCACGGCACGGCAGCCAGCATACTCACCTATTCTGTATGACCTCTGTATACTACCAATAAACAATTACAGTGTATTCTAGAGTCTGTTCACCCCGGGTAATGATGCTAGGTCCTCTTTGATGTTATAATATCATGTACAGTCATGACTGATAGTGCTGGACCAGGGTCCAAGGGGTGTTGGAAAGCAACTGAACAGAGTTCGAACAAGTGATTTTTCCAAACCATTCTCAACGTTGAGAGAGGTTTTCTAAACCTCACTTTTATCAAATTATGTTCAGTTGCTCTCCAACACTCCTTGGACCCTGCTGCAGCACTATCTTCCATGGCTGTACAGTACATACTTGCTTTTCTATTCCACTGCTATTATAAGAATGATTGAAGTGCTTGCCCACTACATCACTCTCTCTATTAGATTATAAGGGTGACTATATTTGTATTTATTTGCTTCTCTCTCCCTCTGCAGTTATAACAATGAGCGGACCGCCACACTATGTCACTTCCGTCACTCCCTCTCTGTCGGCTGGGTATGGCAAGACTTGGATGGACGTAAACAGTCTTCAACAGGACCAAGAATTTCTTAGCATGTCTTTGGAGGGACAACAGTGTATTCTTCAGTTCTGGAACAACCCACCTCCTGAGCGTGAGTGTTGCAACGTTTCACTCTAAAGAGGAGAACTTCTTTTGATACTTTGGAGGGTTAATGATTCATCTAAAAACTTCCAGGAAACAAATCACTTCAACGTAACAAATAGGGGATCTATTTTGTGGAATTGGAATCAGTGCTGAAAGGCCTTATTCCATACTCGAGTTGAACTGTAGATTGCACCTAGTAGCTATGTTGGCTCAGTCAGTTGCTATATTGGTTGGCAAAAACAGTTTAATTTGTTGTTAGAACTTGATAATCAAATTTTTGATCCAAAAGTCACGCATGCGCAGTGACTGCACTCCACAGGAAACATCCTGCGTGGGAGATGCACCCACGCTTTGTTTACATTTCACGCGAGGGCAGAGAAAGGCAGAAGATTCTGTTATTTTGTCGTGTATACCTTCCATGACCTAAACGTAGTGTACAGCTCCGGACAGATCAAGGGTCCACACTTCTTCCACCAGCGACTTGGTTTGAGCCTCGTCGGATCTGGCAACAGTTGCAGGTGGAGGGAGGGGGGATGTTAGTGGGAGAGGAGGAGATAAATGTGGGCGGAGCTATATAGGAGGGTAACGAATGATCAGGTAGAGAATACGTGTGTCAGGAGGAATGAATGAAGCATACACTGTGAACGGTATCGGATCACCAATAGTTTAAAGCAGGGTTCTTCAAACTTTTTAAGTCGTGACCCAGTTTTTACTATGACATCATTCTCGCGACCCATACACAAAGATCTTCTACAAATGACCAGAATTATTAACCTAAGAAAATACAAGGCCAGAAACTGAAACGCAATAATTATGATTAAAAGGCATTCTAACCAGAATTATAAACACTGCCTCACCTACCCCTCCCTCTCTCTCTCACTCTCTCTCAAGAAGGCTAATGTTTGTGCAATGATTTTGTTTTATTTATAATTAAATATATGAATATTCGATTATAAAAATATGTTAGGTGGATTCATGTATGAACTTCATATTTATTTTACTGTCACGAACATTATTATTCTATTTTATTCGTGTATTTATTTTTGTGAGCCTGCTACCCAGTTTGGAGGAATTCGGGACCCGTAGTTTGAAAAACCCAGGTTTAAAGAAGTGCTTACTACATTAATGTAGGTGGATATAGGAGAGAAGAAATGTGATGATTTGAGGCGAGGGTGAGGGGGAAGAGGGTAAGAAAAATGAAGGTTATTAGTTGAAAAGTAATAACAAACAAATATAATTAGAATATCTGTTACATTATATCCTTTAAATAAAGACACTGTCTTTTGTTCACCATCGTAGTGGGATAGACTACTGATTATATATTATCCTTTGGATATTAGACAGCTATCCCTGTATTCCTTTTATCCCTCGTGCTTGCCCCGTAGGGGAGGTATTGCCTGTAATGATGTGGGCAATACTTAAGGGTTTTGGCGCAACTTCGGCCCCAGCCACTAGCTTACATTTCTTCAACTGTCCCTCCTTTCTTCCTATTTCCTTCTTGCTTGCTGTCACACCTCTCTATAATCTTTTCCTGGTGGTATATGACCTCGCTGTTGCGCCACCTAATATCAATCAAATCCCTCGTGCCTGTAGTCCACCCTATTCTATTTATCACCTTCTCCCAAGCCCAGCTGTTTTTTTTTTTCGGCAGAAGACTGTTTAATTTTCTAACTTTTTAAATAATCATATTTGTCAACAAATTCATTAAGCAATGTACTAGGATTTTTTCTTCTAAACATGCATTTCCTTAAAAATAATCGATGTTAAACTTAAATAGGCGCAGGTATGTGGCGTTTTCAATAAACTTGGTCTAATTTTATGGATAGGCTATATATATTACAGTATCTCTCAAGTAACTGGCAACCTTACTCATCCTCCCTACTGTCTTATCCCTCTCTCGCTTGCCCTTCCCTCCTTTCCTACCATTTATCTTTTCTTTCTCATATATTTAACCTTGTCATTCGTTCTTAAACAGTTTTAATGACATAGGCCTTTCTCCCTTATAACTTATAGTCCAATTATATTATTCGAAAAACTACGGCAAGAGCAGTCTCTCACCGGGACAGGCCGCTGTAGCACCACAAACCCAGGCAAAGGACATGACGTTTGGGAAAGTAGCCAGAAACTTTAGGGTTAGAGTTGAGAGCAGCAGAGTGGAGCATATCAGTGAAATATGTTACAGCCTCGTCAGAGCTACCAAAATCTGCTACAGAAGTGACCAAAGGAGTTAGCTCTCTAAAAAACTGTCAGTCAGCCTTCTCTAATCTCCAGCTAGGAAAAAGAGACTGTGGTTCGTACCTGTTACCTTCTAAAAGTATAGGGAAGTGGTCACTACCATATAAATCAGGCAACACTCTCCAAGTAAAATCCAACAGAACACTGGGTGAGCAGAGGGAAATGTCAATGGCAGTAAAAGTCCCAGTAGGGCTACTAAAATGTGTCACATCTCCTGTATTTAAAACCCCTAATCCCTCATCCTCAATAAAAGAAGCCAATAAAACACCCCTGGAGTTGACCAAACTGTCACAACACAGAGGATGAGGACCATTGAAATCACCCAATAAAAATAATGGGAGATGGAAGGTCCCGTACAAGACGGTTGAGATCACCCTCTCGACTGGGAGGAAGGTATAGACTGCACATAGTGTAGGGGCGGTCCATAAAAACCTTAACTGAAACAGCCTGGAGCGGAATGTCAAAGTCCAGGCTCGTGCATGGAATATCTCAGCGAACTAGGATGGCAGAGCCACCATGGTGACCCTGCCCTTCAAATGAATTAGAATAAAATACAGAGTATGCTGGAGGACTGGCAGGAATGTAGTCCCTCGTGGAGAGAAACACATGCAGGTGAGAAGCTAGAGAAAAGAATGCGCAGTTCCTACCAAGAAGCACGCAAGCCACGGCAATTCCACTGAAGGACCTTGAACAGTGTTACTTTATTACGGATTTTTGGGAAGCCTCACGGAGGTACTTCCCATTACCACCTTGACCGAAGGGTTTACTCAAACGATAAGTTTTGTCGAATTCTTAGAAGGAGGTGAAGGTAGATGAGAAGGGATATTCTTTGAAACAATCACATTGGTATTGTCCTGTACAGTAGTAGTATCACTGACACAGGCAGATACATCAACATCCATAACACAGGTGGACGAATCACTCCGTTGCTCAAGCGGAATAAAAACGCCCATCCGATGTTCCCAAAGAAGCTTACGAGGGGGAACATCTGTTGAATCAAGAGATTCATCAGAGCCACGAGAACGCTTCTGGTGAAATTGAGAGGAAAATATGGAACAGTCTACAGAGACCGTTGTATTGCAAGGAGGAACGTCCAAGGAGTCAAGTTTTTCAGAGGCACCACAAAGACGTCTCTGTTGCAATTTAGTTGACTTGGGTTTCCTTTTTGGAGAGCGTGTGGCCGAATGAGCCTGTACCACATGGGCACCTTTAGTTAAAACCTGAGAATTGTCATCAGTTGAAGGGTCACCAAAATGAGTGTCTGATACACTTTCCAAGACAGAGAAACAATTATGTAGTGAAACCGTAGAAACGTTTTTATTAGAGTAAGAAGCAACTGCTTCTTGAGAGAGTTGAGAGGGTGCTGCAACCGATTTAGATGTTGTCGACTTGGATTGATGAGGGCGAATGGAGGAGGTGTATGTCCTAACACCACCATCCTTCTGTTGCCTGAAGTTGAGTTGCCGTCAGGCACTACTAGTCCTGATGAATTGGGTGTTAGCCAAGTGGAGGATATCCTGCTCGAGGAGGTATACATCATAATTTATACTGGAGAGAACGTAAGGGGTGAGCATCCCTGCAGTAAAAGCAAGAGCAGAACAATTACCACACCAGGAATGGTTTGTGCAGTTCCTCCTTCCTTGACCAAACTCATAATACCAAAAACACTGTAAAGGACGCTCAACAAAAAGCTTCACCTGAAATGAGGTGGGGTTGATGTTAATGCGATCTGGGATATGCGAGCCATAGAAAGTGAAGATGATCATATTTTTACTGCCTTTCATCTTTGGTACTCTTTGGACACTATCTGGGCACATAGCAATAATGTCGTCTTCTGAGAATTCATACAGTCATTGTATATAAGCCCCTTGCTATAATTAAATGTTCGATGTGGTTTGATGGATTCAAACATGCCATCAGAAGGACAGGGGAGATTGAGGAGCATCATGGCCTGTGTAAGATCTTTGGCTCTGATTAAAACACCCTTACCATACTTTTTTATGTGGCCCATCGGTTGTAATCCAATTTTTTTTTCCAGATACCTAGAAGCATGGATGATGTTACCGCCCCTCCCTGTAGTAAGCCACAAACCAAAAGGGTGTAGGAACGCGACTCTCCTTAGGGACATGCTCTACAGAATCATCGAAGATGTTAGAGCAGTAGTCATTGTCACTGTCAACTACATTAATGGACCGCATCATCTGAATCTTACACAGAATATCCCCCACAGACAGAGAATCTTTTGCCTCATAAGCTGCTTTGGCAGCAGCATTTGTATTACAAAGTAATGTAGCACTGATTAGATCTGCAGTCACTGTCATTGGGGATTCGGATACGATGAACCACTCCAAATCACTTAAAAATGGAGTGGATAGCGCCATAGGAAAGGGATGTAAGTACATACATAAGTAGGTAGACAATACAACATATTATGATCTCCATTTCCTCGATAACTGTTTTTAATGTTGCAGTACACCTTATCAAGAATATTATTTTCTCTAGTTGTGCATTTTACCGTTTGTTTGTATATTGGAACACTGTCTTGGAAATCGCAGTGGTTGAAGTCCACTAAAATTATTCTAACACTCTCAGGATATTTATTTTCGTGCTTCCAAACGCAGTTCTCCAACAGTTCCTTGGCCTGAGCCTCGTCCGAATACGGTGGGATATAGACGATGAATATGGTGACCTTCCCGAATTCCCGGGGCAGGTAAAATGGGCGGCACGATATCACTAAATATTCTATGTCTTTATTGCAAAAAGATTCCTTAACAGTTACCTGTTTACACCATTTGTTTATGTATACAGCTACGCCGCCTCCTCGTTCTTTGTCGGAGTCTCATCTGTCGGATCTTATCAGCGTAAAACCGTCAATGTTCACTGTACCGTCACTATCTCTATCCTGTAGCCAGGTTTCTGTGAGAGCAATTACTGCACTCTCTCGGTAGTCACAGATATTTACAGTTTGCAGACAGTTCATCAATTTTATTACGAATCGAGCGTACGTTACCAATTATGTACAGTCGGCGGCAAAAGTCCTGTCGCCTCACCTGCTCCACCGAGGCACGCAATGTTCATAGACTCGAGATTATTAGGTATAGAAAACATGCGTATTTCTCGAGTCCATGAACACTGTGCGTCTCGGTGAAGCAGGTGAGGCGACAGGACTTCTAGTTTAGGGTCCCGCAGAGGGCCGCTCATGGGCGTCATAATATGCCGCCGACTGTATGTTACCAATTATGTATGTGAATCATTTGAGGGAATATGCTATAATTTATGGGTCTATACAATTATAAATAATTACCTGTTTATTTTGGAAGTGAATTGAAATTATTTTCTTATTATTATATTGATGAGAAGTACTTCAATTATGAATGCAGCCGGGCTAGAACTCAGAATGTCAACTAATCTCTTTCGAATGGGTGACGCTATGTCAATGTCAATTACTAATTAGCTAATTGTTTAATATGTTTCAGCTTAATTATCCTTACCATTGAACCCTTATAACCCTATGTATTCTAAAATTTATTGTCGAGAGAAAAGCCGTTTGTGAATTGAAAAAGCCTGTATGGAATGTTCCAATACTATGTAATAGTTGCTAATTTATATATTGAAAATTGTTTAGTTATATTATTTTATTAATGTTTGAGAAGAGATTTTATTTTTGTATGGGAGATATTTATATAAGAAGTAGTTTTGTTAAGTAACGTACAGAGAGAGAGTAGAAGTATTTATGTGGGAAATAGAGATTGTTGATTTTGATCGCGAGGAAGGAATCTAAGTACTAGGGCGGTAGCCGATTTGGAAACGGGAAAAGGATGCCATATTTTAGCCGGTCCTTCTTCCTGCAGGTCGCATTGTCGGGGCCTGCCATCATCATTATTATTCGGATTGTGAACTGTGTAATTAAAATATTCAGGAGTGTAGTGATATTAGGAATGTTCTACAAGTCGTTTAAAGTACATAAGTCATTTATTCTAAGAGGTTGTCAGAAAATTTAAGGTGTTTGGGTGTATTAATTAAGGGGTGGTTACATATGTCAAGAAGGTAGGTGTGTTCAGGCATCCCGCCGTATCTTTTACATCTTATACAGGGTCACAAAGTCGAATTTTTCAAGCCCTAGTGTTTGCATTGTCTGAGGTAATCGGCAGTACTGAAACACCTATTCTGAAGTGTTTGTTGGGGAAAAGTGGAATTAAAACTGAGGGTAGGAAATACTCTTTGTGGGTGACGTATTCTTGTACCATGTTTTTTTTTTTTTATTCTTGAAATATCACCAAGTAAAGTAAATTTAGTATTAATAGTAGATAAATGTTATCTTTCTTTTATTAATTTTAGGAGTAGTATTAATTAATTAAGGGGTTAAATAAAAAGGGAGGGTTATTCATACTTGAGTCAGGGTAATTTAATATTTATTGGATAAATTTTAAAATATTAATAAAGTATAATAATTGGGACTTTATTCTTGTTTCATCAGCCCCTGCATACTATTCGACTCCCTGCTGATTTGGCAAGGAACAAGGGAGCCATATTTGTTTTATCTTTTGTTGTCTTTTTAATTACGTGCTGTTCTGAACCACAGGGAGTGTCATAACGTCGAGCTGCCCTTATTTTGTTTTATTGTAATTATCTATTGATCAGGACAGAACCAGTCATTATAGCAGTACTCGTTTTTATTACGATAGCTACTTGAGAGAGAGAGAGAGAGAGAGAGAGAGAGAGAGAGAGAGAGAGAGAGAGAGAGAGAGGCGAAATTTAATATAAACATAGGTGACTGTACAACGTAAAAACTACAACATATGGAGGAAATACACAAGAGGGAGGAGTAGTGACACTAACAAGCAAAGAACTATAAACTAAACCAGTTCAGATGTATTTGCCATCAATTTCTGAGGTCATAGCATTGGAAATATAAAACTAAAGGTCTTTACCTGTAGTTATTATTCTAAGATTATATCAGTCTGAATGCCTTCTTTTCCCATTAAAATAACACCTAGTAAAACAGGATGAGGATGTACATACTCTAAGGCTTTAAACACTCTCATATCACACATAAAGGCTACAAACTCATCACAAACTATTAACCTTCTGCCACAAGCACACACAGTTAAGGGGCCTTGCATGTGATGTAGTCAGAAAATTGGAGTTATACGAGTTCTTCTAATATTGCCACGAAACACCACCTATATGGAAGGAGCTTGTTTTGTGGCGTGGTCATGAGGAATCAGAAGCCTCCAGTTTTCATACACGATCACAGGGTCCTTAAGGAGTTCACTGGGGAAGATGTTTATTATAACTTTAATTCATTTCTACGGGTTTGTGAGGATAACATGGTTCCAGCAGGAATTACAGATGATAAGGACAAGATTAGGTTTGTTCGGGGTCATATTAAAACAGATTCGGTTGCTAGTGCACTGTTGACCGCGACTGCATTCACTGATCGAGATAATTTAACTAATTTTTTGCAAATTTGTGAAGATCTCATTGATGTTTTTGGAGGATGTCAGTTTGGGGGTCCACTAGCATGGGTATACAGAATGGTTAGGAGGACTGTAAACAATTGTGGAACAGCTACATCAAGTACAGCTCTAGCGTTAGTAGGCTCAACCATTAGCGATGCTAAACAACTTTCAAGGGTAACATGAAAGGGGAACGTGTATACCAGATTATTGAGTACATACAGTATGTTTTGCTCTTAACAGAAGAATCCAGACTTGAAGCTGCCAAAATAGAGTACAAACCACAGAATAGCTTGGTTAAATACGCAGCTAAGGTTAGTCACAAAGAGCCTTTGAATGTACCTAAAGCCATACCTGTAGCCCTTATTACTGACACAGACACCCACAAGAACACTACTCAGACTCAAGTCACAACCTTCACAAGTCAGAGCTCAAGGAAAAAGAAACCTTATTGTAAGATCTGCAGGAAATATGGACACAACCCAGATAAGTGGTACTTTAACAAGAATAAGAACTTCAAGCCCAGCGAAGACAGTAAAGTAACAAGTGAATGTGCAAGCAAGCCCAGTAACAAATATTGCATCATTCATGATAGTGTAACTCATTGTCATGGTGAATTAAGATTTTTATTATTATTATAACTAATTAATTATATAAGTAATGTAACTTAACTTACCCGGCTTATTTGTGGACTTCGTTGTGTTGGCTCAACGAACGTCTGCAGAGGTTAATTATCCCCTTTTTATATCAATCCCGTCAACATATATTTATTTATGTGGGTTCTTTTCGATGTATATATCATGTCGGCATGATCAATTCCTTCGATAACACGAGTAAAGGCTTCGGACGAAAATGACAGTTACAGAGGAGGAAACGTCGGTGCTTCACAATCTGCTGCTAGTGGAAATTTGCTAAGCTAGCTAGACCAGTGAAAACTTCCGCCTGGGTTGAATATGCCCTATCTCTATGCTACGATATTATCATTATTATTATGCCACGAGTTAACGACTGACTCGTGACATTTGCACACACAAAAAGACATCGCTCCATTCAATAGAATTGAAGGTGTATGAAACAACCAATTACAACTACTTTACTGTATTTATTAAAATCTGTCGTGCACCAACATAAACAATTAATAAATTAATAACACATGCATACACTTCTGCACCAGAATAACTAACTTGCTAATATCGTGATAATCAATAAATACGGCACTCGTTTTCTTTCAAGGTCCCGTAAATGTTCTCGTACTGTTACTCTCGAATATTTTCTTCGATTGTTCTCCAGTTGATTTTCTTACTATAACCTAGCTTACGTTACTCACTGTGATTAATCAAATCTAACACTGTGTCAATTAATTGTTAGGTGCTATTTCAAGACCGTCCTACTCCAGTTACTTTAATAATAATTAAATTACAATCTAACACTCGAGTTCGGTATATCTAAAACCAAGATTCGTTTCATAGACTCAGTAATAGATATTATGTCCTTTACACCATGAATTTTCAATGTCAATACACAACGTAACACTTACCATAGGTCTGCGGAACAATATGTAAGCCCTTTTAGCCCGGGCTCAACGACTGAGACTGGCTCCCTTACTTTATTACCAATCAATTGTCTGTTGCAATCGATCAATAATACATAAATAACCGTGAAGCTTTGGGAATATTGGTAGTCTTACCGAATTATTCAGCTTCTGGTCATCTCTTTGTCTCGAGAGACAAAGGGCGAGGTAAGAAAACCAGGACGAGCAATAGGTACGTGTGTACTCTCGTATGGTGTAAACCGAACTAGGCCGGCAGAGGCAACACAACGTCGTGTGTCTGGCTTTGATTCACTGACGCCACACCAACTGTTCGAAGGCCTACACTGGCTAACTAAGTTTACATCTTTATACTACATATACACATTTGTTATACATGCAGTTTTAATATACGACTTATAAATAATTACCTATGAATTCCCCACTTCACGAATCACATGCAATTTAAAGAAATTAATCTTCGTGTCGGCATGATTAATTCCTTCGATAACACGACTGACTCGTGACATTCGCACACACAAAAAGACATCGCTCCACGCGATGTTTAATACTCATGAAGTGGTATGACGCATTTGCATGTATAATTTTACACTAGTAAATTCATCCGCACTTCACTCACTCTTGTATGTGTCAATGACTATCACCAGGTACGTATTCACACTTGCCAATGAGTGAAAAACTCTCTACATTCACGTTAACTTTCAATTTGTAAAAGCTCGATTTTTGTCCCCTTACTTTACTCTTGGAGGGAAACAAAAACCCACTGCCTTTAAAAAAAAAAAAAAAAAACACCAGTGTATGCTACAACTCTATCCTATAGTTGTATCAACTTGGTCTGGAAAAAAAACAAGATACCGATGAGGAACAGGACTCGCCTTGCGAATACCAAAAATAAATCATACAAAGGACAAGTCCAGCTCCTCTCCAGTACTGGGTAAACGCTGCCACCACCAGACCAAAGTCGATCAGAGGAACCAAGTGAGCACACATCGGAAGGGTAGCGTAATGTTACGTTAAGAAGGCTCGCGAGTAAGCAACCCAGACTACAGTTCTAACGGGGGGTACGATCAGTGATTGGAATTAATAATCTACTACTATCTATAAAGGAACACAGTCTATTTGTTACATCGGTGACGAAAATACTCAGACAATTAAAAACTTGTTTATTTTTATCAACCTATTATGCGAACACAAAACAATACAATGATAATTTCTGTTCCCCCCTCCCTTGCTAATATTTCCTACTCCCTGTTCTGTCAGCTAGGACCGGAACCATTCCTGGTCTCGCCAGTTGACAGAGCTAAGTACATATAAAAAAAATATTACATGAAGTGTCCCCCCTCCCACAATATCCCAAATAATTCCTAATAATAAATTTTTCACAACAAGGCCGAAATATAGTTAATACAATAAAAAGAAATCACATCCTAATCTCAATACTATAATAATGAAATAATATAAAATTGCCAGCAAATGTTTTTAATTTTCTTTGGTACCACGTGGTTCACTAAACACCAAGGGAGAATGCTATAATGGCTGTCACCAGCAAAAGACGAGATCAGAATGAGCTTGAGAACAAACAACATACTTTACTTACTATGTCTGAATGTGAACACACAATATTCTTTAGTTAGTTATATCCCATCACGGGACTAATAGATTCACCACACTATATTCACAATACAATATTTATGATGAGAGCGAGTTTGAGCTCTTACCTGTCACCAGCAAAAGACGAGATCAGAATGAGGAAGAAGCAACGCATGGTACTGCCTCGTCATCTCCTTCACTCCCTCCCCCCCCCAAGCCAAGTAGTGACCAACGTATCTCAATTTCTGGCAAATCCATCAGTTCCACCCTTACTGGGGTATATAGTTACACAACATGATTTAAACATATTATTGAGCTCAAATACATTGCATTCTCCCTTGTTTAAAGTTTTATATTACTGTAATTTACATATTCAAGGCATGTATTGTTCCGCCAACAAGAAAATGTACTGTCCCGACTTCAGTTCCTAACTAATCTAATTAATTTTCTAAGTAAGTTACTATTAAATGCCGATAACAGTATAGGAATGTTAGCTTCGTAATTATACATTATAATTATATATGCAGGTTATTCCCTGTCTCCAATAAATTATTTTACATTCACCTCTTAAATCACCATGTATTTCTCTATCCCTATCAATCTACCTAAGTTTCAATTATTCCTCTTTTTAACCTATTTGTCTAACTATAATCATTACTTCTATTTTCCTCATTTTATCATTTTGTGTTGAAGAAGCCCACCACCGTGATTATTCGTCAGTGATAATCTCAGCCTGGCTACTCCCTACAATCTTACACTCATTTTGCTGGTGGATGCCAAGGAGCTTCTTAGCCACGACAAACTCCAGTATCAGACTTTGACCCATTAGTGTAAACAGATTCAGATTCAGATATTTTATATTCATTGTGAACAATGGTTATTCTTTACATTCTTATTTAATAACACTCAGGTCATCACGAACATATATACTGACTCTGCCACCGCGGCCTTTATCACATCGAAACACATTAAATTGAGGAATAATCATTAACTGATCAGCAATCTTTGGTAGGAGCCACGATTCACTAACACAAAGCACATCTATATCACTTTCTCTTACCAGCATTTCAATTTCTGTCTTATTTCCCAAAAGACTTTGTGCGTTGATATGTTCTATTCTCAGGTAATCAAGTATACCATTTTCACCTATTAACATCTCACTGGCATTTTCCTCTTTGCCGAATTCCTATGTTTTACTATATTGGCAAAAGCAGCTCTTATGCCCTATCTGATGACAAGTTTGACACCGTAGCTTATGGTCATACCTGCACTGAACTTGTCTGTGGTTAAATTCCCCACAATTGAAGAAACCTTGGCGAACTTGGCGTTGCTTGAGATGCTCACTTTGGTTGCTGGAGGCTACAAATGCAAAATTTCTTATGTTACTACGTGGATTATGTATATGGTGTCTATTGTATGTTGGGTTGGTGGTCTGCCCCCTCACCCCAGCTCCGCCGTACTGTTTCGGTGGCTCGGTGTCTCATGTCGGGGTGTGGGCGTGCTGGACTTATAGGGGGACTGGGGGTCCTCAGCAAGGCAGGTGTAGAATGACCAGTGTAAGGAGGTGTTCGGGGTGGGGGATGGTAGGCAGTCACTTAAGCGTAAGTGATAGGAGGGCGAGGATAGGGGTACACATCGGGAGGGGGTTGTGGGGAACTACCTTGTGCAGCGGTAAAATGCGTAAGGTGCATGGTGCACGAGGGGCGGGGAAGTACCAATGAGGGTGGTGGGTGGGGGGTTACGCCACGGTTTGTAGAAGGAGGGAAGGGGACTGAGTTATTTCGTAAGGGGAGGGCAGTTAGTGCTATTAGGTAGATTTTTTTATTATTATTTTTACGTCTGTTTACTATTTGTACATGTATTCATAATTTGTACATACCCCTTCCTTTTGCCTCCCTTGTGTGTGTGTGTGTGTGTGTGTGTGTGTTGGGGGGAGGGGAGGGAGGGTGCCGGGTATGGTGAGGTCAGGACTCCGTTGAGGTAAGGATTAATGGCAGGCGTAAGTAGGGAAGGGCTATGACTTTTGTGTGTGTGTGTGTGTGTGTGTAGAAGGAAGACGTGATAGGATTTTGTAAGTGGTGAACATTTTTCTACGAATTTACGTAGAAAATTATGTCCTTCTCAAGACTATGGAGATAGTGTGGGTGGTGAGCAGGGGGTGTTCCTTCCATTGTGGAGTCTAAAGGAGAAGTGACCTGATTGACCTCATTAATTTCCTGACCCCGCCCTCAGCATTTAAAGACTATATTTATAGAATCAGTGCACCACTGTACGAAAACGTTGCCATTTGATGTGGTTTTTGATAGAGTAATGTGGGTTGGAAAGCCAGATGTGGCAGCACTGCTTGGGGGAAATCCCCGCTCCTGCCATACCTAAACCGCAAGTTTCCTAGTGGTTTGTATTTCTTGCGATGTTGGAATCGGCACAATTTCACTAACGTAAATTTTCATATTGGTATTTTTCTCCTTAAGGTCACTTATCAAAAAGCCTAGATTATCTAAAATTATTTCAGGAGCAACGTCATTTAAAATGTCATATATTCCACCGTATATCACGCACTCAGAAGGACCCCAGGTGAGTTTCTCATTCACCCAGCTTCTGAGCAGGTCCATGTTTGCTTCGGTGATGGTACTTACCGAGCAGGTGTCTCCTAGCTCAGAGCGAGTGCCCCTCGTTGATTAGTGTCCCCCAGCAGAATACAGTCAGTAGGAGATGCAGGAACTGCCCCATGATCACATGCTGCACTTATGTGCTTGTTGCTCCAGTTCGGTGACTCGTTGTTGCAGGATTTCAATAGTTGAGTAAGCCGCCTTGATATACGTGCTCAGATACTCGATCTCCAGGTCTTTAGTCTTTTAATCTTCGTGATGATTCCTGCAATGTCTTTTCGTTTCTCAATCAGTGCTGCGTCACTTTCTTTCACACTCTGTAGTTTTTCAGAAGGTGTGGAGG
Organism: Petrolisthes cinctipes; assembly: GCA_033782935.1. Taxonomy (NCBI): domain Eukaryota; kingdom Metazoa; phylum Arthropoda; class Malacostraca; order Decapoda; family Porcellanidae; genus Petrolisthes; species Petrolisthes cinctipes. The sequence continues at coordinate 3,267,704 of JAWQEG010000033.1, forward strand.
CTGTGTGCGTGATGACTGGAGATGCAGAGGTTGGTCCTGGATCATTAGATGATGTTGGGGCTGATTGCAAATCGCCAGCAGGTAGAAAGGCAGGCTGCGTGTCTCCAGTTGCTGTGGTGGCTGTCTCCGAGTTATCCAGTTGTGGAGAGGTGGTTGGTCCTCGGTCGCCAGGCAGTGAAGGGGTATGTTACCGGTCGCCAGGTGGTGTAGGCGCTATTTCCCGGTCGTCAGATGGTACAGGTGCCAGTTCCCAGTCGTCAAATGGTATGGGTGCTGGTTCCCGGTCGTCAGATGGTGCAGGTACTGATTCCCGGTCTCCAGATGGTGAAAATGCTGGTCCTCGTTCACCAGGTGGCAGGGATATTGGTCCCCGGTCTCCAGGTGATGGAGACACTGGTCTTCGGCCATCAGGTAGTAGAGATGTTGGATCTGGGTTGCTTTGTTCTTGAGGGACTGGTTCACCTTTTTGAAGAATCATGTTGATAAGTTCGTCCTTGGTCACCCATACTTTGTTATACCCAGTTCGTGACACCGTTTTTGGAGGTCTGGCTTGTGGAAGTTTTTCTCCAAGTATTCCCTAGTTGGGAACTGTAGTGAGGGTTCAGTACCATGCAGTGTCAGCGCCTGCATGGTGGCAGCGGGAGGGTTGCCTTGTGACATGTTTTGTGGTGATGTAGAGAGAGACATTCACTCTTGTATAGCAGGGTGACGATTGATGGTTTATTTAGTGTGTAGGTGTATAAGCGAGTGGTGGCAGTGTGGTGGAATTTCAAACTCTCTGCTTATTCCGGCATGCGTTACCATAGCAATGGCGTCAGTATCTACTGCGCATGAGCTGAAAATGGTTCGAGGGTCAAGGAGGTGTTTTGCAGGAAGGCTCAAAAGTTCATCCTTAAAATACGCCTAAGTTCAAAACACTCTTCACAACTTTCCTAGCACCACCGAAACTATGTCTGTTCACACACCTGTGAGTCCTCTTGTAAACCTTCACAACGTTCTGGTGTCGTTAAATTTGTAGCCAATAGCAGGAATATCACTACACTGTTGTTTACACCATCGCCATTAGCATGTTCTAAAAAGAGGGAGTGAGCCACTAGAGGAAGAAGAGATTCCTTCTTGTCTGAAAAGCAAGTGCATGTGTGAACTTCTGGGAGAAACCATGGAGCCACCCTGGGGAACGGCACAGGATAAATCTGGAAGTCATCAATGCCCAATTCGTCCATAGCCTTCCTGACCCGGAAGCCAAAAGATGTGAGATTTAGTACTGAGACATGATATCAGATGACACCGCCAAACAGGGAAGGGAGTCAGGAAGTCGATGTAAGCAATGACAACAACCTGGCGACGGAGTTCAAGAGCTTTCTCATCAGCGTCCACCAGAAGACTGGGGATTGGAGACGACCTGAAGGCTCCTGTCTCCAGACATACCCCAGCATGATGAGCAGGGTCTAAAATTCTAACACGAGCATCCGTGGCAGAGGAGTACACCTCACACCCATAGTCAAGTTTTAATCTAATAAGAGCACTACATAAGTGGAGGAGAGTGGCCCGATCAGCCCCATAATACGTTTGGCCCAAGACCCTCAACAGGTTGAAAGCCTGGAGGCAAGAGACCTTAAGTGAATGTAGATGGGGAACTCAAGTCAAACGTCTTTCAAAAAGCGAGTCTCCTGAACACAATGTATCGGATGACGATACATGAATAAGTCCGGATCGTGGTGGATGCCACAAAAGTGGCAAGTGCATAGCAACCGTCTCGACAGGAGACAAGCAAAACCCATGAGAATCAGCCTAACATGACACCCTGTCGAGGGCAAGCAGCATGGGCCACTCTGACACTGACATAAAGGAAGCAGCAAACCAGTCCGCCAGGTCGTCAATGTATATCGAGTAGGCTATAATGTCCAGAAGGGATGAAGCAATGGCGTTAATTGACACTACAAATAACGTGACACTGAGAACGCCTTCCTGGAGGACGCCCTCCTCCTGTGCTATGGGTGCAGAGAGGGCTGTACCAACCCTCACACATAAACTGCGATTGAAGTTAATCAGGCTATATTAGTAAAATGTGAGTTTTAGTTGATATGTCATATTAATCTCCCTTTTGGGGTAGTGAAGCCTGGCTAATATGTGTATATATTTTATTTATGATAGAAATTAACCATATTTTAAAATCCTTAGAATTTAATATTATGTTTGGTGGTATATGACCCCAACTCTTGCGCGGCCATCTATCTATCCATCCATATATTCATCTATCGGCCATCAATTTATCTAGTGGCATCTATCAATCAATCAATAAATCATTCTTGTTCCCCAAGAAATTTAAGACACTGGGCTCCTGGGCTCCCAACTCATGACTGAGAGCCAGAGGTCTAGAGTCACGGTTGGAGACTCTTGCTAAAGCCTCTGTAATGGATATTGGCCACTGTTAAACCATCCATGATCTGAACTCCATTGACCTTAAGGACAGGCGAAGGACAAGGAGAAAACTTAACCACAACCTTACAGACTCTCCTGAACACTTGGGTCAGCAGGGATTTAGTAGTAATTGAGGATACATAGGCCTTCCAAGATGCATGTTGTGCCTCTTTTAAAACTCGTCTAGCCAGAGACCTTGCCCGTCGGAAGTCCTCTAAAACAATATTGGGCTCCACGATTGCGACGAAGGCGAGAGAAAGCAGCACAATTCTGCCGCACAGCAGTGATGCAGACTGGTGACCACCAAGGGACAGGATGTTTGGGAAAGAGCTGCTAAAATCTGCAACAGAAGAGTCCGGTAAGCTCTTTAAAAAACTGCCAATCAGCCTTCTCTAATCTCCACCGAGAAAGACGAGACTGTGGTTCATACCTGTTATATTCTAGGAGTATAGGGAAGTGGTCAATACCTTATAAATCGGGCAACACATTCCAAGTACAATCTAATAGTGCACTGGTTGAGCAGAGGGAAATGTACCAGTAGGGCTATGGAAATATGTCACATCTACCGTACGGTAATTGAAACCCCTAATCCCTCATCCTCAATAAAAGAAGCCAATAAAACAACCCTGGAATTGACCGTACTCTCACTCACAGAGGATGTGACCTTTAAATTCTTCCAATAAAATAAAGGGAGAGGGAAGGTCTCGTACAAGATGGATGAGATCATCCTTCTTAACTGTAATAATACACACCGTGTAGGGGCGGTCTATAAAAACCTTAACTGCATCACCCTGGAGCGGAGTGTCGAGCTCCAGGCTCGTGCATGGAACATCACGTTGATCTAGGATGCCATGCAGAGCCATTATGGTCACCATGCCCTTCAAAGGAATTGGTATAAAACGTAGTGTATACAGGAGGGCTGCCTTGAAGACAAACACACACAGGGGAGAAGCGAGAAAGAAGAACCCGCAGTTTCTCCCAAAAGGCATGTAAGCCACAGCATTTCCACTGAAGGACCTTGAAACAGTGTTTCTTTAAAACAGATTTTAGGAAAGCCTTACTAAGGGACTTCCCACTACCACCTTGACCAGAGGTCTTACTCAAACCACAAGTTTTGTCTAATCCTGGGCCACTAGAGGAAGAGCGAACCCAAGGAGTAGTACGTGGGGCAGTAATTGGGACCCGTACACGAGTCCCTGAAGCACCTGATATGTTAGAAGAAGGTGAAGTTAGATGAGCAGAGATATTCCTTGAAAGAACCACATTGGAATTGTCCTGCAAAGTTGTCGTATCACTGAAAATGGCAGAGACATCAACATCCATAATGCAGGTGAAAGAATCACACCGCTGCTCCAGTGGAAAAGAAACCGTATCTTTTGAAGTCACAACAACCGAGTAATCTACATTCATTTCACCCTCTTCTGATGTTCCCAAAGGAAGCTTTTGAGGGGAAACATCTGTTGAATCAAGAGACTCATCGGAACCACGAGAACTCTTCTGGTGGGATTGAGAGGAAAATATGGATGAGTCTACAGAGACAGGTGTATTGCAAGAAGGAACGTCCATGGACTCAGAGGAACCAAGAAGCCTTAATTTAGTTTCTGGGAATTGTCATAAGGGGAAGCGTCATCAGACCGAGTATCCGATACAGTTTCCAAGACAGAGAAGCTATTATGTAATGAAACCTGAGAAGCGTTCTCACCTGTGTAAGAAGCAGCTGTTTCTTGGGAGAAGTGAGAGGGTGCTGCAACCGAATTAGATGTTGTCGACTTGTAATGATGAGGACGATAGGAGGAGGCGTATGACCTTACACCACCATCCTTCTGTCGTCTAAAGTTGAGTTGCCGTCTGGCATTACCAATGCTAATGAATTGGGAGCTAGCCAAGTGGTGGTTATCCTGGTAAGAACGTAGGGCGTTCGCATCCCTGCAGTAAGAGCAGTAACTCTGTAACTGACACTCAGAAGTAGGATGTGAGTCAAGAGCAGATCAATTACCACACCGGGAACGATTTGTACGGTTCCTCCTCCAATGACCAAACTCATAACAGCAAGAACACTATAGAGGACGCTCAACAAAAGGCTTCTACTCTAAAGAAGTAGGGTTGATATTAATGGGATCTGGAATAATTATGCGAGCCACAGAGAGTAAAGATGATCATATTCTTACTGCCTTTCATCTTTGTTACTCGCTGGACACTATATGGGCATATAATATTATAGCAAGAATGTCTTCTTCTGAGAATCATACAGGTCTTCATTGTAAGCACGTCCTTTGCTATAATTAAATGTTCGATGAGATTTAATGGATTCAAATATGCCATTGAGGAGCATCATGGCCTGTGTAAGATCATTGGCTCTGATTAAAACACCCTTACCATCTATTTTTAGGTGGCTCATCGATAATAATCCAATTTCTTTTTCTAGATCCCTGGAAACATGGATGAGGTTACCACACCCCACCCCATAGTAAACCTCAAACAAAAAGGGTGTAGGAACGTGGCGCTCCTTAGGGACATGCTCTAAAGAGTCATCAAAGATGTTAGGACAATTGTCATTGTCAACTAATTTCGTTGACCGCATCATATGAAACGTACAGTGAGTATCCCCCACAGACAGAGAATGTTTTGCCTCAAATGCTGCATTAGCAGCAGCATTTATATTATAAGTCATATAGCACCGATCAGATCGGTAGTCACCGCCATAGGTGAGACGGATACAAAACGCTTAAAAATGGAGTGGATAGCGCCATTGTAAAGACATGCAAATACATTGGTTAACATTAAAGTGTATCGACAAAACCCCTGACCTGCTGGGTCTTCTTTTGTTAGCAGAAATTGCATGGAGAGAACGAGCCTCAGCTTTCTGCAAACTACTACGACCAGTGAGTGGCATCTCGAGGGCCTGGTCGTCCACCGCTCGAGGAAAAGAAGGAAGCTTAGTTATATCCATAAAACATAGTTATTGTTAGAATGGCCCCAGGGCCGGTACTTACTAATATCGCTATGAGGGTGACATAAATCGATCGTAACTTATGTGCACACTTAAATATCTCGTCCTAAATTTTAAGTTTCCGTCATATATTGAGACTTAGCTCCCGGCCATCATTACCAGTGGGCCGCTATGTTTAGCAAACGTTTTGTGCTCGAATGTTATATTTTCGAACAAATTACCAAAGTAATTGCATATAAGTAATAAGAAAAATATATTTCACAATTATTGATATATTATGATAAGCAGTTTGGCAAAAAAAAAATGCAGAAAATGTATTTATTTTCCATGAGCTTGGCTGGAAACTTTACGACACCGCCAACTTTGTAAACACTGCAGTCTGCCAGTCTCCACGTATCAGTTTTTACTATCTACATTTCAAGAATGGCTTCCCAATCTCCTCATTGTTCGACTCCAAAGAGAGAAGAAAAGAGGGCGAGGAAGGAGAATTGAGGCCATGAGGAGACAAAATTCTTAATCTAATTGTACCGGGAGAATGCCACCGTCCTCAGGGCTAGTTGTCGAAAATGAGTAACATGTTGGGAGAATTCCTCTTCAAATTCCTCACTTTCCTCTACATGACTTTGATACATGTCCTTACCCATTAAAAAAACTAATTTGGTAGGCAGCTTGACATTAAAGCAAGAGCCATGGGTAAGAAATCTCTTAGTGTGGAGCATTCCAGTAATTGTAGAGGAAGATAGCCGAGTCCTATACTTGGTTTTCATCCTGTTGACTGCAGAAAATATTCGTTCTACAGTTGCATTGGAATGTGGCAAGCATAATATATTCAGCATAAAATTTGATACATTAGGGAAGACAGGTGCATTGTCTCCTGACTTTACATCCCGCACAGCAACCCAGCTGAACTTTACCGGAGTTATACCTGCTTCAGTCCCTAGTTCAGTTTTCTGTAACAATCTCCACTCAGTATATATTGTTGGACTGTCTCGTCATTAACTTGGGAAGGAAATGCTGTCATGAGTGGAACCAGTGATGATAAACTTTTATTTTTTACAGTTGTTGGATCTAATGCCTCTAAATTTCTGTTGATCTTTCTTGAGAAAATCCTCACTTTCTGTAGATTTCTACAAAATTCGCCAACAAATCTTGTTTTCTGTAGACACCCCATTTATTTTCGAGACATAAGTCTCGTCATAGTGCTTAAAATACCTACCAGGGGTATCTTAGTGAAAACGAGCACTTATGGCGAGACATAAGCCAAAGACATGATTTATGATGGTACGCAGTCAGTTTATGGTCGACATAAGACATATGACACCCACTTACCAATAGTAAGTACCGGCCCAGGAGCCAAGTGCTACTACCTACCGGGCAGATGAGGGGACCAAGCGCTGGTCGCCGTGGACGGGGTACCTCGTCCTTCACGGGGCCACTAGTTTTAAAATGCAGCCCTAATGGCTCGAAAGTTTGCCCACGACAGTGCTGAGACCCCCTTCCCCAACATCTCCCTGCCCAGACACCCAACCATCCAACACAAGATGGCCCCTAGAGGACGGTCCCTCTGGCGTCTGGTGAGCAGCACTGTTGGCTCGTAGTGGCAGCCTATTGCATGGGAACCAATTAGTCTGGTCTCTCACTGGCGACCAATCTAGCATGGGAAGCCCTCTCTCCCCGAAATCGGGGCATACGACAAGGTCTGGAGGGGGGGGAACGTGAGAGGAATGGGAAGCAATAATGAGAGAGGAGGAGGTAATGAAGATGTCTTTCTGTCTTGAAGAGAGAAACAGAGATCGAGGTTTGGTTTTCGAAGGCGAGGATACGTCAGCGTTGGAATGAGAAGATTAGTGAGTTGTAAATGAGAGTGTAGTGTCAAGCGGAAAGATGGATGGGGATAGGAAGGGTATAAGTATGCAAGTCGGTGATGCAAGAGGGGAAAGCTTTAATGTGATGAATGGAATGAATTATTACATTACAAGTTCGTAGTGATGATGTGATGAATGAAGCGAAAGCTTACTAATTAGTGTTGGTGATGTGATGAGAATTTGCGAGTGAGGGTTAGCTCATCTTATTTTATCTAATCTTATAATTATGTTTTTATCGTATCGTATATTATATTATCGTATCTTACATATTTTATCGTATATTTCTTCTTTCATGTCTTCTATTATAAAAAGGTAAAGTTGTTTGTAACAGTAAAATTGAAAACATTCAGAATCGGCACGCATAGGACCATGTTAGTGGCGTATATCATGTATATATTTTCACTACCCGTTAGACTTCTCCACTACCACCGGTGTAGCAGAATAAAGTGAAGCGTCCCGTGCGTCCATACTGCGCATGCGTGGGTGGTGGGGCTGCCAGGTGTTGCTAGCGTGGGTGATTGAGTTGCCAGATGCTGCCATATCCTACCCTACTATATATACATGTATTTTATATGCCTATTTTTAAAATCGTATACAGTTCATTTTTTAAAAGTTTGTGTTTTAAATGGGAACAACTATAAGATTTGCAAGCGATTGGCAGCAAAAAACAGTACATATGATGCCCCTAGTATGGAAAAAACTCATAAATATGCAGACGTTCGTACGGGGAGGTTGCCCTCCGCTGCTCCGACTTCCTGCCTTCACACACACACACAATCACAAGAGTTTAGTGCGTGTCTTTCAGCTAGGATTTCCTTCGTCTCTTTTGCAGTGGTTATCCTAGATCAGTAATTTTAAGTTATTCTACCCATAGATTTTGCTCTATGGGTCCCCTCAACTTTGATTAAGTACAGTTTTTACGGTACATGGACATACAGTTATCCAAACATCAGATACAGCACAGTATAAAAACTAGAATTCCAAAAATAAATTGCAAATAAAATGACTTGGGGATACAATGCATAAATAATTACAGCAACAACAGTAAATATCTGGTGTTTTGAGGGTGACAGGTACTGCTGTTTGTGAGTAGACTGTCAGAGTGTTGGCCATAAGGCAAGAAGTGAGCTCTGTTTGGAGTCATGAAGATTCAGTCAAAACCTCAACATAAATGGATTCAACAGTCAGACGCATGTTTCTGGACCACACTTGGTTTTCCCCCAGCTTCATCAGAATGGGGTACTTCGGCCACTGCACGACGACGACGTGGTGGTCCATTGCAGTGGAGCTGAAAATAACAAATTTATTGGTCCGAAAAATATACAAAGTATTCATGACATTTTAAATCACCTATGTTATTTCTGGTAATGAAGGAAACTTTTTCATTCTCACTTAAATTTTACTGGAACAAACGGAGGTCGAGTATGTTAGTGTGTGTGTTTGTGTGTATGTGCGAGGGGGGATATCAGCCCATAAAGCGGGCAAGGAGGCAGGTGGGGATAGAGCAAGAGAAGCGTGTGAAGGGACAACCAAAGATCGCCAAGTAGTATATTATAAACTACAAAATTAATTCAATACTAAAAATGCATTCGTTAATGACCGATAAGGAAATTAACACACAAAAAGGTACTTTTCAAAGAGAGAGAGAGAGATATCAGACTTTGATGGGTTAAGATTATTGCAAGATATATAGTATCTTTTCACAGTTTACTGTTTCCTGCACATTTTCTGTCACATCTTCCTTCTCTTCCTTCTTCCATATGTCTGATATCTCTTCTCATTCTTCTGATTTCTTTCCCCTTCACTCCTCTGAATCTGCCGCTATTCTCATCAACATACACACCAAACTTTACGAATAATGGAAGGCATACATTGGTATTGTGTCCTCGCTCTACCACCTCATCACTAAACAAACAAACCTCGACATAACAATAATGGAAGGAATGTAAAGGTAGTGTTCCCCTTCCTCTACCACTGACAGTTCGTCCCATGTTGAGAATCTGGCAATTCTATTTTTTGAGGGGATATATCAACACACTTCTGAACAGCCATGAATAGGAGTTTGCAAACACACACACACACACACACATACATACTCTCTCTCTCTCTCTCTCTCTCTCTCTCTCTCTCTCTCTCTCTCTCTCTCTCTCTCTCTCTCTCTCTCTCTCTCTCTCTCTCGTAAGGGGGTATTGCCTGTATTTAAGGGTTTTGGCGCCCCTTTGGCCACAGCCACTAGCTTTTAGTTCTTCAGCTGTCCCTCTTTATTTCTATTTCCTTCCTGATTGCTATCTCACCTCTCTCCCACATCTTCTGGCGCTATATGACCTCGCTTTTGCGGTGCCCAATATCAATCAATCAATCTCACTTACGCTCTCTTGAAGTGAACGAGGAAATAATCAATTTTTTCGGCAATGAGGGTCAGTAGATTGCGAATTTTTCCATTGACTGCCCTATCATTCCCATTCTCCTCGTAGGTGGGCATTGTCATCGGTGCTGTGGATGGCATTTTAAAGATTTGCGCTCCTCTATAGGCACTCCCTTTTCTATATTTCAACATTATTTTCTAAATTGAATAGTATCAAAACTAAAGGCTGAAAACCCGAGTAATGTCCTCATCTGTGATATAAAACGAGTGTGAGGTCGGAAACCATGTTAATGTCGTTCGAGATTTCTAGACATCTTACGTCGGACGGATCATAGGTTGGAGTAACAAGAAAATATGTATGGAGGTAGGCTAAAGTATTTCAGAGTTGATCAGTTGTGTACGGTCGCGAGGGCCACTGTAGTGTTGTCAGCGCTCCCTTTTCCAGGCGTAAACCAGAAACTTCGGTCCGAGACACTCATCTGAAACACTCACTAGTGAGAGAGATGGTAATGGGGGTTGACAGGCTTGCATGCTGAGCGAAACGAATGACAATGAAAAAATAATCTGTATGTGAGCAATTTTGTTTTTTTATGTGGATGCAACAATAGGCACCAAATTATTCATGATATTTTAATTTGCTATATTTCATGGTGCAGAATATTACATTGTAATGCTCCATAAATCAGGTTTTGATTAACTATTAAGATGGAGACCATAACTATAAATGGAGACCATAGTATGGGAATATATTCCATGCACCTGTGGCTAGTTTATGGATGTTCTGATAATATTGACATATCAGGTAGGAGAGCCCTTTTCCTTGCGCCGGGGTCAAACTCAGCACTCTGATATTCGCGAGCAACAACCTCTACCTTACCGTCTTCGCTGACACTTGAGGAACAATTACATAAGAACTGAGGATATTAGATAATCCAAGCATCGGCACCATGAACTATCCATCATCTGGCCCCTTTAATGATTACGTTAATTAAAATCGGGATAAGTAAATCCTATATATTAGCTGTAATGTATTCGCGTTGCAAGGACGGAAACTTAAGTTCCCAAGCCCTCTTCATGCAGGAACCCAATGCATGGCAGGTGGCACTTTCCTTTAGAGAATTCAGTACTAAAATTAATAACATGTAGCACATCTATCTGCGTAATTACTGGTACGGTATTTATCGTTTTACGGCTTACGTTATTCCTTGTTATTGCTTTGCAAAATTGCGAGGCTAATACTGTGATAAGAACATGCATAACTTTATGGTTGTTACACTTAAGCTTACAAGAGTATTAATTACTTCCTTAATAATGAATGCAATGTAATCAGAATCGCGCCCAGACTCCTTCCTTCACAATGACCTCCTACAGCTGATCGGGCATCGAGGCGACGAGACTAGTAAGTGTTTCAGAAGTTTCTCTTGAATAGAAGTTCGCGGTTCACGCCTGGCCGAGAGAACAGTAAAAACTCAGGCATTTTCCACCTCACGAGCCAGATGCAGGCAGAGATTGTCGACAGCTGTGTGCTAGAACCTTTGGCGATCGAAATGTTGGCGGATATTCCGGTGAGTGGATCGTACAACTTGCGGTCCTTGAGGTTGATGGAGAGATTGTAGTATGTGAGGAAGTCGGCACCAAGTATGGGTTGGGAGATGTCAGCGACGTAGAAAGCCCACTCAAGCGCTCGTCAAAGGTGTTGTTCAACCTTGAAGGTATGCTTGGTGTAGACTGGTATGGTGGAACCGTTGGCTGCGAAGATTGAAGTGATGGGTGGTAGTGTCCGTCGGCTGGCTGTAGCAGGGAGAACACTAATCTCGGCGCCTGTGTCTACTGAAAAAAAAACTTATGGTTGAGTGGATCCCAGATGTGGAAGAGTGTGGACTTCCGTTTGCAGGCACTATGGACCACTAGTGACTGCTGGTGTCGTTTCCCGAATTAAATGAACAGAGTTGCTGGCAATGGTGTGCATTTTGACCAAAACGATGATGATAGAAGCACATACCGTTAGTGTTGGAGTTGGTGGAGTTGTTGGAGGTATTGCGGGAGTCTCTGATGCGGGACCTGTAGCGTCGTGGAGTTGGAAAGCGGGCACGAGACTGTTGTTGTACTTGAATTTTCAACTCACTTACTTGTAGTACCAGGCTGGAGATGAGGTCCTTGAGTTGGGTGATTTCGTTGGATGAGGTGATGTTGCAGATGGTGGTGTCGTTTGGGATGGTGTCCATGAAATCATCTGCAAGCTGGGCAAGGTCTTCAAGGGGTAACTTGCCTTTAACAGTGAAGAAGTTGCGTTGGATGGTCTCCGGGAGGTGCTGGTAGAAGAGGTGGGTGAGGATGGTGGTGTCGAAGGACTGCTGGTGGGTACCGATGAGTTTCTTCATCCGTCGGAGGAGGTCGGTAGGCTTTTCATTTCCTAGCTCTTCCTTGGAGAGAAGTTCCTGGAGTTGTGTAGAGAGAGAAGCTTCAAGACGTCTGGTAATGGATGTCTTCGTAGGGTGTGTCTCTGGTGCAGGCGGCTGTGACAGAATCAGAGAGTTGGGGAGGACTTCAGGAGGCATGAGGGTGGTGGCGGCACTGACTTTCTTAAGACTGGAGGTGATGCGGTGTGCTCTGAAGTTTACTTCAAGAATGGTGAACCATAGGGTAGGGTCGTGAGAGGAGAAGGTGGGAGCACAGAAGTTAGAGATGGTGGGGGTTGGTGTCAGAGATGTCTTGAGGTTCAGACATGGTGAATGTAGAAAAAGGCAGCGACGGGTGGAGGTAAGGAGGAAAAGGTGACTGTGGGGGGTAAGGTAAGTAGTGGAGGAAGAAGTAGGTAAGGTAAATAATGGAGAAAAAAGTAGGTAAGGTGAGTAATGGAGGAAGAAGTAGGTATGCTAAGTGAGAGAGAGAGAGAGAGAGAGAGGCGTCGGCAGCAGGCTGGAGGTGGCGGCAGCAGGCTGGTGGTGGCTGCAGGCAGGCAGGCTGGAGGCGGCAGCAGGCAGGCTGGATAGAATTGCTGAGGAGAAGGAGGAATGTTGCGGCGGCAGGCAGAGATGCAGTGGAAGTGCAAAGTGGCACAGGAGAGGAGACAATTGAATAGAGAGAGTTGTCCAAAATATAACTAGAGAGCCAGTGGTAGCGGGCTGCTAGTCAGGAGATGTGTCACTCCGGGGTCACCAAATGTTGCGTGTGCAACTAAGGTTGTCTCTTTGTATCCTGTACAAGAACTGTGAGATGTTTGTGGTGCATCTCTTATTCGTATTTAGTCCGTTAGTTGCTATGGTAGGATGAGTGATAACATTCCTTCAACGGATAGCTATATTTCCTGATTTTAACAATCTGTAAAGAGTTTATGTTAACAAACAAACATAACAATAAATATATATACATGTTGCATACCATTGGAAGGAGTTAAATTTCACATTTGATGGTAAAATGAATTATGACTGCCTTGCTCAGGCGCAGCGGAGCAGGCATGCAAATGCAAATAAGTGATAGTTCAAGGATAGGTCAGGTCAGAAGGTGGTGCTATATTTTGACCTGATAGAGAATGGATTCCTACCTGGTACATTTTAGGGGTAACTAATATAAACATGTGTATATATTTGAGGGGTTACTAATACAAACATGTGTATGTACACTACAGACTGGTAAAATTATCGCTTTTGACAGCATATGTCGCGAAGTGTCAGTCACGAGTGAACGAGGCCTAAAGTGACAGTTTGATGAGTAAATGTTTGAGTAGTAAGAAACATGAATGACGAGCTGCAGAAAGGGTACGAAGACTGTGATTGGTGAAGAGCAAGGTGGCTTTAGGAGAGGAAAAGGTTGTGTGGACCAGATAATATTTACAGTAAGGCAGGTGTGTGAAAAGTAGTTAGAGAAAAGTAAAGAAGTAGTATGGGCATTTATGGTTCTCGAGAAAGCATATGATAGAATTGATAGAAATGGATTGTGGAAGATTTTGCAGTTGTACGGGCTGGGGGGGGGGGTATTATTGAGAGGGGTGAAAAGTTTCTATGTAAACAGTAGAGCGTGTGTTAGAGTGGGAAGTAACATGAGTGAATGGTTCCCAGTAAAAGTGGGACTCCGTCAAGGCTGTGTGATGTCACTGAGTTTGGTGGACAGCAGAGGTAGAGAGTTGGGCCAAGACCAATTACTGTTTGCATACGGTGTTAGTGGCATAGTCAGAAAAAGAACTGAGTATGTTAGTGCAGGAGGAAACTGAGAGTGAACGTGGCAAAGAGCAAAGTAATGAGATGTAGGAGAGGAGCACAAGATAGAAGGATGAATATGATGCTAGATGGTGAAATATTGGAGGCGGAGTGCTTTAAGTATTTGGGGACAAAGGTGACGGTGGATAACAAAATAGAGACATAGGTAAAATCAAGAGTAAATGAGGTAGGAAAGGTGCTAGGAGGAATTAATAGGATGTTTGACTGTAAGTCACTTAGAATGGATGTAAAGAGGAAGTTGTATGAAGGGATAGCAGTGCCTACTGCGCTGTATGGAGCGGAAACATGGAATATGGGAGAAAGTGAGAAGAGAAGGTTGAATGTAGTAGAGAAGAGATGTCTGAGAAGCATGTGTGGTGTGACTCGAATGGTCAGAAATGAGGAAATGAGGAGAAAGACAGGTGTCGTGAGAGAGCTAGCAGGCCGTGCAGAGCAGAGTGTGTTAAGATGGTTTGGACATGTGGAGAGAATGGAGGAAAATAGAATGGTAAAGAGGATAGGGGGCTCAAATGTGGGAGGTGTAAGGAGGAGACGAAGGCCACCGAGGAGATGGATAGACACCATGAAAGGAGCTCTAAGTGGAAGAGGTATAACTATGGAGCAAGGTAAAGTGAATGCGCGTGATAGAAACGAGTGGAGGAGGGTGGTGAATGCTTGAGGAGTGGACGCAGCATCACGGTCCTTGGAGGAGTGGCTTGCATTGACTGTGGCCCATTGATTGATTGATTGATTTTGATGCAACTAAGCATCTGGCGGCGCAACAGCTAAGGTCATATACCGCCCAACATAAAATTGTCATCAACATAATTAATAAAACATGAATACCCGAAAGGGATAAACACCATGATTAAAAGACACAAACTAAAAAGCACATTATTATTAAAAGAACCCGTCTACATAAAAATGAAACCATCTAAAAACCATAAATATCATAAAATCATATTTTGTGGAGAAGGCCAGCCTCCTCCACATAGGAGAGGGTGTTTCCTCCCACACCACAAGCCTCCTCCCCGAGCACCTGGGAGAGACTGTAAGAACCGTTACCCTCCCGGTACACGGAGAGGTGCCTACGACGAAGGTCCCCAAGGCTGGGACACTCAACAATAAGATGTCGTACTGTCAAAGGGAACAGACAATCATCACAGTAGAGAGGGTGAGCCCTCTCCATTAAAAATCCATGAGTCAATAAGGTGTGGCCAATGCGGAGATGGACAAGAGCAGTCTCCCACCGGTGGGACAGGCCACTGTAGCTCCACAAACCAAGGCGCTGGCGGATGTCGCGGAGCTTGTTAGCCCCGATGGCGTCCCATTTGTCCTGCCAGCAGGAACGAACGGTAGCATCTATGTAGGGTCGAAGGTCCACTGCAGGAACAGGATGATGCCTGGCAGGAGGCCGAGAATTGGAGACTGCAGCCTTAGCCAGGGAGTCAGCCCGCTCATTCCCATCGACACCCACATGGGCCGGGACCCAACAAAAAGTGACTTTGTGGCCACGACGACCCAGGAGGACAAGCCACTCATGAATGGCCAGTACCAGGGGATGGGAAGAGTTAAAATTGCACAAGGCCTGCAAAGCACTACAGGAATCGCTAAAAATAGTAAACGAAGGCTGAGGGAGAGTAAAAATCACTTGGAGGGCATATAAAATGGCCGAGAGCTCAGCAGTAAAAATTGACATGACGGAAGGAAGCCTGCCGCCACGGCAAAAGTCAGGAAAGACAACTCCAATGCCAACTCCAGCATCAGACTTTGACCCATCAGTGTACACAGGGAGAGACTCCCTGTGATTGAAGGCATGTTCTAAAAAGAGGGAACGAGCCACTGAAGGAGGCAGAGATTCCGTCTTGTCTGAAAAGCAGGTGCAGGGGAAAACTTCTGGAAGAAGCCATGGAGCTACCCTGGGGACCCTCACAGGACAAATCTGGAAGTCATCAATGCCCATCTCCTCCATAGCCTTCCTGACCCGGAAGCCAAAGGGCCATGGTGTACGAGAATGTAAAAGGTAGTACTGAGACATGATATCAGATGACACCGCCAAGCAGGAAAGGGAGTCAGGAAGTCGATGTAATCGATGCCAACAACGAAACATCAAGGACTGGCGACGGAGATCAAGAGGTGGCTCATTAGCGTCCACCAGGAGACTGGGGATTGGGGACGACCTGAAGGCTCCGGTCACCAGACGTACTCCAGCATGATGAACAGGTGGCAGAAGAGTACACCTCACACCCGTAGTCGAGTTTTGACCTAATAAGAACATGGTATAGGCGGAGGAGGGTGGCCCGATCAGCCCCCCAGGACGTATGGCCCAGGATCCTCAACAGGTTAAGAGCCTTGAGGCAAGAGACCTTAAGTGTACGTAAGTGGGGAACCCAAGTCAAACGTTTGTCAAAAAGGAGACCCAAAAAGCGAGTCTCCTCCGACACAACGTATCCGATGACCATACATGAATAAGTCCAAATCCGGGTGGACGCCTTGGATGCGGCAGAAGTGCATAGCAACTGTCTTGGAAGGAAAAAATCGAAACCCATGAGAACCAGTCCAACGTGACACCCTGTCAAGGGCAAGCTGCATGCGACGCTCCGTCACTGACATACGGGAAGCAGCAAACTAGACTGCTAGGTCGTCAACGTACATCGAGTTAGCTATACCGTCTGGAAGGGATGAGGCAATGGCATTAATTGCTACTGCAAACAATGTGACACTGAGGACGTTTCCCTGGGGGACGCCCTCTTCCTGTGCAACAGATGCTGAGTGGGTGGTAGCAACCCTCACAGAAAAACTGCGACCACTGATAAACTCCTTAAGAAAGCGTGGAAGGCGACCCAGCAGGCCATATAAATGGAGTTGCTGTAGGATGCCATATTGCCATGTAATGTCATACACTTTCTCCAAATAAAAGAATATACAGACAAGGTGTTGATGTCGTGCAAAGGCCTCACATGCAGCAGCTTCCAACCTGACCAGAGCATCTGTAGTGAAACTGTGTTTACGAAGCCAGACTGGGACGGAGACAGAAACTCACCCCATTCCAAGAAGTATACCAGTCTGACATTCACCATCTTTTCAAATAGTTTACAGAGACAGAAGGTCAAGGCAATTGGTTGGTAATTGAGGGCAACATCAGAGTCCTTGCCCGGCTTGAGGAAAGGAAGAATGGTAACAACCCTCCACCCAGAAGGGAAGACACCCTTCAGCCAGATTCTCTTATATAAAGCTAAAAGAAATGAGATCGCCTCCTCACCCAAGTGTCGCAACATTGCATATGGGATGTTGTCTGGCCCAGGAGAAGTGTCGCCGCAGAGAGAGAGAGAAGAATGCAGGTCTCTCAGGGTAAATATATGGTTATAACTTTCATTCTCGTTCCCTCAGAAATCCAGGACAGCACGCTCCTTGGCTCTTAACTCATGCCTGACAGCCAGAGTTTGAGAGTCACGGCTAAGGACTCTTGCAAAATCCTCTGCCATGGTATTGGCCACTGTCAAACCATCCATTATCTTAATTCCATTGACCTTAAGTACAGGTGGAGAACTAGGAGAAAACTTCCCCGCCATCTTACGGACTCTCCGGAACACTTGGGTGAGTGGAGTTTTAGTATTAATTGAAGACACATAGGCCTTCCAAGATGCACGTCATGACTCTTTTAAGACTCGTCTAGCCTGAGCCCTTGCCCGTCGGAAATCCGTTAAAAGAGTTGGGTCCCCACGATTGCGACGAAAGCAAGAGAAGGCAGCGCACTTCTCCCGCACAGCAGTGGTGCAGACTAGTGACCGCCAAGGGACAGGACGTTTGGGAAAGTAGCCAGAAGTTCTAGGGATAGAGTTGAGATCAGCAGAGTGGAGCATATCAGTGAAATATGTTACAGCCTCGTCAGAGCTACCGAAATTGGCTACAGAAGAGACCGAAGAAGTTAGCTCTCTAAAAAACTGCCAGTCAGCCTTCTCTAATTTCCACCTAGGAAGACGAGACTGTTGTTCATACCTGTTACCTTCTAAAAGTAGAGGGAAATAGTCACTGCCATATAAATCAGGCAACACTCCAAGTAAAATCCAACAGAGCACTGGGTGAGCAAAGGGAAATGTCAATGGCGGTAAAAGTCCCAGTAGGGCTATTAAAATGTGTCACATCTCCCATATTTAAAACCCCTAATCCCTCATCCTCAATAAAAGAAGCCAATAAAACACCCCTGGGGTTGACCGAACTGTCACCCCACAGACGATGACAACCATTAAAATCACCCAATAAAATAAAGGGAGAGGGAAGGTCCCGTACAAGACAGTTGAGATCATCCTTCTCAACTGTAACACTGGGAGGAAGGTATAGACTGCACATAGTAAACGGGCAGTCAATAAAAACCTTAACTGCAACAGCCTGGAGCAGAGTGTCAAGCTCCAGGTTCCCCAAGCATTGTCTCTTGGAGAGAAACACATGCAGGAGAGAAGCTAGAGAGAAGAATGCGCAGTTCCTCCTAAGAAGCACGCAAGCCACGGCAATTCCACTGAAGGACCTTGAACAGTGTTACTTTAGTACTGATTTTTGGGAAGCCTCACGGAGGTACTTCCCACTACCACCTCGACCTGAGGGTTTACTCAAACAATAAAATTTGTCTAATCCTGGGCCACTAGAAGAAGCTCGAACCCGAGGAGTAGTACTTGGGGCAGTAATTGGGGCCTGTAGATGAGTCCCTGAAGCATCTGATATGTTAGAAGAAGATGAAGGTATATGAGCTGGGATATTCTTTGAAACAATTACATTGGTGTTGTCCTGTACAGCAGTTGTATCACTGACACAGACAGATGCATCAACATCCATAATACAGGTGGTAGAATCACTCCGCTGCTCAAGCAGAAGAGAAACTGAATCTTTTGAAGTCACAACATCCGTGGCATCCATATTAACTTCACGCCCCTCTGATGATCCCGAAGGAAGCTTGCGAGGAGGAACTTCTGTTGAATCAAGAGATTCATCAGAGCCACGAGAACGCTTCTGGTAAAACTGAGAGGAAACCATGGATGAGTCCACAGAGATTGTTGCCTTACAAGGAGGAACATCTATAGAGTCAAGTGCCTCAGAGGAACCACGAAGGCGTTTCTGTGACAGTTTAGGTGACTTAAGTTTCCTTTTTGGAGAGCGTGTGGCAGCGTGAACCTCTACCACATGAACACCTTTAGCTAAAGTCTGAGAATTGTCATCAGTTGAAGGGTCACCAGAATGAGTGTCTGATATAGTTTCCAAGACAGAGAAACTATTATGTAGAGTAACCTTAGAAACGCTCTCACTAGAGCAAAATGCAGCTGCCTCTTGAGAGGGTTGAGAGGGTGCTGCAACCGATTTAGGGTGAAGGGAGGAGGCGTATGTCTTCACACAACCATCCTTCTGTCGCCTGAAGTTGAGTTGCGGTCTGGCACTACCTATGCTAATGAATTGGGTATTAGCCATGTGGAGGATATCCTGCTCAAGGAGGTACATCTTACATTGGCGAGAATGCAAGGGGTGAGCATCTCTGCAGTAAAAACAGTAACTCTCTGACCGACGCTCATAAGTGAGTCAAGAGCAGAACAATTACCACACCGGGAATGGTTGTTGCAGTTCATCTTCCCATGACTAAACTCATAACAACAGAAACACTGTAAGGGACACTCAACAAAAGGCTTTACCCCAAAAGAGGTGGGCTTAATGTTAAGGCGATCAGGGATATATATATATATATGATCATATTTTTACTGCCTTTCATCTTTGTTACTCGTTGGACACTGGCTGGGCACATAACGGGAATGTCCTCTTCAGAGAATTCATAGAAGTTCTCATTATATATACGCCCCTTGCTATAATTAAATGTTCGATGTGGTTTAATAGATTCAAACATGCTATCAGAAGGACAGGGGAGATTGAGGAGCATCATGGCCTGTATAAGATCTTTGGCCCTGATTAAAGCGCCCTTACCATATTTCTTTATGTGATCCATTGGTAATAATCAAATTTCTTTCTCCAGATACCGGGAAGCATGGATAAGGTTACCACGTCCCTCCCTATAGTAAGCCACAAACCAAAAGGGTGTAGGAACCCGACATTCCTTTGGGACATGCTCTAAAGAGTCATCAAATATGTTAGGGCAGTAGTCATTGTCACTGTCAACTACATTGGTTGACCGCATCATCTGAACTTTACAATCAGTATCCCCCACCGTCAGAGAATCTTTTGTCTTAAATGCTGCTTTGGCAGCAGCATTTCTATTGAAAGTAATATAGCACTGATTAGACCTACAATCACTGTCATATGTGATTCGGATTCGAAGAACTACTCCAAAACACTTGAAAATGGAGTATATAGCGCCATAGAAAAGGGATGCAAGTACATTCGTTATAATTAACGTGTCCAAATCGCTAACAGGGTTCTTCGACACAACACCCGACCTGCTAGGTCTAGTCTTATTTGCAGCTTTCTGCTTACTACCACGACCAGAGAGTGATGTCTCGAGGACCTGGTCGACCAATGCTCGAAGAAGAGATTGAGGCTTTTCTTTATCTATTTATCATTAATTTATTGTTGTTGGCCCCAGGAGCCAAGAGCTACTACCTACCGGGCAGATGAGGGGACCGAGCGCTGGTTGCCGTGTGCGGGGTAACTCTTCCCCCAAGGGGCCACTCGTTTTAAAAAGCAGCCCCAATGCCTCGAAAGTTTGCCCACGACGGTGCTGAGACCCCCTTCCCCAACATCTCCCGGCCCAGACACATAACCATCCAATATAGGACGGCCCCTAGAGGGCAGTCCCTCCGGAGGGCAGCACTGTTGGCCCGTACTGGTAGCCTAATGTATGGGAACCATTTAGTCTGGTCTCTCACTGGCGACCTTACTAGCATGGGAAGCCCTCACTCCCCGAAATCGGGACAGAGCAGGGGCCAGAGCCCCCTCTAGTCTAGCTCGCCAGGTCTCAGAGACACGCATGCCCCCCCACCACGTCACAGAAGTTCCCGTTGGGGGGTGACTGTGGCCCATGGCCGGCTGAATGCTGGAGGGGGAGTTTGCCCTGTAGTGAAGTGGCAGGGGTAAACCAGCTTTTGCTGTCCGGCCTTGCTATGGGTGCAAACTTGACTGTATCCCATGTGGTCCCACAAGGAGATGCGGTTGTGCGGTGGGGGGCTCCCTCCAACAGGGATCGGGGGGTTGAAATGTGGAGTGTGTGTGTATGCGGAGGAGGGGGGGGGGGAGTTTTATATTTGGGCATTTTGTGTTGGAGGGTGTGCGACATGACGAGACTACCTCCAGCGTGGAGAGGAAGGCCTGGTATATGTATGTATGTATGCATGTGTTCAGTTGTTTGCTTCCCATCAAGGTCTTGCCTGGCCTGGCCTGATGGAGAGCGTGGATTCCTGCTTTGAGGCCAATTTGGCCATGTCAGGCGATGAGTCTCCACTTGAGGATCACTGGCCTGATCTGCCCTCGCGCAACCCTCCCCCCCTGTCCTCGGTCACTCCGCAGCTCAGGTTGCAGCCTCAACCTCTACCAAGCGAACCGTTGATGCCTCATCTAACTCCTCGCACGATTCCGATGAGTGGATTGTTTGCCTCCGGCTCCCAAGACGGCAAAGGGTGCTTCAGCTGTGCACGACGTACCTTCTCTGCCTCACCCTGGTGTTTCTTCCTTGTATACCAACTCCTTGCCCTCGTCTAACCTTCCTGCTTTTGCCCCGAGAGATGACTATGTCAAGCTCTCCTTCCCTGAGAACTCATATATAGACACAGAGCTACGTTGGTTGTCTGATGTCAACAGGGCTTTCAATCTGCAGCGTGAACTGGCTGAAGTCAAGATGGCTGCCGTCACCTCAAGGTTTGAAAACAACTCTAGAAAGCGTCGGGACATCATTGATATAGTCAAGGCTGGTGAATGTTTGTCTCTGCCTCTCATTCTTCAAGACTCAACCGAGAGGCCCCGTAAGTTCCCCAGCTACATCCTCACCCATTTATCTATTGATGTTGACACAATACTTACCGAGGGATACCCCTCGAGAACCGCTTCTCCGCTCTTGAAACCAGGATTGATGGGCTGGTTGCCGCTTAGGCTGCTATTGACTCCAATCTTTCCATCTTGTTTGAGGCTCAGCCGGCCATCATCTCAACTGTCACCGCACTTACCGAAGGGATGGATACTGTTGCATTTCGCCTTGAAAAGCTTTTCGAGTCAGTCCCTTCTCCTGGTCCATCATCTTCTCCAGGTCGCTCATCTGCCCCCAGTCCCCGCACTTCTACCTCCAAACACATAGGTTGCTAGTGATTACCAACTGGATGGTATCTCCTGGAATGTATGTGGTATCACCAGTTTTGCTAAGCTCACTCAACTCAATGCCTATTTTTTTCATCATCATCCCAGTGTTTTATTTTTCTCCAGGAAGCATTTCCAGGACTGCCGCTCGCTGTTGGGCAAGCTCCTTCTCTCTCTGGTTTTGTGTCATATGTTCATCTAGTAAGGAATGGTCTCCTGACTAACATACATAGCTCCTTCCCACATCACCTTCTCCGTACCTCTTCTAATCCTGACATGACCTTTCAGCTATTTGAGGTTCTACCTGGGGATGGAGTACTCCAATATGTAATGTCTATTCTGCCCCGGCTAGACTCATTCTTGAGGCTTTTTCCTTTTCCAACAGTGCGGGGTATGGTGCGGGGTATGGTGTATATATTTTAATGCCTGGCATTCTGACTTGGGTGATGGTTCTGGCTCTATTAATCATACATCTCCTTTCATACATCCGCAAGCATCATCTGACATGCTGGGGAGATACTCTGGATTGCATCCTTTCGTCTGGCTTGATAGCACCTCAGGTCCAGTGCTCCTTCATACCAGACTTATTCGCTGATCACGTCGCTCTTCGGTTTCATTATTCTCTACCTGCTGGGTCAAATGCATCAGCCACTCGTTTCCGTATTGCTGTGCCCCCTAAATATTGCCCCACTTACATCTGATTTATGGCCCATGTATTTCCTACTTTTGACATATCTTCACCTGAACAGTTGTACTTTGATCTTGTATCTGCTACTCATGACTTTTATAGGCTATATGTCTCCCGTCCACACCTCCAACATCGCCACACTGCCCACTCCTGGACGCTTGATGCACGTATACAGGAGGCGGAGGAGGCTGAACATGATGGCCTATTGTTTCAAGCCAAACCAACCCCTGACCTGCTCCATTGTTACCAGATATCTAGGGACGCATTAGTCACCCTGCAGGAGTGTACTCACACTAACTTTTGGTAACCGTTCACGGACAGCATCAACCAGCAAACGAGTGTAGCTTCTATGTGGCACCTCATCCGTCGGGTTGTTAAAAAGAAGCCGGCCACTGATCATCATCACACTCCCGCTGCCTATGCCCAACAACTTGTCAGTGCCTGGTCAGAACAATCTTCCCCAGCCAGTCTACCCATCCACATACAAGATGCACTCGCTTCCCGTGCTGCTGTCCATCGGCTACATCTAATGTCTGCTCTGTTGCAAGATGATGACGATGATGCAGAGCAGATAACTAGAGAGGAGTTGCGCCGTGCTCTCTCCCAGGGGTGAGCTTCTTCCCCTGGTGATGATGGTATTACTTATGCTGTGCTGCGCCTACTTCTACAAATTCCCAGGAACCCTCTACTTTGACTGTACAATCTTTGTCTTCGTGACAGTTGTGTACCACGAGCCTGGACCAGCAGCACAAAAATACCCATCCCTAAGCCCGGCACTGTGAAGTTCAGGCCTATTTCCCTTACTTCCTGTTTTTGTAAGGTTATAGAGAGAATCTTACTCAATCTTCTCATGTACCGATTGCAGGATCGTCTTTCTCCATGACTGTTTGGTTTCCTTTCCCAGCGGAGCACACACCACTGCCTTGTCGACCTGTACTTCCGCCTCTCCAAGAACAGTGTGGTGCCTTCATTGACCTTCGAAGTTCCTTAGATGTTCCTAATAGAGATACAATTGTGGATCAACTAGTTGACTTTGGGATAAAGGGTAATCTACTAAGGTGGATTCGGGGCTACCTCAGTAACAGGACCACCCGTGTGTTTTTCGGTGGTGTGATCAGTCCTTTGCGCAGTTTTGATCTTGGTGTCCTCAGACCATTTTCATTTTACATTCTGATGCATCGGTTGCTCACTTCTCTCCCTGATATTCCTGGAACTACAATGATGTGCTATGTTGATGATATCTGTGTTAATTCTACCTCGCCAAGGGATCTCCAACAGTTTCTTGACTCCTTCTCTGTGACCTCCTCTCACTGTGGTATTAGTGTCTCCCCAGATAAGAGCAGAATATTCACCTGCCGCCTTCATCAAGCTCGGCCAGTATTCATTATTGGAGTGACTGTCATTCACACATGTTCCCATTACTGCTACCTAGGCGCACCAGTCAATATTTGGCCGGTTGTCCCTGTCAGACCTCAAGACCATCCCATTGTCCAGCGCCAAATTACACCACTTTAATGGCTCACTAACAACTCCTTGGGCATATCCATCTCAGTAGGCAGGACAATCTATATTGTATTTATCCGTTCAGTTGTTGATTACTTTTCCCCTGCATTGCTTCAACTTCCTAGGGCTACTCTGGAAACATTAGAAAATTTTCAGAATAGAGCAATAAGAATAACTCTCGGCTATCCAATGACGACCAGGAAAGTGAATATGCAGCGTGAGTTGCGTATTCCTCCATTAGTCAAGAGAATTTACTCTAATGGTACTTGCTTTACTGTCAAGTGCCTCCATTTCTCACATCTTTCACCCCACTACTCTCAGTTGATCAGGACTTCTCTTAGACCAAACTACCCCATCCCTTCCATACTGCCTGCTGGACATGCTCTTATAAGGTCTGTTTCCTCTATGCTTTATAGTCTTAATATAGATATAATGGTTGCAGACGTCCCCACATGGACCCCTCCGTGGAGGCTACCAACACCTGATGTTAGCTTCACACCTACTTCCATGTCGGAACTGCCTTCTCTACAGCGGCAGTTGGCTCTGGAACACGTAGAAACAGTGACGACCTCCATCACAGATCCATACTGCCTCTACACTGATGGCTCATTGCAAGTGGATGGTGCAGCAGGTTGTGCCGTTTTTTCACCTGACATGGAGTAATCTCCAGGGGACTGTATTGGTCGTCTCTGTAGCCACTCTAGCTCAACATTGTATGAACGGTATGCCATTCTGGATGCTGTTAGTCTTGTCAATGTGGAGTGAATGCTGAAACTTGTTGTGACTCCATTCATTCCCTCTCTAGTGTTCAGCCCATACACTCTACTGTTGTTCAGCAGATTTTGTCGTTTTTGTCCTTATTGCATCATCGTATCTTTACTGTCATATTTTTATGGTTGCCATCCCATGCAGGTTTACGTCACAATGGTACAGTTGACAGACTCGCGAAGGAAGCCTGCCATCTGCCTCCTCATGGTGTTAGACATCCTCTCCCCCTGACATGTTACCTCTCTAGAGTCCGCTCCGCCGCTCTCCTCCCTGTACGACGGGGCAGGGATGTATCACCCATTACGAGTCTGTCTACCATCACAAATATTCCTACCATCGTCGGGGTCTCATGGTTCGGAGGAACAATGTAGTCTATGCTCGTTTGAGGCTTGGCTACCGGCCACCTCAGCAGGTTGCTGGGATGGAGGGAGAGCCTCCTTTCACTGAGTGTTGCTTGTGTCGAGCGCCTCGTGCTAACACTATAGAACACTATTGCCTGGCCTGCCCCACTGTCTGACACTTGCTGCCCCGGGGTCTGCAGTTTGATGTGGTTTGTCGACACCTGCTGAGCCACCAGGTTTAAGAAAAACTTCTGGTACACCATCCTCGTTTTGGTGGATTTAAGTTGGTCATAATGTAAATATTTGTCTGTATTCTCGTGCCTCATTCTGTTATGTTTTCGTGATGTGTTTGAGTGTGTGTACGTGTGGTTGTAGTAATTGGATTTTCATGGGTCCCGCCTATCCTCATGTTTTGTTGTCTGTCTGTTGATTGACGCCACGATGCAATGAATAAAAAAAAAAAATCGTTGAGGAAGGTAGTAAAAACCAAGGCTGACAATTCAAACAAATATCATCAAAACCGCAAATAAATCTGTAAAAGTGGACGATCAAACGAACTCTAACGGTTCAATCTCTTGAAACCCAAGCCAGAAAATAATGAACTGTTGTTTATCTGAAATCGTTAGACCACCGGACGAAAACAGAGGATCAAATATTTTCTTACAGTTTTGTTATTGGCAAGGGGTGACAGAAACGGAAACCATAGGCACTATCTATCTATTGATATATTATTACGCGATCGTGTGTTATTCAAGGTTCATATTTTTGAACGGTACCTTCCTGAGAAAGGCTTCATACATTTGAATAATACAGTGGTTGAGTTTGGTCGGACAGGTATCTGTTGGAGGAAATTGGAAAAGAAAAAAGATGAAACAGAAAATACTAAGGAAATGGAGACGTTGGATTGAAGGGTACATGTGTTAAAGTAGAACCTCTTTTTGGTAAATTCGAGGGCTATTATATCCTTCAAACTATGTCACAAAACATATCCTCTCTTAGTATCAATGAGGTGATTTGTTTCCCGTGATATTATGGAAGAATAAAAGACGGAGGAAACTCCAATTTACCGAAAAGAGGGGCATAATGTTAAGACACATTAATGCATATATTACAGTTTGAATAAAACAGCGAAAGATACAGAGCCGGTGTCGATAGACAATAGCTGTGGAGAAATAAGAATGGATGATGTAAAATGACAGGGAAGTTAACAGTCAGGGGAAGTTAACAGAGTACTAGATGCAATAGATCTACTTTAGTTTCCAGGGATATTGTTCGCTTCACTCTTCTTGTCTTTCTGTATCTTTCACCTTTAAACTCATCATGACCATATATTACTAATACTAACCCAATGACTCGTTTTCTGATATTTCTAGTAGGTCAGATTAAACATTAGTCACCCTCTGTAATTCTGGTAGTCATGTTAACACAATTGCAATAATTATATAAGTGGAACACTTTCTTCTTGGTTGCAATCTATATATAAAAGTGCGGATATGTGTGTGGGACTGTGTTCGCAGAAATATCTGGCAAGAGAGTCTTAAACGTTGGTGAATATGACTTGATTGGGACTATGTTTACTCGTAGGACTATGATGTTGACGATGATCACTTTGTTAGCAACATCCATGTTAGTGGTGGTCACCATGTCGATAGTGTCCCTTACCTCGACCGAAGTTTTCAGGAGCAAGCTTAAGAGAGGTGGATGGTACTCATTATTTGGTTTATGTTTTTCTTTTTTTTTCTTTTTTGGATCCTCTGCTAAGTGACATTTCAATTCTTTGTATTGATCTTCATTTAAATTTTGTGTTAATCTCTTAAATGTATAATTCAATAATGACATAGATAAATAATTAAATGAATTTCAAACTCACTAAGTATATCGTATAAGAAAATAACTAAGAAATCCAACCGCGATGATATTCAATATCATGTTTCGACGCAATCTATTTCATCATCAGACCAATAAAATAAAAAACTGGAAAAAAAAGTATATATTTTTCATATTGCGGCAATCCTACAACGATACTCTGAGGGTCAAACAAAAGAGAGGTATATGAAAATATTTCGCATATATCATATATATTATCTTACTTATAAGAAGTAAATTACGAAGTATTATTCGAAACGGATGATTTTTTAAAAGTAATACTATAAAGCTTTAATATACTGTAGGTTCAATAGTTTACTTCTATAATCTATTTGATTTCGTTTCTTTAACTGTCCATTCGTTCTTGCTTGCTCTCCCACCTCTTTATCACCTTCTCCCTTGTCTTACAGGTAATGTTAGGTTAGGTTAGGTTAGGTAAGGTAAGGTAATGTTAGTTGAGACACAATGTACTGTTAGTGATCTTCTTTCATTCTCAAATCCATCTTCTAGTAAGCAGTATCTACTTGACGTCTTTGTATGATAATCGTCTATCTCCTACCTCACTTTCCTTTCACATTCTCGTAGTTATTTCCTGTATATAGATTCAAGCAATATTCTATGAATATTGTGATTTATCCATCTATTCAGTCAAACTGTATTTACTAGGAAATTAAATTTATTCCCCCCCCCCCTCTCTGTCTTCCCTGCTACCTCCCTCCCTCTTTTTCTCCCCTGCTCCTACCTGTTATCTCTGTTCCCTCTCTCTCTCTCTCTCTCTCTCTCTCTCTCTCTCTCTGTTATGATTCCCATTATGAGCACAAATTTCAGTATTAGTCACAATCATTTTTTTGGCCTACAAACTTTGCACTTGACAATCCTGGTTAAAGCCTATTACCTTATTTTACCGTAACCGAATAATTATGAATGTTTACTTTGCAAAAAAAGTTTGCTCATCATAGCTGCACAGGTACGGTATTACTGTTCATATTTTAGACATTGCTATGCTCTGGTTTCATTGAACTTTTATAAAACTCAAGTAGGCACATAACAATTCATTCTCGGAAAAAAGGTTTTAATACATTTGGATCGTATCAGATAAGTTAAGCTCCGCTAAGTTGGCCGTCATATTGTAATCTTGTGTCGTAATTTTATCGGAGTTATGATCCTACAAATGTGTAGTTCCCCTGTGATTTATCCCGACCACGTATGGTATAGACGGCAGTCAAGAAGAGAGAACAGTATAATATTGAATATGAACCTTTAGGCTTCAACCCTTGAGATTCGAAAGATTCATGAAGCCGAATGAAGTAGACAACAAATGTGATTCAACCACCTCTCTTTGTCCGTGCCTGCCCGCCGATTCTCCTTAGCATCATAAATATATATTTTTATGACCCAATTACCAAATTAATGTGTAAAACAGTGTTTGGAAACCATCAAAAAAGGAGTATGAAACTCAAGAAAAAAGTTGCATTAAAATTAGGGATGACATAGTAAAATAGTAATTAACCCTTAAAGGCATACGTTATTGGACACACCTAGAATAGCATATGTTGAGTGTGACAGACTCCTATTAAGAAAAATCACAACACAAAGTTGTAATCAATTTTAATTGCTTTTCAGACCATGAAAAGAAAGATTAACTCCTCTACTTTAGTATCAATCACTTACTTAAGTAATTATGCAAAAATATATATTCTTTATGGGGGACTAAAGAAAGTAAACTAAAAAAATGAAAAAAAATGCAATTTCTTGACAAAAAATCATAACTAGGCCACTAATAGGAATTAAGCTCTGAAATTTCGTATGGTGCTTCTCAGGTCCCATAGCTGTGTATTTCATGTGTTAGCCTAATTTACCCATTTAAAAATAAAGGAAATAATTAGTTATACCTTTACAGCATATGTGAGTCTGATGGACTCCTTACGCAATTTATCTCCCACCATGGGAGAGCGAGCTGGCGCACTACCCTTCCATAGCCAGGCCTAGCCAAAGACTGCACATAGCTGGGGTGCCTGGGTGACATCTTCAAAAGTAGTCAAGCCACAACATGTTAAGCCACTTCCATATCCTGACAGGGGGTGCGAATGCCTTTGAGGGTTAAACATTAAACCAATAATAAGAAACCTATCATGGCTGTGCCTAAAGCTATATTCATACCACTGGGTTTCGTTACAACTGTAATAAACTAATACCTGGTCCCCAACAATATATGGATAAAATAATTTCATAGTTTTGACATCAGTAGGCTACATGCAGTCCAACATAAATAACAATATTTGTGAAGGAGTTTTTTTTTTTTTTCTCCATTATATCTTCCTTGTTGAATCAAGAAATATAATACAGTAAATTTATTTTAGCACTATTTGATGTGGCGCCACTCTATAAACAAAAGCAGAGAGAAAGAGAAAATGAGTTTAAATATATATTACACTATAATATCAAAATATTAATGGGCAAGGCTAAACAGATTCCAACCTATCGTTAGACTGGAATGATAAAAAGCATAAGGACTCGGAGGAATGTGGAGTCCACTCCTGTGACAAACAAACTTTTTTTATTTCACGACCATCAGACTAAAATATCAGTCAGAAATATCAGTCAGAAAAAGGAAAAATACCTTTAATAAACCACTGGATGCATGAAAGAGATGAAGAAACGCTACTCATACATAAAGCATAAAAAAAACGAAGGAAATTCGATTTCAAAGCGAGGTTACAAGCTCGGAGTGTGAGAGTGACTGGGAGTCACTATGGAAAAGAGGAAGGGAAAATGACAGATAGAGCAAGTTAGAGGATAAGTTGAGGGAATGAGGGAAGATAGCTAAAGATGGAGGAAGGAAACAAGATAGAGAGAGGAGGGCGCATGTCAGGTAGAGAGGGGAGGGAGGGAGCAGTGGAGAGAAAGAAGTGGGAGGGAGGGAGCGCTGGAGAGAAAACGAGGTGAGGGAGGGAGCAGTGGAGAGAATGAGGGAGGAGGGATGAAGGAGGGGAGCGAGAGGAGGGTAGGAGAGACGGAGGAGGACCAGGGGTGGAATCCAAAGAGATAGTTTTGTGACGCATTGCTAATACCGATGTCGGTAATAACTACTACACGCATGCGTCGTTAACTTCACCCTGATCCAAGAAGCCTCTGCTTTCCCGTTGTCCAGATCGGGGTAGTTACCTCGGATTCGACAGAAGTGCATAGCAACCGTCGTGGCAGGAGAGAAGCGAAACCCATGAGAACCAGCCCAATGCGACACCCTGTCCCCTGTCGAGGGCAAGCCTCATGAGTCGCTCTGCCATTGACATACGGGAAGCAGCAAAACCAGACCGCCAGGTCGTCAACGTACATCGAGTTGGCTATACAGTCCGGCAGAGATGAGGCAATGGCATTAATTGCTACTGCAAACAACGTGACACTGAGGACGCTTCCCTGGGGGACGCCCTCCTCCAGTGCAACGGATGCTGAGAGGGCTGCACCAATCCTCACACAAAAACTGTGACCACTGAAAAACTCCTTAAGAAATCGTGGAAGGCAACCCAGCAGGCCATATGCATGGAGTAGCTGCAGGATGCCATATTGCCATGTAGTGTCATAGGCTTTCTCTAAATCAAAGAATACACAGACCAGGTGTTAATGTCGTGCAAAAGCCTTACATGCAGCAGCTTCCAACCTGACCAGAGCGTCTGTAGTGGAACGGTGTTTACGAAAGCCAGACTGGGACGGAGACAGAAAACCACCCCGTTCTAAGAAGTATACCAGTCTGACATTCACCATCTTCTCAAATAGTTTGCAGACACAAGAGGTCAAGGCAATAGGTCGGTAACTGAGGGCAACATAGAGTCCTTGCCCGGCTTGGGAAAGGAAAGATGGTAGCAACCCTCCACCCAAAAGGGAAGACACTCTCCAGCTAGATTCTGTTGTATAAAGATAGAAGAAATGAGATCACCTCATTACTCATGTGTCACAACATTGCATATGGGATGTTGTCTGGCACAGGAGAAGTGTCACATCAGAGAGAGAGTGCATGTCTCTTAGGCTTAATATATGGTTATAAGTTTTAATTTCCTTCCCCGAGAAATCTAGGAGAGTGCGCTCCAAGGCTCCCAACTCATGACTGACAGCCAGAGGTCGAGAGTAACGGCTGGAGAGACTTGCAAATGGCTCTGCCACGGTGTTGGCCACTGTTAAACCATCCATGATCATAATTCCGTTGACCTTATGAACAGGTGGAGGACTAGGAGAAAACTTCCCCGCCATCTTATGGACTCTCCTGAACACTTGGGTGAGTGGGGTTTTAGTATTAATTGAAGGCACACAGGCCTTCCAAGATGCACATCGTACCTCTTTTAAAATTCGTCTGGCCCGAGCCCTTGCCCGTCGGAAGTTTTCTATAAGAGGCAAGAGAAAGCAGCACGCTTCTCCCACACAGCAGTGGTGCAGACTGGATACCACCAAGGGACAAGACGTTTGGGAAAGTGGCCAGAAGTTTTAGGGACAGAGTTGAGAGCAGCAGAGTGGAGCATAACAGGGAAATACGTTACAGCCTCGTCAATGCTATCAAAAGTGACCGGAGAGACCGGAGAAGTTAGCTCTCTAAAAAACTGCTTGTCAGCCTTCTCTAATCTCCAACTAGGAAGACGAGACTGCGGTTCGTACCTGTTACTTTCCAAGAGTATAGGGAAGTGGTCAATACCATATATATCGGGCAATATACTCTAAGCAAAATCCAACAGATCACTGGGTTAGCAGAGGGAAATGTCAATGGCAGTAAAAGTCCCAGTAGGGCTATTAAAATTTGACACATCTCCCGTATTTAAAACCCATAATCCCTCATCCTCAATAAAAAAGTCAATAAAACACACCTGGGATTGACCGAACTGTCACCGCACAGAGAATGATGACCATTAAAATCACCCAATAAAATAAAGGGGGAGGGAAGGTCCCGTACCAGACGGTTGAGATCACCCCTCTCAACTGCAACACTGGGAGGAAGGTATAGACTGCACACAGTGTAGGGGCGGTCCATAAAAACCTTAACTACAACAGCCTGGAGCGGAGTATCAAGCTTAATGCTCGTGCATGGAACATTATTATTATTATTATTGAAATAGACCAGAGACACAAAACTGGGAGAGAATGCAAGCACTCTATCCATCTGAGGATTCCAGCCCCATGAATCCAACCTGAAGAAAAGAAGACAGCTTAGTGAAAGAAAGATGAGCAGTTAGCTTATTAAACACAATTACCCCTACTCTTGAAGCTAGCAAGTCCTACACCATCAAAGACAGATTCACCACGGCCATTCCGCAGAGACACCAACCTAGGGACAAACGATCTACTGTACTGACAGGTTCCACAGCGTGGCAATACGTAAGCAAACCTATGGGAGGCCAATGCACCACGAGTGACACGAGCTGGAACATACAGAGGTGGCAGGGACGAGTTACGAGGATGCAGCACATTACTTCTGATCTTGAGAATCATGCAATATGTTGCAACAAAGCGACGGTGACTCAGATTACAATCAACTGAAATGCCGGTAAGAAAATTTGCATTACAAACAATCCTATCCAGCAACTTGAGATGGCAGTCATCTGCTGAACATCATACTGGAGAACGGTATTCCAACAGAGGCAACACAAAAGAGTTAAGACCCCGCAGTAACAATGAGTGATCTCCGAACACACACCAAGCTCTATGCATTATACCCAACTTTTGGGAGACAGACCTTGAGATTGACTGAACACTATGGTAAGTAGCCTAAATGCTACAATAAATGCTAAGCCACAGTGCATACTTACATCTTTAGGATCAGGAGTACCCCTACTGACATACCGGTTGTGCAGCAGAAGACAAGCACTTATAATCTTTGCAGATTTCAAAGGAGTGTACTGCAATTCTCCACCAGAACGAAGAATACATATGTTGGATACCATTGGGTGGCTCAGTGTTACAACGGGTTAAGCACCAACTACCCTGAAATTCAGTTTTTAATAGGAATTACTTCTACAGTTCCTCTTCTATCTAATGAACAAATGGATATCACCTTGCATGTATACATCTCTAGAACGTCTGAAATACAACCGAGTGACAAGTCAAGAGTCAGTCAACAGTCAACAGTCCGTCAGATGTTGCCACTGCTTGCTAATTAGTATTATTGTACTTCGTGCTTTACATGATTATTTTCTTAGGCGTTGGGAATGCTTGCTAGAGAGTTTAAAAACATTAATGTACATTTTTATTGCAAAAAACAACTTGTAAATCCATACAGTTATCACAAATCGTGGATAAAAGATAAAAGAGAGGAAACACATAAACAGCGAGCGATGCCAGCCCAGCCGGACCAGCCCAAACTCTAGTAGTGCATTTTAAAAATGTCTCATTTATTTAATGTTTATACTGTGTCTCACTGTATTATAAGGAAACTGTTAGTACTTCAATATTTCTTAGTAAAATTATGACAATACATCGAATAAGATACATAATTAATTAAAGCGAATTATAATATTTGTGAACTCACAAATTGCTGGTAGGTGTAGGTCGAGTGACTCGAGTCATGCCTGGTTCATATTACCCCTTATATACGGATCCGACATCCCTCAATGACGTCACGAACGGCAGTGTATATGTGAACCGGGGCCTTCTACCATCCTTTGCAAGACAGCCAACGTTGAATGGAACGGATCCAGCAAAAATGAACTCAAGTCATCTTTTACGGAAGCACGGCGGCGGTGGTGTCCGTCTATAATGTTGTTGACTTTTGAAGTATTTGTGCGCAAATAAAGGTATAAATTTATTCAAATAATATAATGTTTAGACTGTATTTGTTAAATGCACGTCAATTTATGTGAAGATAAAAATATTTTTGATTGGTTATAAAAGCACGGTACCGCCGCATACCTTAGTTGTAAACAAAACTTGAATCAGACAAGCCACAGTAGTTATAGTTTAATTTCACAATTATTCCTGTTCATGGACATCTCCTTTTACATTCATCTACATTTGACATTAATACAAGCATTGCTCTGTTTGTGTGGAGCCTTTTTAGGGTAAAAGAACGTCAAAATAGACTGGCAGCCTTTCAAAAATAATTTCAACATATAAAAACAGAGAATAATAATGCCTTAACACAGTGGTTCTCAAACTGGGTGCCACGGCAGCCTTGGTATTCATGATGAATATTATTATTCTTGTGAATATTCTGCTGATGCTTGCTTGTGTTGGACCTGAAATAATCGTTATTTATTCAATATGTATATTTGTTGCATTAGAAAAAATATTATAGTATTGTTTGGTTAGGTTTTTAAACTGTAACAATACAATTTGTGTTGAAATTATTTGACTGCAAACCTATGCTGCCTAGAAAACTACAGAATGTACAATATTAAATTGTAATAGAGTAGTACAGGTATTGAAATATTATAGTGGATTGTTTATGCACTCCAAACATTGTTCACAAAAGATTTTATTTATGCAAAAAAGTACAGTATTATACAGCACTGTATAGCCTATATTCATCGTGCTTACAGTTATTGATGACACGACAAGCAATAATGAAAACACGTTACAAAGTACAATAGAACCCAAATCTAAGTATATACTTAAATTTGGAATAGAACAATTTTGTATTTAACAATTTACGAAAGCAAATATTGTGATATACTGTACTTATCTTATATGGTATTTGCTTATGCAAATTGCTGAAATGGACAAATTGAAATACAGTATTTAATAAAAAAATAAAAAATATGTTACTGGTCATACTTAGGTACGGTATATATTTCATATACGGTACAGTATATATATTAATATTTTTTACTTCATTTGATATATAAATAAATTATGTTAAGGAAGTCCGAGGGCAATACATTGAGAACATATCTCCCGATAGGCTACAGTAATTTGGGAAGAGGTAACCAAGAGCCTAAATTTTGAAGAAGAAAAAAAAAAAAAAAAACTTCTGCACTTTAATTTACTCACCATTTGTTTCTCCAATTACATGCTGAATAGAGCCACAGGCATACACTCTCAAGGCAATCAACAGCTGGGTATGTGGTAGTATGGCATTTCCTCGCCTTGTTCTTCTCCTCAGCAGGGGTGAGATTCATCTATGAGCTGCATGAGGTCATGCCAAGGAAAGCGGTAGTGCATTATCAGGTCGTTGTCACTGAGAGCTAGATGGTCCAGACGGTCTCGAAAGCACCTCTCTCTCCTCAAAGACTTTGCTTCCAAGTCAGCCAAGATGTACTCCAATGTAACTACATGGTGAAGGTCACCTCACTTGCTTAGTCTTCTGACGGGCAGTGTGAGACC
Organism: Petrolisthes cinctipes; assembly: GCA_033782935.1. Lineage (NCBI taxonomy): Eukaryota > Metazoa > Arthropoda > Malacostraca > Decapoda > Porcellanidae > Petrolisthes > Petrolisthes cinctipes. The sequence goes on from JAWQEG010000033.1 coordinate 3,303,245, forward strand.
GGTCAGTGACGGCGGTCACTGATGTAGGCAACAGTACGAGCAGTACTTGAAATGTTGTGTAGCATGGTTTTCGCTGTTTAACGGCACTTTGTTTACTTCTTGCCATCTTTAAATGTATATTGATATCAATTTCCCTTGCAATCAATGAGAAATATTCACTAAATATGATGATATTCGAGCCTTATATAGTGAAGTGACTGACGTCGCTAACCCGCCCGTGACGTAACCATTTTGCTTTTGGGATTGTGTCGGCAGCGGCCGACGTCGCTAACGCGAGTTACCGACGTTGTAAAGTTTCTTGGATCCGGCCCCAGTTCTCTAAATATTTAACGCAGAAAAGTGACGTCTGAGTAAATTGTTTGACTAAATGAAGAGATAAAGCACACTAATTATTGAATATCGCCATAGTGTAAGTAAATAGCTAGAATTATATATCACCTTTGTTATGAGAGGGAGATTGGAGAAAAATGGGAATGGCTCTCTGATTATAAAAAAATAAATAAAGCAATAAATATTAATAAACCTCTCTTACAACAATCCAGGTTCTATAATACTTGGTGTAAAGCCAAACACTAAGTAAAAACAAATAACAATTAATATTAATGCTAAGTAGTAGAACAAACACAATACAATAAGTGAAAATTGAATCAGGTATTCCCGTATTATACCTTAAAGAACAAATTTCTCACTCGGCACTTGATAAATGCACAGTATAATAATAAAATTCATTTTATATGGCGGGCTCAGCTGGTCACACAGAACACAGTAAGAAATAGCACTGGTAAATCACAATAAGGAATGACACAGCAATAATAATAATTATGCAATATTAATAATCAAATACACCACTGATAACAATAATTCACGTAGTAACATAATAATTATAATGATGAGACTTCACTTAATTACTCAACAGTTAAGTTCTGAGTTATGACAGAGTTAAACACTTTACTTTAATACTGGCAGAAATTCCTTGGTTACTTTGCTCACTTAAATATGATTAGATTGACTTGAATGATTTCATACACTAAAATATATGCAAGGAGAAAATAGAGAATAGTACTTAAATAAACAGGATATGTACAGCTCCTGACAGATCAAGGGTCTACACTTCTTCTACCAGCGACTTGGTTTGGGCCTGGTCAGATCTGGTAACAGTTGCAGGTGGAGGGAGGGGGGATGTTAGTGGGAGAGGAGGAGAGAAATGTGGGCGGAGCTATATAGGAGGGTAACGAATGATCAGGTAGAGAAGCCGCGTGTCAGGAGGAATGAATGAAGCATACACTGTGAACGGTATCGAATCACCAACAGTTTAAAGCAGGGTTCTTCAATCTTTTTCAGTCGTGACCCAGTTTTTACTATGACATCATTCTCGCGACCCATACAGAAAGATCTTTTACAAATGATCAGAATTATCAACTTAAAAAAATACAAGGCCAGACGCTGAAACATAATATTTATGATTAAAAGGCATTCTAACCAGAATTATAAACACTGCCTCACCTACCCTCCCTCTCTCTCTCACACACTCATTCAAGAAGGCTAATATTTGTGCAATGATTTTGTTTTATTTACAATTAAATATATGAATATTCGATTATAAAAATATGTTAGGTGGATTCATGTATGAACTTCATATTTATTTTATTGTCACGAATATTATTATTCTATTTTATTCATATATTTATTTTTGTGAGCCTGCGACGCAGTTTGGAGGAATTCGGGACCCGTAATTTGAAGAACCCTGGTTTAAAGAAGTGCATACTGCATTAACGTAAGTGGATATAGAAGAGAAGAAATGTGATGATTTGAGGCGAGGGTGAGGGGGAAGAGGGTAAGGAAAATGAAGGTGATTAGTTGAAAAGTAATAACAAACAAATATAATTAGAATATCTGTTACACTATGTCCTTTAAATAGAGGAACTGTCTTTTGTTCACCATCGTAGTGGGATAGACTACTGAATATATATTATCCTTTGGATATTAGACAGCTATCCCTGTATTCCTTTTATCTCTCGTGCTTACCCCGTAGGGGAGTATTGCCTGTAATGATGTGGGCAATACTTTAAGGGATTTGGCGCCCCTTCATCCCCAGCCACTAGCTTTTAGTTCTTCAACTATCCCTCTTTTCTTTCTATTTCCTTCCTGCTTACTGTCTCATCACTCTATCACCGTTTTCTGGCGCTATATGACCTCGCTGTTGCGGCGCCTAATATCAATCAATCAATCAACCTCTACATTTTGAGAACCAAAATACGATCAACAACATAATCTCAGCCGCTGTTTTTCGAATCATATAATTGGACTATAAGTGATAAGGGAGAAAGGCCTATGTCATTAAAACTGTTTAAGAACGAATGAGAAGTTTAAAAATATGAGAAAGAAAAGATAAACGGTAGGAAAGGAGGGAAGGTCAAGCGAGAGAGGGATTAGACAGTAGGGAGGATGTGTAAGGTTGCCAGTTACTTGAGAGATACTGTAATATATATAGCCTATGCATAAAATTAGACCAAGTTTATTGAAAACGCCATATAGCGGCGCCTATTCAAGTTTAACATTGATTATTTTTAAGGAAATGCATGTTTAGAAGAAAAAATCCTGGTAAATAGCTTAATGAATTTGTTGACAAATATGATTATTAAAAAAGTTAGAAAATTAAACCGTCGTCTGCAAAAAAAAAAAAAAAAAAAAAAAAAAAAAAAAAAAAAAGCAGCTGGGCTTGGGATGTGATAAATAGGGTGGACTACAAGCACGAGGGATTTGATTGATATTAGGTGGCGCAACAGCGAGGTCAATTAGCACCAGGAAAAGGTGATAGAGATTTGTGACAGCAAGCAAGAAGGAAATAGGAAGATAGGAGGGCCAGTTGAAGAAATGTAAGCTAGTGGCTGGGGCCGAAGGGGCGCCAAAACCCGTAAAGTATTGCCCACATCATTACAGGCAATACTCCCTTACGGGTTAAGCACGAGGGATAAAAGGAATACAGGGATAGCTGTCTAATATCCAAAGGATAATATATATTCAGTAGTCTATCCCACTACGATGGTGAACAAAAGACAGTGCCTTTATTTAAAGGGCATAATGTAACAGATATTCTAATTATATTTGTTTGTTATTACTTTTCAACTAATCACCTTTATTTTTCTTACCCTCTTCCCCCTCACCCTCGCCTCAAATCATCACATTTCTTCTCTTCTATATCCACTTACGTTAATGCAGTATGCACTTCTTTAAACCAGGGTTCTACAAATTACGGGTACCGAATTCCTCCAAACTGCGTCGCAGGCTCACAAAAATAAATTCATGAATAAAATAGAATAATAATATTCGTGACAATAAAATAAATATGAAGTTCATACATGAATCCACCTAACATATTTTTATAATCGAATATTCATATATTTAATTGTAAATAAAACAAAATCATTGCACAAATACTAGCCTTCTTGAATGAGTGTGTGAGAAAGAGAGGGAGGGTATCACCTGGTGAGGCAGTGTTTATAATTCTGGTTAGAATGCCTTTTAATCATTAATATTATGTTTCAGCGTCTGGCCTTGTAATTTCTTAGGTTGATAATTTTGATCATTTGTAAAATATCTTTCTGTATGGGTCGCGAGAATGAAGTCATAGTAAAAACTGGGTCACGACTGAAAAAGATTGAAGAACCCTGCTTTAAACTGTTGGTGATTCGATACCGTTCACAGTGTATGCTTCATTCCACGGTCGAGACCGTGCTTCATTCATTCCTCCTGACACACGGCGTGACGGCTTCTCTACCTGATCATTCGTTACCCTCCTATATAGCTCCGCCCACATTTCTCTCCTCCTCTCCCACTAACAACCCTCCTCCCTCCACCTGCAACTGTTGCCAGATCCGACCAGGCCCAAACCAAGTCGCTGGTGGATGGGGTGTGGACCATTGATCTGTCCGGAGCTGTACAGTCGGCGGCAATAGTCCTGTCGCCTCACTTGCTTCACAGAGGCACGCGATTTTCATAGACTCGAGATTATTAGGTGTAGAAAACGTGTGTATTTCTCGAGTCTATGAACACAGTGCGTCTCGGTGAAGCAGGTAAGGCGACACGACTTCTGCCGCCGACTGTACACTCGCGCACCACAATCTCTAGCCCACCTGAGTTTGGGGCGGCGATATGGCTCGGATCCTTTCTGGACGACAGCCCACTGAAACTATCACAAGGTCAGACCCGCACCAACAGAAATGATTCGAAAAATTGAAAAGGGGTCTGACTCACTGTGTCATGTAAATCTTATATACAACTCTTTCTGTGGTTATACTATACAGTAGTATTTTGGCTGCGAAAATCAATATATTTCATTACTGAATTTTAATTCCTCAAATATTTGCATGAAAGAGGGACACAAAAGAATATACCAATAAGCTTTCAAGAATTACAATTAATTAAAACGAAGCACTTCCATACCACCCAGTGAACACACAGGTATTCAGTGTGTGTGTGTGTGTGTGTGTGTGTAGCCTACTGTAACATCAAGATTCTTCCTCAAAAATGGTTTCCTTAACGTGATTAATCTTATGTATTTTGTTAAATTATCTAGAACGAAAATATTTTTTTTTTTTGTGTGAAAGTTCATTTTGATGATAGTGACTCGTCCTGAAGCTCAGTGTTTTCCTCAAACTCATTCTTCATTCTTTCAGTCATTCTGCCGTGTATGATCTGATTATAATGGCGTTGCTTTTCAGATATCATTTATTACTTCACATTAAATAATTTTTTTTACATCAATATGCAGTAATTACAGTCGCCTATGTATCCATGCTTAGGCTGACTAACATTAAGAAAACAGTCTCGCTCCAGAACTGGTGAGTGTGGACGTAATCGTGGCGCTCTGCCTTCATTCTTGTTTGTGTTATTGTTTGGGTTGTTTTTTGTGCTTTTGTTTGTGTGTTTCTTGTATAGTTTGTGAGTTCTTGTTTGTGTGTTGTTGTTTCTGTGGTGTTGCTGGTGTTGTTTGTCTGTTGTGGTTCTGTGTATCAGGCTTTCCCTGGCCTGATGGAAAGCGCGGATTCCTGCTTGGAGGCCGACTTAGCAATGTCGGAGGAAGACGAGTCTCCAATTGAGGATCACTGGCCTGAGCTGCCTTCTCGCAACCCTCCCCCCTCTCCTCGGTCACTCCGCAGCTCAGGTTGCAGCCTTCCACCTCCTCAACCTCTACCAAGCGACCCGTTGATGCCTCATCCGACTCCACGCAGGATTCCGATGGTGTGGACTGTTTGCCTCCAGCTGCCAAGACGGCAAAGGGTGCATGAGCTGTGCATGACATACCTTCTCTGCCTCACCCTGGTGTTTCTTCCTTGTATACCAACTCCTTGCCCTCGTCCAACCTTCCTGCTTTTGCCCTGAGAGATGCCTATGTCAAGCTCTCCTTCTCTGGGAACCCATCTACGGACACAAAGCTGCGTTGGTTGTCTGATGTCAACAGGGCCTTCCTGCTGCAGCATGAACTAGCTGAATGTCAAGATGGCTGCTGTCACCTTCCGGTTTGTCTACATCTCTAGGAAGCGTCAGGACATCATTGATAGAGTCAAGGCTGGTGAATTTTTATCTCTGCCTCTCATTCTTGAAGACTCACCCGAGAGGCCTCGTAAGTTCCCCAGCTACATCCTCACCCGTTTTCCTATTGATGTTGACCCAAAACTTGCCAAAGGATACTTTGGTGTGTACTCTACCCATCGTTTTTTCCAAGATGGCTTCCCCATTTGCCGTATTGATGTTGTCTGGAGTCAACCCGATCCACCTCCAAATGAGATTTCCTTTGATTTCCTCCCTTGTCTTCCACCGTGTGAGGTGAGGAAACTTCATAATGACCAGCCATAGTGCTACAGGTGCTGGGGAGTTGGGCTTATCTCCCGGTACTGTTCTGGCAGGCCGAAGTGTGCATGGTGTGCCGCCGACCATGATTCCAAGACATGTCCTGTCAGGGGTGAACCATCACGTCCTGCTGCCTCCACCTCTGAGCCTTCACCTCCTGAGGATACGTTTCGATGGAAGTCTCCACGATGCCTTCAGCCTGGGGTTAATGTGTGGCATGGATGTACTCGACATCAAGTCCAGGCTCGTGTCTCTACTATTGCTTCGCCTTCACCACCACCACCACCACCACCTCCCCAGTCTGCTCCTCCTACCAGCCCTGCCTCGCCTCCAGACCTGGCCCTCCACAAGTCTGTTGCTACCCTCATGGCACGATGTACGGCTCTCATGAACCGCTTTTCTGCCCTTGAAGCCAGGATTGATGGGCTGGTTGCCACTCAGGCTGCCAATGACTCCAAACTCTCCACCTTGGACGAGGCTCAGCAGGCCATCATCTCAACTGTCACTATCCTTACCAAAAAGATGGATACTGTTGCATCTCGCCTTGAAAAGCTTTTCGAGTCAGTCCCTTCTCCTGGTCCATCTTCTTCTCCAGGTCGCTCATCTGCCCCCACTCACCGGACTTCTACCTCCAAATACAGAGTTCGCTAATGATTGCTGGCTGGATGTCATCTCCTGGAATGTATGTGGTATCACCAGTTATGCTAACCTCACTCAACTCAAGGCCTATATTTTCCGTCATCATCCCAGTGTTATATTTCTCCAGAAAGCATTTCCAGGACGGCCGCTCACTGCTGGGCAAGCTCCTCCCCTCTCAGGTTATGTGCCATATGTTCATCTGGTAAGGAATGGTCTCCTGACTTACATACATAGCACCTTGTCACATTGCCTTCTCCGTACCTCCACTGATCATGACATGACCTTTCAGCTATTTGAGGTTCTACCTGGGTATGGAGTACTCCAACTATGTAATGTCTATTCTGCCCCAGCTAAACTCACTCTTGAGGCTCTTCCTTCTCCAACAGTGTGTGGTATGGTGTATATGGGAGATTTTAATGCTCGGCATTTTGATTTGGGTGATGGTTCTGGCTCTATTAATCGTAATGGTGTTCGTCTCCTTTCATACATCCGCAAGCATCATCTGACAAGCTGGGACACTGGCGGTGACACTCATTGCCGGGGAGGTACTCTGGATTACATCCTCTCGTCTGGCCTGATAGCATCTCAGGTCCAGTGCTCCTCCCTGCCAGACTTATTCTCTGATCACATCGCTCTTCAGTTTCATTATTCTCTACCTGCTGGGTCAAGTCCTTCAGCCACTCGTTTGCGTATTGCTGTGCTCCCTAAATATTGCCCAACTCACATCTTATTTATGGCCCATGTATTCCCTACATTTGACATATCATCAGCTGAACAGTTGTACTCTGATCTTGTATCTGCTACTCATGACTTTTATAGGCTATACGTTTCCCGGCCACACCTCCAGCATCGCCATACTGCCCACTCCTGGACGCTGGATGCACGTATACAGGAGGCAAAGGAGGAGGCTGAACGTGATGGCCTATTGTTTCAAGCCAACCCAACCCCTGACCCTCTCCATCGTTACCAGATATCTAGAGATGCTTTAGTCGCTCGCCCTGCAGGAGTGTGCTCACACTGAGTCTTGGCAGTGGTTCACGGACAGCATCAACCAGCAAACAAGTGTGGCTTCTATGTGGCACCTCATCTGTCGGGTTGTTAAAAAGACACCGGCCAATGCTCTTTATCACACTCCCGCCGACTATGCCCAACCACTTGTCGATGCCTGGTCAGAACAATCTACCCCAGCCAGTCTACCCATCCACATACAAGATGCAATTGTTTCCCGTGCTGCTGTCCATCGGCGACGTCTAATGTCTGCTCTGATACAAGATGATGACGATGATGCAGAGGAGATAACTGAGGAGGAGTTGTGCCATGCTCTCACTCGGGGTAGAGCTTCTACCCCTTGTGATGATGGTATTACTTATGCTGTGCTGTGCCTACTTCAACAAGTTCCTGGGAACCCTCTACTTCGACTGTACAATCTTTGTCTTCGTGATGGTTGTGTACCACGAGCCTGGACTAGTAGCACAATAATACCCATCCCTAAGCCCGGCACTGCGAAGTTCAGGCCTATTTCCCTTACTTCCTGTTTTTGTAAGGTTATGGAGAGAATCTTACTCAATCGTCTCATGTACAGACTGCAGGATCGCCTTTCTCCATGGCTGTTTGACTTCCTTCCCCAGCGGAGCACACATTACTGCTTAATCGACATGTACCATCGCCTTTCCAGGGACAGTGTGGTGGCCTTCATTGACCTTCGAAGTGCCTTCGATGTTGCTAATAGAGATGTCATTTTGAATCAACTGGTTTACTTTGGGATAAAGGGTCATCTACTACGGTGGATTTGGGGCTACCTGAGTAACAGGACCTCCCGTGTGTTTTTCAGTGGTGCACCCAGTCCTTTGTGCAGTTTTAATCTTGGTACGCCTCAAGGGGGTGTTCTCAGCCAATTGTTATTTAATATTTTGATGCATCGGTTGCTCACTTCTCTCCCTGATATTCCTGGAACTACAATTACGTTTTATGCTGATGATACCTGTGTTCATTCTACCTCACCAAGGGATCTCCAGCGGTTTCTTGACTCCTTCTATGTGGCCTCCTCTTACTGTGGCATTATTGTCTCCCCAGATAAAAGCAGAATATTCACCTGCCGCCTTCCTCAAGCTTGGCCAGTGTTCACCATTGGAGGGACTGTCATTTCCAAGTGTTCCCAGTACCGCTACCTGGGCGCGCTAGTCAATATTTGGCCAATTGTCCCTGCCAGACCTCAAGACCATTCCATTGTCCAGGACTTATTGGGTCGTCTCCAGCGCCGACTTACACCACTTCAATGGCTCACTAACAATTCCTCGGGCATCTCCATCCCTTTAGCCAGGACCATCTATATTGCTTTTATCCGTTCAGTTGTTGATTACCTGTCCCTTGCTTTGATTCAACTTTAGAAAATTTTCAGAATAGAGCAATGAGAATAATTCTCGACTGTCCAATGTCGACCAGGATAGTGAACATGCAGCGTGAGTTGCGTCTTCCCCCATTAATCGAGAGAATTTATTGTAATGTTACTTGCTTCACTGTCAAGTGCCTCCATTTCCCACATCTTTCACCTCATTTAGTCAAGACTTCTCTTAGACCAAACTCCCCTATCCCTCCCATACTGCCTGCTGGACGTACTCTTATAAGGTCTGTTTCCTCTATGCTCCGTAGTCTTAATATAGATATAATGGTTGAAGACCTCCCCCCAGGGCCCCCTCCATGGATGCTACCAACACCAGATTTGAGCTTCACACCTACTTCCAAGTCGGAACTGCCTTCTCTACAGTGGCAGTTGGCTCTGGAACACATAGAAACAGTGACGTCCTCCATCACAGATCCATACTGCCTCTACACTAATGGCTCATTGCAGGTGGATGGTACAGCAGGTTGTGCCGTTTTTTCGCCTGACCTGGAGTCACCTCCAGGGGGCTGGGTTGGCTGTCGTCTCTGTAACCACTCTAGCTCAATATTGTGTGAACTATTTGCCATTCTGGATGCTGTTAGTGTTGTTTGTCAACGTGGAATGAATGTTGCCATTTTTTGTGACTCCAAACCTGCCCTTCATTCTCTCTCTAGTGTTCAGCTCACACACTCTACTGTTATTCAGCAGATTTTATCGTTTTTGGCCTTATTGTGTCATCGTAACTTGACTGTCAAATTTTTATTGGTGCCATCCCATGTAGGTTTACGTCACAATGGTACAGTTGACAGACTCGCAGGGGAAGACTGTCATCTGCCTCCTCGTGGTGTTGGACGTCCTCTATCCCTGACATGTTACCTTTCTAGAGTTCGCTCCGCCGCTCTCCTCCCTGTACGACGACGTATGGATGCAGAGAGGCCCTTAAGCATCTCCATCACCCATTATGAGTCTGTCTGCCTTCACAATATTCCTACCGCCGTCGAGTCATCTTGGTTCGGAGGCACAATGTAGTCTCTGCTCGTTTGAGGCTTGGCTACACGCCACTGTGGCAGGTTGCTGGGATGCAGGGTGAGCCTCCCTTCACTGAGTGTCGCTTGTGTCGAGCACCTTGTGCTAACACTATAAAGCAGCATTGCCTGGCCTGCCCCACTGTCCGACACTTGCTGCCCCGGGGCCTGCCACTTGATGTGGTTTGTCGACACCTGCTGAACCATCAGGTTCTGGAGGAACTTCTGGTGCGCCACCCTCGTTTTGGTGGATTTAAGTAGGTCATGAAGTTAATATTTGCCTGTATGCTTGTGCTTCATTCTGTTATGTTTTCGTGATGTGTGTTTGTGTGCGTGTGTGTGTGTGTGTAGTCATTGGATTCTCATGAGTCCCGCCTACTCTTGTGTACTGTTTTCTGCCTGTTGACTGACGCTACGGCGCAATGAATTAAAAAAAAAAAAAAAACATTAACAAAAGTAAGGTGAGAATAACATGAAAATGAACAAGAAGAATATTGCGTGTGTGACCCCGAAACACCAGCAGTGTGTCTCCTCTTTGTATAAAAAGATGGAATTATTGTAAGATAATATTGAGAACGTATAAAATGTCAGTTGATTAATGTGTAGGAAATTGTTGTTTGTTATAGCCCTATACTGTATATGTTTTAAATTGTGTTTGGTCATCCTTATATTATTGGTCACTATGTTGCGGTGGAACCATCATTATTTTTAGCCACTGAGCTTAGACGGCCACATAGGTGAACAGATATTGTCATATGATTTTTTTTCTCTCTTTCTCTCTCTTAATATAGACACACACGCTTGTGTGAGCCGAATAAACCTCTGAGTTCACTTGCTAATTTGAGGTGTGTTGTTTAGTTGGTGATTTCATGAATCCTCTGGCAATATTCTTTCGTGTGCTAGTTCATTATAAATTATGGGGATAGTATATTACAATAATTATATACATAAATGTCATTCACAGAGCCAAAATGTGATTGCGTAGCCTTAACAAACAATCAATTATACATGTCAAACAGGGAGTCAAGCTTGTATCGGTTCGAAACGTATGTTCGTGCTTGTGTGGCATCTTAATCGTTTGAGTGGGCTGCTGTCCAGAAAGGATCCGGGGACGGTTGAACGAAAAACCTTAGCGGAGTGACCGTTAAGGTAACCTTAGGCAGTTTCGCTAAGGGGATGGTAAGGTTGCTGCTATGGTTGTATGCTCTATTGGCCTTAACATCAACCTTAGTGTTCCCTTAGGTGATCGTAGCAGTCGGTCATGTTTGTTTCGTTCCATTCCATTCCGACTATTGACCACCAGCTGACATTCTCTGCGCCAATGAGAGGGCAGCTTCATAGACAAGTTAGGCTACATAAGCCAATCAGAAGTCAGTTGGGATGACAGCTTATCACAGAAAACAAACAAATGACTCATTTTCATTTCGTGAAGTGGGAGGTGAACATTATGTGAGATTTCTTGAATATAGAAGTGTTTATTTTGGCATTTAATTACTTAATATGGGAGAAGAGCCTCCTACTAAGCGCGCAAGACGTGCAAATTATACTGCAGCTGATGAAGAACTCATGATTATGATAACTGAATGGAAAGAAAGAGAACACATTTTCTGGTGGCTACCATTCGTCCACATCACACCAGAAGACATGTTGATTTAGTATGTAAGTGTAAAAGCGCGATTTTTGTCCCCTTACTTTAATATTACTATTTTTACTCTACTCTTGGAGGGAAACGAAATCCCACTGCTTTTAACAAAACAAAAAAAACACCAGTGTTGCTACTACTCTATCCTATAGCTGTATCAACTTGGTCTGGAAAAAAAAAACAAGATACCGATGAGGAACAGGACTTGCCTTGCGAATACCAAAAATAAATCATACAAAGGACAAGTCCAGCTCCTTTCCAGTACTGGGTAAACGCTGCCACCACCAGACCAAAGTTGATCAGAGGAACCAAGTGAGCACACACCGGAAGGGTAGCGTAGCGTTAGCTTATTTAGGCGCGTGAGTAAGCAACCCAGCCTCCAATTTTAACGGGGGTACGATCAGTGTTGTGAATTGAGAACTAACATCTATATAGGAACACAGTCTATTTGTTATATCGGTGACAGAAATACTCAACTAATTATAAACCCGTTTATTTTATAAAAGTATGGCACGAGTACATTTAAATAATACAATAATAATTTCTGTTTCCCCCTCCCTTGTTAATATCTCCTACTCTGTTCTGTCAACTAGGACAGGAACAATTCCGTGTCTCGCTAGTTGACAGAGCTAACACACATAAATAAAAAAATAAACAATTATTACTATTAAATATCCCCCCTCCCTTAATACAGTTCCTACTCCCTTTTCTGTCTACTAGGACAGGAACAATTCCGTGTCTCGCTAGTGACAGAGCTAAGTACATATAAAAAATTCAAATCCTAATCTCAATACTATAATAATGAAAAAATATAAAATTGCCAGCAAATGTTCTTAATCTTTTGGTACCACGTGGGTCACTATACACCAAGGGAGATCGCTAATAATGGCTGTCACCCCATCAGACGAGAAATGACCGTGAGAAAAAAAACATACATTAATTACTATGTCTGGATGTGAACACACAATATTCTTTAGTTATATAAATCCCATCACTGGACTAAGTGATTCGCCACTCACTATATTCACAATACAATATATATGATGAGAGCGAGTTTGAGCTCTTACCTATCACCCCAGCAGACGAGAAATGAGAAGGAAAAACTGAAGGCTACTCCCTCTTCCCTTCTCCTTTAAGCAAAGTAGTGACCAAACATTTCATTTTCTGGCAATTCCATCAGTTCCACCCTTCCTGGTGTATATAGTTACATAACATGATTTACACATATTATTGTGCTCAAATACATTGCCTTCTTCCTCAGTTAAAGTATATTACTGCAGTTTACATATTCAAGGCATGTATTGTTCCGCCAACAAGAAAATGTACTGTCCCGACTTTAGACCATAACTAATCTACTTAATTTTCTAAGTAAGTTACAATTAAATTGCAGGTAACAGCATAGGAATGTTAGCTTCGTAATTATACATTATAATTATAAATGCAGGTTATTCCCTGTATCCAATTAATTATTTTACATTCACCTCTTAAATCACCACGTATTTCTCTATCCCTATCAATCTACCCAAGTTTCAATTATTCCTCTATTTCACCTATTTACCTAACTATAATAACTATTTCTATTAATCATCTATAACCTCTAACTATAAACATATTCGTACTTTTTCTCATATTAGTATTTTTAGAAACCCACCACCGAGATTATTCGTCAGGGATAATCTCAGCCTGGCTACTCCCTACAATCTTACACTAAAAGCCTATTCTAATACCCGTAAATATTCTAAATAACAATACATATAAAAATAGGGGTGTTACATAGGCTATTGGGTCATTTGTTTCCTAGCATAGTTTGGAGGATTAAGAAACTTCGAATTTGCCGACTTCATAACAGGGAGGCTAGCTATTACAACCAGAGTATGCTGAGATTTCTGACCACCTTAATTCCTCTCTTACTGTCTACTTTTCTTCTCTATTTATGTGAAGGTTGTAGTTGTGGTAGTAGTGAATGTGGTGGTGATGATTCCCGTTTAGATTATTTTCCAAACTTACCATTACCTGTGGAATGTTTGTTGTTGTGGTAGGACAATGGTGGTAGTTGTAGTAGATCAATACAGTGTCGGAACATGTAAAATAAATAATTATGGTGAGAAAAGAGCATCTATTCAAGGATATAATTTAAAAATAATAACAAATAAAAGCATTTATAACCTATGAGATTTTTCTGTCTTTTATAGTATAACTTGGTTATTAAAAATTTGCTTATTAGTAAAGATTAGCACAGCAGTACAATAATACCAAAATTGATGTGCACAGCGTACCATAATTTTGAGGAAAGTACCATAATTTTGAGGAAAGTACCATAATTTCGGCATTACTGTACGATAATTTGGGCAGGTCGGCAGCACAAAGCTCCACTACTCAACCCTACGGTCGTCTAAAGGGTGCTCTCGACCACCCTTAGCCGTAAGGTTAAAGATGGCTGCCACAATTGCTGCTAAGGTGTTTCGTGCATACCACCTTATAGTGAGTTAAGGGCAAAAATGGCGGCTAAGGTAACTTAACGGCCGCTAAGGTCTTTCGTGGATCCGCCCCCCGAGCCATACCTCCGGCCCAAACTCAGGTGGACCAGAGACTGTGGTGCGCGAGTGTACTGTACAGTCGCGAGCTGATGGGATGGAGACACGAGCACACTCATCATGGAGTCGCTTCTACCTGACGAGTTATGGGGGAGTGAGAGAGGAAGAAGGGAGGGTATGGAGGGGCTGGTGGAGGGAGAAATAACAAGAGAGACGTCAATAACCCTGGCTGTAGAGACGTTTTTCTCTATCCTGAGGATTTATTGTTGACTTTGGGCGAAGGGACTAATGGAGATGGAGTTCGCATTAATTAACAAACCTATATATGTATTGAATTTTAGCATTGTCATCATACTTTTAAGAGTAGGCTACTCTCATGTGTTGGCTAAGTATTGTTCGATATCAGCAGAACTGTAATGACATCAGATGGGATGCGTGTCTATAAAACTTGACTTACCGGTATTTAATGAAATCGATATACTCAATGGTAAATGTGTTTCCACAACAATTAATATTACACAAAATTATGAGAACCACAAGTATTCATAATTATGTGAAAAGAATATTCTGTGAAACGGAATGAGACAATCGAATCTCTCCTGCAGAATATAGGCTTATTTCTGGTGAAATGAGGGTTCGAGTCTTGTGAACCACAGTTCCCTATACACACAAAAAACACACACTACAGGAGATTGATCCCACACCTTGCAGCTTTCGCAAGCATACCAACTTAACACACGGGAAAAAAAAAAAACTTGTTCTACGTTACATATAGTGTATTATTGAATTACAAGTAAATTTATGCCAATAACAATGAAATCATTAACATGTAGACATAGTAGAATAAAGGTAGTTACTATTTGTGAAGCATATGATAATCAGTGGTGACAAACTTTGAGGTGTCAGTCTTCAAGGCAAAGTTAGTGAGATTCAAAAAGTTATTACATGTCCAACAAAGTGTTCTAGATACTATGGGTCGATTCCACAGTCGTTCGTTGTAGTTTGTAATCACGCAAACAAAAGAATGTTAGCCGTGTAAATTATTTATGGCTGAATTATTTAATAAATTTGGTGAATAAACTATACAGAGATCATCATTGTCTAACTGTTGGATAGATTTTGTGAATGTGGATACTCAGCTTTTGGAATATAATGAAGCCTTAAATTGTGGTTGGTTGGGAATCTAACAAACCAATACCACTGTGGAATTGACCCACAGTCATCCCCAACCACTATAATTTTTCCTTCCCGTCTCTCCCTCCCACCAGTGAATGCTTCGAATGAAACTTTCAGTGGATTGTGCGATAGTTTTATATCAGTCAGAAGTGGCAACACTCCACCAGCCCCTCCACAACCTCCCCCCATCTCTTCCTCTCTCTCTCTCTCTCTCCTCCACAACTCGTCAGGTAGAAACGACCCCATGACTGTACTGTACAACGGATGTAACCACAAGGCTCCTCTCTCTGCAGGCCAAAGTACACCACCAATCACTACCAAGTTACTCCAGTGTCTGATTATACGAGTCAAAACAGGGCCGTTTATGTACCAGGTACGGATTTTTTTTTTTTTATTAATTGCGCTGTAGCGTCAATCAACAGGCAGGCAACAATACATACGGGTAGGCAGGACTCATGAAAATCCAATAACTACAACCACACACACACACACATCACGAAAACATAACACAATGAACTACAAGCATACAGACAAATATTTACATTATGACCTACTTAAATCCACCAAAATGAGGGTGGCGTACCAGAGGTTCCTCTAAAACCTGGTGGTTCAGCAGGTGTCGACAAACCACATCAAGTGGCAGGCCCCGGGGCAGCACGTGTCGTACAGTGGGGCAGGCCAGGCAATAGTGCTCTTTAGTGTTAGCACGAGGCGCTCGACGCAAGCGACACTCAGTGAAGGGAGGCTCACCCTGCATCCCAGCAACCTGCCACGGTGGCCGGTAGCCAAGCCTCAAACGAGCCGAGACTACATTGTGCCTCCGAACCAAGAGGACTCGACGACGGTAGGAATATTTGTGACGGCAGACAGTCTCGTAATGGGTGATGGAGATGCTGAAGGGCCTCTTTGCATCCCTGCGTCGCCATAGATAAAATTTGCTGAATTACAGTAGAGTGTGTGGGCTGAACACTAGAGAGGGAATGAAGGGCAGGTTTGGAGTCACAAAAAATGGCAGCATTCACTCCATGTTGACAAACAAGACTAACAGCATCCAGAATGGCATACAGTTCACACAATGTTGAGCTAGACTGGTTATAGAGACCATATCGGTGTTATATTGGTGACGGAAATACTCAACTAATTATAAACCGTTTATTTTATAAAAGTATGGCACGAGTACAATTAAATAATACAATAATAATTTCTGTTTCCCCCTCCCTTGATAATATCTCCTACTCTGTTCTGTCAACTAGGACAGGAACAATTCCGTGTCTCGCTAGTTGACAGAGCTAACACACATAAATAAAAAAAATAAACAATTATTACTATGAAATTTCCCCCCTCCCTTAATACAGTTCCTACTCCCTTTTCTGTCTACTAGGACAGGAACAATTCCGTGTCACGCTAGTGACAGAGCTACCTACATATAAAAAAATCACATCCTAATCTCAATACTATAATAATGAAAAAATATAAAATTGCCAGCAAATGTTCTTAATCTTTTGGTACCACGTGGGTCACTATACACCAAGGGAGATCGCTAATAATGGCTGTCACCCCAGCAGACGAGAAGTGACCATGAGAAAAAAAACATACATTAATTACTATGTCTGGATGTGAACACACAATATTCTTTAGTTATTTAAATTCCATCACTGGACTAAGTGATTCGCCACTCACTATATTCACAATACAATATATATGATGAGAGCGAGTTTGAGCTCTTACCTATCACCCCAGCAGACGAGAAATGAGAAGGAAATACTGTACTGTCCCGACTTTAGACCTTAACTAATCTAATTAATTTTCTAAGTTACAATTAAATTGCAGGTAACAGCTTAGGAATGTTAGCTTCGTAATTATACATTATAATTATAAATGCAGGTTATTCCCTGTATCCAATTAATTATTTTACATTCACCTCTTAAATCACCACGTATTTCTCTATCCCTATCAATCTACCCAAGTTTCAATTATTCCTCTATTTCACCTATTTACCTAACTATAATAATTATTTCTATTATTCATCTATAACCTCTTAACTATAAACATTATTCGTACTTTTTCTCATATTAGTATTTTTAGAAGAAGCCCACCACCGAGATTATTCATCAGGGATAATCTCAGCCTGGCTACTCCCTACAATCTTACACTAAAAGCCTATTCTAATACCCGTAAATATTCTAAATAACAATACATATAAAAATAGGGGTGTTACACACGTCCCACCTTCCTTAGCTGGAACTTACAGTGAAAATTAATTTTATCTATTTCCCTTAAATTTTTAGTTCAATTCCCCCCATTTACTCTTTACATACATTCCTATTGTCACTATCACTAGACCTTACTGAACAACATTAGACACTATTCATCCAAACTTGTTAGTCAGTGTTGATAAACTGCAAACTTTTTCTCTTTCAGTCTGTAGACTGCATTTCCTTCCCGCAGGAAAGAATTCTCTACCCTACCTCACATTTTAAAATAGATAGATATTATTGACACATCGTCCCAGTCAGAATCCTTTGTCAAGTTCCGTAACCCCGGGAGAACTTCAATAAGGTTCTACCGTCACTAAACCCACCCGCGATTATCCCAAGCATGATCTGAGTTTTCATACATTCTATTCATTCATTCTGTTTTCATTCACTCCTCCATTCAAACCTCAGACTCTGCAAGGCATGATAACCCGGAATGCAGTAAGTCATACAAGGGCCCTGACAACGGCCCTGACTGTATACTGGAAGAGCCCTATGGAAATGGAGGGGTGTATATCTACTCCCCACCATCACCTCCTCTTCCCATTAAAACTAAGTGTCACTTAACACCCACAAATCCACACAAAAAAAAATTTATGAGCGGGTTTCCTAGCTCTTTTGATGAATGGTGCCCTCTTTTGACTTCAGGACATAGGGAACCATGACATTTTCCAACTTTTTTCTTTTCGACTTTTGCCCTATTTTTCTACTTTTAATTTTCAGTTATATTTTCTAATTTTTCCCCGTAAATGGGTCCTCTAATAGATACACCAATCCATTTCTTATCAATTCTACCACCTTACATGGGCCCTTCCATTTCTGGTTCAATTTGGCACAGGTACCTGGTATTATTGTTTCCTGTTTTACCCACACTAGTGCTCCTCGTTCTACCTTTTCATTTTTTCTATGCCTATTCGCTACCGCCCGATACCTCCTAAGTGATACCGTACTTGCTTCTTGTATAAGTTGTTTCATTCTCCCTGTGTTGTCAGTATCAGATGAAATATTTAGTAGTGGTGCTGTGATGTTGCGGGGCTGATGTCTCCCGAAGAATGCCACATAAGGCGTCACCCTGGTACTGCTGTGGACGGCTGAGTTCATCACAGATTGACATTCGGCCAGCATGGTAGACCAACGTTGTGGATAGCCCTCACACAGCTGGGCCAACACCGTCTTCAGGGTCCGGTGCATCCTCTCGATCATCCCGTTGAACTGGGGATGATAAGGCGTGGAGAATAGTAGTTCCACTTCATGCTGGTCTGCCCAAGTCCTCATTTCTTGGCCGGCCAGTAAACTCCCTGGCGTTGTCACACAGCAACGATCTAGGGCCGCCAAAGTCTGTAACAAACTGGGTGAGTCTAGCAACAATTCCTTTGGCGTGTTTACTTTTTAGGGGGTAAAACTTGGTGTACCTTGAAAAATGATCTATAATGGTTAGAATATATTTGTTACCATCTGCTCCAGAAGTCATATCAGTCAAATCTATGGCAATTCTTTCTAAGGGTTGTATTATTGTTGGTAGTTCTTGATATTGCTGGGATAGACCCTTAGTATACATATATTGCTGGCAATTTAGATATTGTTTAATATATTTGACTACATCAGACCGTAATGTTGGCCAATAATATAACTCTTCTGCTTTCTTAATAGTTTTGAATTGTCCAAAATGTCCTGACGGATCATGAGCTAGTTCTAGTGCTACCTTTACTAATTTTTTAGGTGCTACCACAGTATAATAATAACTATCATCTACAAAAGTCTTTATATAGTGTAGGATTCCCTTATTTACCTCAAACTGGTTTAAAGTGGCTCGGGCTATTTTCCGCCTGGGCACTTGACCTCCCTCAAAATATTCAATCAATTAATTCCATGTGGCATCATTTCTTTGTGCCTGCATAAATGCTTCCTTTGTTAACCCCAACCATGTGAATACCGGTGGGCGTGATCTTACCTGTACTGGCCTAGATAATTGGTCTGCCACTACGTTGTCTTTCCCCTTTACGTATCTTATTTGGAAATTATATTACCTCATCTCTAACATCCATCTTGTGATATTTAGCTAGAATAGGTGTCATTAATTTTTCTTTTAGTTTTTCGAAGGCTTCCTGGCACTTCTCATTCCACTGAAAAACAGTGTTAGCCCTCGTAAGATTTGTTAAGGGTGTGGCAATTTTAGAAACATTTGGTACAAAGCTCCTGTAAAATCCACACATTCCAAAGAAATGCCTGACTTCCTTTACATTCCTAGGTGGTAACTGTTTACTTATTGCCTCCAAATTCTTAGGATCTGGCAAACTACCATTCTTAGATACCTTATGTCCCAGAAACTTTACTTCTCTTTTTACAAAATCAAACTTGGTTAGGTTTAGTTTTACACCCTGTTCACTGAACAATTGAAATAATTTTCTTAGGCGTTGCATTAATTGTGAAAAATCATCAGCCCATATAATAACATCATCTAAGTAATTTTTAACCCATCCTTCACGTAATAATGGTGTTAATAGTTCAGCCATTTTACGAGAAAAAATGGCTGGTGCACAACTCAGTCCAAAGGGTAACCTTCGGAAACGGTACAATGATACCCCATCCGTAAAGGTGGTTAAGTTCCGACTTTTCTCATTCAACTCTATTTGAAAATAGGCATCTTTTAAATCTAAGGTCACATAAAATTGATGCCCTGCTGCATGTCCCACTAAATCATCTAACCTAGGTAGTGGAAACACATCCATCGTTAAGTGTTCATTAACCCTTCTAAAGTCTAGGCACATTCTTTTACTACCATCTGGTTTGTTAACAAGCACTATAGGTGATAACCACGCTGCACTTGAGGGTTCGATCACTCCTCGTTCTTCCATCTCACTTAACATTTTACCAATAGTTTCTTTTGCGTGTTCGGGTTATCGATACATCGGGGATCTACAAGGGTTCGGATTTGATACTTCTATGTTGGTTGGTTCTTCAATCTTCCCAAGTTCTTTATCACTAAGCATAAACAATTCATCGTGGTCTTGGACAACTCGTGTTAGCTGCCTTAGTTGTTCTTCATCAAGATGTTTCCAATTTTGTTTGATAATTAATAGTTGCAATCTTTCCTGTCTTGTACCTTGCTCTTTTACTTTATCATGGTGTGGCATCAATTCATTGGCTATTGTTACTATGTTTACCGGGGATTTAAGATCAATATTAATTGATGAATCATCCTCGATAAGTGCTACTATGGTATTTTTCTTTACCAATTTCGATATTTTGGTGGTATTATCTAGGGTGATGGGAACAGTTCCTTCCGCATCTACCGTTACTAACAAAGGAGTAGTTTGTGATGAGCAATTTCTGTGGGGCCTAATCAGTAGTGTTGTACCCGGTGACTCACTCACTTCTGTATGTATGACCTTGGTTTGGTACGGTTCCAACTTTACATTATCTTTTACATGTATTTTTCTTCGATTACTATCAAGAATTTGAGCTTTAGTATGCTCTCTTATTTGTTGAATAGTTTGTCGAAACAACCTTATATGATTTACCTGATACGGAGCACCTCCCCAAATCATTTCCTTATCCTTACAATTCCAAGTTAAGCTTGATTTATTGATTATCTCACAACCCAGCAAAATTTCCCTGTCTAAATATGAATCTGGTACTACCGTTACCCACTGACTACTTACTCCCTGATCTCCCACATGGACTTCAATCTTCACCATACCTAGTACCTTAAGATGTTTTCCCGTAATCCCAACTGGATTAGTTTTACCCTTCGTCGTATCTATTTGTAACCCTAACCGTTTAACAGCACTCCTCTTAATCAAGGTTATGACACTTCCGGTGTCAATAATAGCTGCACACACCTTACCATTCACTATAATATTAATGACAGGCGACAATTCTTCCCTTGTTTCTGTTAGATTTCGGGTTTGATGATAATTAGAATAACCAGTACCATTATGTGGTTGAGGGCCATACCGTGTAAAACCTGGGGTGGAATCCAAAGAGATTGTTTAGCGACGCGTCGCTAATACCGATGTCGGTAATAACTAACTACACGCAGGCGTCGTTAACTTCGCCCAGATCCAAGAAGCCTCTGCCCGCCTGTTGTTAGGAGCGAGGTAACTGGTACACGCCTCTGATTGGCTATAGTCATCAATGACGTCATGGACACCTCGTAGCCAATCACGAAGCGTGTGACATGGCGCGTTAGTTTAAAAACCGCGATCAGCTGGCAGCTGTCAAAACAAGTGTCTTTGTATCGCTCTACTGAGTGTACTCGACTTTTTCATTTCAAACACAGCAGGTACGTCTACAGTTTTTATTTAGTATCTGAAAATGGTGTTTGGAGTCATACGAAATGTAAATAATGAAAAGGTTATGAAATGCTTATTGATTTTATGCATACTTTGTATGGTAATAACATTAATCATTCAGTATACAGTACTTGCTTTTAGCATTACATTAATTATTAACATACTTGTATTTTGTTTAAAACAATGATGTATAACACAGTACTGTATTTACAGTAGTGTACTGTGTTCTATTTTCGTAGCACTCTGTGCTCTGCCATCTAACTAATACCCAATATTCTGATCCTGTTCCCACCCCCTGTCAGTGCTTATAGTGGTGAATCCATGATCCATTCTCTGAAGATCATTTAATAACATTGTTTATTCTGAACACACAGCAGAATACGTATTGTTGCAACACTTTCTCCATGCACAAGAGGACATTAGGGACATCCTAGAAGTGATGATGGAGTCAGCAGGAAGCCACAGCTGCTATTAGAGAAAGTGCAGTTGCACAGAGACAAGCCGCTGAAGCCATTATAGCGCTGGCTTCTATTGTAAGAGTATTTATTGAGAAATAACGAAAATAACTTTGGATCAGGATGGTTCTTCCCAAGCAATCTTAGAATGTTTATTGTGTTCCTGGAATGTGTGACTGTTTGCAGTTCAGTGTTGTATACAGTATGCTACTAATTTGGCTAGGAGCATACAGTGTTGTCATGGTAGGGAAGACAGTAATAGCATGCTCCTAGCTAAGTTAGGAGCATACTGTAAATAACACTGAACTGCATACAGTCACACATTCCAGCAACACAATAAACTTTCTAAGATCCCATTGGAAAAACCATGTAATCGTAATGTAAATATAACAGATAACACCAATTTAGGAAATAGATATACAGTATATATATAGTTTGGTGATTCTGCATGCCAATACTGTACCAATGTTACCAAACATTCTGTCACATGCCACATTAAAAAAACATATAGCAAAACACCAACAGACACAGACATAATAAGTTGGTAAATAAATACACTAGTAACCAAGACATAATTTTATTTTTTTAAACCCCATTTCGACCATAAAACTCCGGTATGATCTCGTCACGTGTCTGTCTACCCGTGCCACCACGATCACCAGCTCCAACTACATGGGCCTCAATAGGCATGTCCTCTTCTGGTAGATGCTGGAAAATGAAGGTATTAAGGGATTTTAGAAATCACTGAAAAACATTGATATATTAAGACAAACTTCAGGGTTGAAGCAGTGCAATTGCAGAGATTGCATTGTACAGTATTATAATAATTACTGTAATTAAAGTAATTACTGGTGTCTCATTGTATTTATATAGCAGCACAGTAAGGTAAGTTAATGCAACAATAAATGCTAAGCCACAGTGCATACTTACATTGTTAGGATCAGGAATACTCCTACTGACACACCGGTTGTGCAGCAGGAGACAAGCACTTACAATCTTTGCAGATCTCAAAGGAGTGTACTGTAATTCTCCACCAGACCGATGAATACATCTGTTGGATACCATTTATTAGAAGGATATAAAAGGAAAATGTAACAGTGGATTTTATGGACCAATGTGAACAAAAAGTAATCATATGAAATACATTAATAAAGGTGAAATTTTCATTTCATTATAAAGTCAAAAGATTTAGAAACCTTACCATTGATTGGAAACTCTTATGACACTCAACGTATGAAATTACAATTGAGGTTTGGAGAGGGAGCAAATTATAACTACATATAGAGTTTGCTTGTGATTTGTTGAAACCGAAGGGATATTAAAAAGTCACTTCCTAACCTGAAGCGATTTTTCACAACTCCTAAGGTCAGCTCCACAATGACCCTTGTTCTTACAAGGGCCCTGTAGTAGAGTTCTTCTGCCTCATTTGAGGGATTAGTGACTGGGGTCATGAGAAAAGGCTCCAATGGGTACCCACTGTCACCTGCAAGACATTGTTACCAGAAAGATGAACTATTTATACATACTGTACATACATATATAACCATACATAAACTCACCTGGGAGGAATATGTATATCATACAGCCTTAGAACTGTACACTTGTTAAAACATCTCATGATACCAACCTAGGAGTAAGTAGTCCCCAAAGTGCCTCGACTAAAGTGTTGCCTCAAGTTGCTGTTCCTTCAAATGTAGGCATCATAAGTGGATCCTGCAAAGTGACACATGTATTAAAGCATGTGGTTCTACTTCAAATGTTATGCCAAGAAGCCTTCACATATATATAATGATTTAATACACTTGGCAACCCTAGTGTCAATGGGAAGACTTTTTATATCAAACTTGATTTTTAAAGAGATATAACCATGCAGGTTTTGGGAAATTTTTCATATACAAGGGTATGCAATAATATAAACCATATACTAAACAGTATCTTACACAAAATTTCTTATTTACACACATTATTTAAATCTAGGTACATGAAATACAGTACAGTACCTGGAAATCTGGCAGAATAATTGATGATCAAGCCATTTCCATCACAAATAACTTGAAAGTTTAGTTAATTTAATCTTTTTCTATTGACGTACAGTACATGGCCTCATCAATACTTGGAGCCTTGATGGCAACGTGTGTACCTGCATACATAGCATAAACATTAATATATTGTGTAACAATAGGATCAATTTTATCTGTCTGCCTCATACTCTAAACAAACGAATGACATAGTATATACAGGACTGTATACAGGTACAGTATTATATAAGCCAAACCAATATAATTCCTCAAGAGAAAAATACACAAGGCAAGGTTGAAGTTAATATTGAGGGTAAAAAACTGTTATCTCTCTTACACCTTGTATGTTGTAGAGCCAAGAATCACAACAATGTTGGTGGGGGGAGACTGATCATTTATTATGAAGCATGTCTCTATATGATTGGGTTCTATCAACAAGGAAAACAACTAGCATTATGGATTTCATCAATAAAACTATGAAGCTTACCATCTATAGCTTCAATTACTCATGGGAAGTTTGTGACCCTGCTGAAAGCTTGGGCTGATGTTCACAACTGTTGTGGTGTTGATGGCATATTAATTTCCTCAGCAGCCTTGGTACTCATGATGTTTGTTATTCTGGTGAATATTCTGCTGATGCTTGCTTGTGTTGGACCTGAAATAATCGTTAGTTATTCAATATGTATATTTGTTGCATGAGAAAAAATATTATAGTATTGTTTGGCTAGGTTTTTAAACTGTAATAATACAATTTGTGTTAAAATTACTTGACTGCAACCCTATGCTGCCTAGAAAACCATGTACAATATTTAATTGTAATAGAGTAGTGAAGAAATTTAAATATTATAGTGGGTTGTTTATGGAGTCCAAACATTGTTCACAAAAGATTTTATTTATGCAAAAAGTACAGTATGATACAGCACTGTATATATGCAGCTCCTGTTACTTTGGCCACTATTAGGACAAACTGTATCAGAAAACATACTGCATCATGCTTACAGTTATTAATGACACGATAAGCAATAATGAAAACAGGTTACAAAGTAAAATAGAGCCATTTTGTATTCAACCAATTTTTCTCATGTGTTTCAAGACCTTTATTATATGATATGCTTATCTTATATGGTACTTGCTTATGTAAATTGCTGATATTCTTTATCCTTGAAAAGGTATGGCACAAACAATGCATCTTTGAGCATCAAGTCTAAATAAATCTTAGTATAATGGACAAATTGAAATACAGTATTTAGAATTAAAAAAAATATTTTATTGGTTATACTTAATTAATTTATATATTTCATATATGTAACACCCCTATTTTATATGTATAGTTATTTAGGATATTTACGGGTATTATATATTTATATGTATTAGAATAGGTTTTTAGTGTAAGATTGTAGGGAGTAGCCAGGCTGAGATTATCACTGACGAATAATCTCGGTGGTGGGCTTCTTCAACACAAA
The DNA here is from genome assembly GCA_033782935.1 of Petrolisthes cinctipes. NCBI lineage: Eukaryota > Metazoa > Arthropoda > Malacostraca > Decapoda > Porcellanidae > Petrolisthes > Petrolisthes cinctipes. Next base: position 3,328,977 of record JAWQEG010000033.1, read on the forward strand.
ATGAGTGTAAGAATGTAGGGAGTAGCCAGGCTGAGATTATCACTAACGAATAATCTCGGTGGTGGGCTTCTTCAACACAAAATGTTAATATGAGGAAAATAGAATTAATGATTATAGTTAGGTAAATAGGTTAAAGAGAGGAATAATTGAAACTTAGGTAGATTGATAGGGATAGAGAAATACGTGGTGATTTAAGAGGTGAATGTAAAATAATTTATTGGAGACAGGGAATAACCTGCATTTATAATTATAAGGTATAATTACGAAGCTAACATTCCTATACTGTTACCTGCAATTTAATTGTAACTTAGAAAATTAATTAGATTAGTTATGGTCTAAAGTCGGGACAGTACATTTTCTTGTTGGCGGAACAATACATGCCTTGAATATGTGAATTACACTAATATAAAACTTTAAACAAGGGAGAAGGCAATGTGTGTGAGCTCATTAATATGTTTAAATCATGTTATGTAATTATATACACCAGTAAGGGTGGAACTGATGGATTTGCCAGAAATTGAGATCGAGTTGGTCACTACTTTGCTTAAGAGAGTGAGAGTGGGGGAGATGACGAGGCAGTACCATGCGTTGCTTCTTCCTCATTCTGGTCTCGTCTCTGCTGGGTGACAGGTAGGAGTCAAACTCGCTCTCATCATAAATATTGTATTGTGAATATAGTGTGGTGAATCTATTAGTCCCGTGATGGGATATAACTAACTAAAGAATATTGTGTGTTCACATTCAGACATAGTAAGTAAAGTATGTTGTTTTTTCTTAAGCTCATTCTGGTCTTGTCTCTGCTGGGTGACAGCCATTATATAGCATTCTCCCTTGGTGTATAGTGACCCACGTGGTACAAAGAAAATTACCTACATTTGCTGGCAATTTTATATTTTCATAAATGTAATATTGAGATTAGGATGTGATTTCTTTTTATTGTATTAGCTATATGAAATTATTATTAGGAATTATTTGGGATATTGTGGGAGGGGGGACACTTCATGTAATATTTTTTTTTATATGTTCTTAGATCTGTCACTAGCGAGACACGGAATTGTTCCTGTCCTAGTAGACAGAAAAGGGAGTAGGAACTGTATTAAGGGAGGGGGGATATTTCTTAGTAATAATTGTTTTGTTTTTTTATTTATGTGTGTTAGCTCTGTCAACTGGCGAGACACAGAATTATTCCTGTCCTAGTTGACAGAACGGGGAGTAGGAAATATTAGCAAGGGAGGGGGGAACAGAAATTATTATTATAGTGATCTTGTTGTACTTGTACCAAATAGGTTGATAAAATAAACGGGTTTATAATTGTCTGAGTATTTCCGTCACCGATATAACAAATAGACTGTGTACCTATATAGATGTTAGTTCTCAATTCACAACACTGATCGTACCCCCGCTAAAATTGTAGTCTGGGTTGCTTACTCGCGAGCCTTCTTAACGTAACGTTACGCTACCCTTCCGGTGTGTGCTCACTTGGTTCCTCTGATCGACTTTGGTCTGGTGGTGGCAGCGTTTACCCAGTACTGGAGAGGAGCTGGACTTGGCCTTTGTATGATTTATTTTTGGTATTCGCAAGGCAAGTCCTGTTCCTCATCGGTATTTTTTTTTTTTTTTCCAGACCAGGTTGATACCGCTATAAGATAGAGTTGTAGCATACACTGGTTGTTTTTTTGTTTTGTTGAAGGCAGTGGGTTTTTGTTTCCCTCCAAGAGTAAAGTAAGGGGACAAAAAAATACCAGCTTTTACATATACAGTACAGTATATATATATATATATTAATATATTTTACTTGATTTGATATATACATAAATTATGTTAAGGAAATCTGTGAATAATACATTGAGAAGATATCTATAGATAGGCTACAGTAAATTAGGGAGGAGTAACCACTAGCCTAACTTTTAAAACTAAAAAGAAAAGAAAATAATACGTATTATATTTTACTCACCTCTTGTGTCTCCAATTAACATGGTGAAAGGAGCCACTGGCATACACTCTCAAGGCAATCAATAGCTGGGTATGTGGCAGTATGGGATTTCCTCGCCTTGTTCTTCTCCTCAGCAGGGGTGAGAACTCATCAATGAGCTGCGTCAGCTCATGCCGAGGAAAGTGGTAGTGCCCTATCAGCTCGTTGTCATTGAGAGCTAGAGGTTCCAGACGGTCTCAAAAGCACCTCTCTCTCCTTAGAGCCCTTGTTACCATGTCAGCCAACACGTAGTCCATGGTGAAGTAGCCTCAGTAGCCTCAGTCCGCTGACTGGCAGTGTGAGACCAGTCACCGATGTACAGTACAAGCAGTACTTGAAATGTTGTCTAGCATGCTTTTTGCGTGTTTAACGGCACTTTGTTCACATCTTGCCGTCTTTAAATATATATTGATATCAATTTCCACTGTAATCGATAAGAAATATTCACTAAATATGATGATATCTGAGCCCATATGGTGCACGTCGCTAACTTCTACCAGCTTTTACTACACCTCCTGAGGTGTTGTTATTAACGACGTCGCTAACGCGCCCGTGACGTCATCATTTTGCTTCTTGGATTGCGTCGGTAGTGGCCGACGTCGCTAACTCGAGTTACCGACGTTGTTAAGTTTCTTGGATCCGGCCCCTGGTCTATACGTAGCTTTCCCAGGACATGTGGGACTATTACTCCAACAACCAGGACGCAAACAATTAAAACATTTCCCTTTTTCTGGTTTGCTCCAACAATCTTTATAGTCATGAGTGTTCTTTTTACAGAAAGCGCAATACTTAGAAGTTTGGGATTTACCCCCTGATGACAACTTTTCCATAATATTATTTCGTTTTAACTCCTCTACCATCTTAGCCAATTGTACTACTTCATGTTCTACTGTACTTTTCTCCTTATCTTTGTTAGGTTCATTTGCCATTTGCATATCTCCCTGTGGCAATATCTTAATTGGTTCTCGTTTTTGCATCATTAACAGTCTTTCATTTTCTACTCTTTCAAGAAAATCCTTTAGTGGAATATGATCATCCATGAAAGATTCTAGCCTATCCCTATTATTTCGAGGAAAACCTAGTAACAACTTTCGTTTAATCATTCTATCCCTTTCTGGTAACTGTTGACCTTGAAATCTACCCTGTATTGCTGTATAATGACACTTATATTGATGGGCAAAGGTTTGCGGATTTTCCATCCAATCATACTGAAATTTATCACTTTGTCTCCAAGCTTGATCAAAATTTAATTCCACTTTAAATTCTCTCGTAAAATAAGTTTTCAGATCACCCCATGTAAATATTTCTCCTCTTTTCTGGGCAGTATGTATTAAGACTGCTAAATCATTGTCTACTCGGGATTTCGCTACTTCCACACGAGTACAAGAATCTTCTGTGCACCTCTCAACTGCCTCAAAGAACATTTGTAAACGAGCAGAGGAATCCAAGCTTTGCAATGTATCCAATTCAAGTTTTGTGATATCACGGGGTTTAACTAAGGGTGGAGTAATGCTCCTTGCGGGGTTTGATACATTTGGATTATAGGTTACGGTTGATAATGGAGGGTGTACTACAGGGGTTGTATTTGGGCAAAAAGTTACGGGTGGTAGATGATAATCTTGTGTTGTTGGCTGAAAAAACTGAGTATTTATTCTAGGATGAACTGGGGATAACTGCGGTCGTCGGACTTGCTCATGTCTCATCAAAGATGGTGAGGATGGAGGTGTAAATTCGCGCTCAATAAGAGGGACAAACTGTGCCTCTTCCGGCCTTTCCAACTCACTCACTCTTTCCGTTAAGTTTTTATTTTGCTCTGTCACGGTTTTTAAATGATCTAACTCTTGTACTTTCTTTGCTATCCCGGTCACTTGTTCCGTTATTAGCTTCAATTCCCTCATTTCGAATCTTACTTCATTATCTATCTCCTGATAGATTGCTCCTACATCACCAACAACCACTTCACTCTGTACTTCCCCTGCTTCTGCCATGGTATCTGCTCGAGTGGCATCACGTTTTAAAATTTTACTTGTAATAGTTTTAATTTTCATTTTCCCCAATTAATTTACTTTAATATTTGTATTTATTTATTTAATTATTTTTTTTTCTTTTTAATCTCTCATCACTATAAAATGAATGAGCACAGGCACCGGGTGATTGATAAACAACTACCTGAGCACCGTCAACCGTCAGTTCTGGAGGAACTTGACTGTGTACTACTATTGCTGTCTTAAACATCATACCCAATTCAACTGATCTCCCCCAAAAAAATGTCCGGGTTGGATTTATCCCACCTTAGCTGGCACCAGTGTAAAAGCGCGATTTTTGTCCCCTTACTTTAATATTACTATTTTTACTCTACTCTTGGAGGGAAACGAAAACCCACTGCCTTTAACAAAACCAAAAAAACAACAGTGTATGCTACTACTTTATCCTATAGCTGTATCAACTTGGTCTGGAAAAAAAAACAGGATACCGATGAGGAACAGGACTTGCCTTGCGAATACCAAAAATAAATCATACAAAGGACAAGTCCAGCTCCTCTCCAGTACTGGGTAAACGCTGCCACCACCAGACCAAAGTCGATCAGAGGAACCAAGTGAGCACACACCGGAAGGGTAGCGTAGCGTTAGCTTATTTAGGCACGTGAGTAAGCAACCCAGCCTCCAATTTTAGCGGGGGTACGATCAGTGTTGTGAATTGAAAACTAACATCTATATAGGAACACAGTCTATTTGTTATATCGGTGACAGAAATACTCAACTAATTACAAACCCGTTTATTTTATAAAAGTATGGTACGAGTACATTTAAATAATACAATAATAATTTCTGTTTCCCCCTCCCTTGTTAATATCTCCTACTCTGTTCTGTCAACTAGGACAGGAACAATTCTGTGTCTCGCTAGTTGACAGAGCTAACACACATAAATAAAAAAAATAAACAATTATTACTATGAAATTTCCCCCCTCCCTTAATACAGTTCCTACTCCCTTTTCTGACTACTAGGACAGGAACAATTCCGTGTCTCACTAGTGACAGAGCTAAGTACATTAAAAAAATCACATCCTAATCTCAATACTATAATAATGAAAAAATATAAAATTGCCAGCAAATGTTCTTAATCTTTTGGTACCACGTGGTTCACTATACACCAAGGGAGATCGCTAATAATGGCTGTCACCCCATCAGACGAGAAATGACCGTGAGAAAAAAAACATACATTAATTACTATGTCTGGATGTGAACACACAATATTCTTTAGTTATTTAAATTCCATCACTGGACTAAGTGATTCGCCACTCACTATATTCACAATACAATATATATGATGAGAGCGAGTTTGAGCTCTTACCTGTCACCCCAGCAGATGAGAAATGAGAAGGAAATACTGAAGGCTACTCCCTCTTCACTTCTCCTTTAATTAAGCAAAGTAGTGACCAAACATTTCATTTTCTGGCAATACCATCAGTTCCACCTTTACTGGTGTATAAAGTTACATAACATGATTTACACATATTATTGTGCTCAAATACATTGCCTTCTTCCTCAGTTAAAGTATATTACTGCAGTTTACATATTCAAGGCATGTATTGTTCCGCCAACAAGAAAATGTACTGTCCCGACTTTAGACCCTTACTAATCTAATTAATTTTCTAAGTAAGTTACAATTAAATTGCAGGTAACAGCATAGGAATGTTAGCTTCGTAATTATACATTATAATTATAAATGTAGGTTATTCCCTGTATCCAATTAATTATTTTACATTCACCTCTTAAATCACCACGTATTTCTCTATCCCTATCAATCTACCCAAGTTTCAATTATTCCTCTATTTCACCTATTTACCTAACTATAATAATTATTTCTATTATTCATCTATAACCTCTAAACTATAAACATTATTCGTACATTTTCTCATATTAGTATTTTTAGAAGCCCACCACCGAGATTATTCGTCAGGGATAATCTCAGCCTGGCTACTCCCTACAATCTTACACTAAAAGCCTATTCTAATACCCGTAAATATTCTAAATAACAATACATATAACAATAGGGGTGTTACACACGTCCCACCTTCCTTAGCTGGAACTTACCGTGAAAATTAATTTTATCTATTTCCCTTAAATTTTTAGTTCAATTCTCCCCATTTACTCTTTACATACATTCCTATTGTCACTATCACTAGACCTTACTGAACAACATTAGACACTATTCATCCAAACTTGTTAGTCAGTGTTGATAAACTGCAAACTTTTTCTCCTTCAGTCTGTAGACTGCATTTCCTTCCCGCAGGAAAGAATTCTCTACCCTACCTCACATTTTAAAATCCAATAGATAGATATTATTGACACATCGTCCCAGTCAGAATCCTTTGTCGAGTTTCGTAACCCCGGGAGAACTTCAATAAGGTTCTACCGTCACTGAACCCACCCGCGATTATCCCAAGCATGATCTGAGTTTTCATACATTCTATTCATTCATTCTGTTTTCATTCACTCCTCCATTCAAACCTCAGACTCTGCAAGGCATGATAACCCAGAATGCAGTAAGTCATACAGGGGCCCTGACAACGGCCCTGACTGTATACTGGAAGAGCCCTATGGAAATGGAGGGGTGTATATCTACTCCCCACCATCACCTCCTCTTCCCATTAAAACTAAGTGTCACTTAACACCCACAAATCCACACACACAAAATTTTATGAGCTGGTTTCCTAGCTCTTTTGATGAATGGTGCCCTCTTTTGACTTCAGGCCATAGGGAACCATGACATTTTCCAACTTTTTCTTTTCGACTTTTGCCCTATTTTTCTATTTTTAATTTTCAGTTATATTTTCTAATTTTCATTTTTTTTTCTCCCTTTTTTTTTTTTTTTTTTTTCCTCCAGAAGCTTCTGGGAGGTCGTCTCTGACGTGGAGGAAGTACCATATCCTCCTCCTCATTTTGTCCATCACCTTCTTCCACTTCCCCTAGTTGCACTATTAGATCACTGTGGCTCACATAGGGCTTGATTTTTCTGCAGCCCTCTGGATGTTTTTCCCCGTAAATGGGTCCTTTAATATATATGTTACAGTAAAATCTTCAAAACAGTAAATTTGGAAATTTCCTAGAATTTTCAGTAAATTTACGAAGTGACTGTTTTAATCAGTAAATTTACAAAATTACTAAGATTTGTAGGAAATTTACAAATTTTCTGATCGTTATCGATGAATCACTATTGGGGTGAAAGCTGATGTGCTAAAAGGGGGCTTTTCCCGAAATCAGTTTGATTTATGCCCTCAAAGACTGTTGAACAATGAGGATATCTGTCTTGACAAAGTAATTTCTTTGCGTTCCGCCGTCATAGCAGAATCTATCAGCATCAGGTGGGCAAGGTTTCACAAAATGTAACTGTGTGCGTGGGGCAAAGAGATGCGGAACAAATAAATGTCCTTGTTTCAGAAACGACCTCAAGTGTAACTCCAAATGTCACTCCAGTCTGACATGTCCAAATAAGTAGCCTAGTATTTTGACACTACCATAGTGCAAGCCACCCCCCCCCCACACACACACACCCTTTATGTTCTTTTTAACCCTGTTTTATGAATAAATTAGATCATTATGTTCTTTTTAATCCTGTTTTGTGAATAAATTGCATCATTTGACTTTAGATGATGTGTGCTTCTGCTCGTTTGTGTAAAAAATCATAATCGATGAATCAGTAATTTTGTAAAATTACTGGCTCCTGAAATTAGTATATTTGTAAATTTCCTAAAAATTTTAGTAATTTTGTAAATTTACTGATTGAAACAGTCACTTTGTAAATTTTCTGGAAAATCAAGGAAATTTACAAATTTACTGTTTTGAAGATTTTACTGTAACATATACACCTATCCATTTCTTATCAATTCTACCACCTTATATGGGCCCTTCCATTTCTGGTTTAATTTGGCACAGGTACCTGGTATTATTGTTTCCTGTTTTACCCACACTAGTGCTCCTCGTTCTACCTTTTCATTTTTTCTATGCCTATTCGCTACCGCCCGATACCTCCTAAGTGATACCGTACTTGCTTTTTGTATAAGTTGTTTCATTCTCCCTGTGTTGTCAGTATCAGATGGAATATTTAGTAGTGGTGCTGTGATGTTGCGGGGCTGATGTCTCCCGAAGAATGCCACATAAGGCGTCACCCTGGTACTGCTGTGGACGGCTGAGTTCATCACCGATTGACATTCGGCCAGCATGGTAGGCCAACGTTGTGGATAGCCCTCACACAGCTGGGCCAACACCGTCTTCAGGGTCCGGTGCATCCTCTCGATCATCACGTTGGACTGGGGATGATAAGGTGTGGAGAATAGTAGTTCCACTCCATGCTGGTCTGCCCAGGTCCTCATTTCTTGGCCGGCCAGTAAACTCCCTGGCGTTGTCACACAGCAACGTTCTAGGGCCGCCAAAGTCTGTAACAAACTGGGTGAGTCTAGCAACAATTCCCTTGGCGTGTTTACTTTTTAGGGGGTAAAACTTGGTGTACCTTGAAAAATGATCTATAATGGTTAGAATATATCTGTTACCATCTGCTCCAGAAGTCATATCAGTCAAATCTATGGCAATTCTTTCTAAGGGTTGTATTATTGTTGGTAGTTCTTGATATTGCTGGGATAGACCCTTAGTATACATATATTGCTGGCAATTTAGACATTGTTTAATATATTTGACTACATCAGACCGTAATGTTGGCCAATAATATAACTCGTCTGCTTTCTTAATAGTTTTGAATTGTCCAAAATGTCCTGACGTATCATGAGCTAGTTCTAGTGCTACCTTTACTAATGTTTTAAGCACTACCACAGTATAATAATAACTATCATCTACAAAAGTCCTGACCTACTTAAATCCACCAAAACGAGGGTGGCGTACCAGAAGTTCCTCTAAAACCTGGTGGTTCAGCAGGTGTCGACAAACCACATCAAGTGACAGGCACCGGGGCAGCAAGTGTCGGACAGTGGGGCAGGCCAGGCAATAGTGCTCTATAGTGTTAGCACGAGGCGCTCGACGCAAACGACACTCAGTGAAGGGAGGCTCACCCTGCATCCCAGCAACCTGCCACGGTGGCCGGTAGCCAAGCCTCAAACGAGCAGAGACTACATTGTGCCTCCGAACCATGAGGACTCGACGACGGTAGGAATATTTGTGACGGCAGACAATCTCGTAATGGGTGATGGAGATGCTGAAGGGCCTCTTTGCATCCCTGCGTCGACGTACAGGGAGGAGAGCGGCGGAGCGGACTCTAGAGAGGTAACATGTCAGGGAGAGAGGACGTCCAACACCACGATTCTGTCAACTGTACCATTGTGACATAAAGCTACATGGGATTGCGCCCATAAAAATTAAAAAATTTGACAGTCAAGTTACGATGACGCAATAAGGCCAAAAAAGATAACATTTGCTGAATAACAGTAGAGTGTGTGGGCTGAACACTAGAGAGGGAATGAAGGGCAGGTTTGGAGTCACAAAAAATGGTAGCATTCACTCCATGTTAACAAACAAGACTAACAGCATCCAGAATGGCATACAGTTCACACAATGTTGAGCTAGAGTGGTTACAGAGACGACGGCCAACCCAGCCCCCTGGAGGTGACACCATGTCAGTCAAGAAAACAGCTCAATCTGCTGTACCATTCACCTGCAATGAGCCATCAGTGTAGAGGCAGTATGGATCTGTGATGGAGGACGTCACTGTTTCTATGTGTTCCAGAGCCAACTACCGCTGTAGAGAAGGCAGTTCCGACTTGTAAGTAGGTGTGAAGCTCACATCAGGTGTTGGTAGCATCCATGGAGGGGGCCCTGGGGGGACGTCTGCAACCATTATATCTATATTAAGACTACGGAGCATAGAGGAAACAGACTTTATAAGAGTACGTTAAGCAGGCAGTATGGGAGGGACCGGGTAGTTTGGTCTAAGAGAAGTGTTGACTAACTGGGAGTAATGGGGAGAAAGATGTGGAAAGTGGAGGGACTTGACAGTGAAGCAAGTAACATTAGAATATATTCTCTTCACTAATGGGGGAAGACGCAACTCACGCTGCATGTTCACTATCCTGGTCGACATTGGACAGTCGAGAATTATTCTCATTGCTCTATTCTGAAAATTTTCTAAAGTTTCAAGAGTAGCCCTGGGAAGTTGAATCAAACAAAGCAGGGGAGAGGTAATCAACAAGTGAATGGATAAAAGCAATATAGATGGTCCTGGCTACTGGGATGGAGATACCCGAGGAGTTGTTAGTGAGCCATTGAAGTGGTGTTAGTCGGCGCTGGAGACGACCCAACAAGTCCTGGACAATGGGAGGGTCATGAGGTCTGGCAGGGACAATTGGCCAAATATTGACTGGCAAGCCCAGGTAGCGGTACTGGGAACACATGGGAATGACAGTCCCTCCAATGGTGAACACTGGCCGAGCTTGAGGAAGGCGGCAGGTGAATATTCTGCTCGTATCTCGGGAGACTATAATGTCACAGTAAGAGGAGGCCACAGAGAAGGAGTCAAGTAACCGCTGGAGATCCCTTGGTGAGGTAGAATGAACACAGATATCATCAGCATATCACGTAATTGTAGTTCCAGGAATATCAGGGAGAGAAGTGAGCAGCCGATGCATCAGAATATTAAATAACAATGGGCTGAGAACACCCCCTTGAGACGTACCAAGATGAAAACTGCGCAAAGGACTGGGTGCACCACTGAAAAACACACGGGAGGTCCTGTTACTCAGGTAGCCCCGAATCCACCGTAGTAGATTACCCTTTATCCCAAAGTCAACCAGTTGATCCAAAATGACATCTCTATTAGTAACATCGAAGGCACTTCGAAGGTCAATGAAGGCCACCACACTGTCCCTGAAAAGGCGAGAGTACAGGTCGACTAGGCAGTGGTGTGGATGTTCACGGTCTGTGAGAAAAATACTAGGCTATTATCAAATTTACACAGATAAATTGCAAGACAAAGAAACAATGGTAAATTAGGCTTGCATTACACTTTAATATAAATAAATAGTTATAGTCATGTGTAAGTAACGTGAAGAGGGGGAACAGGAGGACATTGTACGAGTACAGTACATCTGCACATACGGGTCAGTGTTACCAGATGAAATTTGGTTGAGGCATATTAAAGGTTAGTACAAATACTTGTGGCCAACATTACTTCATCCATACAACATCCTTTATATGACATCTTCCTGCCTCAAAATACTCTCTATTTGCCCTCGAAACACCCTTCTATTTCACATATTTCCTGCTTTAGGGTCGTATTGTAATACAGTTGGGACACACTCGCCTGTTGGCGGTCTTCCTTTAATTTCAACACCCTCTTTTTGACGTTTTCTTTTATCAGGGTCATTTTACAAAAATATTCAGGTTTGCTCTCTCACTTTTTTATCACCTTCTCCCTTCTCCTACAGGTTAAGATAGGTTATGTTAGGTATAGTAAACACCCTCAATATGACATGGTTTTATTTTCAGGTTAGCATTGCAATGTAATTTTCCCCTTGCCCCTCTCTATCATCCTACATGGTCTTCCAATCCTAGGATGGTCTTTCATCCTCAAAACACCCTAAAAAAATAAACATATTTTTCGTTTCAGGCTCATACTGCAATGCCAGTTGGGACACACTGTTCTGTTGGCCAGCCACTGAGGCGGGTTCCAGGGTGACACGGTCTTGTACTGACATATTCCTAGACATTCCCGCACTGCGACACTATCCTAATGGTGAGTGTGTGTGTGTGTGTGTAATAGTAAGAGACAGACTGTGTATGTATGTGTTGTAGAGAGACAGTGTGTGTGTGTGGTACACAAGATGGTAGAAGTGATGGGAGGGTAAGTGATAGACGAGTAGGTGATGGGAGTATACCTTGTCAAAGAGGTTAGAAGTGATGGGAGGTTACGTGATGCGAGCTTAAGTGACAAACCAAGCTAACAAAGATAGAATTGAGAGTGAAAAGTAAAATGATCTAAAATCCCAAATGGTAAGTACTGTAATAATGGTAAAATGATACGGGGAAACCTTGCCAAAGAGGATAGAAGCGTAAGTGTTGAGGAAAATCCCTAATCTGAAGTAATTGGTGGAAATCTTATCAAAGAGGGCAGAACTATGAGTGAAAAGGATAATCCCTAATGGTAAGTAATGAGTGAAAACCTTGCTAAATATGTAGAATCATGAATGCACAGCACTGTATAATATCTTTGGCTTAGAGAGGATAGAGTAATAATAGGAAAGCTGTTGAATATAGAGCCATAGGCATGAATATCGGTGGTATTGACGATGGCGTGGCACCGATACGACTACTCTGTAGTACTTTTTGAGTCATTGTACCGGTACCACGCCATCTTCAACACCATTAATGTTCTTGTATACGGCCCGATGTTTGACTTAGTACTTTCCCAATATTATGTAGCATTTGATTTTCAATTGTGAGTACAATGCACGCAGCTTATTACTATATTATAAAGAGTTTATATACATTGGTATATTAGAGCGCCTTGATTCCTCCAAAGTTTGCCTGGAAACAGAACCAGTGTATAAAATATATACCGTATATGTAAGAATAAGAAAAAATATAAACTAACGATGGCCTGTTGTTTAGTATAGTTTGGAGAAATCAATTGTTCCATATATACCATCATAGTACAGTATACAACTTCCTTAATTATGGCAACGTTACCATACTAAAACACATAATACTGATATTGGAGAGGTAATTTTTTATTATATAGGAAATTAATTATATGACATGACTGTTTTATAGAACAAAATGTATTGTAGAAACATGAACGTTGATGAATGAAAACTATTTCCTTGTGATTTTGGCAAAGCCTTTCTCCTCAGTAAATGGGTTTGAAGCCAACATTAATGCTTCCGATGTTTTTAATATAATTTGATCTGATACAATAATCGTTACTCAGTATTAATTGTGTTTTGCTGGTTAAACGGTTATGGTTAAATAATTTATTTCTCCACTATAATTCGTTTCTCGATATTTTAGTTGCATTTTCATGTCAACATGAATACAACACTAATATGTCCATTAAAAACACATGTTATGATATAAACTAACAAATGTATTGAAAACAAAGCGTTCCTGTAATCAACATTCAAACATTGAGCAAAGATTGTGTCAAATATTAATGCATATAATTATCCTTTATTATTGGATATCATACGTTATAAGGCTACAATAATGTTTGTTTAATTACATCGATGTGTATACAGTTTACCTTTGTGCAACATTTAAGATGGATAATCTAGCATGCGAATAACCACAAATGTTCTGGCATACGAAACAACATAGATATTCCTGCATATGAACCTTTATCTATCATTGTACTGTACAATACCTGACAGATCAAGCGTCTACACTTCTTCCACCAGCGACTTAGTTTGGGCCTCGTCGGATCTGGCAACAGTTGCAGGTGGAGTGAGGGGGGATGTTAGTGGGAGAGGAGGAGAGAAATGTGGGCGGGGCTGCATATTCCGAAACTGTTGTTAATTTCGGCACTTTCTAAATTATCAGCCAATCAGACGCCTTTCTCTCGTCATGACGTCACCTCCGATTGACCAATCACACTCTTCCAAAGGTATGACGTCATAGCGTTGTTCACTCCAACGTATGCGATTACACCAATTATTATTATTGTGCATAATAATAATAATAATTATTATTATAATACGTTATTATTATTATTATGCATAAATATCAGCCAAAGAAGTGCACTCTCGAGCATAATGTCTGATCCAGTTTTTATGCGTTATTGCCGCCATGACGTATCTGCTGCATGCGCCACAGTCGCCAGAGTTGCCAATTTAGCGCTTTTGGAGCAAGATTCGGCACTTTATAGTACAATATAGCGCTTACAATTTGGCTTTAGTGCCATTTGGCAGCTGCTTTTCTGCGTTTTTGTTGCGCATTTTTTGGTGGTTTTAATTATTTCAGAGTCCTGACATAATAAAGAGTAATAAATAAATAACAATCAGAAGGTTTTGTGGGACATTTATCAAAAATAGCGCTTTTTTAGCGCTTTTTGGGAGTAAGTTTAGCGCCTTAAGAAATTTCCAGTTGGCAACTCAAGACAGTTTATTTATACTACTATATATACTACTATACTATACTATACTACTGTACTACTATACAGGTGTATTATATCAATAAAGTTGGTGTGCATATCACTTTGTAACCTACAACTAAATTGTAGTACTAATTAGAATAATAGCCAGCAGCCTGGTTGACCCTTTACGATATACAAGAATATAAATGGAATGGAAAGCTGTTAAGCAATATTTCAGTGCAAATTGCCAGGAGATTGAATAACCCCACAAAGATAAAGGACCTCGATGCTCCATGATGTTGGGTATAATCAAAGGGAGAGAGAACACAAGACAGACCTTAGTTACCATCATTTATTTTCAGTCTTATCTACAATCAAAATCATCCCACCATTATTTCACGAAATAAATGAGGTACAGTAACGAGCGCTAATAACTATTTAGAACCAAAGCTGTATACCTTTGTGCTCGTGACTGTATAATGGAAAAAATGACAGCTGTCGTAAAGGAGTGCAATGTTATTATATTATTTATTTTTTCACGACGAGGATAAGCGCGAGTCATTAGTTAATCGGAATATGACGTCATGACACAAGAGAAGCTCGTGAGTCGTGAGAGGCTGATATTTCAGATAGTCACTTTTTTCACTTTAACTTAATTTTTAGTTCATTTTTTATTGGACTGACACATTTTTTACTATAATGTTAATCCTCTACCATTATTCCGTTTGTATTCAAAGAACCAAGTAAATATTTACTGAAATTAATGAGGTATGAAGAAATAAATGACCACTTCTACCGTGAAAAAGTGCAATGTCTTATAATAATAAAAGCAAGCTATGATGTCATACCTTTCGGAGTGTGATTGGTTAATCGGAGGTGACGTCATGACGAGAGAAAGGCGCCTGATTAGCTGATATTTTAGATGGTGCCGAAATTAACAACAGTTTCGGAATATGCGGCGGGGCTATATAGGAGGTAATGTGGTAGGGTAACGAATGATCAGGTTGAGGAGACGTGTGTCAGGAGGAATGAATGAAGCATACACTGTGAACGGTATCGAATCACCAATAGTTTATAGCAGGTTTCTTCAAACTTTTTCAGTCGTGACCCAGTTTTTACTATGACATCATTCTCGCGACCCATTCAGAAAGATCTTTTACAAATGACCAGAATTATCAACTTAAGAAAATACAAGGCCAGAAACTAAAACGCAAAAATTATGATAAAAAGGCATTCTAACCAGAATTATAAACAGAATTATAAACACTGCCTCACCTACCCCTCCCTCCCTCTCTCTCATTCTCTCTCAAGAAGGCTAATATTTGTGCAATGATTTTGTGTTTTGATAATTAAATACATGAATATTCGATTATAAAAATATGTTAGGTGGATTCATGTATTAACTTCATATTTATTTTATTGTCACGAACATTCTTATTCTATTTTATTCATGTATTTATTTTTGTCCGCCTGCGACCCAGTTTGGAGGAATTCGGGACCCGTAGTTTGAAGAATCCGGGTTTAAAGAAGTGCATACTGTATTAACGTAGGTGGATATAGGAGAGAAGAAATGTGATGATTTGAGGCGAGGGTGAGGGGGAAGAGGGTAAGACAAATGAAGGCGATTAGTTGAAAAGTAATAACAAACAAAGATAATTAGAATATCTGTTACATTATATCCTTTAAATAAAGGCACTGTATTTTGTTCACCATCGCAGTGGGATAGACTACTGATTAATATCCTTTGGATATTAGACAGCTATCCCTGTATTCCTTTTATCCCTCATGCTTGCCCCGTAGGGGGGTATTGCCTGTAATGATGTGGGCAATACTTTAAGTGTTTTGGCGACCTTTCGGCCCCAGCCACTAGCTTTCAGTTCTTCAACTGTCCCTCCTTTCTTCCTATTTCCTTCTTCTTGCTGTCACACCGCTCTATCACCTTTTCCTGGTGGTATATGACCTCGCTGTTGCGCCACCTAATATCAATCAATCAATCAAATACCTCGTGCTTGTAGTCCACCCTATTTATCATCTTCTCCCAAGCCCAGCTTTTTTTCTTTCTTTTTTTTCGGCAGAAGACGGTTTAATTTTCTAACTTTTTTAATAATCATATTTGTCAACAAATTCATTAAGTTATTAACCAGGCTTTTTTCTTCTAAATATGTATTTCCTTGAAAATAATTTATGTTAAATTTAAATAGGCGCTGCTATATGGCGTTTTCAATAAACTTGGTCTAATTTTATGCATAGGCTATATATATTACAGTATTTCTTAAGTAACTGGTAACCTTACACATCCTCCCTATTGTCTTATCCCTCTCTCGCTTGTTCTTCCCTCCTTTCTTACCATTTATCTTTTCTTTCTCATATTTTTAACCTTATCATTCGTTCTTAAAAAGTTTTAATGACATAGACCTTTCTCCCCTATCACTTATAGTCCAATTATATGGTTCGAAAAACTGCGGCTGAGATTATGTTGTTGATCGCATTTTGGTTCTCAATATGTAGAGGTTAATTGATTGATTGATATTAGGCGCCGCAACAGCAAGGTCATATGGCGCCAGAAAACGGTGATTGAGAGGTGTGACAGGTGGGGCCGAAGGGACGCTAAAACCCTTAAGATATTGCTCACAGCACTAATGCAGGCAATACCCCCCTACGGGGTCAATATGTATAGAATTTAGAAAACAACTAGAGATTTATGGGGAAAGATATATAAATCATTTAGAATGAAAGTGTTGGCAGAAACGGATTATTGACGGGATTATCCCGTCAATAAAACTGAAGGACTATAGGTTTCATGCATTGCCAGTCTGTTGCTAATCAGAATGTTAACTTGTTAAACCCATTTGCAAGAAAGATAAATATATTATATCTTTCTTTTTATGTTACTTATAGTTTTATTTTATGAAAATCCGTTTCGATATACATTACCTTTCTTTTATCTAGTTCCAGCATTACTGCGCAGAACACCATATGACACAATAAGGACCACAAGGACGGTAATGGTGATCAACGTGATGCTCATGTATCTCTCTATAGGTTACTGAACACAGTGTTTTATGCTCAACTTCAGAATTAAGTTCTCAGCATCACAATAATAGGCAAAGGTAATGAAAACAATATAAAGAAATGATCTTTTAATATACTACAAATATTCAACTACCTCGGTGCTACTGTCTCATATATATATATATAGTAAATACAATAGCATATTGTATCTCTCTGTCTATCAACCTATCTGTGTATATGGCACTTCTTATTAACAACTGTGATCAGCACTGTTAAAAGTAAATTTAAATTTGTTTTGCAAAGCAGAGGACACTGCCTGGTATAGCAACCGGTTTATCACAGGGAAGACCACCACGTTGTACTACACAACGCAGAATTTGATGCACAGACCTTGATGTTAGCGAGAGGACTATCAGAAGAGTGTTGCACGAAGCTGGGGTCCATCACAGGACTCAAACAAGGAATTTCTACCTGACCAACAATATGTTGACAAGCTAAAGGATTTTTGGAAGAGAGTGATCTGGACGGATGAGAAAACCTTCTTACATTCGTGTACCGGAAGGCGTCACTGCTGGAGGAGGAATAATACTTGGTGACTATAAATTCTGAGGTTGTTGTTTCTATAAACTATTTAGTTATACGTGACCATAAGATTATATTCATAATTACTGCAGGGGGACAACCAATATCGTTACAACATCAGCAACATCAATAAAACAGTTATTAAGATCATTCAGAGTAAATTTACAGTCACCGAGTATTATTCCTCCTCCGGGAGTGACGCCTTCAGTTACACGAATGTGAGAAGGTTTTCTCATCCGTCCAGACCCCTCTCTTCCAAAATCCTCTTGCTTGTCAACATATTGTTGGGCAAACCGTAACCTTCCTTTGCGATGTTGGTCAAGGTCTGTGAAGTTGAGCATAAAACACTGTGTTCAGTAACCTATAGAGAGATACATGAGCATCACGTTGATCACCATTACTGTCCTTGTGGTCCTTATTGTGTCATGTGGTGTTCTACGCAGTAATGCTGGAACTAGATACAGGTAAGGTAATGTATATCGAAACAGATTTTGATAAAAGATACCTATAAGTAACTTAAAAAGAAAGATATAATATATTTCTCTTTCCTGCAAATGGGTTTAACAAGTTAACATTCTGACTAGCAACAAACTGGCAAATGGCAATGCATGAAACCTATAGTCCTTCAGTTTTATGAAGGCGAAATGCTGTGGCTGGGATAATCCCGTCAATAATGCGTATCTGCCAACACTTTCATTCTAAATAATTTATATATCTTTCCCCATAAATCTCTAGTTGTTTTCTAAATTCCCTAGATATTGATCCCGTAGGGGGGTATTTCCTGCATTAGTGATGTGAGCAATACTTTAAGGGTTTTGGCGCCCCTTCGGCCCCAGCCACTAGCTTTTAGTTCTTCAACTATCCCTCTTTTCTTTCTATTTCCTTCCTGCTTGCTGTCTCACCTCTCTATCACCGTTTTCTGGCGCTATATGACCTCGCTGTTGCGGCGCCTAATATCAATCAATCAATCAACCTCTACATATTGAGAACCAAAATGCAATCAACAACATAATCTCAGCCGCAGTTTTTCGAATCATATAATTGGACTATAAGTGATAAGGGAGAAAGGCCTATGTCATTAAAACGTTTTAAAAACGAATGAGAAGGTTAAAACTATGAGAAAGAAAAGATAAACGGTAAGAAAGGAGGGAAGGCAAGCGAGAGAGGGATAATACATTATGGTGGATGTGTAAGGTTGCCAGTTACACTAGAGATACTGTAATATATATAGCTTAAGCATAAAATTAGACCAAGTTTATTGAAAACGCCATATAGCGGCGCCTATTTAAATTTAACAAATATTATTTTTAAGGAAATGCATATTTAGATGAAAACTTCCTGGTAATAGCTGAATGAGTTTGTTGACAAATATGATTATTAAAAAAGTTAGAAAATTAAACCATCTTATGCCGGAAAAAAAATAAAACACACAGCTGGGCTTTGGAGAAGGTGATAAATAGGGTGGACTACAAGCACGAGGGATTTGATTGATTGATTGATTGATTGATATTATATGGCGCAACAGCGAGGTCATATACCACCAGGAAAAGGTGATAGAGCGGTGTGACAGCAAGCAAGAAGGAAATAGGAAGAAAGGAGGGACAGTAGAAAAACTGAAAGCTAGTGGCTGGGGCCGAAAGGTCGCCAAAACCCTTAAAGTATTGCCCACATCATTACAGACAACAACCCCCTACGGGGCAAGCACGAGGGATAAATGGAATACAGGGATAGCTGTCTAATATCTAAAGGATAATATATAATCAGTAGTCTATCCCACTACGATGGTGAACAAAAGACAGTGCCTTATTTAAAGGATATAATGTAACAGATATTCTAATTATATTAGTTTGATATTAGTTTTCAACTAATCACCTTTATTTTTCTTACCCTCTTCCCCCTCACCCTCGCCTCAAATCATCACATTTCTTCTCTTCTATATCCACTTACGTTAATGCAGTATGCACTTCTTTAAACCAGGGTTCTACAAATTACCGGTCCCGAATTCCTCCAAACTGTGTCGCAGGCTCACAATAATAAATTCATGAATAAAATAGAATAATAATATTCGTGATCATAAAATAAATATGAAGTTCATATATGAATCCACCTAACATATTTTTATAATCGAATATTCATATATTTAATTATCAATAAACCAAAATCATTGCACAAATATTAGCCTTCTTGAGAGAGAATGAGAGAGAGAGAGGGAGGGGTAGGTGAGGCAGTGTTTATAATTCTGTTTATAATTCTGGTTAGAATGCCTTTTTATCATAATTATTGCATTTCTGTTTCTGGCCTTGTATTTTCTTAGGTTGATAATTCTGGACATTTGTTAAAAATCTTTCTGTATGGGTCGCGAGAATGATGTTATAGTAAAAACTGGGTCATCACTTAAAAAGTTTGAAGAAACCTGCTTTAAACTATTGGTGATTCGATACCGTTCACAGTGTATGCTTCATTCATTCCTCCTGACACACGTCTCCTCAACCTGATCATTTGTTGCCCTCCCACATTACCTCCTATACAGCCCCGCCCACATTTCTCTCCTCCTCTCCCACTAACATTCGCCCTCCCTCCACCTGCAACTGTTGCCAGATCCGACGAGGCCCAAACTAAGTCGCTGGTGGAAGAAGTGTGGACGCTTGTTCTGTCCGGAGCTGTACATTTATAGCCATGGCGTATTGGGAGTTTCAAAACAATGTAGAATACCATTAAATATTATTTGTGTTTTTTTTTCATCTATTAGTGTAACCGCACAGCCACTAAGTAATACTCTTGTTGTTGAACTTTATCTGTCATTGTACAGTCGGTGGCAGAAGTCTTGTCGCCTAACCTGCTTCAATGCGACACAGTGTTCATGGACTCGAAAAATACGCACGTTACCTGCACTTAATAATCTCGAGTCCATAAACATCGCGTAGCTCGGTGAAGCAAGTGAGGCGACAATACTTTTGCCGCCGACTGTACACCCACCTACAAAAGCACTGTCGCCTCATCCGCAGCCATGAACCCCACAAGCTTCACAATTGGAAAATGTTTTTGTGTATGGTGTTTCGATTCACGAGTCATTAAACCCCAAACTTCAAGAACCATTTGGTGAGGCGACAGCGCTTTTGTAGGTGGGTGTACACTCGAAAAGACTTCCACCTGGACCACCCCCTTACCTAGCGAAGCTAACGTGGCAACAGCGCTTCGCTTGTGTGAGGTCATGTGAATATACAGGACACTATTTCGAATCGGCAAAGCTTCATCTGCTGTAGTTTCATATCGATAATTATTATGGGTATTCCACTCAGTATATCATTTATAAGTGAGAAGTAATTTCATATATATATATATATATATGAAATTACTATATAATATATATATGAAACAACAACACAAACGAGTATATATATATATATATATATATATATATATATATATATATATATTTTGGTATAGCCAGGGAGTATATTCTCTTTCAAACAAACGAGGTTAAAGGAAATGGCTTGTTCTGCATTAATGAGTTTATTATTTATATTTTCAATATTTCTTACAATTTTTCTTAAGTCTTCACTTAGATGGTGGATGAGTGAGGCAAAAGTTGAGTTGTTGGGGGAGGTCGACGTTTCGTCCAGTACATCGGACATCTTCAGGAGGAAGTGGCGATTCTGAGTGGGTGAGGGGTATTTAACTGTTTTCCGTATGTGGGGTGGGCGGGGCCACCATATCAGAGGCCTAGTGATTGGTGGATAGGGGGTAGCTTCTGATTCTGGCGCTACGTCTGAGTTGTTGGTTGGTTGTAGTGGGTAAGATGTTAGATGTTTGTGGTGGGTCAGTAGGTGTTGGAGGTGTGGTGAGTATCCTGACGGTGTTGGTGATGTGTCGTTTTCTGCCCTCCAGAAAACGACACATCACCAACACCGTCAGGATACTCACCACACCTCCAACACCTACTGACCCACCACAAACATCTAACATCTTACCCACTACAACCAACCAACAACTCAGACGTAGCGCCAGAATCAGAAGCTACCCCCTATCCACCAATCACTAGGCCTCTGATATGGTGGCCCCGCCCACCCCACATACGGAAAACAGTTAAATACCCCTCACCCACTCAGAATCGCCACTTCCTCCTGAAGATGTCCGATGTACTGGACGAAACGTCGACCTCCCCCAACAACTCAACTTTTGCCTCACTCATCCACCATCTAAGTGAAGACTTAAGAAAAATTGTAAGAAATATTGAAAATATAAATAATAAACTCATTAATGCAGAACAAGCCATTTCCTTTAACCTCGTTTGTTTGAAAGAGAATATATATATATATATATATATATATATATATATATATATATATATATATATATATATATATATATATATATATATATATATATATATATATATATATATATATATATATATATATATATATATATATATATTCTCTTTCAAACAAACGAGGTTGAAGGAAATGGCTTGTTCTGCATTAATTAGTTTATTATTTATATTTTCAATATCTCTTACAGTTTTCCTTAAGTCTTCATTTAGATGGTGGATAAGTGAGGCAAATGTTGAGTTGTTGGGAGAGGTCGACGTTTCGTCCAGTACATTGGACATCTTCAGGAGGAAGTGGCGATTCTGAGTGAGTGAGGGGTTGAAGAGGACCTCCTCAAATATAATCGCCCATCGATATACTGTCGGTATGTTGATGACATGTTTGTTCAAGTGAAGGACCTAGATGAGCTGCTACTACTACAAAAACGGTTTATCTCCTCGTCTGGTCTGAACTTCACCTACGAAAAATCAACGGATGGCAAACTACCCTTCCTGGACCTCTTGGTTGCCCACCACAACGCAGACTTCCAAACCACAGTGTACACAAAGTCCACCAACAACGGACGGTGTCTAAATGGGGACAGTGAATGCCCCAAGAGATACCTTCAATCCACCATCTCATCCTACGTCAGGAGGGCTCTCTCCCACTGCACCAGCTGGAGAGACACACACCAGGAACTAGAACGTCTCACCCAAGTCCTGGTAAACAATGGATATTCCAACACAGACGTCTCCAACACCATCAAACTCCAGCTAGAAAAATGGTATGAAGTGAATCCCCCAACCAAACCCAACAGTGATATCAAACTTTACTACCGCAACTACATGTCCACCGACTACAAGACCATACTAAGAGACATACTAAAGAAGAATGTCCACCCCACCGACCCAGACAGCGAGATCCAACTAGTAATTTACTACAAGTCTCCAAAAACCTCGAACCTCACCCTACGCAACCGACCTACTACCTCCAAGAGCCCGATGAACAGTGACCACGTGATTTACGTGGGTGGGAGGTAAACACAGGATAGAGCTTTGAGTTATTTTATTACTCTTACGTTTCGGACTACACAGAGTCCATCTTCAGAGAGAAATGACATAGAGAAGAGGGTACCCCGAGATATATATACCGGTGGTGGCCTACATTGCACCTGCCACTCCTTAATCTCACCTGACCTGACCTCACCTCACCCCCTCCTTTCTTTTATACTCCAGGGCTATACTGGCTGAGTATCTACACCACTTCATAAACCCTTCTCTATGATTATGAACATTTTTTGTACAAATGTATGCTGCTTCCAATGCTTTCCTCATTTTCTTATCCAAACCACTATGAATGATTGATGAATCCTCCCATCTGTGTAAATTATTACATTCTTCAATATGCAGTACCAATGAATTAGCTGTGTTGTGCTTCCTTACGTCAGCTTTATGTTCATATAATCTTTTCTTTATACCTCTTCCTGTTTCTCCTATATACATCTTGTCACACCCATTACATGGAATACTATATATCACGCTGTTATTATTGACACGCTTGTTCTTGTTTGCCTGGGTTAGTTCGCCGATTCTCTTTCCAGATGATGTTGCAATTTTTAAGCCAACCTTGTTCATATGTCTATCTATTATCGGGCCAATATTAGAATTAGGTACACATACAAATCTTTTCTCATTTTTCTCGCTGTTAATAGTCTCATCTTTCTTTCGTTCGATGATTTTAAGTGCTTTGTTTTTAAGTTTAGTCAGCAAACCTGCAGGGTATTTCAATTTTTTAAATGCCTCTATTATATACTTAATTTCATCGTCCAAGCTGTCATTACTACATATCCTGTAAGCTCTTAGAAAAAATCCTATCACCAATCCAGACTTAATCCTGGCATTGTGAGCAGATAGATAGTGAATAAAGTCATCTTTGTTAGTGGGTTTCCGGT
This sequence comes from Petrolisthes cinctipes, assembly GCA_033782935.1. NCBI lineage: Eukaryota > Metazoa > Arthropoda > Malacostraca > Decapoda > Porcellanidae > Petrolisthes > Petrolisthes cinctipes. The sequence goes on from JAWQEG010000033.1 coordinate 3,352,876, forward strand.
ACACCGAGAATTTTACACCTTATTCCGTTTTTCTTATTATAGTGTCTAGAAACGGTAGCATGTTCTCTTTTTCTTCCTCAACAGTAAACTGGATATCCCTCTGTACATTATTTAACATCCTCAATTTATTGTCTATATTGGTATTATTCGGTACTACTACAAGGACATCATCGACATATCTATACCATACACTGTTCCTACCTATTATTCTAGTATATTTATCAGCTTCTAGTGTCTCCATATATAAACTAGATAAGACAGCACTTAGTGGGCTCCCCATGGCCAGACCCCTGTGTTGCACATATTCTTCATTATTAAATATGAACACCCCGAATCGTACACACAATGAGACCATCTTGATGAAATCTGTCCTGGGTAGTGGTAGGTCCTCCTCCCTGATGTGGTCCAGTGCCTTCCTCACTGCTTCTATGGCTCCCTCGACTGGTACATTGGTGAATAGTGATTTTACGTCGAAGCTGGCGAGTTTCTTGTTTATGAAATCGATTTCATTGAGTCGTGATATACTAGAATAATAGGTCGAGGCTTGTGTCTCTACTATTGCTCCACCTCCACCACCGCCACCACCACCTCCTCAGTCTGCTCCTCCTACCAGCCCTGCCTGGCCCTCCACAAGTCTGTTCCTACCCTCATGGCACGATGTACGGCTCTCGAGAACCGCTTTTCTGCCCTTGAAGCCAGGATTGATGAGCTGGTTGCCGCACAGGCTGCCAATGACTCCAAGCTCTCCACCTTGTACAAGGCTCAGCAGGCCATCATCTCAACTGTCACTACCCTTACCGAAAAGATGGATATTGTTGCATCTCGCCTTGAAAAGCTTTTCGAGTCAGTCCCTTCTCCTGGTCCATCTTCTTCTCCAGGTCGCTCATCTGCCCCCACTCACCGGACTTCTGCCTGATTGCCGGCTGGATGTCATCTCCTGGAATGTATGCTAATCTCACTCAACTCAAGGCCTATGTATTTCGTCATCATCCCATCATTATTTTTCGACAGGAAGCATTTCCAAGACGGCCACTCGCTGCTGGGCAAGCTCCTTCCCTCTCTGGTTATGTGCCATATGTTCATCTGGTAAGGAATGGTCTCCTGACTTACATACGTAGCACCTTGCCACATCGCCTTCTCCGTACCTCCACTGATCCTGACATGACCTTTCAGCTATTTGAGGTCCTACCCGAGAATGGAGCACTCCAATTATGTCATGTCTATTCTGCCCTAGGTAGACTCACTCTTGAGGCTCTTCCTTCTCCAACAGTGCGTGGTATGGTGTATATGGGAGATTTTAATGCTCGGCATTCTGATTTGGGTGATGGTTCTGGCTCTATTAATCGTAATGGTGTTCGTCTCCTTTCATACATCCGCAAGCATCATCTGACGTGCTGGGACACTGGCGGTGCCACTCATTGCCGGGGAGGTACTCTGGATTACATCCTCTTGTCTGGCCTGATAGCATCTCAGGTCCTGTGCTCCTCTGTGCCAGACTTATTCTCTGATCACATTGCTCTTCGGTTTCATTATTCTCTAACTGCTGGGTCAGGTGCTTCAGCCACTCGTTTGTGTATTGCTGTGCCCCCTAAATATTGCCCGACTTACATCTTATTTAAGGCCCATGTATCCCCTACATTTGACATATCATCAGCTGAACAGTTGTACTCTGATCTTGTATCTGCTACTCATGACTTTTAGAGGCTATACATCTCCCGGCCACACCTCCAGCATCGCCATACTGCCCACTCCTGGACGCTGGATGCAGGTATACAGGTGGCAAGGAGGAGGCTGAATGTGATGGCCTATTTTTTTAAGCCAATCCAACCCCTGACCTCTTCCATCGTTACCAGATGTCTAAGGACGCTTTAGTTGCCCTGAAGGAGTGTGCTCACACTGAGTCTTGGCAGCGGTTCACAGACAGCATCAACCAGCAAACAAGTGTTGCTTCTATGTGGCACCTCATCCGTCGGGTTGTTAAAAAGACGCCAGCCACTGCTCGTCATCACAGTCCCGCCAAATATGCCCAACAATTTGTCGATGCCTGGTCAGAACAATCTACCCCAGCCAGTCTACCCATCCACATACAAGATGCACTCGCTTCCCGTGCTGCTGTCCATCGGCTAGGTTTAATGTCTGCTCTGTTGCAAGATGATGACAATGATGCAGAGGAGAAAACTGAGGAGGAGTTGCGCCGTGCTCTCTTTCATGGTAGAGCTTCTTCCCCTGGTGATGATGGTATTACTTATGCTGTGCTGCGCCTACTGCAACAAGTTCCTGGGAACCCTCTACTTCGACTGTACAATCTTTGTCTTCGTGATGGTTGTGTACCACGAGCCTGGACCAGCAGCACAATAATACCCATCCCTAAGCCCGGCACTGTGAAGTTCAGGCCTATTTCCCTTACTTCCTGTTTTTGTAAGGTTATTGAGAGAATCTTACTCAATTGTCTCATGTACAGATAGGTGGATCGCCTTTCTCCATGGCTGTTTGGTTTCCTTCCCCAGCGGAGCACACACCACTGCCTAGTCGACTTGTACTGTCGCCTTTCCAGGAACAGTGTGGTTGCCTTCATTGACCTTCGAAGTGCCTTCGATGTTGCTAATAGAGACGTCATTTTGGATCAACTGGTTGACTTTGGGATAAAGGGTAATCTACTATGGTGGATTCGGGGCTACCTGAGTAACAGGACCTCCTGTGTGTTTTTCAGTGTTGTGCTCAGTCCTTTGCGCAGTTTTAATCTTGGTACGCCTCAAGGGGGTGTTCTCAGCCCATTGTTATTTAATATTCTGATGCATCGGTTGCTCACTTCTCTCCCTGATATTCCTATAACTACAATTACGTGATATGCTGATAATATTTGTGTTCATTCTACCTCACCAAGGGATCTCCAGCGGTTTCTTGACTCCTCTGTGGCCTCCTCTCACTATGGCATTATTGTCTCCCCAGATAAGAGCAGAATATTCACCTGCCGCCTTCCTCAAGCTCAGCCAGTGTTCACCTTCAGAGGGACTGTCATTCCCATGTGTTCCCAGTACCGCTACCTGGGCACGCCAATCAATATTTGGCCGATTGTCCCTGCCAGACCTCAAGACCATCTCATTGTCCAGGACTTATTGGGTCGTCTCCAGCGCCGACTTACACCACTTCAATGGCTATCTAATAACTCCTCGGGCATCTCCCTTCCAGTAGCCAGAACCATCTATATTGCTTTTATCCGTTTAGCTGTTGATTACCTCTCCCCTGCTTTGATTCAACTTCCTAGGGCTACTGTGGAAACTTTAGAAAAATATCAGAATAGCGCAATGAGAATAATTCTCAGCTGTCCAATGTCGACCAGGATAGTGAACATGCAGCGTGAGTTGCGTCTTCCCCCATTAGTGGAGAGAATTTATTGTAATGTTACTTGCTTCACTGTCAAGTGCCTCCATTTCCCACATCTTTCTCCCCATTACTCTCATTTAGTCAAGACTTTTCTTAGACCAAACTCCCCTATCCCTCCCAAACTGCCTGCTGGACGTACTCTTATAAGGTCTGTTTCCTCTATGCTCCGTAGTCTTAATATAGATATAATGGTTGCAGACGTCCCCCCAGGGCCCCCTCCATGGATGCTACCAACACCTGTTGTGAGCTTCACACCTACTTCCAAGTCGGAACTGCCTTCTCTACAGTGGCAGTTGGCTCTGGAACACATAGAAACAGTAACGTCCTCCATCACAGATCCATACTGCCTCTACACTGATGGCTCATTGCAGGTGGATGGTACAGCAGGTTATGCCGTTTTCTTGCCTGACCTGGAGTCACCTCCAGGGGGCTGGGTTGGCCGTCGTCTCTGTACCCACTCTAGCTCAACATTGTGTGAACTGTATGCCATTCTCGATGCTGTTAGTGTTGTTTGTCAACATGGAGTGAATGCTGCCATTTTTTGTGACTCCACACCTGCTCTTCATTCCCTCTCTAGTGCTTAGCCCTCACACTCTACTGTTATTCAGCAAATTTTATCGTTTTTGGTCTTATAGCATCATTGTAACTTGACTGTCAAATGTTTGTAGATTTACGTCACAATGGTACAATTGACAGACTCGCAAAGCAAGCCTGCCATCTGCCTCCTCGTGGTGTTGAACGTCCTCTCTCCCTGATATGTTACCTCTCTAGAGTTCGCTCCGCCGCTCTCCTCCCTGTACAGCGACTGTCTGCCGTCACAAATATTCCTACCATCGTCGACTCCTCGTGGTTCGGAGACACAATGTAGTCTCTGCTCGTTTGAGGGTTGGCTACCGGCCACTGTGGCAGGTTGCTGGGATGCAGGGTGAGCTCCCTTCACTGAGTGTTGCTTGTGTCGAGCGCCTCGTGCTAACACTATAGAGAACTATTGCTTAGCCTGCCCCACTGTCCGACACTTGCTGCCCCGGGGCCTGCCACTTGATGTGGTTTGTCGACACCTGTTGAACCATCAGGTTCTGAAGGAACTTCTGGTACGCCACCCTCGTTTTGGTGGATTTAAGTAGTTCATAATGTATATATTTGTCTGTATGCTTGTGCTTCATTCTGTTATATTTTCGTGATGTGTGTGTGTGTGTGTGTGTGTGTGTGTGTGTGTAGTCATTGGATTTTTATGAGTCCCGCCTACCCTTGTGTACTGTTGTCTGCCTGTTGACTAACGCTACGGCGCAATGAATTTAAAAAAAAACAAAAAAAAACTCCTCCTTCCACCCACCACGCTACCAGCCCCCCCCCCCCCACACACACTTCTCCTTTCTCCGACCTGAATACGGCAGATGAAGCTTAGAAATACAGTCTTGTATATTCACATGAGCTCACACAAGCGAAGCGTTCTTGCCACGTTAGCCTCGCCAAGTGATGGGGTGGTCTAGGTGGAAATCTTGTAGAATATACACTCGCAATCCAAAATATGTATCCAGGCTTGCTTCGAATAGCCTGATCGAGTATTAAGCGAACTCAAGCAAGTATGAAACAGGATAAGTGTTGTAATTGGTTCACTAGGACGTCAAATGATTCGAAACTTCAACAAGACCTGGATACATATTATGGATTGCGAGTGTACAGTTGCCTAAAAGTTCTTCTTTACCCACTGTTTTGTGTCTGGCGTAGATGTAGCAGCATAACAATATTCGAATTGTACTTATGAATGAGACCAATCTCCCTACTGAATCATCCTGTACTGTATCAGATTTGATCCGAACGTGTCCAGCGTTGCCACATGTACCCCACAGCCACTTCAGGGGGTAAAGAAGAACCTTTAGGCAACTGTACAGTTGGCAGCACTCCTGTGAGAGCCACACAGCATTATTAACTCTTGTCGAGATAGTAATCCCGAACCACCAGCTCGAAGCACACCCATTGGTGCCAATGAATGGAACTACAACTAGTAGTTCGGGGTTACAACCTCGGCCAGTGTTGCCAACGCTGTGTGGTCCTCACGGGAGTGTGGCCAACTGTACCTATAAGCCACGTCGCATCGGTAGTGTGAATATATCTATCATTGTACCGTACCTATACAGCTACATTGTATTGGGAGTGTAACTCTATATCATTGTACAGCTCCGGACAGATCAATGGTCCACACCCTATCCATCAGCGACTTGGTTTGGGCCTCGTAGGATCTGGTAACAGTTGCAGGTGGAGGGAGGGGGGATGTTAGTTGAAGAGGAGGAGAGAAATGTGGGCGGAGCTATATAGGAGGGTAATGAATGATCAGGTAGAGATACTTGTGTCAGGAGGAATGAATGAAGCATACACTGTGAACGGTATCGAATCACCAATAGTATGAAGCAGGGTTCTTTAAACTTTTTCAGTCGTGACCCAGTTTTTACTATGACATCATTCTCGCGACCCATACAGAAAGATCTTTTACAAATGATCAGAATTATCAACCAAAGAAAATACAAGGCCAGAAACTGAAACGTAATATTTATGATTAAAAGGAATTCTAACCAGAATTATAAACACTGCCTCACCTACCCCTCCCTCTCTCTCTCTCTCTCTCTCTCTCTCATTCTCTCTCAAGAAGGCTAATATTTGTGCAATGATTTTGTTTTATTGATAATTAAATATATGAATATTCGATTATAAATATATGTTAGGTGGATTCATGTATTAACTTCATATTTATTTTATTGTCACGAACATTATTATTCTATTTTATTCATGTATTTATTTTTGTGAGCCTGCTACCCAGTTTGGAGGAATTCGGGACCCGTAGTTTGAAGAATCCGGGTTTAAAGAAGTGCATACTGCATTAACGTAGGTGGATATAGGAGAGAAGAAATGTGATGATTTGAGGCGAGGGTGAGGGGGAAGAGGGTAAGAAAAATGAAGGTGATTAGTTGAAAAGCAATAACAAACAAATATAATTAGAATATCTGTTACATTATGTCTTTTCTTAGGTTGATAATTCTGGTCATTTGTAATAGATCTTTCTGTATGGGTCGCGAGAATGTTTTCATAGTAAAACCTAGGTCACGACTTAAAAAATTGAAGAACCCTGCTTTAAACTATTGGTGATTCGATACCGTTCACAGTGTGTGCTTCATTCATTCCTCCTGACACACGTCTTCTCTACCTGATCATTCGTTACCTTCCTCTATAGCTCCGCCCACATTTCTCTCCTCCTCTCCCACTAACATCCCCCTTCCCTCCACCTGCAACTGTTGCCAGATCCGACGAGGCCCAAACCAAGTCGCTGATGGATGGGGTGTGGACCCTTGATCTGTCCGGAGCTGTACAACACACAGCCACGGCGTATAGGAAGTGTGACATCACGGGCAGCTAAATTTGTCTATCATTGCACACACAAACACTCCCACATAGAGTATACAAAAATGGTGCTTCTCAACTTTATCTATCTTTGTACACACACAGCCACGGCATATAGGGAGTGTGGCATCACGGGAAGCTGGCTAAGGGACGGATGGACCAATTACTCCGAGTGTCTCCGTGTCATCGATAGTCAGGTCAGAATTGGTCACATTCGACTAGAGCATGTCACATAAATTAGTATATGTCCCGTTAGATTAATACATGTCACGTTAGATTAGTATATGTCACATCACATTTGGTTTGTACATATCATGTCAGATTAGTATTGGTAACGTTAGATTAATACCGATCAAGTAAATCAGTGTAGTATAAGTCACACAAATTAGCTTATGTCACGTAATTCGCTATAAAAAAAATGTTAAATTAGAATATATCACGTCAGATTACTAATATTAACTCAAAATTTGTATATAACGTTAGATTTAAGCATCTCACGGAAATTAGCGTATGACATCTTAGGTTATGATTATATCATGTCAAATTAGGTTAGGTTAGATTAGAACATATCACATAAAATAGTATTTGTCTCGTTATACATTTCATGTAAAATTAGTATAAGACACGTCAGATTTGGTTTCGTTAAGTTAGATTAGAACATATCACGTAAGTCAGTAAAAGTCACGTTCTAGTACACCATGTAACGTCAATTGCAAAGGTCACGTAAGATAGTATAGGTCACGTTAAATTAGTATAGTGTAGATCATATCGGATTAGGCTTAGTTATAGAGATGTCATGTAAATTTGTGTGTGTCACGTTAGATTTGAGTATGTCACGTAAGTTTAGATGTCAAGCAAGTCAGTATAGTACTATATATGCCACGTAAATTTTTATTATTTATGTTACATTAGAAAATGTCACTCTAAATTAGTATGTCACGTAAATTATTAAAATATATGCCACGTAAATCAGTATATATCATGTCAAATTAGAGCATGTCATTTAAATTTATAAACGTCACGACAGATTAGACTCATTAGAGCGTGTCACATAAAATAAAAGGTCACGTCAGATTAGATCATGTCCCATAAATTAGTATACGTCACGTCAGATTACAGCCTATCATGTAAATTACTATATGTCACGTCAGATCAAAGCATGTCACACAAGTTGCTATAGGCCTCGTCAGATTAGAGAATGTCACATAAGCCAGTGTAAGCAAGTCGCATATTTAGTAGTTAATAGAAGATACTTAATGCCTGCTTCCCACAGATTTAGTTGAATTTGTGTCTATATTGGTATCTACAGATGGTGTCGCTAATAACGAGCACAACATCTGGTGAGTTTGGCGAAATATAGCACCACTTTGTTCATTGTTACGAGAAGGAGATTAGGGAGAAATGGGAATGGCTATCTGACTATCAAGAATGAACACTTAATTGAAGCAATATATATTAACAGCCCCTCTTGCAACAATCCAGATTCTAACGCTGAGTAGTAGGACAAACACAATACAATAACTGAAATTTAAATCAGATTGTACCTCAAAGAATAAATCACTCACTCAACACTTGGGAAATGCACAGTCAAATAATAGAATTCCTTGTAAATGGACACAGGAAAAACTAGCATTGGTAAATCACAACAAGAAATGACACAGCAAAAATAATAACAACAATCATTATAATAATAATGCAATAATAATAATCAAATACACTGATAACAATAATTGACTTAATAACACAATAATTATAATGATGAGACTCCACTTAATCACTCAACAGTTATAGTTCTGAGTAATGACAGAGTTAAACACTTAACTTTAATATTGGCAGAAATTCCTTAGTTACTTTACTCACTTAAATATAATTATATGGACTTGGATGAGTTCACAAATTGGAATATATACAAGAAGAAATTATACAATAGTACTTAACTAGACAGGGTATGAACAACGGACGTAACCACAAGGCTTCTCTCTCTGCAGACCAAAGCACACCAGTAATCGTTACCAAATCACTTCAGCGTCTGATTACTCGAGTCAAAACAGGGCCCTTTGATGTGCTCGATGCGGACGTTATGACACGTCAATATAAGATTGATTCATTGATTGATTTTATGCCATTATCAATTTGGCGGCGCAACAGCTAAAGTCATATACCGCCCAAAATAAAATGGTTGTCAACATCATTAATAAAATATTTACACACACCTAACAGGCTTCACCTACCCCGAAAGGGATATGCAGCATGATTAAAAGAACATATAAACTAAAAGGCACATTTATACTAAAAGAACATGATTAGCTCAAGTAAAATATATAAAAGATTAAAATAAATAAATACATTGAATTATCTTAAAAGCCACAAATATAATAAAATTCACAATTTGTGAAGGAGGCCACCCTCCTCCACATAGGAGAGGGTGTTCCCACCCACACTACAAGCCTCCTCCCTGAGCACCTGGGAGAGACTGTAAGAACCATCACTCACCCATTACTCGGAGAGGTGCCTACGACGAAGGTCCCCAAGGCTGGGACACTCGACAATAAGATGCCATACTGTCAGAGGGACCAGACAATTATCACAGTAGGAAGGGTGAGCCCTCTCCATTAAAAAGCCATGAGTCAATAGTGTGTGGCCAATGTGGAGACGGACAAGAGCCGTCTCCCACCGGCGGGACAGGCCGCTGTATCTCCACAAACCAAGGTGCTGGTGGATGCCGCGGAGCTTGTTAGTCCCGATGGCAACCAACCTGACCTGAAAGCAGAGACGAACGGCAGCATCTATGTAGGGTCGAAGGTCCACTGCAGGAACGGGATGACACCTGGCAGGAGGCTGAGAACTGGAGACTGCATCCTTAGACAGGGTGTCAGCCCGCTCATTCCCATCGACACCCACATGAGCTGGGACCCAACAAAATGTAACTCTGCGGTCACGACGACCCAGGAGGACAAACCACTCGAGAATGGCCAACACCAGGGGATGAGAAGAGTTAAAATTGCAAAAGGCCGGCAAGGCGCTACAAGAATCTCTAAACATAGTAAAAGAAGGCTGAGGGAGAGTAAAAATCACTTGGAGGGCATATAAAATGGCCGAGAGCTCAGCAGTAAAGATGGACATGACAGAAGGGAGCCTGCCGCCACGAAAAAAGTCAGGAAAGACAACTCCAAAACCAACTCCAGCATCAGACTTTGACTCATGGAAGGACTCCCTGTGAGTGAAGGCATGTTTTAAAAGAGGGACCGAGCCACTGGAGAAAGAAGAGATTCCTTCTTGTCAGAAAAGCAGGTGTAGTGGAAAACTTATGTAAGAAGCCATGGAGCGAACCTGGGGACCCGCACCGGATAAATCGGGAAGTCATCAATGCCCATCTCCTCCATAGCCTTCTTGACCTGGAAGCCAAAGGGCTATGGTGTGCAAAAATATGATAGGTAGTACTGAGACATGATATCAGATGACACTGCCAAGCAGGGAAGGGAGTCAGGAAGTCGATGTAATCTATGTCAACAATGAACCATCAAGGACTGGCGACGGAGATCAAGAGGTGGCTCATCAGTGTCCACCAGGAGACTGGGGATTGGGGACGACCTGAAGACTCCGGTCGCCAGTCGTACGCCAGCATAATGAACAGAGTTTAAGACTCTGAGACAGGCATCCGTAGCAGAAGAGTACACCACTCACCCATAGTCGAGTTTTGACCTAATAAAAACATGGTATAAGCGGAGGAGGGTTGCCCGATCAGCCCCCCAGGACGTATGGATCAGGACCCTCAACAGATTAAGAGCCTGGAGGCAAGAGACCTTAAATGAACATAAGTGGGGAACCCAAGTCAAACGTTTGTCAAAAAGGAGGCCCAAAAAACGAGTCTCCTCGACGCAACGTATCCGATGACCATACATGAATAAGCTCGAATCGGTGTGGATGCCTCGGATGCGGCAGAAGAGCAGAGCAACTGTCTTGGCAGCCCAATGCGACACCCTGTCGAGGGCAAGCAGCAAACCAGACCGCCAGGTCGTCAACGTACACTCTCCCAAAACAGTATCGGCATTAAAACAAATGAACGAAAACGACAATAAACGTAGCATTATGGTACATTGCTTTGAAACCTTATAGATAGTGTTATTCGTGCCGATCAGTTGCCAATTATGCATATTCGTATTGCTTCATGAGTCAGAGAAACTATAGTGCTTGCAAATCGAAACATATTCGCATTTCTTCACCTATTAGAGAAATTTCAAATTTTATCATAAGATTTGCCCCTTTCTAATGCTGAAAACTCAGCTAATCCACACCGCAGTTGCCGAATGGTACATAACATTATCTTTCTTTTTATTTATTGTATTTTATTTTTACTTTTTTTTTATATACCTCTACCTTGGGGCAGGAGGCCGTCAGTCGTGGCCTTTGACTGAGGTCCCGAGATTATCGAGTGAAACTTTGAGGTGTTGGTTGCTTCACATGTTTGTTTTTACACATCACTTTCTGGAGAGGGCAATGTCTGTTTGTGTTACTTTACAAAACCTAATTTAGAAGTATGAGAAGAAAAATCATAAGCCTACCCTATGCTATAACTGCATTATATTTAAGACAAAACACTACAGTTACAGCGATTCTACTCAAAGATTATTTTTTGGTTAAAATCCGATTTGGTAACTTTATACTCTGGGTTATCATTCTCATTATATTCAACAATTCAGTAAATTCCCCCTACCCAAAAACCATCAATCATTAAAATCAGAAAACGTTTATCTGTAAAAATGAAGTCACAACTCTTACTCCACGACTTGCCTCATGGATGAATTATGTATGCTCGAGGATTTCACGTTAGTACAGAAATGAGAGTTAACTCATTGCCAGCAGGAATACCAACCCCACAGTACAGTCATACATGTAGCTTCGATCTTTTCTCAGCAGGATTTAGCCAGCAATGCCGATACTTTTTTGCGAGAGTGTATATGGAATTGGCTATACCGTCCAGAAGGGATGAGGCAATGGCATTAATTGCTACTGCAAAAAATGTGACACTGAGGAAGCTTCCCTGGGGGACGCCCTCTTCCTGTGCAACGGATGCTGAGAGGGCTGTACCAACCCTCACAGTAAAACTGAGACCACTGAGAAACTTCTTAATTAAGAAAGCTTGGAAGGCGACCCCGCAGGCCATATACATGGAGTTGCTGCAGGATGCCATATTGCCATGTAGTGCCATACACTTTCTCTAAATCAAAGAATACACAGACAAGGTGTGGATGTCGTGCAAAAGACTCACATGCAGCAGCTTCCAACCAGACCAGAGCATCTGTAGTGGAACGGTGTTTACGAAAGCCAGACTGTGACGGAGACAGAAAAAGACCCCGTTCGAGGAAGTATACCAGTCTGACATTCACCATCTTCTCAAATAGTTTGCAGAGACAGGAGGTCAAGGCAATTGGTCTGTAATTGAGGGCAACACTAGACTCCTTGCCAGGCTTAGGGAAAGGAAGGATGGTAGCAACCATCCACCCAGAAGAGAAGACACCCTCCAGCCAGATTCTGTTATATAAAGCTAGAAGAAATGAGATAGAATCCTCACCCAAATGTCGCAACATTGCATATGAGATGTTGACTGGCGCAGGAAAAGTGTCGACACAGAGAGAGAGATAGCAGAGTGCATGCCTCTCAGGGTGAATATATGGTTATAACTTTCATTCTCGTTCCCTGAGAAATCCAGGACAGTGCGCTACTGGTCTCTCAACTCATGCCTGACAGCCAGAGGTCGAGAGTAACGGCAGGAGAGACTTGCAAATGGCTCTGCCACGGTGTTGGCCACTGTTAAACCATCCATGATCATAATTCCGTTGACCTTAAGAACAGGTGGAAAACTAGGAGAAAACTTCCCCGCCATCTTACGGACTCTCCTGAACACTTGGGTGAGTGGAGTTTTAGTATTAATTGAAGACACATAGGTCTTCCAAGATGCACGTTGTGCCTCTTTTAAAACTCGTCTAGTCCGAGCCCTCGCCCGTCGGAAGTCCTCTAAAAGAGTTAGGTCCCCACGATAGCGACGAAGGCGAGAGAAAGCAGCGCGCTTCTCCCGCACAGCAGTAGCGCAGGCTGGTGACCACCAAGGGACAGGACGATTGGGAAAGTGCCCAGAAGTTATAGGGATAGAGTTGAGTGCAATAGAGTGGAGCATATCAGTGAAATATGTTACAGCCTCGTCAGAACTACCAAAATCTGTAACAGAAGAGACCGAAGAAGTTAGCTCTCTACAAAACTACGAGTCAGCCTTCTCTAATTTCCACCTAGTAAGATAAGATTGTGGTCCGTACCTGTTACCTTGTAAAAGTATAGGGAGGTGATCACTGCCATATAAATCGGGAAACACACTCCAAGTAAAATCCAACAGAGCAATGGGTGAGCAAAGGGAAATAGGAATGGCGGTAAAAGTCCCAGTAGGGCTATTAAAATGTCACATCTCCCATATTTAAAACCCCTAATCCCTCATCCTCAATAAAAGAAGCCAATAAAACACCCCTGGGGTTGACCGAGCTGCCACCCCACAGAGGATGACGACCATTAAAATCACTCAATAAAATTTAGGGGGAGGGAAAGTCCCGTACAATACGGTTGAAATCACCCCTCTCTACTGTAACACTGGGAGGAAGGTATAGACTGCACAAAATGTATGGGCGGTCCATAAAAACCTTAACTGCGACTGCCTGGAGTGAAGTGTCAAGCTCTAGGCTCGTGCATGGAATATCTCGCCGAAATAGGATGGCAGAGCCACCATGGTGACCCTGCCCTTCAAATGAATTGGAATAAAATGCAGAGTTTGCTGGAAGACTGGCAGGAATGTAGTCCTCAAGCATTGTTTCTTGGAGAGAAACACATGCAGGAGAGAAGCTAGAGAGAACACGCAGTTCCTCCCAAGAGGCACGCAAACCACGGCAATTCCACTGAAGGACCTTGAACAGTGTTACTTTAGTACTGATTTTTGGGAAGCCTCTCGAAGGGACTTCCCACTACCACCTCGACCTGAGGGTTTGCTCAAAGGATAAGTTTTAGTCTAATCCTGGACCACTAGAAGAAGAGCGAACCCGAGGAGTAGTACTTGGGGCAGTAATTGGGACCCGTAGACGAGTCCCTGAAGCATCTGATATTTTAGAATGAGATGAAGGTAGATGAGCAGGGATATTCTTTGAAACAATTACATTGGCATTGTCCTGTACAGCAGTGGTATCACTGACACAAGCAGATACATCAAAACCATAATACAGGTGGAAGAATCACTCTGCTGTTCAAGCGGAAGAGAAACTGAATCTTTTAAAGTCACAACCTCCGAGGCATCTACATTCACTTCACGCCCCTCTGATGATCGAGAAGGAAGCTTGCAAGGGGGAACATCTGTTGAATCAAGAGATTCATCAGAGCCACGAGAACGCTTCTGGTGAGATTGAGAGGAAACTATGGATGAGTCCACAGAGATGATTGCCTTGCAAGGAGAAACATCTATGGAGTCAAGTGCCTCAAAGGAACCATGAAGACGTCTCTGTGGCAGTTTAGGTGACTTAAGTTTCCTTTTTGGAGAACGTGTAGCAGCGTGAACCTCTACCACATGGACACCTTTAGCTAAAATCTGAGAATTGTCATAAATTGAAGGGTCACCAGAATGAGTATCTGATATAGTTTCCAAGACAGAGAAACTATTATGTAGTGAAACCTTAGAAATGCTCGCTAGAGCAAGAAGCAGCCGCTTCTTGAGAGAGTTGAAAGGGTGTAGCAACCGATTTACGGCGAACGGAGGAGTCGTATATCTTCACACCACCATCCTTCTGTCGCCTGAAGTTGAGTTGCCGTCTGGCACTACCAATACTGATGAATTGGGTGTTAGCCAAGTGGAGGATATCTTGCTCAAGGAGGTACATCTTACATTGGAGAGAACACAAGGGGTGAGCATCCCTGCAGCAAAAGCAGTAACTCTCTGACTGACACTTGGATGTAAGATGCGAGTCATCAGCAGAACAATTACCACACAGGGAACAGTTGTTGCAGTTTCTCCTCCCATGATCAAAGTCATAACAACAGAAACACTGCAAAGGACGGTCAACAAAAGGCTTCACCTCAAAAGAGGTGGGGTTAATGTTGATGCGATCTGGGATATGCGAACCATAGAAAGTGAGGATGATCATATTTTTAATGCCCTTCATCTTTGATACTCGTTTGACACTATCTGGGCACATAGCGAGAATATCATCTTCAGAGAATTCATACAGGTCCTCATTATAAATACGCCCCTTGCTATAATTAAATGTTCGATGTGGTTTGATGGATTCAAACATGATATCAGAAGGACAGGGGAGATTGAGGAGCATCATGCCCTGTGTAAGATCTTTGGCTCTGATAAAAACGCCTTTACTGTGTTTTTTTATGTGGCCCATTGGTAGTAATCCAATTTCTTTCTCCAGATACGGGGAAGCATGGATTAGGTTACCACGTCCCTCCCTGTAGTAAGCCACAAACGAAAAGGGTGTAGTAACCCGACGCTCCTTAGGGACATGCTCTACAGAGTCATCAAGGATGTTATGGCAATAGTCATTGTCACTGTCAACTTCATTTGTGGACCGCATCATCTGAAATTTGCAGTGAGCATCCCCTACAATCTCTTAGAGAATCTTTTGCCTCAAATGCTGCTTTGGCAGCAGCTTTTGTATTGAAAGTAATATAGCACCGATTAGACCTACAGTCACTGTCATAAATGATTTGGATACGAAGAACCAATCTAAAACACTTAAAAATGGAGTGGATAGCGCCATAGGAAAGGGATGCAAGTACATGCATTAACATTAACGTGTCCAAACCGCTAACAGGGTTCGTCGACACAACACCCGACCTGCTGGGTCTACTCTTATTTGCAGCCTTCTGCATACCACCACGACCAGAAAGTGACTTCTCGAGGGCCTGGTCGACCACCGCTCGAGAAAGAGATTGGGGCTTTTCGTTATCCATATATCATTGATTTTGTTATATTGGCCCCAGGAGCCAAAAGCTACTACCTACTGGGCAGATGAGGGGACCGAGCTCTGGTCGCCGTGGGCAGGGTACCTCTTCCCCCACGGGGCACCTCGTTTTAAAAAACAGCCCCATTGGCTCGAAAATTTGCTCACCAAGGTACTGAGACACCCTTCCCCAACATCTCTCGGCCCAGACACCCAACCATCCAACATAGGACGGCCCCTAGAGGGCGGTCCCTCTGGAGGGCAGCACTGTTGGCCCGTACTGGCAGCCTATTGCATGGGAACCATTTAGTCTGGTATCTCACTGGCGACCTTACTAGCATGGCCCTCTCTCCCCGAAATCGGGGCAGAGCAGGGACCGGATCCCCCTCTTGTTTAGCTCGCCAGGCTTCAGAGACACGCAAACCCCCCACCACGTCAAGGCGGTTACCGTTGGGGGAGCGTTGTAACGGGTAGTTACGATGTAGTGAAGATGTTATCTTCACTTGGGGTTAATGACAACTAAGTTTGTGTTGGTCTAGTCTAGTCTATTTATTTCTTCAGGTTTTACATTGCATATAAAGTTTTATAGCTAACCTGGAAGCTAACCTGGAATATGATCATGTGACTATATTTTATAGTCAACCTGGAAAATGCTTAATCATATACATATACATATAGGTTGCCTGCCTGCTACAATACTCCCCCCCCCCCCTTAGTGACGAGGAAGGAGGAACGATACAGTCTTCTTAGGGCGTCCGCTTGCATTTCCTGGAGGGACTTGTTGGTTGGTATAGGATGAAATGGAAGATGCCATTTCTGATTGGTGTAGCAGGAAAGCTGGTTTCACTCGATCTATTGAGACCACGTAGGAGGATTCATTGCGGTTAATCGTCATGGTTTTCCTTGTTCTTTTGATGATTGCGAACGGACCCTCGTATGGAGGTTGTAATGGTTTCCTAACAGAGTCCACTCGTACGAAGACGTGTGTACTGGTGGCGAGTTCTTAGCTGACGAACGTTTTTGAAGAGGTTTTCCGTGGCTGCACAGGCTGTAGCTTATGCATGGATTCTTTGAGGCTACTGGTGAAGTCTTGGACACTGCAGGGCTTGGGATCAATGGTGCTCGAGAGGAACTCGCCTGGGAGTCTGAGCGTGGTTCCATAGACAAGTTCAGCAGAGGAGTAACCAATGTCTTCTTTTACTGAGGTACGTATACCAAGGAGAACGATTGGCAGAGTCACAGTCCAGTCAGCACGATTTTCTGCTGTGGCTGTAAGTGATGATTTAAGTTGGCGATGAAAACGTTCAACGAGACCATTTGACTGAGGATTGTAGCTCGTAGTTCTATAGCGTTTAATTCCCAGTAGAGACATTATCTTGTTCCAGAGGCAGGACTCAAATTGGCTTCCACGATCCGAAGTTAGGCTGAGCGGTACCCCAAATCCAGAAATCCATGTGTCGATGAAAGCTTTGGCAACAGTGTCTGTTGTGATATTAGTAAGTGGTGCAGCTCTGGCCAGCGAGTAAATTTGTTGACGCAGGTGAGAATATACCTGAACCCATTGGAGTAAGGTAGCTGGCCAACGATGTCAACATGAACGTGATGAAATCTTTCCGTAACTGGTGTGAATGTTGCTGCAGGGGATATTGTGTGGCGTGTCACTTTTGAAGCTTGGCACTTCACACAGGTGCGAGTCCAACTCCTGACATCTTTGTTGATGCCCGACCAAATGAATCTTGAACGCATCATTTCTTGTGAAGCTCGTATTCCAGGGTGAGAGAGGTCATGCAGTTGATGAAAGAGAGGGTACCGGTGATTCTTTGGCAGGTAAGGTCTGTTAGTGCCAGTAGATGTGTCCACATAGAGCTGTATGCGATTCCCCGGAATTTCAACTTTCCTCATCTTTAATGCTGCATTTTTCTTTAATTGCTGGAGCTCAGCATCATTTTCTTGATCTGCAGCAATGGAAGCATAATTGATAAGAGTTGAAGAGACTGCTGTGATGTTGCGGGACAGCGCATCTGCAAGTGCATTCTCAATTCCTTTGACATGTCGAATGTCCGTTGTGAACTGTGAAATGAAGTCCATTTGGCGGAATTGTCTTGGAGTGTACTCTGTCTTGTTCACGAAGATTGTTGTTAGAGGCTTGTGATCTGTGTAGATGTGAAATTTTCTACCTTCAATGAAATACCGGAAACGTTTGATTGCCTTGTAGATTGCTAGAAGCTCTCGGTCGAAGGCACTGTATTTCATCTCGGTATTGCTGAGCTTTTTGGAGAAGAAGGTGATAGGCTTCCAGCTTCCGTCTATGTACTGCTGTAAGACCGCGCCAATACCAGTGCCTGACGCGTCTGTAGAGATGGATGTCTTGGCATTTGGGGTGGGATAACTTAGGGCAGCTACCTCACTTAGTGCCTTTTTTGCCGCATTGAACGCATTGTCAGCTTCTGAAGTCCAGTCAAGTTTGATGGATTGACCTTTCTTGCAGGGCTTTGTCATGGTATACAGTGGCTGAAGAATGTGTGAGCAGTTTGGGATAAAACGGTTGTAGAAATTTATCATCCCTAGGAACTCTT
Organism: Petrolisthes cinctipes; assembly: GCA_033782935.1. NCBI lineage: Eukaryota > Metazoa > Arthropoda > Malacostraca > Decapoda > Porcellanidae > Petrolisthes > Petrolisthes cinctipes. The sequence goes on from JAWQEG010000033.1 coordinate 3,371,207, forward strand.
TCAGCTGGCGCTGTGTCGATGGCTTTGGGAACTGCTGAATTGTGTCACAGTTTGACTGAAGTGGAGTGATGCCTGCTGAAGACACTGTGTGGCCAAGAAAATCGATTGACGAGGATCCAAATTCTGACTTGCCAATGTTGATCTGGGTGCCATAGTTGCATAGACGAGTGAAGACTTGCTCAAGGTGTCGTCGGTGAGAATCTGTGTCACGGCTGGCGATGAGTAGGAGAGGTAGGCCTTGCACAACTTCGTCTATAAAGCGTTGAAAAGTCTGGGCTGCATTTTTCAAACCAAATGGTATCCTGATGTACTCAAACAAGCCAAACGGAGTTACGATGGCTGTTTTCGGGATGTCCGCTGGGTTGACTGGAATCTGGTGGAATGCCTTGACTAGGTCAATCCTAGAAAATGTAGTGCAGCCAGCAAGCTGTGATGAGAACTCTTGGATGTTCGGTATGGGATACCTGTCCAAGGTGGTGTGAGAGTTGAGTGCGCGATAGTCTCCACATGGTCTGATTTCTCCGTTCTTCTTGGGGACTGTGTGCAGTGCAGATGACCAACTGCTTGAGCTGGGACGAATGATTCCTTGATGCATGAGAGATTCAAACTCTGCCTTTACTGCTCGGTAGCGTTCTGGGGCTAAACGGCGTACCTTTGTGTGAGTTGGTGGTCCTTTTGCCTCAATGTGATGGTACACATGGTGCTTCACCTGGTCGGTTGCTGAGAAGGGCCTAGTAAGTGTCGGGAAGGACTTGAGTAATGATGCGTAAGGGCTGCCTTCGTTAATGACCGATATCTGTGTACTCTTCTCGGCAACTGGTTTTGCTGCAGTGCTAATGGAAGTCAATGAATCCCTGAGCTTACGATTTTTAATGTCGACAACAAGGTCGAAGTTTGTCAAAAAATCGGCGCCCAAAATGGCTTGTGAAACTGCTCCGATGTAGAAGGTCAACTGAAAGCAACGGCGGAGGTTGAATCCCAGCTGCAGTGTTTGCTGTTTGTAAACCGGTATCAGGGTCCCATTGGCAGCGTAGAGGTGAGTGATTGGTGGCAATGACTTGTGGTATGCCTGTGCTGGTAGGACGCTTACTTCAGCTCCGGTGTCAATGAGGAATTCAATTTTTGATAGTGGATCATGTATGTAGAGCAGTTTCGATGTAGTGTGGCGAACACTATGCTCCCTTAGTGCTCGCCGTTGGCATTTGACGTATTGAAATTGCATGACTGCTGACACTTAAACGCATTACTGCCGAACCTATTGTGGTAGTAACAGATTCCATCATTCCTTGACCTGCTGTTGGACCTGGACCGTTGTCGATAGCGATGAGGTGTCTTGTCACGGCTCCGTTGGTGACTGTTCAGCTGCTCTCGCATAGCACTGACCTCCAGGGAAAGTTTTGTTACGAATTCTGCAAGTTTCTTTATTTCCCTATTCTCACCAGTTCATTAGTCTTGACGAAGTGTCAGTGGGAATGGATGCCATGAACTCGTCTGCCAGTTTAGCCAGTTCTTCTAGGGGAAGCTTGCTCTTTATGCTGAAGAGATTCTGTTGAATGGTTGGTGGCAGACGTTGGTAAAAGAGTTGTCGTAACAGGTCTTGGTCGAACTTCTCCAGTTTGTCTCCCAGTAACTTCTTCATGCGGTACAACAATTCTGTTGGCCTCTCGTTACCTAGTTCTTCTTTCGACACTAACTCCTGAAGTCGGGTTGCCAGTGAAGATTCCAAGCGGGAGAGAATAGCACTTTTCAGGTCCTCATAGGGAGTCTTGGAGACCACTGCCTTTAAAATTGTTTCTGAGACTTGAGACAGAACTTCCGGTGGCAGGAGGGCAGTTGCGTGGCTAAATTTCGTGAGACTAGACGTGATGCCACTTGCTTTGGAGTTGCACTCTTGTATTGAGAACCACATGGCAGGGTCGTGAGTGCAGAATGTAGGGGCTTTGAAGGCCACTGAGGCTACATTCTCGTCGTTATTTGCCATGGTCACTGCGGGGTCACCAATTGTAACGGGTAGTTACGATGTAGTGAAGATGTTATCTTCACTTGGGGTTAATGACAACTAAGTTTGTGTTGGTCTAGTCTAGTCTATTTATTTCTTCAGGTTTTACATTGCATATAAAGTTTTATAGCTAACCTGGAAGCTAACCTGGAATATGATCATGTGACTATATTTTATAGTCAACCTGGAATATGCTTAATCATATACATATAGGTTGCCTGCCTGCTACAGCGTCACTATAACAGATAGGGGATTCAGGAGGGGAGAAGAATGTAGCGTGGCGAGAGTCCTAGGTGGCGACAGCTTGTCAGCCAGTTGTCCAAGGCTCGTGAGAAAGATATTAGGCTATTGGCAAATTTTCACAGAGAAATTATGAGACAAAACAATAATGGTTAATTAGGCTTGCGTTACATCATTTACATACAGGAGTGATTGCTTTCTGTTCATTGACTATTACAATGAGAAAAGAAAGATAGTGGTGCTACATTTCATCAAATCCACCGAACTATGTGTTAGTTACCAGTGGAGGAAACTGTACCTATTTATCACCTGTCACTAACAAGATTATTAAAATTATTTTAATATTTTCTCTGCTTAGAATGTTTACAATTCCAGTTAGCTATTTATTATAATGAATGGGTAATACCATTTTGGTATATTAGTGCCCCTTGATGCCTTCAAATTAAGCCAGGAAACAGGACTGAATGAACAAAAATATTGTTTTATTGTTGCCTGGAATAGTTGAGATGAATCAACTGTTCGAGATTTACCATGCAACATTGTAATATCCCCTTACTATACACCAGGGTTTTACAAACTTTTTCAATCCTGACCCAGTTTTTTCTATGATATTATTCTCGCGACCCATACTGAAAGATATTTTACAAATGACCAGAATTATCAACGTAAAAAAAAAAAGGCCAAAACTGAAACGCAATAATGATGATAAATAGGCAATATAACCCAAATTGTACACGTGTAATGTTAGTAATTATATATATATATATATATATATATATATATATATATATATATATATATATATATATATATATATATATATATATATATATATATATATATATATATATATATATATATATATATATATATATATATATATATATATATATATACTATACACCTTTTACTCATTGCATCCTCTACTTGTTTAGTTAAGCTATTTTTCATTACAGTTACTTTATTCCCCGCTTTGCACGAAACATCTTTCACATTCCTTTAATGATCTGCCTAATTCTTAATTTCTTAATTGATCCATCCAACTCAACCTTTCTTTTCTCTCCAATCCCAATTCTCTCTCTCTACAATCTCCTATCTCTCTCTTTTGAATAACTTTTCTCTCTTTCCAAACACCTTTTTTGTCTCTCCAATCCCCTATCTCTCTCCAATCCCCCTAGCTTCAATCCCCCTTATCTGTCTTCAATACTCTCCTCTCTCCCCAATTCCCTTTCTCTCTCCCCAATCCTCTTTCTCCCTCCCATCTATCTTCCTCCCCATCCTCTTTCTCTCCCCATCTCCTTTCTCTCTCTCTCACTGTAACCCCCCATTTATCTCGCTCCAACCCCCCCCCCCCCCTCTCTCTCTCTCTCTCTCTCTCTCTCTCTCTCTCTCTCCAATCCCCTTTCTTTCTGTCCAATCACCTTTCTTGCTATCCAATCTTCTCTCTCTCTCTCTCTCTCTCTCTCTCTCTCTCTCTCTCTCTCTCTCTCTCTCTCTCTCCGTAACAAGAAAGCCTAATAAAGAACTGGAAGGTTTAGTTTGGTATTATGACACAAATAATCGCACAGAACAACTACACACACTCGATTGAAATATAAAAAAGTGCACAAATATATTTATACATACAAAGTACCAACACACACACACTCCTCCCCAAATAGCACTACTCTGCACACACACAGACACATACCTCTCAGAAATCATGAATAAATAACAGTACTTTCCACGCACACTTACCCACTGGTAATAGCTCTGCCTCTGCATTTAACACTCTGCAACTGAGCAAAACAGTTCAAAAATAATTTCCTTCAATCATTTTCGAAAATTCCAGTTCTAGAAATACCATAGTACAGTTCAAAACGAATTTATAGGACATTCTTTCAGCAACAGATCTAGTGGTATTTACGCGGCTGTTTGTCTTTGTTAAGCTATCTAGTCTATTGGGGTGAGATAAAGTATAGAAATATATAGTAAAGAAAGTGAAACAGTTGCCTCCCCTTGTGACGAACACAGCGTCCGGCGAGTTTGTCGAATTGTGGCAGGCACCACTGTGTTTGTTTACTCGTAGTAGTATAGAGAATACTATAGAAGGAATGACTTCTGTCCATTTATGTACTATTACTAAGACTAGGCACAGTGGTGCCACATTTCACCAAACCCACCAGACACCTGCTTGTTACTAGAGGAGACAACTGTAAATTTGATAAATCATTATATGTGTAGGCATTGTGACAGACGTGGGTGAGTGGTGAGGGAAACACGGGTGGAGAAAATAAATACTTAATTCCTGACTAGTTTCCAATACTTCTCCGAAGATTGATTGAATAATTAATTAATGCCAAGAGGCATTTGGCGGCGCAACAGCTATGGTCATACACCGCCCAACATAAAATAGTCATCTACATCATTAATAAAATATTTACACAAACTAAACAGACTTCTCCACCCCGAAAGGGATAAGCAGCATGATTAAAAAAAGAACATACAAACCAAAGGGCACATTTATACTAAAAGAACCTGACTAATTCAAGCAAGATATATGAAAAAAAAAGTTGAACTATCTAAAAAGCCACAAATATAATAAAATTCACAACTTGTGGAGGAGGCCACCCTCGTCCACATAGGAGAGGGTGTTCCCTCCCAAACTACAAGCCTCCTCCCCGAGCACCTGGGAGAGACTGAAAGAACCGTCACCCACCCGATACCCGGAGAAGTGCCTATGACGAAGGTCCTCAGGGGTGGGACACTCGACAATATGGTGCCGTACTGTCAGAGGAACCAGACAATCATCACAGTAGGGAGGGTGAGCCCTCTCCATTTAAAAGCCATGAGTCAATAGTGTTTGGCCAATGCAGAGACGGACAAGAGCCGTCTCCCACCAGCGAGACAGGCCGCTGTAGCTCCACAAACCAAGGTGCTGGCGGTTGCCGCGGAGCTTGTTAGCCCCGATGGCATCCCATCTGTCCTGACAGCAGGAACAAACGGCAGCATCTATGTAGGATCGAAAGTCCACTGCAGGAACAGGAGGCCGAGATCTGGAGACTGCATCCTTAGCTCATTCCCATCGACACCCACATGAGCTGGGACCCAACAAAATGTAATTCTGCTGCCACAACGACCCAGGAGGACAAGCCCAGAATGGCCAACACCAGGGGATGGGAAGAGTTAAAATTGCACAAGTCCTGCAAGGCACTACAGGAATTGCTAGAAATGGTAAAAGATTGCTGAGGGAGAGTAAAAATCACTTGAAGGGCATATAAAATGGCCGAGAGCTCAGCAGTAAAAATTGACATAACAGAAGGGAGCCTGCCGCCACGACAAAAGTCAGGAAAGACAACTCCAAAATTAACTCCTGCCTCAGACTTTGACTCATCAGTGTACACAGAGAGGGACTCCCTATGAGTGAAGGCATGTTCTAAAAAGAGGGAACGAGCCACTGGAGGAGGAAGAGATTTCTTCTTGTCTGAAAAGCAGGTGCAAGCGAAAACTTCTGGAAGAAGCCATGGAGCTACCCTGGGGACACGCAAATGCCAAATCGGGAAGTCATCAATGCCCATCTCCTCCATAGCCTTCCTGACCCAGAAGCCAAAGGGCCATGGTGTGAGAGGATGTGAAAGGTAGTACTGAGACATGATATCAGATGACACCGCCATCTATGCCAACAACAAACCATCAAGGACTGGCGACGGAGATCAAGAGGTGGCTCATCAGCGTCCACCAGGAGACTGGAGATTGGGGACGACCTGAAGGCTCCGGTCGCCAGACGTACGCCAGCATGATGAACAGAGTTTAAAACTCTGAGACGGGAATCGGTGGCAGAAGAGTCCGGATCGGGGTGGACGCCTTGGATGCGGCAGAAGTGCATAATTATCTAGAACCAGTCAAACATGACACCCTGTCAAGGGCAAGCTGCATGCGCCGCTCCGCCACTGACATACGGGAAGCAGCAAACTAGACTGCTAGGTCGTTAACGTACATCGAGTTAGCTATACCGGCTGGAAGGGATGAAGAAATGGCATTAATTGCTACTGCAAACAATGTGACACTGAGGACGCTTCCCTGGAGGACGCCCTCCTCCTGTGCAATAGATGCTGAATGGGTTGTACCAACCCTCACAGAAAAACTGCGACCACTGAGAAACTCCTTAAGAAAATGGAGTTGCTGCAGGATGCCATATTGCCATGTAGTGTCATACGCTTTCTCCAAATCAAAGAATACACAGAGAAGGTGTTGATGTCGTGCAAAGGCCTCACATGCAGCAGCTTCCAACCTGACCAGAGCATCTGTAGTGGCACGGTGTTTACAAAAGCCAGACTGGGAAGGGGACAGAAAATCACCCCGTTCCAAGAAGTATACCAGTCTGACACTCACCATCTTTTCAAATAGTTTACAGAGACAGGAGGTCAAGCCATTTGGTCGGTAATTGAAGGCAACACCAGAGTCGTTGCTTGGCTTGAGGAAAGGAAGGATGGTAGCAACCCTCCACCCAGAAGGGAAGACACCCTCCAGCCAGATTCTGTTTTATAAAGCTAAAAGAAATGAGATAGCCTCCTCACCCAAGTGTCGCAACATTGCATATGGGATGTTGTCTGGCCCAAGAGAAGTGTCGCCGCAGAGAGAAAGAGCAGAATGCAGGTCTCTCAGGGTGAATATATGGTTATAACTTTCATTCTCGTTCCCTCAGAAATCCAGGACAGTGCACTCCTTGGCTCTTAACTCATGCCTGACAGCCAGAGGTCGAGAGTCACGGCTGGAGACTCTTGCAAAAGCCTCCACCATGGTATTGGCCACTGTCAAACCATCCATAATCATAATCCCATTCAACTTAAGTACAGGAGGAGAACTAGGAGAAAACTTCCCCGCTATCTTACGGACTCTCCTGAACACTTTGGTGAGTGGAGTTTTAGTATTAATTGAAGACACATAGGGCCTCCAAGATGCACGTTGTGCCTCTTTTAAAACTCGTCTAGCCTGAGCCCTTGCCCGTCGGATGTCCTTTAAAAGAGTTGGGTCCCCACGATTGCGACGAAGGCGAGAAAAAGCAGTGCGCTTCTCCCGTACAGCAGTGGTGCAGACTGGTAACCATCAAGGGACAGGACGTTTGGGAAAGTAGCCAGAAGTTCTAGGGATAGAGTTGAGAGCAGCAGAGTGGAGTATATCAGTGAAATATGTTACAGCCTCGTCAGAACTACCAAAATCGGCTACAGAAGAGACCGAAGAAGTTAGCTCTCTAAAAAACTGCCAGTCAGCCTTCTCTAATTTCCACCTAGGAACACCAGACGGTGGTTCGTACCAGTTACCTTCTAAAAGTATAGGGAAATGGTCACTGCCATATAAATAAGGCAACACTCTCCAAGTAAAATCCAACAGAGCACTGGGTGAGCAAAGGGAAATGTCAATGGTGGTAAAAGTCCCAGTAGGGCTATTAAAATGTGTCACATCTCCCCTAATCCCTCATCCTCAATAAAAGAAGCCAATAAAACACCCCTGGGGTTGATCGAACTGTTACCCTTACAGAGGATGACGACCATTAAAATCACCCAATATAATAAAGGGAGAGGGAAGGTCCTGTACAAGATGGTTGAGATCACCCCTCTCAACTGTAACACTGGGAGGAAGGTATAGACTGCACACAGTATACGGGCGATCCGTAAAAACCTTAACTGCAACAGCCTGGAGCGGACTAGGATGGCAGAGCCACCATGGTGACCCTGCCCTTCAAATGAATTGGAATATAATGCAGAGTATGCTGGAGGACTGGCAGGAATGTAGTCCCCAAGCATTGTCTCTTGGAGAGAAACACATCCAGGAGAGAAGCTAGAGAGAAGAACGTGCAGTTCCTCCTAATAAGCACGAAAGCCACGGCATTTCGACTAAAGGTCCTTGAACAGTGTTACTTTAGTTCTGATTTTTGGGAAGCCTCACGGAGGTACTTCCCACTACCACCACGACCTGAGGTTTTACTCAAACGATAAGATTTGTCTAATCCTGGGCCACTAGAAGAAGAGCGAACCCGAGGAGTAGTACTTGGGGCCGTAATTGGGACCCGTAGATGAGTCCCTGAAGCATCTGATATGTTAGAAGAAGATGAAGGTATATGAGCTGGGATATTCTTTGAAACAATTACATTGGTATTGTCCTGTAGAGCAGTGGTATCACTGACACAGGCAAATACATCAACATACATAATACAGGTGGTAGAATCACTCCACTGCTCAAGCGAAAGAGAAACTGAATTTTTTAAAGTCACAACATCCGTGGCATCCACATTAACTTCACGCCCCTCTGATGATCCCGAAGGAAGCTTGTGAGGAGGAACTTCTGTTGAATCAAGAGATTCATCAGAGCCACGAGAACGGTTCTGGTAAAATTGAGAAGAAACTATGGATGAGTCCACAGAGATAGTTGCCTTACAAAGAGGAACATCTATGGAGTCAAGTGCCTTAGATGAACCACGAAGGCGTCTCTGTGGCAGTTTAGGTGAACTTAAGTTTCCTTTTTGGAGAGCGTGTGGCAGCGTGAACCTCTACCACATGGACACCTTTAGCTAAAGTCTGAGAATTGTCATTAGTTGAAGGGTCACCAGAATGAGTGTCTGATAAATTTTCCAAGACAGAGAAGCAATTATGTAGTGTAACCTTAGAAACGCTCTCACTAGAGCAAAGAGCAGCTGCCTCTTGAGAGGGTTGAGAGGGTGCTGCAACCGTTTTAGGGCGAAGGGAGGAGGTGTATGTCTTCACACCACCATCCTTCTGTCGCCTGAAGTTGAGTTACCGTCTGGTACTACAAATGCTAATGAATAGGGTATTAGCCAAGTGGAGGATATCGCTCAAGGAGGTACAACTTACAATGGCAAGGAAGTAATGGGTGAGCATCCCTGAAGTAAAAGCAGTAACTCTCTGACCGACACTCAGAAATAAGATGCGAGTCAAAAGCAGACCAATTACCACACCGGGAACGGTTGTTGCAGTTCCTCCTCCCATGACCAAACTCTTAACAACAGAAACACTGTAGGGGACGCTCAACAAGAGGCTTCACCTCAAAAGAGGTGGCGTTAATGTTAATGCACTCTGGTATTTGGGAACTATAGAAAGTGAGGATGATCATATTTTTGCTGCCTTTCATCTTTGTTACTCGTTGGACACTGTCTGGGCACAAAGCGAGAATGTCCTCTTCTGAGAATTCATACAGGTCTTCATTGTATATACACCCCTGCTATAATTAAATGTTCGATGTGGTTTAATAGATTCAAACATGCTATCAGAAGGACAGGGGAGATTGAGGAGCATCATGGCGTGTGTATGATCGTTTGCTCTGATTAAAACGCCCTTACCATTTTTCTTTATGTGGGCCATTGATAATAATCCAATTTCTTTCTCCTGATACCGGGAAACATAGATAAGGTTACCACGTCCCTCCCTGTAATAAGCCACAAACCAAATGAGTGTAGGAACCTGACGTTCCTTTGGGACATGCTCAACAGAGTCATCAAAGATGTTAGGGCAGTAGTCATTGTCACTATCAACTACATTTGTGGACCGCATCATCTGAACCTTACAGTGAGTATCCCCCACAGTCAGAGAATCTTTTGCCTCAAATGCTGCTTTGGCAGCAGCATTTGTATTGAAAGTAATATAGCACCGATTACACCTACAATCACTGTCATATGTGATTCGGATTCGAAGGACTACTCCAAAACACTTAAAAATGGAGTGGATAGCGCCATAGGAAAGGGATGCAAGTAAATTCGTTAACATTAACGTGTCAAAATCGCTAACAGGGTTCTTCGACACAACAACCGACCTGCTAGGTCTACTCATATTTGCAGCTTTCTGCATATTACCACAACCAGAGAGTGACATCTCGAGGGCCTGGTCGACCACCGCTCGAGGATGAGATTGGGGCTTTTCTTTATCCATATATCATTGATTTAATGTTGTTGGACCCAGGAGCCAAGAGCTACTACCTACCGGGCAGATGAGGGGACCGAGCACTGGTCACCGTGGGCGGGGTACCTCTTCCCCCACGGGGCCACTCGTTTTAAAAAGCAGCCCCAATGGCTCGAAAGTTTGCCCACGACGGTGCTGAGACCCCCTTCCCCAACATCTCCCGGCTCAGACACCCAACCATCCAACATAGGACGTCCCCTAGAGGGCAGTCCCTCTGGAGGGCAGCACTGTTGGCACGTACTGGCAGCCTAATGCATGGGAACAGTTAGTCTGGTCTCTCACTGACGACCTTACTAGCATGGGAAGCCCTCTCTCCCCGAAATCGGCGCAGAGCAGGGGCCGGAGCCCCTTCTAGTCTAGCTCGCCAGGTCTCAGAGACACGTAAGCCCCCCCACCACGTCAAGGCGGCTCCCGTCAAGGGGGGGGGGGGGGTCAGGGGTTGGGTTGGCTTGAAACTATAAGCCATCACGTTCAGCCTCCTCCTTTGCCTCCTGGATACGTGTATCCAGAATCCAGAAGTGGGCAGTATGGCGATGGTGGAGGTGTGGTCGGGAGATGTATAGCCTATAAAAGTCATGAGTCGGGAGATGTATAGCCTATAAAAGTCATGAGTTACAAGATCAGAGTTCAACTGTTCTGCTGATGATATGTCAAATGTAGGGAATACATGGGCCATAAATAAGATGTAAATCGGGCAATATTTAGGGGGCACAGCAATACGCAAACGAGTGGCTCAAGCACTTGACCCAGCAGATAGAAAATAATGAAACCGAAGAGCGATTTGATCAGAGAATAAGTCTGGCAAGGATGAGCACTGGACCTGAGATGCTATCAGGACAGACGAGAGGATGTAATCCAGAGAACCACCCCGGCAATGAGTGCCAGGACCATCACCCAAATCAGAATGCCGAGCATTAAAATCTCCCATATGCACCATACCACGCACTGTTGGAGAAGGAAGAGCCTCAAGAGTAAGTCTAGCTGGGGCAGAATAGACATTACAAAGTTGGAGTACTCTATTCCCAGGTAGAACCTCAGTGGAGGTACGGAGAAGGCGATGTGGCAAGGAGCTATGTATGTAAGTCAGGAGGCCATTCCTTACCAGATGAACATATGGCACATAACCTGAGAGGGGAGGAGGTTGCCCAACAGTGAGCGGCAGTCCTGGAAATGCTTCCTGGAGAAAAATATCACTGAGGTGATGACGAAAAACATAGGCCTTGAGTTAAGTGAGCTTAGCATAACTGGTGATACCACATACATTCCAGGAGATGACATCCAGCCAGCAATCATTAGCGAACTCTGTATTTGGAAGTAGAAGTCTGGTGAGTGGGTGCATATGAGCGACCTGGAGAAGATGATGGACCAGGAGAAGCGACTGACTCGAAAATCTTTTCAAGAAGATGCAAAAGTATCCATCTTTTCGGTAAGGGTAGTGACAGTTGAGATGATGACCTGCTGAGCCTCGACCAAGGTGGAGAGCTTGGAGTCATTAGCAGCCTGAGCGGCAATCAGCCCATCAATCCTGGCTTCAAGGGCAGAAAAGCGGTTCTCGAGAGCTGTACATCGTGCCATGAGGGTAGCAACAGACTTGCAGAGGGCCAGGTCTGGAGACGAGGCAGGGCTGGTAGGAGGAGCAGACTGGGGAGGTGGTGGTGGCGGTGGTGGAGGCGGAGCAATAGTAGAGACACGAGCCTGGACCTGACGTCAAGTACATCCATGCCACAGGATAATCCCTGGCTGAAGGCATCGTGGATACTTCCATCGAGACGTATCCTCAGGAGGAGAAGGTTCAGAGGTGGAGGCAGCAGGACGTGATGGTTCACCCCTGACAGGACACGTCTTGGAATCATGGTCGGCGGCACACCATGCACACTTTGGCCTGGCCGAACAGTACCGGGAGATATGCCCAACTTCCTTGCACCTGTAGCACCAAGGCTGGTCATTATGAAGTTTCCTCACCTCACACGGTGGAAGACAAGGGAGGAAATCAAAGGAAATCTCATTTGGAGGTGGATCAGGTTGATTCCAGACAACAACAATAAGGCTAATGGGGGAACCATCTTGGAAAAAACGACTGGCTGAGTACACACTAAGGTATCTCTTGGCAAATTTCGGGTCACCATCAATAGGAAAACGGGTGAGGATGTAGCTGGGGAACTTACGAGGCCTGTCGGCAGAGTCTTCAAGAATGAGAGGCAGAGACAAAAATTCACCAGCCTTGACTCTATCAATGATATCCTGACGCTTCCTAGAGATGTAGACAAACCGGGAGGTGACAGCTGTCATCTTGACTTCAGACAGTTCACGCTGCAGCTGGAAGGCCCTGTTGAAATCAGACAACCAACGCAGCTTTGTGTCCACAGATGGGTTCCCAGAGAAAGGAGAGCTTGACATAGGCATCTCGGGGCAAAACCAGGAAGGTTGGACGAGGGGAAGGAGTTGGTATACAAGGAAGAAAAACCAGGGTGAGGCAGAGAAGGTACGTCGTGCACATCTGAAGCACACTTCGTCGTCATGGCAGCTGGAGGCAAACAGTCCACATCATCGGAATCCTGCAAGGAGTCGGACGAGGCGTCAATGGGTCACTTGGTAGAGGTTGGGGAGGTGGACGGCTGCAACCTGAGCTGGGGAGTGACCGAGGAGAGGGGGGGAGGGTTGCGAGAGGGCAGCTCAGGCCAGTGATCCTCAATTGGAGACTCGTCTTCCTCCGACATTGCCAAGTCAGCCTCCAACCAGGAATCCGCGTTCTCCATCAGGCCAGGCAAGGCTTAGATGGGAAGCAAACAACAACACGAATAACTAAACACTCAATCAGCCAGGGACACACACAGCAAAACTATACACAGAACCACAACAGACAAACAACATCAGCAACACCATAGAAACAACAACACACAAACAAGAACTCACAAACAATACAAAAAACACACAAACGAGAGCGCAAAAACAACCCAAACAACAACACAAGCAAGAATGGAAGCAGAGCACCACGAGTGCGTCCACACTCCACCAGTGTTGGAGCGAGTCTCCAGTTTAAAGAAGTGCATCCTGCATTAACATTGGTGGATATAGGAGAGACAAATGTGATGATTTGAGGCGAGGGTGAGGAGGGAGAGGGTAAGACAAATGAAGGTGATTAGTTGAAAAGCAATAACAAACAAATATTTATTAGAATATCTGTTACATTTTATCCTTTAATTAAATAAAGGCACTGTCTTTTGTTCACCACCGCAGTGGGATAGACTACTGATTATTATCCTTTGGATATTAGACAACAAATATGGTGCTTGCCGACCTTTCGGACCAGAACCTTTCCGCTTCCTGTCTTCAGCTATCCCTGTATTCCTTTTCTCCCTCGTGCTTGTAGTCCCCCCTATTTATCACCATCTCCCACGCCCAGCTGTATCTTTTTTTCGGCAGAAGGTGGTTGGCTGTTACCTTTGTTAACATCTCTATTCATGGTAGAAAACCTAACCGTTGCGCCTAGGATCACGTGGCACAAGCTTATCTTATAATTACTGTCTTTTTGTTTTGTTTTTCGTTACTGTAAAAATATATAGTTCCTTTTATTTTATCGTTTCAAAAGAATAAAGCAGATTTAACAATTAATGCACTTGTCAGTACCCCACTGTTTCAATTGACGGAGAGGAACTATATATATATATATATATATATATATATATATATATATATATATCTATATATATATATATATATATATATATATATATATATATATATATATATATATATATATATATATAATTATATATATATATATGTGTGTATATATATATATATATATATATATATATATATATATATATATATATATATATATATATATATATATATATATATATATATATATATATATATATATATATATATATATATATATATATATATATATATATATGCAAATAAATCACTTGGGGCACGTGATCCAGGAATATGCGTAAATCCACAAGGAAGGAAATATAAACACGGAGTCCCAAGCGCTTTCGTGTATTCACATCTTCAGGGGAAATACAGAATGTAGAAGAATGGTTGCCGAAAGACTACGTCTACGACAAATTAAGATCAGTGCGCCACCAGCTTCATACAAAACTGAAGAGGAGACTAGCCCAGCTCATTGAAAATAGTGGTTGGACTAAGGATGCCAATCCTCGTTTCATAGTTAATTTATCAGATCGACAACTGGACCAAGATACAGTAAGTGCTCTAAGATATGGAATGAGTTTTGCTTGCCAACAGGATATTAGTGGTGTGAATGTAACGAGAGCATTTTGTAACTTGGAAAAATACAGTGACTTAACGAGTGAGGAAGTTAGTCTGTGTAAAGGAATTGTATATTCTGCTATTTCAAAAACAGTCAATTCCAAATTGCCCTAAAAGATTTACCTCGTCAATTAAAACTTTGAAAAATGACAGTGAAATGCACATTACGAAAGCTGACAAGTCGAATGCAGTAGTTATCATGAAAAAAGATGATTACATACTCAAAATGAAAGATTTATTAAGTGACGATGTAACGTACTCGATGCTAAGGAAGAATCCCATTGAAACGGTGATTTTTCAGTTCAATAAGAAAATGAAAACAGTGTTAAAGAGTAATGATCAACTCATTAAACAGTTCTCCTCTCGTTCTCCTTCCCTGCCCTACATGTATGGACTAATTAAAACTCACAAGCCCAATAATCCAGCCAGACCTATAATTAGTTCTGTGGGATCCATCACCTATAAATTATCAAAGTGGTTAACTTCCTTGCTAAGCCCTTTAGTTGGCACAATTTCGGACTCCAACATTAAAAATAATGTTGACTAAGTAGAAAAACTTAACAATTTACAGGTAACTGGTGCATTTAAGCTTGTGAGTTTTGATGTTAAATCTCTATTTACCAAAGTTCCTGTTGACGACCTTTTGGATTATCGTGATGAAATACTTGATAACATCCCTCTCCCTATCACCAAAAATGCTATCTTAAAATTGATTAAGCTATGCATTAAAGACTGCAAATTTGTTTTTCAAGATGAATATTTTGAGCAGAAATTTGGGTATGGCAATTGGCAATCCACTCTCCCCGGTTTTGAGTACTTTGTACATGGAGTTTTTTTAGAAGAAACTGCTTAATAACATTTTACCCAGTAATGCTGTATGGTACAGGTACGTAGATGACGTACTTTGCCTCTAGCCATGCACTGAAAATCTAGATAACTTTCTGCCATTGCTTAACAACTTAGCCCCTTCCATTAATTTTACCATTGAAATTGAGGAGGATGGAAAATTGCCATTTTTGGATTGCCTGATTCACATGGTAGGCAACACCATTAAGTTTAGCATTTACAGGAAACCAACCAATGTTTTGTCATATATTCATTTTTACTCTGCACACCACGATAAAGTCAAACAGTCTGTTTTCTCTTCCATGTACTTACGTGCTATACGTGTATGTAGTCCTGAATTCATGGATGAGGAATTTGGATTTATCTCTGACATTGGAGCAAAATTAAAATACCCCCGACCATTTTTGGATAAAGCCTTAAAATTGGCAAGAACATCATTTTATAGGGTTGAACCTCCCCTACCCCTTGACAATAAAAACTTACTGATATTACCCTACAGTCATAAATTTGCCCAAATCCCTCATCTTCTAAGAACATGGAATGTTAATGTTGCCTTTTGCAATGATAACACAGTCAAGAAAATGTTGATCAAAAATTCACCCAATTCCTCATGTGGGTGTATCTACAAAGTACCTTGTAAAGAATGTAATATGTTCTATAAAGGCCAAACTGGAAAAGACCTTTCAACCAGGATCAAACAGCATAAATATAGTGTTAGGACCGAACAAGTATCTAATGCTTTATTTATTCATATGAGAGACAATAATCATTGTATTGACTGGGATAATGCTTCGTCAATCATGTCTTGTAATTCATCCGTAAATAGAAACATCATAGAGTCAAGTTTGATTAAACACACAGAAAATATTAATATGAATTTAAACAATGGTAAGTACAAGTTGGATAGTCTCATCATAGACAAGATTGTTAATAAGATCAGTCCAACAGCTATTCCTTCCTTAATAACTGAGGATAATCTTAGGTTTAGAGGTCATGTCAGGTACATCCTTGTAGCACCATATGGGTGTATATTGCTTTGAACTCGCAGTGGCAACACCTTCAGGTTGCCAGTTAGTTATTAAGTGTATCAGTATATAAGGTGTCTCTCGGCAACCATTCTTCTACATTCTGTATTTCCCCTGAAGATGTGAATACACGAAAGCGCTTGGGACTCCGTGTTTATTTTTCCTTCCTTGTGGATTTACGCATATATATATATATGAAAGTTCTGGAATTCAAAAAGTGCAATAGCCTACGATTAACCATTCGCTCAATGACCTTGCATAAGCAACTTGTAAGCGTAATAGGTCGATACGACGTAATCTATCTGGGGTCCCCCCCTCCTCTCAGTATGGGAATGACATGTGCAAAGTGCCACGAGTTTGGAAAAGTTTGACCCCTTCAAATCTCGTTGTACACCTATAACAAATTGATCATGGACCCATGATCAAGATGCTTTATCATCTCATACCGAATCTCATCGGGTCCTGGGGATGTCCCACTACAGGCTCCGAGGGCTTGGACAAGCTCTTGTATTGTTAGATCACTGTTGTAATCTAATTCATCCCCTGTGGCAAAGTCAATATGCTGCAGGTCTGATGCTTCCTGGCGAGGGCGTTAGCAATCTCTCTAGAGTCATCATAGTTGATGTTATTAAAAGAGATGTTGGTAATTCTATTGGATGTTTTTTTCTTATTTAATTTTTTAACAGTGGACCAGACTTGTGATATTGGTGTTTCATTATTTATACTAGAGACAAAGCATCACCAGGAGTCTAGTTTGACTTGTCTGATGGTTCTACGAGCCCTAGCTCTCGCAAGTTTATACTTGCGAAAGTTCTCATCATTAATGTGATTTTTGAAAAGCCTGTAGGCTCTATTCCTCTCACACACTAGTGCCCTGCGGCAATCTGGCGTCCACCATGGAACTCTATGCTTTGCGCTATCAATCGAAGTCTTAGGAATTGTTGCCATTGTGGCTTTGAGGATATTATGTTTAATACTATTTATTTTATCATCAATGGTTTCTCCAACAGTTTCAATATTGACACTCTTTGTGAAGGACACCCAGTCTGCTTTTTTATAGTTAAATTTAGGTGCTGAAGGCTCTGTAATAGTGTTGCTTTTAAATTTAATCATAATAGGAAAATGGTCGCTTCCCAATGAGTCATCAATGGGTAGCCACTGGTAAGAGGCTGCAATTAATGGGGAGACCAGAGATAGGTCAAGGACGCTAAAATTACCGGTATTATCATCAACTCTCGTCGGACTACCGTCGTTCATAAGAACCAAATTGGAATCACTGATTAGCCTAGCCACCTGTTCCTTCTTCCTATTATCCCGCAGGGAACCCTATAATGTATGATGAGCATTGAAATCTCCTAAAATTAATTTTCTACAGGGCAGACTGTCCTGTAGATCAAAAACATCATCATAAGTTACTGTGTCAGGAGGACAGTAGACAGAACAGATAGTCAGGTAGGTGCCACCGAATTTTACTCTGCAAGCGACACTTTCCAGAGGAAAATTACAGGGCACATCAGTGAAAGGGAGGTTATGGCGGATGTAGATTGCCACCCCACCTCCACCCCTCCCCCCACGGTCCCTCTTAATTAAGCTGTAGTTCCGAGGCTGAACAACCTCGTCTTCGACTTGGTCGTTCAGATGAATTTTTTGAAGGGCAATAATATCGGCAACGTAAGAAGAGGCCAAAAGTTTTAGTTCATGTAATCTAGCTCTAAGACTTCGACAGTTCCATTGGATTAGGGTTAGCGCGAAGATTATCCCTGTTTACGGGTTTTTTTGGAGCCTCGTTCATGAGACCAAACCTTTTTATGCAGGAAGGGAAGACCCTCCTCCTCCTTTGCATTTCCCGGGGACCTCCCTCGGGATGGTTTCGCGATGGTAGACTCCATCGCCTGTTCCTCTCCACGAGATACAGAGCCAGTCCTCGAACGACTCGTCTCGCGAGAAACCGAACGACTCCCGAATGTAGGCTTCATGGGAGTTACCTGAGCGAGAACATGAGATTTAGAAATTGAATCGGTGTCATCAGCCTTGTGGTGCTTGTTTTGCTGGGTTGATACAATATCTTCCAGTTTCTTTGTTAATTTTTATACTTGAACCATTAATTTGTAACTTGATCCTTTAATTCTTTTATTTCCTTATCTTTAGCCTTGATAACCACACTAACATCAGTTGCATCAGCAGTGGTGCCAGTCATTGCTGCAGCATAGGAAACTGTAGGATTCGGGTTAACCCCGTCCACCTTCCTCTTTGCCTCACCATAACTGACATCATGAGCCCTCATATATGCCATTGCCTCAGTCTCCACTTTAAGACTCCTGCAGTCGCCTGCACTTGCCTGCACTTGCCGCCACAATTAGCACACTTGAGAACTGTCTCAGAACACAAAGATGTCTCGTGACTACCTGCACATTTACCACAAGTGAATTAATCTGAATCCTTAAGGCGTCTTCTACTTATGCCACTCGATCAACCCGCGTTGGCAACCTGTGTTGCTCCGAAAGACCCGGGTTGTATGGTATAAATAGAACACGCCGACCACCAACCCGGGTTGATGTTCCTTTGTTTGTAAACATTGAAGATTGCATCGCAAGACTCAGCAGAGCAGTTTTTCCCAGCAGTATGCTCGGCACTCAGAATTTGATGACAAATCGAGTGTTTCCCTACATGCATATATTATGTTGATAGTGTAGTTATGGGCTTCTCAAGTAAAAATGTGACTGATGCCAGCCATTGGCCATGTGTTAGCTTCATTAAAAAGCTACTCTCAGATTGTTCAGGGATCTGTGCAGCAGACCATACTTTGCAATTGCAAGGAGTATAATTTATGGCTGCAACTAGGACAGTAACCATTCCCGACAAATTGGAGAAACTTATGTGTTTTTTCATACTAGAGTCAATAAGAAAATCTGTAAATATTGAATGAATTACCGTTATTGCGTAAGGTTTTTCTACCTCCATTACCCACTTATTTAGACCATTCTAATACTATTTTCTTCTATGGCATTTCCTCCGCAAATGCCCCATTTCCAAGATAGGGCATATTCAAATATTGAAATTAGCCTGATCTTACCTAACCTAACCTAGACCGCATCAGAATACTGAGACCTAACCTGGGCAGATTACTGGGACCAAACCTTATCATTATTTTGTGTATATATAATCTCTGGGACTGTGGGAAGCCAAATGGTAAATGGAGTTCAGGGTAGATAGGGAAAGCATAACAGGAAACCAGTTATTTAAAGGAATATTAAAAAATAACAAAATCCATTTTGGAAGTTATGAGAAAAGAAAAGGAAATCACTTGAAAATTAAAAAGACCCTGAACAAACAATAAATTACTACAAGAATGGGGATCTGTTGAATAGGATATCCCCTGCCCAAACATCTGCTGATCTCTAGACAAATATAATATCATTAGGTTTACCAGGTTCCCAACTCCAGTCCAACACACACACACACTAAACAACATAAAACTGAATCAATTTAACAACTTAAAATTCTAGATACAGTATTCTCTTGTGACAATAAACCAGCAACTAAGGCCAGTATAAACCAGTATTGTACGGTAGGTTAGGTATGTTTAAATATGCATATTTTTAGTCTCATTGGTGTTTTAATAACATATACCTTTTTGAGTAATGGTATCCCTAATGAAAATCTGGCAAAACGAAACTAAAATGAAAAAAATACAACATACAACACAGCAACAACATTACTGTAAAAATATTAGTTGATATCAGTAAATGAACAATTTCCTACAAGTTATCATTAACCTTATTCCTCAATGGTGACCACACACACATAACCAAGCCCAATCTTACCAATAAACTAGTGTTAAAGTGAATCCCCTGAATCAAACCAAACACAAAAGTTGGGCCAAATGACAGATAATGTAAAAAATTATGGGTATTTCTGAAGAAAAGTTCAGCAGTTCTAATTAGGTTTGTCAAGTGGGGTTAGGTTAGGTTAGGTCAGGGTTCTTTCCTCATGATAATTAGGTAAGAAATTAATAGAACAACCAGAAACATGATGCAAAATTTTTTTTTTTTTTTTTGGGGGGGAGGGGAGAAATAACAAATCAAGACTGAGCTAGGTCAGAAAGAACTTAGAACTTGTAGTTTCAAACTAGGAGACTGTGAGGAAGCAAGAAGGAGAGGAGGGACAGTTAAAGGATTAAAAGGGAGTGGGTTAGATTTGAAGGGGTTCCAGACCCCTTAAATGGCCGTTGGTTAGGCCTGAAGGGATGGATGCCAGAACCCCTTAAGTACTGTACATATCACCGCAAACAATACTTCTCCTTAAGGGTCCAAATTGAAGACCAATTGCTTATTTAAACTAATGACTGGGAAAATCATTTATTATGCTGTGAATCCTTGAACTGTACAGTATTTCTCATGTAACACTTAAGTATCCTAATTAACTGTGCTTACACTACATACTCAATATTACTCGAGTATGTGTGAGAATGGCACTAAATTTTATTGTGCAACGAGCGATATATTATATCATGGTCCTATTTCTCGGATTAGTTTATTATTTCAATCTTAGGAAATCTATACTATCTTCGTTGGTGATCATCACTGACATTGGAGTGGTTCCCTATACTATACACTCTTTCTCGGTAGTCTCTCCAACAACAACAAAGTGGTGCTCTTTGGTAATACAGCCAAAATGTATATAGTCCTTATTCTTTTTGGTACAGCAGAGTTGATTTATCATGTTTTCTACGGTATTCGGTGTCAACTCCACTTAGGGCTGCCTGGGGGTTGTCCTAAATCCAAGCGCCCTAACTAAGGAAAGATGGCTGCCAAATGTTTTGAGTATGACGTCATAAGTGTTTTGAGTATACTGTCATAAGCGCACTGGGGAAGTTAGGACTCCCTAGCCGAGATAGGATGTCCTAAGTTGTTTTGAGTATCCGGCCCTTGATCTCTAGACAAATATAATATCATTAGGTTTACCAGGTTCCCAACTCCAGTCCAACACACACACACACTACACAACATAAAACTAAATCTATTTAACAACTTAAAATTCTAGATACAGTAGGACCTATTCTCTTGTGACAATAAACCAGCAACTAAGGCCAGTATAAACCAGTACAGAACATAAAAATACAACACAAACTAGGGCCATTCAGAATAAACTAGTATATATACATATTGCATCAAGGATGATATTTCTTTCTTCACTGTCAGACTTATGTTGCCTCGTTTTCTGCTTTGATATTGATCGTGAGTTTGATTTTTCATAATTTTCATTAACTCTTTGCAGTTCTTTTATAAGTTCCTTCCTATGGTCTGCCCTGCTGGTTTCACTATCTTTGACCACTTGAATATTTTCTTTAAGTAGGTCTACATCTTAAGTGAGTAGCTTTCTCACTTCAGTATTATGGGATGGTGGAAGTTAACCTCCACCTACGACCAGCAGTTGATGTGATGGCACAGTCCCTTGTTGTGAAGTACCAGCGGAAGCACTTGCTTCTGTTGTTGGGGGAATTGGAGCTGTTATAGGTGGCTGTATATTCACTGATGATGGTACATCAGGTGATGGTATGGGAGGTAATGGCACACCAGGGTTATTAGGGTCCAAATCGGGTTCTAGATATGCTGGTTCCAACACACAGGTTCCTCTTGCAGCATAGCTTTTGTGGCTGGAACTAGCTTCATAAAAACAACCCTGTGGGTAATATATAGGGTTTTAAAAATTTGACACAGAAACACCTCAAGAGTACTACTTTAAGTAGAGCAAAAGATATGGAATATATAATTTTTCCGAAACAATTTTGGACATTTAAATAATCCCAGGGTCTACTTATTTGAAGTTTGATGGGTAATATTGGTAAGCAATCCATAAAATATTTAATATCTTTCTGTTCTTGAATCAGCCAGACTTAACCCAAGCTAACTGAACTGGACTTGACTAAATTACTGGGACCTAAACCTGGGTAAATTACAAAAATCTAACAAAGGCAGACTACTGGAACTTAACTTGGACAAACAACAGTGTGTGGAGCCTTTTATATTAAGTAGGGTCAAGCATGGTCAAAATGCACTGGTACCCTTTAATTGTACCATAAAAATAATGGAATAGAAATCAGAGATATAAAAAGCGGCACATCTTTCAATAATATTTCCTGGTTACTCTATCCACACTTTGATGTCCAGTATTTCAATCAACAATTTCTATAACATGTCAGGCTGATATTAGCAAGGAAAACCTGCAGTCACAGGAAGAGGAAGGAATCTTATTCAGTCCAGCACCACCTTGTTGAGTTGGCTGTGACTGGTCGTGCTAAATAATAGACATTTCCCTCAAATGCTACTGATTAGGGTACTCATGCCACTTCAAAATAATATTTCCTTTATGTATTTTGAAGATAACGTCTCATATTATGCTAAAATGTCATATATATTTCTGTAAGAGGCCTTACCAGTGTTTGTTTTGGTAGCATCAGGTGATGAGCAACCCTTAAAAGTTGCCAGATACCGTCACGTAACCCTGCTATCGAGATGGGTTGCTAACCGGGCCTGGTGTAAATAGAACATGCGAAATCGACGATTCGAACAACCTGGTTGCCTGACCAGTGTTGATCTGGCATAAATAGAAGATGCCTTTACCAAAGCACCTCAATGCTGTGTCCGAATTTCTAGAAACGGAAACAACGCATAGGTTTCTTTACATAATCATGAACTATTTCGTATCCAATCTTAACTGTGTCCGGAATCCGAGATGAAGCAAAAGTAAAAAAAACATAAGCCATATTTCTCTCTCATGTTCTCCCTCATTTTGGTCATGCTTCGAACATCAACAACGCCTTGGTCCTTCATGCCCTCTAGAATGTCTGCCTCATCCATGTCTGCCAAATCCCTATGGAAAATGATGCCCTTACAGGTATTTGGGCCTCCTGGAATGGTGGTTTTCACCCTGAGGTACTGAATTTGCGTCAGTTTAAGGAGATCCTTAACCTGGGATGCCTTCAGCACTTTAACCAGGAGACTACCATCACACAACTTCTTAACATAATCAAGACTGCCACCCACCTCACCATCAAGGACCTTTTTGATGATAAAGGAGTTAACAGTCTTAAAAGATTGATGCACGTTCACACATCGAACGCCCCACAACGGGAACCGCCTTGACGTGGTGGGGGGGCTTGTGTGTCTCTGAGACCTGGCGAGCTAGACTAGAGGGGGCTCCGGCCCCTGCTCTGCCCCGATTTCGGGGAGAGAGGGCTTCTCATGCTAGTAAAGTCGCCAGTGAGAGACCAGACTAAATGGTTCCCATGCATTAGGCTGCCAGTACGGGCCAACAGCGCTGCCCTCCGGAGGGACTGCCCTCTAGGGGCTGTCCTATGTTGGATGGTTGGGTGTCTGGGCCGGGAGATGTTGGGGAAATTTTCAAGCCATTGGGGCTGCTTTTTAAAACGAGTGGCCCCGTGGGGGAAGAGGTACCCGCCCGCGGCGACCAGCGCTCGGTCCCCTCATCTGCTCAGTAGGTAGTAGCTCTTGGCTCCTGGGGCCAAAAACAACAAATCAATGATATATGGATACAGAAAAGCCTCAATCTCTTCCTCGAGCGGTGGTCGACCAGGCCCTCTAGACGTCACTCTCTGGTCGTGGTAATATGCAGAAAGCTGCAAATAAAAGTAGACCTAGCAGGTCGGGTGTTGTGTCGAAGAACCCTGTTAGCGATCTGGACACGTTAATGTTAACGAATGTACTTGCAACCCTTTCCTATGGCGCTATCCACTCCATTTTTAAGTGCTTTGGAGTAGTTCTTCGAATCCGAATAACATATGACAGTGATTGTAGGTCTAATCGGTGCTATATTACTTTCAATACAAATGCTGCTGCCAAAGCAGCATTTGAGGCAAAAGATTCTCTGACGGTGGGGGATACTCATTGTAAAGCTCAGATGATGCGGTCCATCAATGTAGTTGACAGTGACAATGACTACTGCCCTAATATATTTGATGACACTGTGGAGCATGTCCCAAAGGAACGTCGGGTTCCTACACCCTTTTGGTTTGTGGCTTACTACAGGGAGGGACGTGGTAACCTTATCCATGCTTCCCGGTATCTGGAGAAAGAAGTTGGATTATTACCAATGGGCCACATAAAGAAATATGGTAAGGGCGTTTTAATCAGAGCCAAAGATCTTACACAGGCCATGATGCTCCTCAATCTCCCCTGTCCTTCTGATAGCATGTTTGAATCTATTAAACCACATCAAACATTTAATTATAGCAAGGGTGGTATATATAATGAGGACCTGTATGAATTCTCAGAACAGGACATTCTCGCTATGTGTCCAGATAATGTCCAACGAGTAACGAAGATGAAAGGCAGTAAAAATATGATCATCCTCACTTTCTATGGCTCGTATATCCCAGATCGCATTAACATTAACCCCACCTCATTTGAGGTGAAGCCTTTTGTTGAGCGTCCTCTACAGTGTTTCTGTTGTTATGAGTTTGGTCATGGGAAGAGGAACTGCAACAACCGTTCCCGGTGTGGTAATTGTTCTGCTCTTGACTCACATCTTACTTCTGAGTGTCGGTCAGAGAGTTACTGCTTTTACTGCAGAGATGCTCACCCCTTGCGTTCTCGCCAATGTAAGATATACTTACTTGAGCAGGATATCCTCCACTTGGCTAATACTCAATTCATTAGCATAGGTAGTGCCAGACGGCAACTCAACTTCAGGCGACAGAAGGATGGTGGTGTGAAGACATACGCCTCCTCTCTTCGCCCTAAATTGGTTGTAGCACCCTCTCAACCCTCTCAAGACGCAGCTGATTTTTGCTCTAGTGAGAACGTTTCTAAGGTTACTCTACATAATAGTTTCTTTGTCTTGGAAACTTTATCAGACACTCATTCTGGTGACCCTTCAACTGATGACAATTCTCAGACTTTAGCTAAAGGTGTCCATGTGGTAGAGGTTCACGCTGCCACACGCTCTCCAAAAAGGAAATTTAAGTCACCTAAACTGCCACAGAGACGCCTTCGTGGTTCCTCTGAGGCACTTGACTCTATAGATGTTCCACCTTGTGAGGCAACCATCTCTATGGACTCATCCATAGTTTCCTCTCAATTTCACCAGAAGCGTTCTCGTGGCTCTGATGAATCTCTTGATTCAACAGAAGTTCCTCCTCGCAAGCTTCCTTCGGGATCATCAGAGGGGCGTGAAGTTAATGTGGATGCCACGGATGTTGTGACTTCAAAAGATTCAGTTTCTCTTCCGCTTGAGCAGCGGAGTGATTCTACCACCTGTATTATGGATGTTGATGTATCTGCATGTGCCAGTGATACCACTGCTGTACAAGACAGAACCAATGTAATTGTTTCAAAGAATATCCCATCTCATATACCTTCATCTTCTTCTAACATATCAGATGCTTCAGGGACTCGTCTATGGGTCCCAATTACTGCCCCAAGTACTACTCCTCGGGTTCGCTCTTCTAGTGGCCCAGGATTAGACAAATCTTATTGTTTGAGTAAACCCTCTGGTCGAGGTGGTAGTGGGAAGTACCTCCGTGAGGCTTCCCAAAAATCAGTACTAAAGTAACACCGTTCAATGTCCTTCAGTGGAATTGCCATGGCTTGCGTGCTTCTTGGGAGGAACTGCGCATTCTTCTCTCTAGCTTCTCTCCTGCATGTGTTTCTCTCCAAGAGACAATGCTTGGGGACTACATTCATGCCAGTCCTCCACCATATTCAGCATTTTATTCCAATTCATTTGAAGGGCAGGGTCATCATGGTGGCTCTGCCATCCTAGTTCGCCGAGATATTCCATGCACGAGCCTGGAGCTTGACACTCCGCTCCAGGCTGTTGCAGTTAAGGTTTTTATGGACCGCCAGTACACTGTGTGCAGTCTATACCTTCCTCCCAGTGTTACAGTTGAGAAGGGTGATCTCAACCATCTTGTACGGGACCTTCCATCTCCCTTTATTTTATTGGGTGATTTTAATGGTCGTCATCCTCTGTGGGGTGACAGTTCGGTCAACCCCAGGGGTGTTTTATTGGCTTCTTTTATTGAGGATGAGGGATTAGGGGTTTTAAATACGGGAGATGTGACACATTTTAATAGCCCTACTGGGACTTTTACCGCCATTGACATTTCCCTTTGCTCACCCAGTGCTCTGTTGGATTTTACTTGGAGAGTGTTGCCTGACTTATATGGCAGTGACCATTTCCCTATACTTTTAGAAGGTCTCGTCTTCCTAGGTGGAAATTAGAGAAGGCTGACTGGCAGTATTTTAGAGAGCTAACTTCTTCGGTCTCTTCTGTAGCCGATTTCGGTAGCTCTGACGAGGCTGTAACATATTTCACTGATATGCTCCACTGTGCTGCTCTCAACACTATCCCTAGAACTTCTGGCTACTTTCCCAAATGTCCTGTCCCTTGGTGGTCACCAGTCTGCACCACTGCTGTGCGGGAGAAGCGCGCTGCTTTCTTTCGCCTTCGTCGCAATCGTGGGGACCCAACTCTTTTAGAGGACTTCCGACGGACAAGGGCTCGGGCTAGACGAGTCTTAAAAGAAGCCCGACGTGCATCTTGGAAGGCCTATGTGTCTTCAATTAATACTAAAACTCCACTCACCCAAGTGTTCAGAAGAGTCCGTAAGATGGCGGGGAAGTTTTCTCCTAGTTCTACACCTGTACTTAAGGTCAATGGAATTAAGATCATGGATGGTTTGACAGTGGCCAATACCATGGTGGAGGCTTTTGCAAAGGTCTCCAGCCGTGACTCTCGACCTCTGGCTGTCAGGCATGAGTTAAGAGCCAAGGAGCGTACTGTCCTGGATTTCTCAGGGAACGAGAATGAAAGTTATAACCATATATTCACCCTGAGAGACCTGCATTCTGCTCTCTCTCTCTGTGGCGACACTTCTCCTGGGCCAGACAACATCCCATATGCAATGTTACGACACTTGGGTGAAGAGGCGATCTCATTTCTTTTAGCTTTATATAACAGAATCTGGCTGGAGGGTGTCTTCCCTTCTGGGTGGAGGGTTGCTACCATCCTTCCTTTTCTCAAGCCGGGCAAGGACTCTGGTGTTGCCCTCAATTATCGACCAATTGCCTTGACCTCCTGTCTCTGTAAACTATTTGAAAAGATGGTGAATGTCAGACTGGTATACTTCTTGGAACGGGGTGATTTTCCGTCTCCGTCCCAATCTGGCTTTCGTAAACACCGTTCCACTACAGATGCTCTGGTCAGGTTGGAAGCTGCTGCATGTGAGGCCTTTGCACGACATCAACACCTTCTCTGTGTATTCTTTGGATTAGAGAAAGCCTATGACACTACATGGCAATATGGCATCCTGCAGCAACTCCAATTATATGGCATGCGGGGTCGCCTTCCACGCTTTCTTAAGGAGTTTCTCAGTGGTCGCAGTTTTTCTGTGAGGGTTGGTACAACCCACTCAGCATCTGTTGCACAGGAGGAGGGCGTCCCCCAGGGAAGCGTCCTCAGTGTCACATTGTTTGCAGTAGCAATTAATGCCATTACCTCATCCCTTCCAGACAGTATAGCTAACTCGATGTACATTGACGACC
The DNA here is from genome assembly GCA_033782935.1 of Petrolisthes cinctipes. Taxonomy (NCBI): domain Eukaryota; kingdom Metazoa; phylum Arthropoda; class Malacostraca; order Decapoda; family Porcellanidae; genus Petrolisthes; species Petrolisthes cinctipes. The sequence continues at coordinate 3,399,117 of JAWQEG010000033.1, forward strand.
TAGCAGTCTGGTTTGCTGCTTCCCGTATGTCAGTGGTGGAGCGGCGCATGCAGCTTGCCCTTGACAGGGTGTCACGTTGGACTGGTTCTCATGGGTTTCAATTTTCTCCATCCAAGACAGTTGCTATGCAGTTCTGCCGCATCCGAGGCGTCCACCTGGATTTGGACTTATTCATGTATGGTCATCGGATACGATGTGTCGAGGAGACTCGCTTTTTGGGTCTCATTTTTGACATACGTTTGACTTGGGTTCCCCACTTACGTACACTTAAGGTATCTTGCCTCAAGGCTCTTAACCTGTTGAGGGTCCTGAGCCATACATCCTGGGGGGCTGATCGGGCCACCCTCCTCCGCGTATACCATGTTCTTATTAGGTCAAAACTCGACTATGGGTATGAGGTGTACTCTTCTGCCACCGATGCCCGTCTCAGAGTTTTAGACCCGGTTCATCATGATGGAGTACGTCTGGCGACCGGAGCCTTCAGGTCGTCCCCAATCCTTAGTCTCCTGGTGGACGCTAATGAGGTACCTCTTGATCTCCGTCGCCAGTCCTTGATGGTTTGTTGTTGGCCTCGATTACATCGACTTCCTGACTCCCTACCTTGCTTGGCAGTGTCATCTGATATCATGTCTCAGTACTACCTTTTACATTCTTGTGCACCATGGCCCTTTAGCTTCCGGGTCAGGAAGGCTATGGAGGAGATGGGCATTGATGACTTCCACATTTGTCCTGTGAGGGTTCCCAGGGTGACTCCATGGCTTCTTCCAGAAGTTTTCCCCTGCACCTGCTTTACAGACAAGAAGGAATCTCTTCCTCCTCCAGTGGCTCGTTCCCTCTTTTTAGAACATGCCTTCACTCACAGGGAGTCCCTCCCTGTGTACACTGATGGATCAAAGTCTGATGCTGGAGTTGGCTTTGGAGATGTCTTTCCTGACTTTTGCCGTGTAGGCAGGCTCCCTTCTGTCATGTCCATTTTTTACTGATGAGCTCTCGGCCATTTTATATGCCCTCCAAGTGATTTATACTCTCCCTCAGCCTTTGTTTACTATTTTTAGCGATTCCTGTAGTGCCTTGCAGGCCTTGTGCAATTTTAACTCTTCCCATCCCCTGGTGTTGGCCATTCTTGAGTGGCTTGTCCTCCTGGGTCGTCGTGGCCGCAAAGTCACTTTTTGTTGGGTCCCGGCCCATGTGGGTGTTGATGGGATTGAGCGGGCTGACGCCCTGGCTAAGGCTGTGGTCTCCAATTCCCGGCCTTCTGCCAGGCATCATCCTGTTCCTGCAGTGGACCTTCGACCCTACATAGATGCTACCGTTCGTTCCTGCTGGCAGGACAGATGGGACGCCGTCAGGGCTAACAAGCTCCGCGACATCCGCCAGCGCCTTGGTTTGTGGAGCTACAGTGGCCTGTCCCGCCGATGGGAGACGGCTCTTGTCCGTCTCCGCATTGGCCACACATTATTGACTCATGGCTTTATTAATGGAGAGGGCTCACCCTCCCTACTGTGATGATTGACTGGTCCCTTTGACAGTACGGCATCTTATTGTCGAGTGTCCCAGCCTTGGGGACCTTCGTCGTAGGCACCTCTCCGGGTACCGGAAGGGTAACGGTTCTTACAGTCTCTCCCAGGTGCTCGGGGAGGAGGCTTGTAGTGTGAGAGGGAACACCCTCTCCTATGTGGAGGAGGCTGGCCTTCTCCATAAATTGTGAATTTTATTGTATTTATGGCTATTAATCTTTAGGTAGTTATAGTTTAATGTTTCTTTCGTTAATATTTCAATTCTTTTATGTATCTAACTTAAGTAGGTTATTTCATTAATATATGATTTTTTAGAAGACGTGGGTTTTATGCATGCTGCTTCTCCCTTACGAGGTAGTGAAAATTATTTAATCTTTGTACATATTTTATTAATGATGTAGATGACCTTTTTATGTTGGGCGGTATATGACCATTGTTGTTGCGCTGCCAGATGCCTAATGGCATCAATAAATCAATCAATCAATCACACATCGAACATTTACATAGCGAGCATTAATGGGAGGAAATTCAATATCAAATGGTCATTGTCTGTCTGCTGGTGGGGTTCCATTATCATCCGCCATTGTCCTAGTTTGGTCCTTGGTCATTAACCTCCCTCCTTGAAGAGGAGGGAGGCTAGTCGGGGAAACATCCATCCTGGGCATCCGACCCCTCTCCCTATCACACAAACCTAACTCCCTTAACTATTGTATCAACCCCCAAAAATGGACAATAATTTAAGGAAGAGAAAAAGTTTCCGTTACTCGCCCCCTCCCCCCTAGTGGAAGCCTGGCAGCTTTCTCCAGTACCAGCTAGGGGATGGGAGTTCGTGCGGAAGGAACTTCCCCAAAACCGAACCTGCCTAATGCGAGGGGTTGTGGAGTAGGAACCCACCCCCTAGGCGAATACCGGCGCTCACACAAGAGACACCCGTAGGCCCAGGAGGTTGAGAAAAAGAGGCGCCCAAATGACGCACCAGACTACTGGGCCCCTCTACCACAGGGTTTCCCCTGGGGCAGCGAGTACTGCGGGTCTGGTGTGGGGATCAACTAACTACTTTACTACACTACTGGTTGTCCTCCAGCAAAATTAAAACACTGAAGGTGTACCAAAGCAGTGTAGCAACCGCTGCAAATTTACTTTACTTTATATTACACTAGAGCAGAGAGACAACAGAGTACTGTTGGTAAGAGGCCCCGGCAAACCAGGGTAACACCACGGATAGTACATGATAACTGTTGTTGCTGTGCTAAGCGAGGATGAAGTCTTTCCACTACAAAGGCTAGACCTAGACCGGGTCTTCACTGACTTGGTAGGCCGAATGGAGGAGTATTCATACCCCTGTACTGTCAGCTGATTGGTCAGTCTGGAGATACCAACAGGTCCCTGATTGGTTGGGAAGCCCAATTGCTGTGCAAACTGGGTAGTTAATTGCAACAGATGGCGCCTAGTTGTCGGGCTGGTTCTGGTCGTCGGTTATAGGGCTGACACCTGAAACTTCTGGAGTGCATTGATGATCCCCAACAATTCCTTCTCCACCGTACTATAGGAGCGTTGATGTGGCTTCAGTTGAGACGAGTGGTAGCAGACAGGGTGAAGAATTCCATCGGGTTGAGGTTGCATCAGTACTGATCCGGTTCCCGTCTCACATGCATCCACATGCAATATGAATGGCAAGGAGAAATTAGGAGATTTCAACACAGGTTCATGGGTTAAAAGGGATTAAATGGGAATTAAAGGCTCTCAGACAGTTACCATCCCATTGAAATTTAACTTTGCTACTTGTTAGTCTAGTTAAGGGAGTAGAAATGGAATCAAAGTTGGGACAAAACCTGAGGTAGAAACCAACCATACCTAAAAATTTTTGAACTTCTTTCCTAGTAGCTGGGATGGAAAAGGATAGGATGGATTCTACATTGGCTGCCTTAGGTTTAGCTTCTCCATTACCTACAATGTGTCCTAAGTAGGTCACAGAGGCTGAATAAAAGGTTGATTTGGTCAAGTTAACTGTTATGTTCCAGTCAGCTAAAGACTTTAAAACCCTATCTAATCTATCATGATGTTGGTCTAGGTCATCTGCCTCTTCCAGGATATCGATTAGGTAGATATTAACTCCAGGGAGGTCTCCGATGATCCCGTTCACCGTTCGTTGGAAGCTGCTAGGTGCATTACACAACCCAAATGGCATTACTGTATATTCGAATAACCCAAAAGGAGTAATGAAAGCAGAAATCTGTTAAGGATTTGCAGTGAGAGACACTTGATAATAGCCTTGCAGCAAATCTAATTTTGATACGTATTTCGCTTGTCCCACGTTGTCAATCAGATCATCTACGCGGGGTAGAGGATAAGCATCAGGTACAGTAAGATGATTAACTTGCCTATAGTCTGTACAAAACCTTACACGTCCTCCTTTCTTTGGTACCAGGATTGAAGGTGATGCCCATGAGGAACAGTTGGGGATGGCCAGGTGGTTTTGAAGGTGGTAGTCCATTTCCTGATGCATCAGCTCCGTTTTCTTGAGACCAATCAGATAGGCGGGCTGTCTGATGGGATGAGCACCAGGGATGAGCTTAATATCGTAGTCGATGTAGGTACACCTCTTGGGGAAGTCTATGAATAGTTTGGAATATTCCGTAAAGAAAAACTTTAGTTCTTGTTGTTGTTCTGGGTTGAGTGATCCGAAATGAGTAGGAATGTTAGAGATGATCTCCGAATTTTTGAGGGATGACCAACTTGTTATGAGATCTTTATTACCATCATGACCCGTATCACTATTGATGCATAATATGACATAGATTTTACACATTGGGATTCTGGATGATGTGCACTGGACAACTGTTACTGGATACCGAGTTCGTCAAGTACCTCCGTGAATAATTTACTAGTAAAATTGGAACCTCTGTCCGACTGAATAACTTAAGGGATGCCAACCCGAGTGAACATATGATTAAGATGGGTGACTGTGGTCTTTGCACAGATGTTCTTCAAAGGGAAAGCCTCAGGGTAACGAGTGGTGGGGCACATCACTGTTAGAATATACTGATTTCCCTTCTTGGTGCGTGGTAAGGGTCCCACACAATCTATGATGATACGTTCGAATGGATCAGATGTTACAGGTATAGGCTGGAGAGGGACTGGTGGGATGGGTTGGTTTGCCTTTCCTACCATTTGACATATATGACAAGACTGTACAAACATTTTTATATAATTTTTCATGTTGGGCCAGTAGAAATTATAAAAAAGATTATGATAGGTTTTGTACACACCAAAGTGGCCGTTGATTCCATCATGACTTAATTCTAACAAGGATTGCCTTGAGGTGCAAGGAACAACTACCTGTGTGATATTTGCCCAGATATCAGCTGAAGACAAGCGAGGTGATCTATAAAGGCGCATTAATACGCCGTCCTCATAATAAAATCCAGGAGTTTTAACAACGTCCTTCAATGTATTCACAGCCTGACTACGGCAAAATTTTAGAGTCTCATCCTGAGTTTGTGCTGTGATTAGATTTGCTTTTGACAGGGATTGTGAACCAAAATCAACTAGAGAACTATCACCTGCCTTATCACAGTAGTCTTCAGCTCGTGCCTGAGAACGAGTTACCACTCATACCGGAAATAAATCAGGTTGTTCCTTGTCGAGGGCAGTAGTCGGAGAGATGTTCAGTGGAGTGCTTTGGACCAAGACATTGGGTACCACTAATCCACCTGCTAAGTCATTACCAAGAATAAAGCTTACATCATTTAATGGTAAGGTATCAACCAATCCCACCTTCACATCTCCCACTACCAAGTCACTCTCAAGATGTACCTTAGCGAGTTCAACTGTAGATAGGACAGAGGAGAGCGGCCGTAATAAAACCTTCTCACCATGACATTTCCTTTTACATCTGGCAAGCATTTTCGGACCATCAAGCTTTGTGAAGCACCTGTGTCTCTGAGGATCTTAATTGATACTTTAGGGGAGTCACTAGTTAGAGCAACGGTACAAAAAGTTTTTAATTCTGCAAACGGGTCATCTACAGAATCTACGTTGACTATATGAGCAACAGGTTTCTTTGGGGGTTCGAACTTTAATTTAGAGTTGGTGAATGTTGAGTTTGGTACTACACTGGGGTTGGTGAAAGGTACTGTAGGTAAAACTTTGATTGACGACACTTGGGATCCTTACAAAAGTTTACAGCGTGTCCTTCCTTCTTACAATAACAGCAATACAAGGGAGTGGGTGTACTTACAGTATCCCTACAGGGCGAAACGAAGAAGAGGTCACTGTGGTGTATGAAGAGGGATTTAACACTTTTCGCTGTCCACAGGACTCTCTACAGCTTTTTGCAAGAGGGAATATTTATCTGCCAATTTGGCTGCCTTTATAGGATCAATTTCCTCCTTGTCTGCAATGTACACCATAACGTGATGAGGCACACGCCTAATGAATTCCTCCAAAACAACAAGATTTCTGAGTTCCTCGAAGGTGGCTATCTCAGCCCTTTTCAACCACTGATCGAACCGTTTATATTTTTCTGTAATGAATTCAAAATAGGTAGTCACTGAAGTTTTGACATAATTACAGAATGCTTGCCTATATCCTTCCACTGTGATAAAATATGCATCAAGAATGCCTTGCTTTATGGACTCGTAGTCTGCGTCTTTTGGGAGTGCCAGATAAGTCTGTGCAGCCTTTCCAGTCAACTTAGGGTGCAGTAGCCACTTCCAGTGTTCCTCTGGCCAGTTTAAATGTACAGCTGTATTCTCGAACAAATTCAAAATATCCATCTGGATCAGACTCTATAAAAGCAGGAACGAGTTCAAGGTTTCTGGCAAGATCAAAATCATGAAGAGTCCTATCTCGAGCTGTAACATTTTGAAGCTGAGGATGAGCTAGTTGGAGTTCATGTTGTCTTTTTTTTTTTTTATTATTTTTTTTTTTTTGTTAACATATAGCGAGTGGAGGAAAGGAAAAAACAAATAAATAAATGGTTCCATTTGCCTATTGGCATCCTCCACTCTTACAATATTTAAAACAACTGGATTTAAATTGCTGGGGGTTATAACTTGCTGGAAAACATTCCCTTGGTAGAGAATTCCACAGGGAAGTAGTAAGGGGAGTAAATGAATTTTTGTAAGCAGTTGTCCTGCAACGTGGAGGAGTCAGTGTGAACTCATGCGCATTCTCAGCTGCCCTAGTCCTCCGTGGGAAGACGCGAAGGGGTGGTATAATCAGGGCAAGTTCATCCGAATATTTCTTATAAAAGTATCTATAAAATAGTGCAAGGGAAGCAACATTTCTACGTACTGATAAGGGAGGGAATTCATTAGTGATCATAGGATTATTGATCAGTCTGATAGCTCTGTTTTGAATTTTATCTAATTGTCTTAACACCACCGATCCACAACCAGCCCACAGAGATGAACAATATTCCATCTGGGAACGCACATGACTCTTATATATTACTGCTAACTGCTCGTCAGTCAAATAATTACAAGCTCTGTATAAAAGTCCCATCTTCCTAGATGCAGTTTTGGCAATGGATTTTACATAGGGAGTCCAACTGAGGTTTTCATTTAAAGTTACACCAAGGAGATCAATGCTGTGGGACTTGGGGATATTTGTATTATTGAAAATAATGTGAGAATCTTGATTATCTGATCTATTTGAGAACGGGATGTATTTAGTTTTATTTGCATTGAAAGAAACTAGGTTGTTTTGTCCCTATTCAAAGATCTTCGTTAAGTCTTCATTTAATGAAATTGAAGTGGCAAGTTTGTATTCTAAAATATTGTGTTGAGTAAAGCTATCATTAAATGAGAAGGAACTGTGAATAGTTGAATCATCAGCATAGGAGTGAATTGAATTCTGAGTAACTGATAAAAGATCATTAATATGAATGAGGAACAAAGTTGGAGCCAAGACCGCTCCTTGAGGAACACCAGCATTAATGGGATGAAAGTCGGAGTACAGACCATCTACCATCACACGGAATTTTCTGTTGTTAAGATATGAATTAATTAGGGGAACAAAAGATTGAAGGCCATAATGTGGAAGCTTAGACAGTAATGATCTGTGCCATACTCTGTCAAAGGCTTTAGATATATCAAGGCAAATTGTGTGAGTCTCTCCATGTTTATCAGTTGATTGGAATATGTTATCTGTGAAATAACAGAGCAGGTCCACAGTAGATCGTCTCTGTCTAAAGCCATATTGCTTATCATTTAGCAGATGATTTTTCTCAAGGTGCTTTACAAAGTGATTGTTAAGAACTATTTCAAATATTTTACTGAGAGTAGACGTGATGGCAATTGGTCTGTAATTTGATGGATTTGCGGTAGCTCCTTTTTGGGGAATTAGTTGTACATTGGCTTCTTTCCAGGCGGCTGGGAAGGACGAGGTATGGAGACATACACGAAATAATTTTGAGAGAATTGGAGCTAATTCTTTTGAGCAATTTTTTAATACAGTGGGAGGAATTTCATCTGGCCCTGGAGCTTTGTCGATAGATAGATTCTCCAAAATGGTCCGCACTTGTCTTGTATGAATTATTAAGGGTGGACTTTCTAGGGAGTTAAAATTCAAAATGGGAGTGTTTTGAGCAGTGTCATTGAGGTTTGAATTTGTGGCGAAGATATTGGCCAAAAGATTTGCTTTACCACGTGGATCACATATGAGATTTCCATTGCTATTCTTTAAAGGGGGAATAGATGAACCATGGTTGAAGTTAGATTTGAATGAGTTTACTGTTGACCAAAAGATCTTATTATCATTAGGATTATTCAGTAATTTATTGACTTGTTTATGTATGAAGTTAGATTTGGCTAAATTAGTTACAGCTTTAGCATGGCATCTGACAATTTTGAAATAATTGTATGACTGAAGAGTTTTCGACTTTGTATAGGCATTATAGGCTATTGATTTTTGTTCTGTAGCTCTGGCACAGCTGTGATCAAACCATTTTGGAGAGTTAGATTTTTTTGAGTATTGATGGTGAGGGATATATGTTTCCATTCCTATTTTTATAAAGTCAGTAATATGGTTCAGGAAGCTATCTGAGTCAGTAGAGTAAAATGATGACCAAGGAATGTTAATCTGCAGCATCATAGTGCCATTTGGTCACTCGGATGGGTTCAGAGTGAATGGGTAGGGAGGAGTGGGAACAGGAGACTGCAATGAGGCAATGGTCTGAGGATCCAAGAGGGGACTTCACTTCAACTCTATATGTTTCGGGATTGGTAGTAAGAAACAAATCAAGTAGGTGCGGTCTATGTTCTGGATTATCAGGTATGCGAGTGGGGTGCTTGATTAGTTGGGTGAGATTGAATGAGTCTGCGAATAACTCGCATTCAAGCCCAGGTTCGTCAGTTCTGGCCGAATGAGTGAGCCACTCAACATTGTGGACATTAAAATCACCCAGTAAGGATATATCAGATGCAGCATTAATGTTTAAATCAGAAAGAATGGAGGTCAGGGAATCAAAGAGGCTATTATCTGGGGAGGCATTTGGTGATCGGTAAATACAATAATAATATTTAACTGAGCCTGAAGAATTTAGCTTGTAAATTGAGTAATCAAAATCTGGTGATGTGAGATTGAAAAAGTTCTCCAAGGATATTGTTGATCTAGCAAAACAGCAAACGCCTCCCTTTGATCTAAAATTTGACATTAAAATATAGCCTGGAAAGTTGTAGTTAGTCAGGTCAGAAGAGGGAGTAACCTGGCATTCAGTGAGGGAAAGAATGTTAGGGGTTTCGGTTTGAAGAAGTAAGTGTACCGAGTTAATGTTGGAGTGAAGCCCCCGAATATTTGCAAACATAATTAATTCATTGTGCTGACGAGCAGTTGTTTTATGCATCATGGCTAGTGCTGACACAGTCGCGTGATGACGACCGGGAGGGCCCTGTGTCAAAGACCCCGCCCTGCCGGTGGTGGTCATCCGAGAAACCACCGCGCTTGCTCTAAGAGTTGCATCAGCCATGGTATGAAGTTTTAAAATGTGTTTCCGCTTGTATTGTTTTTCATGTTGAGTTGTGAGAAGTTGGTATGTTAATGTCAAGGATAGGAGTGTAAGTGAATGTAGTTTGTATGGATGTGTGTGTAGTGTAAGGGATTACCTGGCTCCCCATAGATGTGTGAGGCAGAAGATGTGTAACCAGCAACTGAGGCCTGGGGGAAAAAATGGAATCAGGTACTTCCTTGAATCTCCCGTTGCCTCAGCGGTAGTACCTCCCTGGGTGGGGCTACCTAACCCCTACTTCTCTCTCTTCTTTTCCTTTTTCTTCTCGTTCTTTTTCCTTTTCTTCCCGTTCTTTTTCTTTTTCTGCATTTCTCTTTTCTTCCAGTTCAAGCTGAAGTTTTAGTATCTCGAGAGTAACCATCTGGTTTGTCTCTGTTTGTCGAGCACTAGCTCCTTCCTCGGTCGAATCTTCCCAGTCCAGATCAGTTTCTTGTAATAAGCCAGAGTTAAACAAATTATTTAGGACGAGTTTTGCACGTTGATCACGGGTAGAGGAACTCTTATATGGCATTTCCCATTTACACAGAAAATAAGTAATTTCGTCCTTGTTGGCATATTTAAAATGGTCAAGGCCACTGACAGGGTCATGTTCAAATTTCTTAACATTAAATGACATGGTCAAGTTTGCAACAATAAAATATCACGAAGACAAGGTGAATGAATCACGATAATAACATGTTTTAAGTAAAAGATGATCACATGTGATAAAAGATGATTAGTTCAAAATAGAGTAGGGTAGGTAGGTAGGTAGGTAGATCTATGGTCACAGATTGTGATGTAGAGGACTTATTGATATGACAACTAAGCGGATCTCCCCATAAGCGTGCCTCGTTTTGCTTATGGTAACCAGGACAATGATTAAAAGAGATCGGGCCCTTATGTCTCCTGGTACAATGAGTTATAAGATGTACTATACTACGGTCTTAAACACTGCACAGCAATGATGGGTAAGACTAAGGTGTGAGCTTTAGGAGTTTGACAATAAGGCACGGTTCACTTGAACAAAACAGGAATATTATCGCTGAGTGCGAGTGAAGCTTTATAACCTATGTGGGAAAGATTGCTACAATACACAATACCATCTCTGCTCAAACTCTTGTATGCTTAATCCTCTGAAGGGAATTGGATGACTATAATTAATCTTAAACATGAGTACTGCACAAATAAACCAAATTAAGCCAAGAATGACGTGAATACATAAGCAATAAACAAATTAAGTTACAGATCAAAATAGAAATGCAATTATTTGAGTGAAACCTCCCGGACAGGCCCCCACATCTTGTTACAACCCCAGATATGGCTTGTTTATGTTTAGGGGAAGATCCGAGGTTGTGAACAAGCTTGAGTTATAACTCTGGGAGGTATGTTACTGTAGTCAGTGAGTGGAGTTACAACTATTGAAATGAAGAAAGGAACCTCACTCCAATCCCTCAATCTATGTTTGCCCAGAAAAGAGTAATGATAACAAATGACGAATGAATTTAATATGTATATTATTACCATCACCACATTAATTAGCCATTTAACAAAAGTTGACCCATTATCCCTTTTATAATTACAATATTTTACAATAATGTTACGACATAATGTAACACCATTCTGAAACAGGGGTAGTCAAGATATTAGTGAAGATGTTGTATTCACTTTGGGTTAATGGCAAGTCAATTAATGTCTCTCTTTTTATTACTTTAATGGTTACATTACTGAACAAATAATAAATCATCGCTTTCTTCAGGTTGTACATTGCATATGAAGCTTTATAGCTAACCTGGAAAGCCAAACTAAAATACAATCATCTAACACCTCCCCCCTAAAAGGACGAAATTTCCCGTGAGAAATTTCGGTCTTTTTACAATTTTTAGGGGAAATAGAATACATGTCATAGAAAAGATGACAACAAGGAACAAGGAGAACTGGAGACTTCTGCCATGGCCACCCCCTTGGGTTGAACTGCTTGGAGGAAAATATCCGGCATGCCCTTGACCAGTTGTGCTTGGGATTCCCCACAAGTTGGCAGGTGTGTCTTCCATACCAAAAGGGATAACGGTACTCCTGTGTGTTTTTCAAGTGCCAAGATGTCCAGCCCTCCCATAACTTTACATTTCCTGTATGTTTTCCTTATGTGAAGATGTCCAGCCAATCCCATAACTTCAAAACCAACCACCGGTATGTTTTCCCAATGCCAAGCGGTCCAGCCGTACTGGAGTCAATCTCCGCCTCAGGCATGGAAAACTCAGGGACAGGGTTACTGGACACCACCTTAAGTTTTCCTTATGTAAGTGTCCAGCCATTCCAGTACTTTACACAATCTGTATGTTTTTCAGGGACAGATTTATTGGTCACATGGGGGTTAGGAAACTATCTCCATCAAAGGCACAGGAAACTCAGGGACAGATTTATTGGACACCACCTTATGTTGTCCTTATCTAGGTGTCCAATCATTCCATAACTTTACACCTGTATGTTTTCCTTATGCCATCTCAGGCACAGGAAACTCAGGGACAGGTTTACTGGGGCTAGGAAACACGGCACTGGAAACTCAGGGACAGGGTTTTATCTTAACCCTCTTGTGGTCCTGGGAACTGGTATACACTCCACAGCATCAAGGAAGATAACTGTTCCCAGTCCAAGCTGTCGAATAGGCAAGCGCTGACACACAACATTCCTATTCGTCCGCCAATGCCATTTTAACCCGTTTGTACCCAGGGAGCATTGTTACGTGACATGAGGAGAACTACGAACCTTATAGACAGCTCGTCACCTTCAGGGTCTTCCAGGCAAGGACAGTGTTGTATCCCTCTGCTTCAACATCAGCATTTTCTTCCAGCCACTTGATCTTCACATCAATAGCATTTTCAATCTTTTCTTTGTCTTCATCAGCAAACATTTCGGCATCTGATCATTACTGACTACATTTATTTCCTATTTGCCAGTTCCCTTACCGAACGCTTGTAGTTAAGATGTGACTGAGAGACTATTGTTGCTTACGGTTAATGGCAAGACGGTTTTAGTTAATTTAAGTTTTATATCTAAAGTCTCTCTTTTTATTACTTTAAGGGTTACATTACTGAACAAATAATAAATCATCGCTTTCTTCAGGTTGTACATTGCATATAAAGCTTTATAGCTAACCTAGAAAGCCAAACTAAAATACAATAATGTAACAATAAGAAAACATAATATGACGTTAAGAGACACAGAATGACACCAGTTAGAACACCAAATAATAGAACACAATCAGAGTAGAGCAGAGCTGGTATGTAGTGACGGAGTGAAGCCTGAGTCTTCACTGATTTGGTAGCCGAATAGAGGAGTATTTGTACCCCGTACTGTCAGCTGATTGGTCAGTCTGGAGATACCAGTAGGTCCCTGATTGGTTGGGATGCCCAACTGCTGCGCAAATTGGGTAGTTATGGGCAACAGCTAGCGCCTAGTTGTCGGACCATGGTTCTGGTCGTTGGTTACAGGGCCGTGACAACATGTAAAGTTTGAATACAAGATCATTATATATGTATATGCGTAAATCCACAAGGAAGGAAAATTAAAAATGGAGTCTCAAGCGCTTTCGTGTAATCACAACTTCAGGGGAAATATAGAATGTAGAAGAAGAATTGCCGAGAGCCACCTTATATATATATATATATATATATATATATATATATATATATATATATATATATATATATATATATATATATATATATATATATATATATATATATATATATATATATATATATATATATATATATATATATATATATATATATATATATATATATATGCAGTATATGGGTATAAGATAAAAGTATAATTATTACTCCTTGAACATTTTTAATTTTGCAGCACTCAAATCAACCAAAAGTATGAAGACTACCTCCTTAACTTGCAGCGATCTAATATATCAAAAGTACAATATAAATTACAAAACATTATGACTTGATGTAATACAATTTAATATTACCTCCTTAATAATTTTCTTTCTTCTAACAGCCTGATTCGTCTGAGGTGGTGGAAGCAGTTCGTTACATCACTTTCATTGGCGCTCTACTCTCACTACTCACCCTCACTATTACCATCTTTATATTCACTTACTTCAGGTACGAGTGTGTGTGTGGTTAATATCGTTGGGGTCGTTCTTGCTGGACTGTTGATGTTGTTGTTGGTCTGTCCTTATTTACTGATCCCAGGCCCTACTTCCTCTCCTTACTAACCCTCACTATTACCAGCTTCATATTCACTTACTGCATGTAGGAGTGTGTTGTTGTTGCTGGCCTGTCCATACTGATGATGATGTTGTTGTCGGTATGTTCTTATTTACTGTTCCCTTCTCCTGCATTTTTCACTTAAGACATGCAACACGCTTCCAAAATAAAACTATTATGCAAAACAAACTTATGTGATATCGTTAATGATGTTCTCTCAATGCATGACTAATCTAGCTTTGTCGACATTATATACCTCAATTTATAGAAAACCTTTAATAAAGTCACACACAAGTTTTCAATGAGAAAAATTGAAGCTCACGGAATTTCTGGTAAGATACTAAAATGGCTTGAAAAATGGCTCTCAGAACGTAAACTTCTTATAGAAATCAATGGCAGAGAGTCAAATTGGTGTAATTTTAGTAATATACATAAACTACATAGACAAAATTACTTCAATGCAATATTGGTGAATATAATAAATTATTTCGACACCAAAGCAAGGTGGGGCAAAACATGACCAATTATTTTCAATGCAGAATATATAAAGTATTACATTTAATAAACAACAATATAGAAATGAATTACCAGGTGAATGGAATTCAACTGTCAAGTGTGGAAAAGGAAAACTATTTTGGGATCATTGTGACAAGCGATCTGAAACAAAGTCCTCACGGTACCTAAATAGTAATAATAGCAGACAAATCAGTCAAATTTATGAATTGAGGCTTCTAATTCAAATCGGAAAAAAATTATCCTCACACTATGCAACTCTTAAGTATACCCCCACCTGGAATACCCTCTATAGTTTTGGTTACTGTAATTCAAAATGATGTGGGTGTTTGTCTCTAGCTGACAGTTCTTGAGGTGGTCACTGCTTGTTCAGTTGTTTGCTGATTCCCAAAGAGGCATTGCCTGGCCTGATGGAGAGCTCGGTGTCGGAAATAGCTTCCTGTTTTTAGGACGAATTAGACATGTCGGAGGAAAACGAGTTTATTGTAGACGACCATTGGCTTGAGCTGCCCTCGCACAACCCTCATCCCCTGTTCTCGGTCACTTCTGCCTTAGAAGCCTCGAATAAGGTGGACTGTTTGCCTCCAGGTACCAAAACTGTGAAGTGTGCTTCAGCTGTGCACGACATACCTTCTCTGCCCGGCAATGGTGTCTCTCGCCCTCCCCACTCCAGGCCCTCATCTGATCTTCCTTCTTTTGCCACTGGAGACACGTATGTCAAGCTCTCGTTTACTAGGAACCCATCCACAGATATAAAGCTGCAGTGGCTGTCTGCTATCAACAGAGCCTTTCAACTGCGGAGTGAGCTGGCTGAGGTCAAGATAGCTGCCATCACCTCCCGGTTTGTCTATATCTCCAGAAAGCGTCAGAACATCATCGACAGAGTCAAGGCTGGGGAATATTTGTCTCTGCCTTTCATTCCTAATGACTCACCGGAGAGGCCTCGTAAATTCCCCAGCTCCATCCTCACCCGTTTTCGTGTTGATGTTGATCCGGGTCTTGCTAAGGGACACCCACGTATGTACTTTGTCCGTCGTTTTATCCAGGATGGTTCCCCCATTAAAATATGTATACCAACTAAATCCCATGGTTGTTCAGGCATTGGATAATTCAGAATAGGGGCAGGCCCCATGGCATTACCTTTATGAGCATAATATGACTCACAATTTTTTTATATGTCTCTCCATGTCAGAGCGGGGAGTGAGCTAGTAATATTTTTATCTAGTTACTGCTATACAACGATCTCTCGCCGGATGACCGGCATGTGGAGAATCATGCATTAATGTAAGGACGGTCTCAATAAGTGTATCTGCTACTACCACTTGTGAAGCAATAATATTTTGTTTGTCTAGTTTCCTGAACAAAATGTCATCGTCTACCTCAAACTGACTCGAAGGAATAGGTAATTCTTGTAAGTTACTCTCGTCACCCGAAACGAAAGCATAGATTCCCGTAGACAAAGTTTTGTCCTTTTTCTGTTCAGTTTTAATACGCTCTACACTACACTAATAGTGGAAATGACAGAAGCAGCCGATACATTGCTAGACAAAAGCATATTAAAACCCCCAGGAAGAGGTTGGAGCGGAGTGTCAAGCTCCAGGCTCGTGCATGGAACATCGCACCAAGCTAGGATGGCAGAGCCACCATGGTGACCCTGCCCTTCAAATGAATTGGAATAAAATGCAGAGTATACTGGAGGACTGTCAGGAATATAGTCCCAAAACATTGTCTCTTGGAGAGAAACACATGCAGGAAGGAAGCGAAAGAAAAGAACAAGCTGTTCCTCACAAGAGGAACGCAAGCCACAACAATTCCACTGAAAGTCCTTGAACAGTGTTACTTTTTTACAGGTTTTATGGAAGCCTCACGGAGGGACATTCCACTACCACCTTGACCAGAGGATTTTCTCAAACGACAATTTTGTCTAATCCAGGGCCACTAGATGGAGAGCAAACCCAAGGAATAGTACTTGGGGCAGTAATTGGGAGCCGTACACGAATTCCTGAAGCATCTGATATGTTAGAAGAAGGTAAAGGTAGATGAGCAGGGATATTCTTTAAAACAACCATTGTCCTGTACAGTAGTGGTATCAATGACACAGGCAGATACATCAACATCCATATTACCAGTGGAAGAATCACTCAACTGCTCAAGCGGAAGATAAACTGTATCTTTTGAAGTCACAATATCAGAGGCATCCATATTCACGTCACGCCCTTCCGATGTTCCCGAAGAAAGTTTGCAAGGGGGAACATCTGTTGAATCAAGAGATTCATAAGATCCACGAGAACGCTTCTGGTGAAATTGAGAGGAAAATATGGATGAATCTACAGAGACGGTTGCTTTGCAAGGAGAAACGTCCATAGAGTCAAGTATCTCAGAGGAACCACGAAGACGTCTCTATTGCAATTTAGTTGAGTTGGGTTTCCTCTTTGGAGAGCGTGTGGCAGTGTGAACCTCTACCACATGGACACCTTTGGTTAAAGCTTGGGAATTGTAATCATTTTGATTGATTTATTAATGCCATTAGGCATTTGGCGGCGCAACAGCTACGGTCATATACCGCCCAACATAAAATGGTCATCTACATCATTAATAAAATATTTACACACACCAAACAGGCTTTACCACCCCGAAAGGGATAGGCAGCATGATTAAAAGAACATATAAACTAAAAGGCACATTTATACTAAAAAAAAACCTGATTAACCCAAGAAAAATATATAAAAGAAAATTTAAAAAAAACTTTAACTGTCTAAAGAGCCATAAATATCATAAAATCACAATTTGTGGAAGAGGCCAGCTTCCTTCACATAGGAGAGGGTGTTCCCTCTCACACTAAAAGCCTCCTTCCCGAGCACCTGGGAGAGACTGTAAGAACCGTCACCCACCCGGCACTCGGAGAGGATCCTACGACTAAGGTCCCCAAGGCTGGGACACTCGACAGTGAGATGCCATACTGTCAGAGGGACCTGACAATCATCACAGTAGGGAGGGGGAGCCCTCTCCATGAGTCAATAGTGTTTGGCTAATGCGGAGACGGACAAGAACCGTCTCCCACCGGCGGGACAGGCCACTGTAGCTCCACAATTGATTGATTGAATTATTTTTGATGCAACTAAGCATCTGGCGGTGCAACAGCTAAGGTCATATACCGCCCAACATAAAATTGTCATTTACATAATTAATAAAACATGAACACCCGAAAGGGATAGGGACCATGATTAAAAGACACAAACTAAAAATCACATTATTACTAAAAGAACTTGTCGACATAAAAAAAAAAAAAAAAACATCTAAAAACCATTTATATCATAAAATCATATTTTTGTGGAGAAGGCCAGCCTCCTCCACATAGGAGAGGGTGTTCACTCCCACGCTACAAGCCTACTCCCCGAGGACCTGGGAGAGACTGTAAGAACCGTCACCCTCCCGGTACTCGAAAAGGTGGCTACGATGAAGGTCCCCAAGGCTGGGACACTCGACAATAAGATGCCTTAGTGTCAAAGGAACCAGACAAACATCACAGTTGGGAGGGTGAGCCCTCTCCATTAAAAAGCCATGAGTCAATAATGTGTGGCCAATGCGGAGACAGACAAGAGCCATCTCTCATATGGAGAGCATATAAAATGGCCGAGAGCTCATGACATGACAGAAGGGAGCCTGCCGCCACGACAAAAGTCAGGAAAGACAACTACACCAGGTTCAGGAGAAAACTTCTGGAAGAAGCCATGGAGCCACCCTGGGGACCCGCACAGGACAATCGGGATCTCATCAATGCCCATCTCCTCCATAGCCTTCCTGACCCGGAAGCCAAAGGGCCATGGTTTGCGAGGATGTGAAAGATAGTACCGAGACATAATATCAAATGACACAGCCAAGCTGGGAAGGAATTCAGGAAGTCGATGTAATCTATGCCAACAACGAACCATAAAGGACTGGCGACGGAGATAAAAAAGTGGCTCATCAGCATCCACCAGGAGACTAGGGAATGGGTACGATCAGAAGGCTGCGGTCGCCAGACGTACGCTAGCATTATGAACAGGTTCTAAGACTCTGAGACGGGCATCCGTGGCAGAGGAGTACACCTCACACCCATGGTCGAGTTTTGACATAATAAGAACATGGTATAGGCAGAGGAGGGTGGCCCACTTACGTTCACTCAAGGTATCTTGCCTCAAGGCTCTTAACCTGTTGAGGGTACTGGCCCATACGTCTTTGGGGGCTGATCGGGCCACCCTCCTCTGCCTATACCATGTTCTTAGTATGTCAAAACTCGACCATGGGTGTGAGGTGTACTCCTCTGCCACGGATGCCCGTCTCAGAGTCTTAGAACCTTATATATATATATATATATATATATATATATATATATATATATATATATATATATATATATATATATATATATTGTTACGGACGGAGGGTAGAGATACAGTACAGTACTAGTCACTAGGCTAGTCTTACTCCAAATAAAGTAGCACTGGGTGGCAGGTATCCGACTATTAAAGTTATGAAGAATAAGTAAAAGTACAAACCCAGCCTATGTGAAAGAATGCTAACTCAACCCTAAAGAGACCGTCCATACATATACCCAGGTTCGGGTACAATGAATAAAAGATGATAGAGAAACTACTCTGATTTTCTAATAATATATAATGACAATATGAACAAACACAAAGACATACAATTAACACTGAAAGAATTAATAAATGAAAACAGGATTCCCAACTATGACAGAACGTGAGACAGAATTCCCAAAATATATATAATGCACTTGCAATAATCACACAACAACTCACTACCACTGTGCCATCACTTCAATAACACAAGGCACTAGGCACACACATAAGCACAGAATTAGTCTATCAATAATATTAGCAGGTTAGCACTTCACTGGCATATATGGTAAATAAACATCAATGCATCACACACATGTAATAATATAATAATAACATATCAATACCCAAATATATATATAGAATAATAATAATAGTAATATGAGAGTGACCCCTAAGTTACTGTGAGAAGAAAGTAGAAGTAAAAACAATTATACTTAACAAAATACGTCTGCGAGTCTGCTCCCGAATCTCACCACACTCAATCACTTACAAAACACATACAAGCTGGCTGTCCCAGTCTCCAAAAATATCTAAACTACCAAGGCCTAAGCCTCGGCCTTATATACCATCGGCTCGACAAAGAAGAGCAAGCAGGTTACAACAGAGAAATAGGAACGTCTCCGAACCTGTTCGTTAACACAGACTTAGACACCCTATACTCATACGTTCCCTCCCAAGAAACTATGGGAAGTCCCCAGCAATGAAAACGGACACTCATCACGCCACTAGCAGCGAGAGAAGGGGAGAGAATGCGTACGAATCTAGAAAACGTAGCTGATTATGACATACTCGACCTTTCGACACTAACACTTAAAGAAAATGGAATAATAAATGAGTTAAATCGGACACAACACATCCGGGTGTGAACTACTGCTACCACACTCACAGCTTGTCACAGTCATTGTCAAAAATAGATAGCAATACTTATAAATCAATAATAATAATTCACACACACGTAACAATATATATATATATATATATATATATATATATATATATATATATATATATATATATATATATATATATATATATATATATATATATATATATATATATATATAGAGAGAGAGAGAGAGAGAGAGAGAGAGAGAGAGAGAGAGAGAGTAGGATAATATATTAATTATTAAGGGAATGTTTCTTCCTGCATTCCCTACTTCCTATATCTCTCCCTCTCCTACCTGTCGCAATTTCATTAGACCTCTCTTTTCTTTCTTATACCACACCTTTCATCTTTCTTTCTTTCCTCATTCTTGTTCCAATTTCCTTCCCTTTCCTTTCTTCATCTGTTTCAATCTACCATCAGAGAGAAAGAAAATAGGAGGGAAGGGTAAGGTGGTGAAAAGGAGAGGATGAAGTGTAGAGAGTGCTTCAAGTAATGGCCCCTTAGGGAGTTGCCGTAGTGGCTTGGGAAGAAAGTGAACACATCACTCATATTTTTTTATCCTCACATTTTCACTCATCAGTTAATAATAGAAACATGAAAGGAAAAGGGACATAAGACATACTGTGAGTGAGAGAATATGAGATGGAGAAAAGGGAATGAAAGTGTATGACAAAGAAAGACCCGTGTTTTCGTGTGTGTGGGGAAGAGAACGGGGAGTAGGGAATGAAGGAAGAAATCCCTCCAATCTCTCTGGTCGCATTGATTGTTGAAGGGATTAATAGGAGACTGTGGACAGCTACAGGTTCAACATGGGATTGTGAATGTGCACTACAGTATGCATCATGTTTGCCACACACACTTGTGATTTCATGTGTGTGCGTGTGTGTGTGACGCACATGGAGCTATACTACATCCATGGTGACGCACAAATCATATGGTGACCACTGCAGCTGGACCTGACTAATCTCTCATTACCCTACCGCTTATCGTCGTTTGCATATTTCTGTTTTTTTGTCAGGTCTTGTGTTTACAGGACCCTGGTTGTGTGTTCATCTGTATGCCTGGTGTGACGGTAACCACCTACCTAGGAACCGCTCTCTCTCTCTCTCTCTCTCTCTCTCTCTCTCAGATAATTAGTTGAAACAAACAATATGCATTTCAAAAGTGTGGTGTTGGGACGAGAGTAGAAGAGATTCAGGTGGGGAATGGGGAGGTAAAAGAGAGAGGAGAGATAAATTACGTGTATGAGGAAAGTAAAGAAAGGAAAGGCTAGGACAGAAAACAGGTGTAGAATAGGCGGGGAGGGGGATATTCCTTAAGTCTGCTGTGCTTGTCATTATAGATAGGAAAGGAAGGGAGGAAGAAGAAATGAAGGAAGGAGATCGTAAAATTTCAGTTCCTCTATTGTGACTCCCGCACTTTAAACCATTTTCAATCTTCCCTTCTGAATGAATGAGAGATAACTGGGATAAGAGAAAGACTGATATTATTAGAAAGATAGATAAACAGATGAATAAGAGAGACAAGGAGAGTACACATCGGAAAGGAAGAAAGAAAGGAAGGGAGGGTATATAGTGAGAAAGGAGTGAGGTCGAGGTTTGACAAGTCAGAGGAGCGACGATGTCACTTCTACACTTACCCACTCACAGAAAAACTGCGACCACTGAGAAACTTCTTGAGAAAGCGTGGAAGGCAACCCCACAAGCAATATGCATGGAGTTGCTACAGGATGCCATCTTGCCATGTAGTGTCATAGGCTTTCTCAAAATCAAAGAATACACAGTGTTACATATCAAACCTTGGTTCAGCACTTACGACTGTCTTAGCCACTAAGGATATTATGGTTAAAGTTTAAAATTCTAAAAGTTGGTTTGGGGGCCAAACAAAGCTTTAGATACATAAACAAATTCCAAAGTCAGTATGACTTCATCAGGAAACGCACGTCAGTGTGACCAGCTTGGTATTAGTTGTATTCAAGAAAATGTTTAGAAGACAGTCTTAAAGTTTAATATTTAATATCCCCACTTAACCTAACATTTACACAAATATAGAACAAAATATGATGGTAAGTAGGTTGGCACAACTATGATAGCTCACCAAAGTACACACACATACAACTATAACAGGTAGCAAAAAGAATAACCTATGCATGACGTTAGGGAGAATAAAGTCCATGAATTACCTATAAAGACTCTCAAAAGACACTTAGCTGTAGGCTTGCAGGCACTTAGGTCTCCCGAGGTGAAGAAATGAGGCACGAGAACAGTATGGGTTATCATCAATAGTCAGTCACCCAGTCGAGTACCGGTATAAGGTTCCTTGGATAAGTCAAGAGGATATGTAGAAAAGAGCTCGTAAACTGAGAGCTATGACAATCAAGAATGAGGGATAAATGAATGAACTTGAAGTGACTTGTACCACCACCGGTATTCGACTGCAGCAAGATTCAGAACAGAACTGCCTTCCACACTCACTCTCTCCCCCTTCATCACCTCGGATTATATATAATGAATCATCCCCAACAATCTCGAACTGAGGAAATCAGTTTTTTGCAGTTTTCACAACATGAACATAGCTTCATGTGTTCATTGAATCATATCTTAGCAAAACTAATTATCCAGCCCCTAATAATTATAACTAGTACATGAATATGTTAAAACAGACAAGGTGTTGATATCGTGCAAAAGCCTCACATGCAGCATCTTCCAACCTGACCAGAGCGTCTGTAGTGGAACGGTGTTTACGAAAGCCAGACTGGGACGAAGACAAAAAATCACCCAGTTCCAAGAAGTATACCAGTCTGACATTCACCATCTTCTCAAATAGTTTACAGAGACAGGAGGTCAAGCCATTTGGTCGGTAATTGAGGTCAACACTAAAGTCCTTGCCCGGCTTGGGGAAAGGAAGGATGGTAGTAACCCTCCACCCAGAAGGAAAGACACCCTACAGCCAGATTCTGTTATATAATGCTATAGAAAATGAGATCGCCTCCTCACCCAAGTGTCGCAGCATTGCATATGGGATGTTTTCTGGCCCAGGAGAAGTGTCGCCGCAGAGAGAGAGAGCAGAGTGCAGGTCTCTCAGGGTGAATATATGGTTATAACTTTAATAATCCTACCCCGAGAAATCCAGGACAGTGAGCTCTTGGGCTCTCAACTCATGCCTGACAGCCAGAGGTCGAGAGTCACGGCTGGAGACTCTAGTAAAAGTCTCCGCCATGGTATTGGCCACTGTCAAATCATCCATGATCTTAATTCCATTGACCTTAAGAATAGGTGGAGAACTAGGAGAAAACTTTCCCTCCATCTTACGGACTCTCCTGAACACTTGGGTGAGTGGAGTTTTAGTATTAATTGAAGACACATAGGACTTCCAAGATGCACGTCGAGCCTCTTTTAAAACTCGTCTAGCCCAAGCACTTGCCCGTCGGAAGTTCTCTAAAAGAGTTGGGTCCCCAAGATTGTGACGAAGGCGAGAGAAAGCAGCACGCTTCTCCCGCACAGCAGTAGTGCAGACTGCTGACCACCAAGGGACAGGACGTTAGGGAAAGTGGCCAGAAGTTTTAGGGATGGAGTTGAGAGCAGCAGAGTGGAGCATATCAGTGAAATATTTTACAGCCTCGTCAGAGCTATCAAAATCTGCTACAGAAGAAACCGAAGAAGTTAGCTCTCTAAAAAACTGCCAGTCAGGCTTCTCTAATCTCCACCTAGGAAGACGAGACTGTGGTTCGTACCTGTTATCTTCTAAAAGTATAGGAAAGTGATCACTGTCATATAAATCGGGCAACATACTCCAAGTAAAATCCAACAGAGCACTGGGTGAGCAGAAGGAAATGTCAATGGCGATAAAAGTCCCAGTAGGGTTATTAAAATTTGTCACATCTCCCGTATTTAAAACCTCAATCCCTCATCTTCAATAAAAGAAGCCAATAAAACACCCCTGGGATTGACCGAACTGTCACTTCACAGAGGATGATGACCATTAAAATCACCCAATAAAATAAAGGGAGAGGGAAGGTCCCGTACAAGAAGGTTTATATCATCTCTCACAACTGTATCACTGGGAGGAAAGTTTAGACTGCACACAGTGTAGGGGCGGTCCATAAAAACATTAACTGCAACAGCCTATAGCGGAATGTCAAGCTCCAGGCTCGTGCACGGAACATGGCGTTGAACTAGGATGGCAGAGCCACCATGGTGATCGTGTCCTTCAAATGAATTGGAATAAAATGCAGAGTATATGAAGGACTGGCAGGAATGTAGTCTCCAAGCATTGTCTCTTGGAGAGAAACACATGCAGGAGAGAAGCGAGAGAGAAGAATGTTCAGTTCCTCCCAAGAGGCACGCAAGTCACGGCAATTCCACTGAATGAACTAGAACAGTGTTACTTTACTCCCTCAAGGAGGGACTTCCCACTTCCACCTTGACCTGAGGTTTTACTCAAACGATAAGTTTTGTCTAATCCTAGGACACTAGAAGAAGGGCGAACCCGAGGAGTTTTACTTGGGGCAGTAATTGGGACCCGTACACGAGTCCCTGAAGCATCTGATATGTTAGAAGAAGGTGAAGGTAGATGAGTAGGGATATTCTTTGAAACAACCACATTGGTATTGTCCTGTAGATCAGTGGTATCACAAAAACAGGCAGATACTTTAACATCCATAATACAGGTGGAAGAATCACTCGCTGCTCAAGCGGAGGGGAAACTGTATCTTTTGAAGTCACAATATCCGAGGCATCAATATTCACATCACGCCCTTTCGATGTTCCTAAAGGAAGTTTGCGAAGGGGAACATCTGTTGAATCAAGAAATTCATCAGAGCCACGTGAACTCTTCTGGTGAAATTGGGTGGAAAATATGAGAGCCTACAGAGACGGTTGCTTTGCAAGAGGATCGTCCATGGAGTCAAGTGCCTCAAAAGCTGCTTTGACAGCAGCATTTGTATTGAAGGTAATATAACACCGATTAGATCTGCAGTCACTGTCATAAGTGATTAGGTTACGAAGAATCACTCCAAAACACTTAAAAATGGAGTGGATATGCGCCATAGGAAAGGGTGCAAGTACATTCGTAAACATTAACGTGTCCAAACCTTTAACAAGGTTCGTCGACACAACACCCGACCTGCTGTGTCTTCTTTTATTTGCAGCCTTCTGTATACCACCACGGCCAGAGAGGGCCTGGTTGACCACCGATCGAGGAAAAGAAAGTTTTTTTTTTATCTATATGACATTATTATTATTATAATGGCCCCAGGTGCCAGGAGCTACTACCTACCGGGCAGATGAGGGGACCGAGCGCTGGTCGCCGTAAGCACAGTACCTCGTCCCGCACGGGGCCACTCGTTTTAAAAAGCAGCTCAAATGGCTCGAAAGTTTGTCCACGACGGTGCTGAGACCCCATTATCTAACTTCTCCTGGCCCAGACACCCAACCATCCAACACAGGACGGCCACTAGAGGGCGGTCCCTCTGGAGGGCAGCACTGTTGGCTCGTACTGGCAGCCTATTGCATGGGAACCATTTAGTCTGGTCTCTCCCTGGCGACCTTACTAGAATGGGAAGCCCTCTCTCCCCGAAATCGAGGCAGAGTAGGGGCCGGAGCCCCCTGTTGTCTAGCACGCCAGGCCTCAGACACATGCAAGCCCCCATGTTCCCGTTGGGGAGGAGAAGAACTAGAGACACTGAAAAACAAATGGACATCATCTCATGTTTCTGGCGTCTTAAGAACACAAATTAACACCAAATTAAAATCATATAGAATGAGACACTTTAAACAAACTTTCCAAACTCCATGGAGGCTACATCAAGTTTCCCTGCCCTACAAAAGGCTACATCAATTTCACTGACGTGGACCTACCGCTGACCAAGAAGAGTTGCTGAACATGGGCCTCAAGTGGCATTACCTTTCCAAACCTCACCCCTATCTTAAGCGGCTGGAAATAGAAGTCCTTCTCGACGACATGCAACAGCTTGAACAAAAAATAAAAGTGACAACAACAGCAGACCTACAACCAGCCCTCCTCACAGAAACTGCCAGAACCCGCGGTTCTCACCACAGCAAATTTGCAAACAAGAACCATCACATCGTTGTAAAGGAACTTTGAGAAAACCAAGACATTGTTACCCGATGAGCCGACAAGATCACTGCTTTCGTCTTGATAAAGAAAGAAAAATATCACCATAAACTACAGAATATTCTCGAGTATAGCAGTAAAATCAAGAAAATAACCCGTAACCCCACTGACTCCATTAAGAAGTTGAATGTCAACATCAATTCTATCAATGCTGACAATAATGAAATACACTTTAAGAAGCTTTCGGGAGAAATCTCATCTAGATACATATACGGCAACATCAAAACACACAATCCTGGCAACCCTCTCCAGTCGACAATTCCCCAGATACCTACTACCACATACATTGTTGCTAAGAAACTGAACAAACTCCTAACACCATACATCCCAAGCGCTTACAGGCTCTCCTCTGCCAACGACTTCATTGAAATACTACGCAATGCCCCTTGAGAAGAAGAAAGCATCATAGCTTCCCTTGACGTGGAAAGCCTTTTCGCTATATGTACCCGTTTACAAGACTATCAACTTCATACTAGACAGAGTCTACCGTAGCAAAGACACAGAACCGCTCAATATCCTAGAAGACAAGTTGAAGACATTGCTACAACTCTACACAAAATAAGCTCCATTTGCAAGCCCCAAGGACAACTGTATAAACAAATATTGACGGCGTCGCAATGGACCCTCTTCGCCAATTTTTTCATGGGTACGATCGAATCAGCCATTCTATCCTCCCAACGCCCCTCCATCTACTGTCGCTATGTAGATGATATCTTCGTCTGCGTTAAAACCCCAACAGAACTTCAAGACCTCAAACAACAGCTCATCGCCGAGTCAGGACTCAACTTCACGTTTGAAGAAGGAAATGATGGACGCCTCCCATTCCTCGACGTATTAGTCACAAATAGCTACACGGCTTTCAAGACTGCAGTCTATGTCAAACCAACAAATATTGGATTTTGTCTAAACGGAAACAGCGATTGCCCACAACGCTACTTGAAATCAAGCATCGGGTATAATATGTCAGAAGAGCATTCTCCCATTACTCCACCTGGAAGGATACTCACAGTAAGCTCGAGCGAGTTACACAAGTCTTAGTCTTAGTAAACGGCTACTCCAACACCGAAGTTTTGAAGGCAATAAATACCTGGACCAGAGGTACACACAAGCTCAGCCTCCCACTGCCTCTACAGAAAACATCATCAAGCTCTACTACAAAGGGCACATATCAACAGAATACAAGATAGAAGAGTCATCAAAGACATATAATGAAAAATGTAAGAAGTACAGACCCAGACAGCCACCTCTCGCTATTCATCTACTACAAAACGAGCAAGACCACCAAAAGTGCTGCTCAGGAATAGCCCCAAATCAAACAAAACGCACTTGCATAAGGATCACGTCATATACCAAAATCAATGCAACACTGAGGGGTGCAGACCTCAAACCTATGTTGGCATGACTATTACAACTCTCGCAAGACGCCTCACCTGCCACCATGGAAATGGAGCAATCAAGAATCACTATGTCAACCAACACAACACAAGACTCACTAGACATGACCTCAATGACAATACTACAATAATTGACGGAGAGAAGGATCCACAATGATTACTTTACCTCGAAGCCATATATATCATAGAAAGAAAACAAAACATCAACACCAGACATACAAGTCCTACCATCCATGAAACGACGAGAATACGAATCAACCGATCAGAGAAGACCAGCATTCAGCGAGCAGCGTAGTGCACGCACTCGCTGTCCTGAGCCACCAGAATAGTATATAAGCCACTCACAATCCGTCCCCCCTCAGAGGGAAAGAAGTCTACAACAAGCCATGGCCCTGTCAACACCTACTGGGAACTCCATCACTTCCCCTGCCGACCGTCTGATCGGTAGGGTGAAGTGGTTTTACCACTTGAAGGGCTATGCTTCGTGACGAGCAACAAATGAGATTACTTTGTCCACCTCACCACCATCACTGGGGAACGGAGAAGTGTCCTTTACTGTGGGGGAAAGGAGGAAGAGCGTGGAGGCTACCAACGTAACCGGACCTGATGGTGGGCAGGTCCTAGGCTCACTCCATCCCTGTGGTAGGAGGACAGCTGACGCCCAACCACCGCAGCGATGGCAGCAGCAGGCAGAAATCGTCACCGTCTGCACCAAGACTGCTGTTGCCTTAGCTGCAGAAGGGCTAGGTCGTCTCTCTGACCTCCTTCAGGAATTCTTCAGGAGAAATAGCTTGCCACCAATAGCCATTTCTCCTGATCTACATCTACCCACTACCACCACCAACACCAACAGCAGCACCAAAAAACGAGGCAGCAAGCCTGCACGACTGGGGAGGAGCAATGTGGATGTGCCACCAACCCCGCCTCTGGCCCACCCCCGTCTCCGGTTAATGCTGCCTCATCCACTCATCCGGGCGAACAGTGGGAACGCACCATCACCACCACCTGAGCCTTCCCAACTGGACTCCGAAACGGAGGAGGACACTCAGGACACCGACACCAGTCCCTGCTCTGCCTACACCACCACCACCACGAGAGAGGACACCTACGACATCATGGACCTGGAAGATGAAGGGATATGGCAGACTATGAAAAAGAGGAGGAGGAGCCCACCAACCAACCACAGTCACCGTGGACTGGTGGATGTTCTCTCTCATCGCAACCTTGTAGGCTGGAGGAAGATGTCTTGATGTAACAAGACTGCCTTAATGACCAACACCATGAGTCGATAGGCATAACGCCCTAAATCTTCTTTTTTTCCCCCGTTCAAGCTACGACTGAAGATAGAACAAGATAGTTCCGAAACGTCCTGCACCTATTCTGGCCTGTTAATAAGCCTCAGCAAGCAAAACGGCAAACATGTACGGAAAATAGAAACCATACGATGTATCCGTGCCTGTGTGTACACGTTCACGATACATGATACACCCATGGGTGGTGGAACATACCGTTAGGGCTGAAAGCAGTTCAAGCCAGTTTCATTAGACACAATATCCTTTGAAAAGTGCTGAGTAACAGCGTGAGGGAATCTTCCATGCTGAGCTACTGATTGCCAGATTCACTCTGTAATTATCTATATGTTAATCTCTATACTATAATCAACTCCATATTGTCATCTTGTATGTAGAGAAAGGGACAATATATATTTACTCACATTATTCTTATATAAACTTGTATCTTACTTATCTATATTTCATATGTAAGCTTAGCATTGTAAATACCATCATTGCAATCTATCATCTTGTGAAGGGTGTGGCATTGTATACCACGAGCGAGGTGTGTGAGAGAGGGAAGGCGCAGTACATGCCCAGCCCTGACGATAACAGGTTCACCTTCCTACTTTATCTTAGAGAGACACAAGTTGTCTATATAACCTGTAACCTGTACCTGATATACTTCAGTAAATTGAGACAAGTCCACGAGTTTACTCTAAACCTTGAGTAACTAACTTTGTTCGCCAGGAAGACTAGAGTGGTAATTCAGAGCAACGGTGGTAAGTGAAACCAGCCCAACTGATAAGAGAGAGTTCCAGCAGGTATTTCCGAGAGAAGCTGAGGCTGAGTTTGGACGACCCCACGAGTACTTTCACAAATTCCACAGACTTATTTAGGACCAATCCAAGATGATGCTTCGTGGCCAGAACTGTCTTAGTATTGCTTAAAAATGAACACGCAGGTGGAATTCAAACGTACCCACCTCAGACACATGTTTTGCTCCTGAAGGGTCATCTTCACAAATAATAGTTGCTCTTGCGGGCTTAGTGAACGTATAATACGCAATACCCTTAAAGTACGTTACCTAAACATCTGAATTCCTTTTTGGTCTCAGGTACTCACATTATTTAACGGAGCCGGAAGCATCAGCCTGGATTAACGACAATTCACACTGGGATTCCTCGGGTCTGGTAAAAATAAAATTTAGAGCTGGGCACACCTTCAAATGGTAATATGCTGTATGACAACCTTCTTGTTGATCCTTGGTAACTGCAACCACCAGTGAGCGATCCTGAGATGCAATAATATAATCATAATCCTCAGTTAACATCATGATCTCCGCCCCTAACCTCATAGGAAATGGCTTCACCGACCATATGTTAAAATGAACCTGATGTTTTGTAGGAATGTGAATAAGAATGGTTTTGGTCGTTAAGCATGATTCCAAAAGTGGATAGTAATAAGATACAGATTCTCCTTCAGAGAATGGATTCAAACCATGCTTAATCCTAGTCACATCAACCACACCTTGAAGATCAACTACTGACAGAAGGTCAGCGTCTGCCTTACCCAGCGCTGCATTCCTTAGGTTATGGAGTAGTTTCCTGGTTTGAGTATTCAGTCCACTGATGTAATTTTCCACAATATTTAAATACTCATCTAGGTTTAAAACAAAAGTTGTAAAATCCAAATGTTTAGCTAACCTGTCTAATTCCTTAATGACCTCATTTGTCTTTTCAATAACTCCATTTACCTCTTCAGCCGCATCAGATGCCAGAGAAAACGTACTGTCTATTACCCGATTTTGCTCTTCAATAATCTGGTTTAAAATCTCCAGTCTGCGTCCCAGATCTTCTACATCGTCACTAGTAGCTGTTCCAAATACAGTTTTAGCAATTATCCCTCCAATATCAAATAATCCCCTTTTTGCCCTGCTATTTGTTTTCTGTTCATGAGCTAATTTTCTGACTTCACTTGAAAAATTGGGTATAGATACTGTTCTGAATACTTCATCATATCCCGTATTTGAAGATATCTATCTTCCAACTGTACCTTTATCTGCCGTTCCAGATGGTAGCTCGAGTTCATCAATTTACCTAGTTTAGCAAAAGACATTTCTATAGCGTTATGAAATCTCAGCTGGAAATCCTCAACCCTTGTCTTTAGATCCAACAGAGTGCCAAGGTTGAGTCTTACTGTTATTACGTCCGTGACCACTTCGAGTCTCCCATCGGTACCCACTAAGGCACCCGGTTTTATATGGTCAGTCGAACCCTGGGAACCCACGAACGCCGCGACCAACACCATGCAGAACACTCCCAATGTCCTCATGATTGTCTGTGAACAAATTCAATATTAGATTATTTTGCAAGATATTTTCCTGATCTTAGTTGCATTCTTGGCTCATGTTCAGACTCTGTTTCTATTCCCACTTGGATAATTTCTTTTGGAACCTTTATCCGATCTACGTGTACCTGATGATGAGTATCTGTTATATTATCATGAACTACTAACTTATTTCCCAATACCTTGTTTACAATGTATGGACCCTTTAATTTAGGAGACAGTTTATTCTGTCTCTCTGGAGTTTCTACCATTACCACATCTCCTTCCTCAATGTCTACTTCCTTAGCAATCTTATGTTGCTTTGCAATATGTTCTGCCCGTGAGGCTTCCATATGCTTTCTTAATTCGTGGTGAATGGTTGCAAAAGCGTGTCCCTGGACACTCACATAGTCATCGACATTATACACAGGGCCTGGTCTTCCAACCAATATATCATATGGTAGGACCTTATCCTCACCATATATAATATAATGTGGTATCTTGCCCAGTGAAGAATGTATGGAACTATTTATACAGGCGGTTACCTGGCATAACCAATCTTCCCAGCCTGCTTGAATTGAACCTGCCAGATGTCTAAGTACCTCCAAAATTTTCCTATTCACTCTCTCCACCATACCATTACTTTGAGGATGGTATGCAACCGTGAACACCTGCTTAATCTTGTAGAGCTTGCAGATTTCTTCTAGGACACTATTTCTAAATTCTGTCCCATTGTCTGACAACAGCACACGGGGTATAGTGTGCGTACAAAACAATGAGTTTACTAATGCATGTGCAATGGATTGAGCTGATTTATCTTGTAGAGGAACTAACACAACAAACCTACTGAAGTGATCCACACAAGCTAACAAATACTTTGATCCCTGATGACTAGTAGGTAGCTGCAACACATCTATGGCTACCACATCCCAAGGTTTAGCAGGACTTGGAATTGTTTGAAGAGGAGCGGGTGGTCCCGTAGTTCCCTTGTTTCTCGCACCATAGAAAACCATTTCTTTATATGGTTTTCTATGTCCTTGCGCATTTTCAACCAGAAATACCTCGATCTAGCTTCTCCTAGACAAGCGTCCCTCCCTTTATGACCTGCTTGCGGTGCATCATAAAGAAGCCTTAATACTGTTTCTATCAGAGACCCTGGTACTACTATTCTGTATGTTTCTTCCCCATCAACTAGAGTTACCTTATGAAGAATATTATCTCCAAGGATAAAATCTGTTGTTCTTAGCGGTAGCCCTGGAACTTCTACCTCTTCCCCTGACTCTAGATCATAAATTACCCTTATCCACATAGGATCTTCCCTTTGCTTTGTCTTTAACTTCTGTGGGGATATTGTACTTAATGTGGTTACAGAGTTCACAGTCTGTCGACTTAATGCATCTGCAACTACATTAATCTTACCAAGTACAAAATTGAAAGTATGGTTGAACTCCAAAATAGTCAAATGCCATCGTGCTAACTTCCCGATCATATTCTTCCCCTTGAACAACTCGAGGCATGGACGATGATCGGTACAAACTGTAACAGGGTAACCAAATACAATAGGACGCAAATGTTTCAAGGCCCACACTATGGCATATGCCTCTGTATCATTTAACGCCTTACTTGCATAGCAATGGGTTTTAACTTTCTCCCCTCATCTTCTTGTGCCAATACTGCCCCAAATCCAACCTCCGATGCAACTGTATGTAAAATAAAAGGTTTCTTGAAATCTGGGAAAGCCAAAACAGGTGGTTGCGTCAGAGCCTCCTTTAATGTACTAAATGCCTCTTCTTGTGGTTGACCCCATTCAAACTTATTTGATTGCTTCAACAGTTTAATCAAAGGTGCTGCCTTGCTAGAAAACTGATATACAAAACTCCTATAGTAACCCGCTAATACCAGAAAAGATTGTACATGATCTGCCTTGGTCGGTATTGGAAACTTTAAGATAGCCTTTATCTTATCCCGATTCACATGTATACCAGACTCGTCTACTTCATGCCCCCAATACTTAATCTTTTGTTTCAAGAACTCACACTTACTAAGTTTTAGCTTCAAACCCGTAGATGCTAAACGTTCCAATACCTTCCTTAATTTCTCCAAGTGCGTAGGCACATCCTTTGAGAAAATAATTATGTCATCCAGGTATACTAATGCATCTTTCCCAATTATCCCCGCCAATACATTGTTCACTAGTCTTTGGAAAGTCATAGGGGCGTTGCAGAGCCCAAATGGCATCCTGCGAAATTGATAATGACCCTGATGAGTGGAAAAAGCCGTGACTTCACGAGACCGCTCGTGAACTGGCACCTGCCAACATCCTGACAGCAAATCCAAGGTAGAAAAAACCTTGTTTCCCTCACCTATAGCCTGCAACAGGTCATTCAAATGAGGCATGAGGTATTTATCAGGGACTGTTTGCAGATTTACTCTCCTATAGTCAATAACAGGTCGATATGTTCCATCTTTCTTTGGAACCAAAAATATGGGGCTACTACAAGGAGAGGTAGAAGGTTCAATAACCTTCTGCTTTAACATATCTGTCACCATATCGTCCACTATCTGTCTTTGTGAATGGGGGAGCCTATATGATTTTATGTAACTGGGTTGCGCTTCTCGCTTTAACTTAATCACATGTGAAGTTAGGTCTGTACTACCTAATGATTCCCCTGCAAGAGCTGTAGCCTTCCTATACCCTTGAAGTAACTCCGACGAAGGAGATGCATCAATACAACCAACAACACTCACAACCGGTAGGTTATACTTTGGCTCTAATACCGTACCATGGTATACAAGAAAATCACACAATTGACTGCCTGGCTTAACTTCAATCTCTTCTCCTGTATTGTTTACAGCCAGCACCACAGTCTCACCCCCTGACCTTACTGTAGTCAAGGTAGAATCTAGCGACACCCCTTTTAACTTACATGTTTCAGACATGTTGCAGCCTGTGCGCATCAGGTACAACAGCAGTAAAAACAGTCCAATGCGTGATTTCCTCCCTAGAAGTGTCGCATAGTCTATCTTGTTTCATGACCCCTTGGGTTGACTTCTCCTCAAAGCCCCATACATAACCTACCGTTTTAACCTCTTTGTCTGAGTGTTTGGATTGCGGGGTTGCCATACACAAATAAGGTACATTTTCATGAACAATTAAACCTTCCCCTGGGTACACCTCAATCTTCCTTTCAGCCATGGTTGACAATCCAAGCAACCCGCTTGCCATAGGATTAAATTTATTTACAACATAAAATGCTGCAGCGAAACTTGAACTACCCCAGAAATGAACTGGCAACTTCACAACTCCAAGAACATCCACTGTAGTTCCTGACACCCCACTCAGTTGGTATTGTGGCTGTTGCAATGCATAACTCTTCTACATCTCTAGGCATTCTCTTCCTCTCACCATTTTGTCATAATACCTCATCCGACCCTGATCGCCAGACCGGGCGGACCCCCATAGGTGATGGCACATACTACTACTCCACAGTCTGCCGTTACATGATTAGACCATTTATGGATTTCACACCATTTACTCTGTCCGGGAGGTACATAACCTCCTCCTGGTTGATAACTATCCTGATGTGAATAGTGGTACCCTCTACCACGTCCTCTAGCCTGTCCTCCACGCGCCCGCCTGGCTGCGCCTCTAGGGTATGCCTGACCCCTGTTCATTGAACCTCTATATTGATCCCCTTGAGATCTATTCAGTAATTGAGGACAGTCGGCCTTTACATGGCCCCACTTACGACAATGGAAACATTCTACCTGGTACCTCACAGAAGAATTCCCCCCCCTTGTATTCCTTTGCCTCGCGACCGCATTTACGCCTGTCTGCGGCTCGCCCTCTGACGTCCTGTCAGTTACCTCCGTTTGCAATACCGAAGTCTGTACCTTCGTAGCATTTTGATTGCGAAACGGTCTAACAACCATGGGCTCTCTGATTTCCCCTTTTAACTCATTAATCAAATGCCAGACTCCCTTGCCTTGCTCCAACTTTTTCTTCCGGACTCTCCTCTGGTCCCTTTGGTCCTCCTCTGTTAGACTTATATACAACAATAGATATTCAAATATCTCACAGGCGTCGTCTACCTTCATCCAGTGTTCTCCATTAATATCCTTAGACCAATTGTTGTCCTCTATACAATCTTGTATATCCTTAAGTATAGCCCACACCTTTAAACCATGTATGTTCTATGTGCCCACGCAGAGCAACCCTCTGGAGCCGCCGTTCGGTACACTGCAATTAATGCTTTTTTAAACTCCTCCCACGTCTGTTGTTTCCTCCCCAATAGACAACTACAATTTAATAACTGCCTTGCAGACTGCCCTTCAATCCTCGAGTCTGCGTATCCTATTTTACCTCTATCCTCAGTAATATTATACTCCACGAAAGACTGCTCAAGTCTCCGTATAAATTCCTCTGTTGTACAATTTTTATTTAGATCCCCATCAAACTTTGGGACTGAATCCTCACCTGTAAACACTCTCATAATATTCGTTGGCTGATACCCGTGGGCACTACCCACCAAATTGCCTTGTATACTAGGGTTAGTGACACTCTGCCCTATGGGCTGCTCCCCCAACAGCACTGGTGCTTGCAGTCGCCATTGGAATTGTAGCTTGTACAACTGTAGTATTTTTAATACCCTTTCCTTGCCCTCTTGGCAGTAACCTACACACGTTTTCCTGTGTTTCCTCTGTTTCGTCACTTCCCTCTACACGGAACTGATATCCGCTTCTTAACTGCCCTGGCACTGGAGTAGGTGGAAAGTTTAGTTCCCCCTCAAAACTGCTACTACTGTCTGAGTCCTCTGGTGAATCCCCTGGGATTATAGTCTTTTTCATTCTAAATTTCTTAAACATGTTCCGTTAGATATAATTCCTATACACTCACCACAACATATAATAAAAATTATAAAAAATACCCCAACAACATGTTACTATTTTGTGTGTATGTTCACTGTGTATGTGTATAG
The DNA here is from genome assembly GCA_033782935.1 of Petrolisthes cinctipes. NCBI lineage: Eukaryota > Metazoa > Arthropoda > Malacostraca > Decapoda > Porcellanidae > Petrolisthes > Petrolisthes cinctipes. Next base: position 3,434,978 of record JAWQEG010000033.1, read on the forward strand.
AATTAAAATAACTAACCGATGGAGAAATTGAAGATTACAGATGCTCAGCACACGTAGTAAGGGAATGTGTAGATGCCACACACCCCCCAGAGTAAACGCTGGCCAGTCGTTCCTCTCACAGCTCCCGTTCACTCTTCTGGTTCACCCTTCCTTAAGTCCGTCCTTGTTCCTTCCCAGATGAGAGTACCCACAACAGACAAATCCTCCTTTTCCCTGGGAAAAGCACACAGGGAAAAATGCCTGATTAAAGTAGGTTAGGTTACAGCTGGTATCTCTCTTGCTCGCTCTTGCTCTGTCAGTGTTGCCAACGAGGAAAGCGCCCAAGCCGCCCTCGCGTACACAATTATTCTGTTGGAATATAGAATAAAAACAAGACACTGTGAAAGTTACGTATCCCTTACCGCTGCCACCATCATGTACTCATGGTGTCGTCCAAACTCAGCCTCAGCTTCTCTCGGAAATACCTGCTGGAACTCTCTCTTATCAATTGGGCTGGTTTCACTTACCACCGTTGCTCTGAATTACCACTCTAGTCTTCCTGGCGAACAAAGTTAGTTACTCAAGGTTTAGAGTAAACTCGTGGACTTGTCTCAATTTACTGAAGTATATCAGGTACAGGTTACAGGTTATATAGACAACTTGTGTCTCTCTAAGATAAAGTAGGAAGGTGAACCTGTTATCGCCAGGGCTGGGCGTGTAGTGAGCCTTCCCTTTCTCACACACCTCGCTCGTGGTATACAGTACCACACCCTTCACAAGATGATAGATTGCAATGATGGTATTTACAATGCTAAGCTTACATATGAAATATAGATAAGTAAGATACAAGTTTATATAAGAATAATGTGAGTAAATATATATTGTCCCTTTCTCTACATACAAGATGACAATATGGAGTTGATTATAGTATAGAGATTAACATATAGATAATTACAGAGTGAATCTAGCTCAGCATGGAAGATTCCCTCACGCTGTTACTCAGCACTTTTCAAAGGATGTTGTGTCTAATGAAACTGGCTTGAACTGCTTTCAGCCCTAACGGTATGTTCCACCACCCATGGGTGTATATATATATATATATATATATATATATATATATGCGTAAATCCATAAGGAAGGAAAAATAAACACGGAGTCCCAAGCGCTTTCGTGTATTCACATCTTCAGGGGAAATACAGAATGTAGAAGAATGGTTGCCGAGAGACATCTTATATACCGATACACTTAATAACTAACTGGCAACCTGAAGGTGTTGCCACTGTGAGATCAAAGCAATATACACCCATATGGTGCTACAAGGATTTACCTGACATCACCTCTATACCTAAGATTATCCTCAGTCATTAAGGAATAGCAGTTGGACTTATCTTATTAACAATCTTGTCTATGATGAAACTATCCAACTTGTACATACCATTGTTCAAATTCATATTAATATTTTCTGTGTGTTTAATCAAACTTGACTCTATGATGTTTCTATTTACGGATGAATTACAAGACATGATTGACGAAGCATTATCCCAGTCAATACAATGATTATTGTCTCTCATATGAATAAATAAAGCATTAGATTCTTGTCCAGTCCTAACACTATATTTATGTTGTTTGACCCTGGTTGAAAGGTCTTTTCCAGTTTGTCCAATGTAGAATATATATATATATATATATATATATATATATATATATACAGTACCCTTATATCCTTTATTATCCTCAAGGCATAGAAAGCACAAACACACCTATCTTTGACATTGGACCTTTCGCAATCCTTTCGTTGAAATTATTCACAGTCACACTGCATATCTGTTTCGTGTTTTGGAGAAAGAATAGACACACAGACACACATGAGCTTGGTCTTACTTTGCCACACTCTCTCCAGAGATCCCATTCCTCCCAACTATGGACCCCAAATCGTAAGGGGGTAGTGCAGTGTTAGTGGTAAATCTTGTGTAACTGATTCTCAAAAATTATTCCAAGTAACAGGCCACCATTCTGGTTTTGTATCCCGGCATACATTGGTAGAATCAAGGCACTCTCAAGTACTAAACGAAAATACTTTCCTTGATTGTCGACTTGTTTCAGCCGTAAATTGTGTTGAATAACCATTGGCATTCTCCACCTAGAGTCAACACTTTCGGATCTATGGGCTATAGCGAAGAATATCCGCTTTTGCTGAAAACACTTTCCAACTGAGTACATACATAGGGGGAAATTCGAACCAATCAGCGACAGACTTGACGCCTCGCTCGGTACGCTACTCCAGATGCATGATGATAAGCTGCAGAGATGCCAATTAACACCAAATGTGTACGCCGATATGCAATAAACAAACCCTTCTCTCTCCTCACTCAGTCGAAGAGAGTGAGGATATAATATATATTTTTCAGTATCAATTATACCATTTTATTTACGACGAGATCGATACATCTTTAGGAAACAATTTAAATGCTCTTCTCCCTCATTTTAAAAACTCGTGGATTATATATGTGTGTGTGTGTATGTTTAAGGGTATGGTGGTGGCAGACATGGTGGGGTTCCAAGGGTATGGTGGTGGTGGCAGATATGGTGGGTGACACGGGTATGGTGGTGTTGGTGGCAGACATGGTGGGTGACAAGGGTATGGTGTTGGTGGTTGGTAAAACCTGTACAACAAATTCATCGTACTGGTACCACGCCATCGTCAACACCATGGACATTCAACCACATAATCATAAAATAGAATGGTATCGGTATGATGACTCCATAGATGTAACACCCCTATTTTAATATATATTGTTATTTAGAGTATTTACGGGTAATAGGGTAGGTTTTTAATATGAGATGGTATGGAGTAGCCAGGCCGAGATTATCAGAGACGAGGATAATCTCGGTGGTGGGTTTCTTCTGAAAATGTAAAATATGATGAAAAGTACAAATAATGTTATAGTTGGAGGTTATGTGAGAACCATAGAAATAATTATTATAGTTAGGTAAATAGGTGAAATAGAGGAATAATTGAAACCTAGGTAGATTGATAGGGATAGAAAAATATGTGGTGATTAGGAGATTAATTTGAAATAATATTAATTGGAGTACAGGGAATAACCTGCAATTATAATTATAATTTATAATTACGAATCTAACACTCCTATGATGGTACCTGCATTTTAACTGTAACTTACTTAGAAAAATTATTTTAGTAGGATGGTCTATTAGGGTAGCTAGGACGGTACATTCTCTTGATGGAGGAACGATACATGCCTTGTATATGTATACTACAGTAATATAATACTTTAACCAAGGAAGAAGGCAATGTATTTGAGTACAGGAATATGTTTAAATTATGGTATGTAACTAAATATACACCAGTAAGGGTGAATTGATGAAAATGCTAGGACATGCAATACGAGGAACTACTTTGTCTAACAAGTGGAGGTGGAAGGAGAAGTGAAGAGGGAGTAGCCTACAGTATTTCCTTCTCATTCTGCTTCCGGCTTTGGTGATAATAGGTAAGAGCTCAAACTAGCTCTCGTTATATATATATTGTATTGTGAATATTGTGAGTGGTGAATCAATTAATCCAGTGATTGAATTTAAAAAACTGAAGAATATTGTGTGTTCACGTAAGGACATAGTAACTAATGTATATTTGCTCTCATTCTGTTTCCGGCTTTGGTGATAACAGCTGAGAGAAGCAGCCATTTAGTAGCAAGCCCTTGAGCAACTTGACACACATGTGGTGAATAATACTAATAATAATTGCTGGCAATTCACAGTTCGAATAATATTATTAGGATATTGATGTTAGAATGTATTAGGATATTGATGTTTAGGATGTGATTTTATTTAATTAAATATTGTGGTCATTGTTTAAGGAAGGTGGATTTAAGAGGGTTTAGATCTCTGTCAACTGGCGAGACACGGAATTGTTCGTGTCCTAGTTGACAGAACGGGGAGTAGGAAATATTGACAAGGGAGGGAGAAGAAATATTATTGTATTATTATTATATAAATGTAGTTGTGTGAACATATGAAAATTAAAAGGGTTTATAATTAGTTGAGTATTTCCGTCAACGATATTAACAAATAGATTGTGTTCCTATATAGATATTGGTTCTCAATTCACAACACTGATCGTACCCCCGTTAAAATCTTAGTCTGGGTTGCTTACTCACGCGCCTAAATAAGCTAACGCTACGCTACCCTTCCGGTGTGTGTTCGCTTGATTCCTCTTGTCAACTGGGTCTGGTGATGGCAGCGTATACCTAGTACTGATGAGGGACTGTACTTGTCCTATTCCTCATCAGTCTCTTTTTTTTTCCAGACCAGGTTGATCCAGCTATAGGATAGAGTAGTAGCATACACTGGTGGCTCTTTGTTTTGTTAAAGGCAGTGTTTTTTTGTAAATAGCAAGTAGTAAAAAGTAATTAGTAAAATCAAGTTAAAGGGACAAAAATCGCGCTTTTACATAGACACAGAACTAAGTCATCATACTGGTTCCACGCCCTTGTCAACACTACAAAATATTTTTGCACATGATGGCGTGGTACCGGTACGATAACTTCACAGTTAATATACAAAGCATTCGCATAATTATACTATTAGATATGTCAATGCTTATATATTAAGGGAGTAGTATATTGTTTGTAAACTTGGAGCACCTGATTCCTCCAAACTAATTCAAGCAACATGTCACCATTGTTTATTTATTTGGTCTTGTTTCCTGGCATAGTTTGGAGGAAGCATGGCACTCTAATATACAATACCAATTGTATACTATCAACTTCAAAATGTATGGAGATCTCGGTCCTTTGCTGCAATAATAAAAGTCTTCTCCACAAAGCCATTCATAAATGGGAGGAGGAAAGTTCAGATATAGGGAGAGTGAATAAACGACGGACTGCAAATTCCAAGGGCCGAAGATTAAGTCCACGTCTGTTTTTTTTTTTTTTTTTTTAGGCAATCAAAGGGTGTGCGCTGTTCTTCAAATATTCTGGCTACGCCAACACGTTAAAAATACTTTCATCAACTTATAGCACAGACGATGACCGACCATATTTTAAAATGCTGTGAGTGACGGTGTAGTTGCTCTCTCCTGACAGTGAAGTGTATAAACAAGGTGTCATCATATTCTGGGGCAGAAGAGAGGCATCTAACACCATAAAGCTCCACTGTCTGATCTAGTGTGACCCACGTGAAGCACCCAACACGCAGTACCCTCCGGTCTTCACAGGTTACTGACAATTTGTAGTAGTCTGGAGGTTGTGGTATACAAACAAACATGCCATCGTCAACACCACACATATTCCTACATACTGCCCTAACACACATTATGGCCCACAGGAGCTTGGAGTGTGACCGACTTCGTGTGCATAGGAACCTTGTAGTCTCGCTCATCGTGAGGTTCGTGGTGATGATTGTGATCACCGAGCCCTTCATCTCACGACGCACCTCAAACACTTATCGTCAACTGGTAGTGTATCTTTGTATCAATTTTCTTTTTGCTTACTCTAATCTCACACTTATCTAAACCTGGCACTGTAAACATAGGCTACAGCATTGGTAAATCTGGAACAACTGATTCCTCCAAATTATTCCATACAACAGGACACCATTATTATTATTCAACCACTGCTTCCTGGAAATCTTTGGAGAAATCAAGGTGTTCAAATGTACAGCTCCGGACATATCAAACAGCAAAACCCCATCCACCAGTGAGGTGGCGTGTGGCTCTGCACATCTGGTAACACTGGCTGGAGGGAGATATGTCGGTGGGTGAGGTGGGATGGAATGTGGGTTGGTTTATCGGGGAATGTGGGAGGATGAAGAGGGAGAGAAGATTGGTCACTGGTAGGAATCACTGGTGCGATGGAAATGTGGTGTCGAATAATGAATATGGAATATAGAGCCAGGATACCAGGCCGGTAGCAATATGCACACTAAAATTTAGGCCGGTTTGCAGTTTTTCAGCATGCTTTCCATTCCGTATTTCGTATACGACAAGCAACTCCCACAAAGTTTTAAATTACACATACCTACCAAATCAATATATATATAACATTAACTACTATTGGTAAAAAATTACAATTACGCCTCAAAGTTTTTTGTGCTTTTGTTATTATTATTGTCTTGAAATGTCTTTATTTCATTGTTTTTTTATCCAATGACTTTCGGAAATGATGCATTCTGTTACGTTTCATTTCCCCCTCCTACCCCTACAATCTTGGGGGAGAGGGTTGGGAATTCGGGGTTTTGGGTTGGGAAAAACACGTGAATTAGCTTATTTCGCCTTGATACTGGTTTGTTGACCTGCATAATTATCAAAAAAATGAAAATCCGAGCCAAGTTTTGACAAAACTTGGGTCGGATTTTCCAGTTTTCAGGAAGGATATTTTTCGAAAAACTGAAACCCCGAGCCAAGTTTTGACAACATTTGGCTCGGATTTTCCACTTTTCAAAAAGTATATATGTCGAAAAATGGAATACCTGAGCCACGTTTTGGCACTACATACCCAAGATCTTGGGAATTTGTCCCTGAAATTTTTACATCCAGTCGAACCAACCTGACTTGATCTAACCTAACCTAGACCTAATCCTGGCATCCTTCGGTCCTAACCCTGGCATCCTATGGACCCAACAATGGTCTAGTCAGAAAGTTATTATCTTGCAAAGTTTCCCAAGATCTATGGAGAAATGCAGAGATCTTGGGATTTTCAGTTTGGCGTTCGTATGTGTAATAAAAGAGGTGATTGTTTACATTAACAAAGAAGAATTACGTGAAAATACTCGTACCCAACACTATTAAATACTAATCTTAACAATAACAATTATATACCGACTGGGAGAAGTTGATGGGTGTACCATGATGTAGACATGAAATTTTGGATTGTGGATGTGGAGGGTGCAGTGGGTTGTACAAATCTGCTACCTCCAGTAGGAACTGGTTAAACCTTATGAAAAGCCATGATGAACATAGAGCGTGCCAGATAACCAAGAAAATGCTTCTTACATCTGCCAAAGAGAGGACCTTTTAGTTTAACTTCTCGCCACAGTCTCTCCCTTTGTTGGTGTGGGCTAAAGTTGTAGGGTCGACGAAGTTAACACTGTGGTTTACAGTCAGATGTTGGTAGCCCTCATCTTGTAGACAGTTATACGCCTTCCAACAGTCAGAGATAATGATGGAACCTGGCTCTATTTTTTCCTTGATTATCTGCAGCAGGGTGTCCTTATCACGCTTTTCAACAGGAACTAAAAAAAGTTTTAGTTTCTCTACAAATTTCTCCAAAGACCCACTGGCCCTCCACAATCCTACTTACGTTGTACTTGCGCTTGCCAAACTTACTTTCATCTATTTCCACAATCATGTCTTTACTATCAATCTTCCCCTGTCGCTTCACACTTCACTCAATTAATACCTCCCGGCAAAAGCTTGCCCAGTCATAAATAGTCTTATGAGAGACGCCTAGCTTATTTCTTACCATTCTGTATGTGAAGCTTTCCCTTGAATATATATTAACAAAAATGAGCAAAGTTTCAATATCAATGTGGATATTATCAAAAAAAGTATTCTTAAACACAGATTGGCTCCAGCCACACTTAGCCCTTTTCTTTTTCTGTTTTACAACATACTTCTGGCATCACCACAGTTTCTTTGCAAAGTCTAATATTACTGGTTTGCTACAACTTTCACAAATTTTTTCACCTACAGTAGTGTAAGATTATGTTTCACAGATAAATAAAAAAGTTCTGTGGGCTTACCTTTGTAGGTATAGTGAAACATTAACATTGTGATGTCACAATCTGTAATTGTCGGCGATAAAGACATGCTGGAGGTACTTGGAGAGGCATCCGTTCTTGATACAATGTAGAGGTGAAGTGCGACGTGTCGTGACGTGTGTGTGTGCGAGTAGCAGTTGACCTGGGCCACGGTAACGGGCTTGATGAAGCCTATGTCCAGTGTCGAAAGATAAAAAAAAAAAATAATAATAAGCATTTACCCGGCGGAGAAATACATATAAAAGTGACTTGAGAAGCGTAAATTTCTGGGAAATTGAAAATAACATTGATATGAGATAACTGGACTTTAAAAAAAATACAGCTACTTAAAATACATGTACCGTTAAGATGTATCCACAGACTGAGTTACAAGTATATGTAATTCTCTGTATACAGATAGTTACTTCGGGACTACTTGCTCAGGAGGAATACAAACGGCCATTAGTGAATGCAATGAGGCTCTTCGGCTGCATTCAACACTTGGACAGAAGACGAGCGACGATAGTAAGGCGAGCGCCATGAGATCCACCATGTTGTTTACATGTTCGACTTTGAAAAAATCAGAGGGTGAATACATGAAGTTATATATTGTGACGAAAACAGATGCAACCGACAACTGAAGCCTTCGTGACGGTATTGTGTATAAAATGATCTACATGTTTGCTTACTCTCATTAAAGTACATTAGGAGGCATACTTAGAAATTTTATCCTTACTATGTCCTAACACGGAGTTATAAATTATTACAATTAGGATGTCACATCGTTGTGGTCAAGTCAATATAATGGATGACGACGGTGTTGGGAAGTTTTCTCTAGCTGAAGTAAATAATACTGACAGGAATAATTCGTGACCCCGCTTATTTACAACAATTGCCAGTCTGTCACCGATAATGAGTCCCGGAACATTTTGGTAGGTAAGTACCTGGGCTTTTCTCTGAAAGCGTACCTCCTAACGAATTTTAATGAAAATCAGTAATCAATTAGTATACATAATGTGGAATACCATTATGATGGTTTCAGTTGTCGATCGCATCTGCTTACGTCACAATATTTAACTTGATGCATTCACTCTCCGACTTTTTCTAAGTCTAGAATGTCAACAAACAACATGTCTGAACCCATAATAGACACCGTATTCATATAAAAAATCAGTCATTGAAACACTATATTTCATATCAAGGGTACCCAACTATAGGTTATGTTACATTCATCGAATTGGTTTTTCTCACAACATGAAATTTCCCTCAAACTTTATCCAAAAATAACCTCACGTCATATCAAACGTTGAAAAACTAGCCTTAATAGTGCATTGTGATTAGCCATAATTTTTATACTCGAACTATTATCCCTATGTATTATAACCACAATAATAATAATTGATGTTATTATTTGGTTATTTTCATTCATAATATCCATTTATTTTTTTTATTCCTCCTTATTCATTATTTTCATATATTACGATCTGGAAACTGTGTAAGACAGCAAGGTTGAAGAAAGCCAGTTCATTTAGTAAGGTTTTTCAGTAATGGTGACTGTAGGCTCTTACTCCTCGTATGTGAATAGGTGTTTAAACTGTGAATTCGGTATGACACAACCATACTCTAAATTAGAAAAACTGTAATAATTGTCGACAAGACTCTACCTTGGACGTTCGTATCTCCAATACTTTTACCTATACAATACAACCATCAATCGTCATCTCCTGGTAAGCATTCAAGTTAAACTATGGAATAATTCTTCCATCCATTTGTGTTTTTTTTAGGGGAGAGGATAATCTTGGTATGTTAAAAGATCTGATGATTTCTTAATCAATTGTCGAAAATGTACACTATTGCCACTGAATGATGCACTACTAAGATCCTACGAAGCCAAGGTTAGGACGAAAGGATGCTAATGTTAGATCCGTTTTTTTTTTTTTTTTAAGCCTCAAACTCAGGACAGTAGGCTGTAAGTAGCCCGTGACTCTTGTGAGGCCCCGAGATAATTGAGTGTCACACTAGATGTGACAGCGAAGCTTCATGATGTTGGTTGCTTCTCTTCTGTCCCACTAGATGACGACACTTTATTTATAACGTTATGTAAGCCCGGCTTGTCTTTGTTTTTGTTTCATTGTTTGTTGTACAGTCGCAGCAAATAGTCCTTGACCAATCAGTGATGGATTACCATGACCTTCATAGGAGTGTCCGAGAGTCTCACCCCAACCTTCCTGGAGTGAAGACGTGTTCCTGGCGCTCTGCCGGTGTTGTTGTTTGTGTTGTTGTTTGTCTTGTTTCAACGTTCTTGTTTGTGTGTTGTTGTGTCTGTGGTGTTATAGGGGTTGTTTATATTTTCTATCCCGTTTTTTTTGTGGTTTTGCTGTTTGTGGTATTGTTGTTTGTGGTTTATTTGTTTTATTGTGGTTCTGTGTGTGTATGTTCGTGTGTTCGTGTGTGTTCAGTTGTTCGCTTCCCATCTAGGCTTTGCCTGGCCTGATGGAGAGCGCGGATTCGGATGTGGCTTCCTGCCTGGAGGCCGACTTGGCCATGTCGGAGGAGGATGAGTCTCCTATTGAGGATCACTGGCCTGAGCTGCCTTCTCGCAACCCTCCCCCCCTCTCCTCGGTCACTCCACAGCTCAGGTTGCAGCCTTCCACCTCCTCAACCTCTACCAAGTGACCCATTGATGCCTCGTCCGACTCCTCGCAGGATTCCGATGGTGTGGACTGTTTGCCTCCGGCTGCCAAGACTGCCAAGGGTGCTTTAGCTGTGCATGACGTACCTTCTCTGCCTCAACGTGGTGTTTCTTCCTTGTATACCAACTCCTTGCCCTCGTCCAACCTTCCTGCTTTTGCCCCAAGAAATGCCTATGTCAAGCTCTCCTTCTCTGGGAACCCATCTACGGACACAAAGTTGCGTTGGTTGTTTGATGTCAACAGGGCCTTCCAGCTGCAGCGTGAACTGGCTGAAGTCAAGATGGCTGCTGTCACCTCCCGGTTTGTCTAAATCTCTAGGAAGCATCAGGATATCATTGATAGAGTGAAGGCTGGTGAATTTTTGTCTCTGCCTCTCATTCTTAAAGACTCACCCGAGAGGCCTCGTAAGTTCCCCAGCTACATCCTTACCCGTTTTCCTATTGATGTTGACCCAAAACTTGCTAAGGGATACCCTGGTGTGTACTTTGCCCGTCGTTTTTTCCAAGATGGTTTCCCCATTAGCCGTATTGTTGTTGTCTGGAGTCAACCTGATCCACCTCCAAATGAGATTTCCTTTGATTTCCTCCCTTGTTTTCCCCCTTGTGAGGTGAGGAATCTTCATAATGACCAGCCTTGGTGCTAAAGGTGCTAGGGTGTGGGGCATATCTCCCGGTACTGTTCTGCCAGGCCGAAGTGTGCATGGTGTGCTGCCAACAATGATTCCAAGACGTGTCCTGTCAGGGGCGAACCATCACTCCCTGCTGCCTCCACCTCTGAGCCTTCACCTCCTGAGGATACGTCTCGATGGAAGTGTCCACGATGCCTTCAGCCAGGGGTTAACGTGTGGCATGGATGTACTCGACGTCAGGTCCAGGCTCGTGTCACTACTATTGCTCCGCCTCCACCACCGGCACCACCACCACCTCCCCAGTCTGCTCTTCCTACCAGCCCTGCCTCACCTCCAGACCTGGCCCTCCGCAAGTCTGTTGCTACCCTCATGGCACGATGTACGGCTCTCGAAAACCGTTTTTCTGCCCTTGAAACCAGGATTGATGGGCTAGTTGCCGCGCAGGCTGCCAATGACTCCAAACTCTCCACCTTGGTCGAGGCTCAGCAGGCCATCATCTCAACTGTCACTACCCTTACCGAAAAGATGGATACTGTTGTATCTCGCCTTGAAAAGCTTTTTGAGTCAGTCCCTTCTCCTGGTCCATCTTCTTCTCCAGGTCGCTCATCTGCCCCCACTCACCGAACTTCTACCTCCAAATACAGAGTTCGCTAGTGATTGCCGGCTGGATGTCATCTCTTGGAATATATGTGGTATCACCAGTTATGCTAAGCTCACTCAACTCAATGCCTATGTTTTTCGTCATCATCCCAGTGTTATTTTTCTCCAGAAAGCATTTCCAGGACGGCCGCTCGCTGCTGGGCAAGCTCCTCCTCTCTCAGGTTATGTGCCATATGTTCTTCTGGTAAGGAATGGTCTCCTGAATTACATACATAGCTCCTTGCCACATCGCCTTCTCCATACCTCCACTGATCCTGACATGACCTTTCAGCTATTTGAGGTTCTACCTGGGAATGGAGTACTACAACTATGTAATGTCTATTCTGCCCCAGCTAGACTCACTCTTGAGGCTCTTCCTTCTCCAACAGTGCATGGTATGGTTTATATGGGAGATTTTAATGCTCGGCATTCTGATTTGGGTGATGGTTCTGGCTCTATTAATCGTAACAGTGTTCGTCTCCTTTCATACATCCGCAAGCATCATCTGACACGCTGGGACACTGGCGGTGCCACTCATTGCCGGGGAGGTACTCTGGATTACATCCTCTCGTCTGGCCTGATAGCATCTCGGGTCATGTGCTCCTCCGTGCCAGACTTATTCTCTGATCACATCGCTCTTCGGTATCATTATTCTCTAACTGCTGGGTCAAGTGCTTCAGCCACTCGCTTGCGTATTGCTGTGCCCCCTAAATATTGCCCGACTTACATCTTATTCATGGCCCATGTATTCCCTACATTTGACATATCATCAGCTGAACAGTTGTACTCTGATCTTGTATCTGCTACTCATGACTTTTATAGGCTATACGTCTCCCGGCCACACCTCCAGCATCGCCATACTGCCCACTCCTGGACGCTGGATGCACGTACACAGGAGGCAAAGGAGGAGGCTGAACGTGATGGCCTATTGTTTCAAGCCAACCCAACCCCTGACCTGCTCCATCGTTACCAGATGTCTAGGGACGCTTTAGTTGCCCTGCAGGAGTGTGCTCACACTGAGTCTTGGCAGCGGTTCATGGACAGCATCAACCAGCAAACAAGTGTGGCTTCTATGTGGTACCTCATCCGTCTGGTTGTTAAAAAGACACCGGCCACTGCTCGTCATCACACTCCCGCCGACTATGCCCAACAACTTGTCGATGCCTGGTCAGAACAATCTACCTCAGCCAGTCTAACCATCCACATACAAGATGCACTCACTTCCCGTGCTGCTGTCCATCAGCTACGTCAAATGTCTGCTCTGTTGCAAGATGATGACGATGATGCAGAGGAGATAACTGAGGAGGAGTTGCGACGTGCTCTCTCTCGGGGTAGAGCTTCTTCCCCTGGTGATGATGGTATTACTTATGCTGTGCTGCGCCTACTTCAACAAGGTCCTGGGAACCCTTTACTTCTACTGTACAATCTTTGTCTTTATGATGGTTGTGTACCACGAGCCTGGACCAGCAGCACAATAATACCCATCCCTAAGCCCGGCACTGCGAAGTTCAGGCCTATTTCCCTGACTTCCTGTTTTTGTAAAGTTATGGAGAGAATCTTACTCAATCGTCTCAAGTACAGACTGCAAGATCGCCTTTCTCCATGGCTGTTTGGTTTCCTTCCCCAGCGGAGCACACACCACTGCATAGTCGACTTGTACACTCGCTTTAACAGGGACAGTGTGGTGGCCTTCATTGACCTTCGAAGTGCCTTCGATGTTGCTAATAGAGACGTCATTTTGGATCAACTGGTTGACTTTGGGATAAAGGGTAATCTATTACGGTGGATTCGGGGTTACCTGGGTAACAGGACCTCCCGTGTGTTTTTCAGTGGTGCGCTCAGTCCTTTGCGCAGTTTTCATCTTGGTACGCCTCAAGGGGGTGTTCTCAGCCCATTGTTATTTAATATTCTGATGCATCGGCTGCTCACTTCTCTCCCTGATATACCTGGAACTACAATTACGTGGTATGCTGATGATATCTGTGTTCATTCTACCTTACCAAGGGATCTCCAGCGGTTTCTTGACTCCTTCTCTGTGTCCTCCTCTCACTGTGGCATTATTGTCTCCCCAGATAAGAGCAGAATATTCGCCTTCCTCAAGCTCGGCCAGTGTTTACCATTGGAGGGACTGTCATTCCCATGTGTTCCCAGTATCGCTATCTGGGCGCACCAGTCAATATTTGGCCAATTGTCCCTGCCAGACCTCAAGACCATCCCATTGTCCAGGACTTGTTGGGTCGTCTCCAGCGCCGACTTACGCCACTTCAATGGCTCACTAACAACTCCTCGGGCATCTCCATCCCAGTAGCCAGGACCATCTATATTGCTTTTATCCATTTAGTTGTTGATAACCTCTCCCCTGCTCTGATTCAACTTCCCAGGGCTACTCTTGAAACTTTAGAAAATTTTCAGAATAGAGCAATGAGAATAATTCTCAGTTGTCCAATGTCGACCAGGATAGTTAACATGCAGCGTGAGTTGCGTCTTCCCCCGTTAGTGGAGAGAATTTATTCTAATGTTACTTGCTTCACTGTCAAGTACCTCTATTTCCCATATCTTTCACCCTATTACTCTCAGTTAGTCAGAACTTCTCTTAGACCAAACTGCCCGGTCCCTCCCATACTGCCTGCTTTACGTACTCTTATAAGGTCTGTTTCCTCTATGCTCAGTAGTCTTAATATAGATATAATGGTGGCCGACGTCCCCCCAGGACCCCCTCCGTGGATGCTACCAACACCTGATGTGAGCTTCACACCTACTTCCAAGTCGGAACTGCCTTCTCTACAGCGGCAGTTGGCTCTGGAACACATAGAAACAGTGACGTCCTCCATCACAGATCCATACTGCCTCTACACGGATGGCTCATTGCAAGTGGATGGTGCAGCAGGTTGTGCCGTTTTCTCACCTGACATGGAGTCACCTTCAGGGGGCTGGGTTGGCCGTCGTCTCTGTAACCACTCTAGCTCAACATTGTGTGAACTGTATGCTATTCTGTATGCTGTTAGTCTTGTTTGTCAACGTGGAGTGAATGCTGCCATTTTTTGTTACTCCAGACCTGCCCTTCATTCTCTCTCTAGTGTTCAGCCCACACACTCTACTGTTGTTCAGCAAATTTTATCGTTTTTGGCCTTATTGCGTCATCGTAACTTGACTGTCAAATTTTTATGGGTGCCATCCCATGTAGGTTTGCGCCACAATGGTACAGTTGACAGACTCGCAAAGGAAGCCTGCCATCTGCCTCCTCGTGGTGTTGGACGTCCTCTCTCCCTGACATGTTACCTCTCTAAAGTCCGCTCCGCCGCTCTCCTCCCTGTACGGCGACGCAGGGATGCAGAGAGGCCCTTCAGCATCTCCATCACCCATTACGAGTCTGTCTGCCGTCACAAATATTCCTACCGTCGTCGAGGCCTCATGGTTCGGAGGCACAATGTAGTCTCTGTTCGTTTGAGGCTTGGCTACCATCCACTGTGGCAGGTTGCTGGGATGCAGGGTGAGCCTCCCTTCACTGAGTGTCGCTTGTGTCGAGCGCCTCGTGCTAACTCTGTAGAGCACTATTGCCTGGCCTGCCCCACTGTCCGACACTTGCTGCCCCGGGGCCTGCCACTTGATGTGGTTTGTCGACACATGCTGAACCACCAGGTTCTGGAGGAACTTCTGGTACGCCACCCTCGTTTTGTTGGATTTAAATAGGTCAAAATGTAAATATTTGTCTGTATGCTTGTGCTCCATTCTGTTATGTTTTCGTGATGTGTGTGTGTGGTGTGTGTGTGTGTGTGTGCGTGTGTATGTGTGGTTGTAGTCATTGTATTAACATGGGTCCCGCCTACCAGTATATATTGTTGCCTGCCTGTTGATTGACGCTACGGCGCAATTAATTTTAAAAACACAAAAAGGAGTGTCCGAAAACTCGAAACATTTATACCCATACTATCATCAGGCAGCTGACTGAAGCAACGAATCCATGTGTTCGAAACAGCTGGCCGCATGTTTCCATCACAGGGTAGTCAAGGACTATCTGCCGTGACTGTACAAGTGTAGCCTAGCGAGTTTCCCATGTCTACGTGGTGAGAGACCCTGTGAGACAGACTCCCACATCGTGGACACATGAAATCCCGTCCATACTCAGGGATCCAAGGGAAATGAAGAGGTTGGGGGGGGGGGGGGTTTCGTCCTTGACATGTGTATTTCCGTCAGGAATACACGTACGAGCGAGACATGGGGGGGGGGGGGAGTGATACTTACCTGTCCGAACGGTCAGTTTATAAGAGCTAGTGTCGACGCGGCTAGCCAAACACGTTCCAGCTTGGTAGTGAATGTTAGTGTGTGCGTGGATACGTCATTCTTGTACATATTCTGTATAGTTATAGCTTCTGGCTAGCACAGTGGTAGAGTCCGCTGCTGCAGTTTCGGTCTTTGCTCGGGACACTGTAAACAAAATTTCACTGATACCAAAAGTTACCACCCCTGTGAGCAGCAGGGGGTGGGTGGATTTGAGTTGGCTGTCTGAGGTCTTCCTGCTTATGCAACCATAGCCGAAGCTGACTCGGGTCTCAAGTGGGTGGAGAGGTCTCTGGGCAACTCATCATCTGTGATGTGTGCTATAGTTGTGTTTCATACAGTCTAGTGTGTGCTTCACTCTGTCCCATTGACTGCCACTCATTGGCAGCCTTTACCTTTAAGTATTATTTTGTGATCTCCTTTGCAAGTGTTTCAGTGTGTAAACTCATCCAAGTCAATATAAGTTTATTTAAATGAATAAAGTCACTACAGAATTGTTGTCATAATTTAGAGTAAGGTGTTTAAATCTGTCATAACTCAGAACTTATAGTTGTATAATTAAGTGAAGTATCATTATTATAATTATTATATAATTGATTTAATTTTCATTATTAGTAGTAGTGCAATTGATTAATAATATTGTATGATTAATATTATTGTCGTGTCATTTCTCATTCTGATTTACCAGTGAATGTTCATTGCCTTTTCTCTGAATTTGTTTGGCCATCTGACTCACTATATATGCATTCTATATTTCTCTGTGCATTTACCAGGTGTCGAGATAGTAATTGATTCTTTGAGGTACCATCTAATTTAATTTTGATTGATTGTATTGTGTTTGTCCTACTACTAAGTGTAAATAATAATTGTTAATTGTTTTACGTCGTGTTTGGCTTTACACCTAGTATTATAAAGCCTGGTTTGTTGCAAGAGGGTATTATTATTATTTCTTGCTATACTTAATAGTTCTCATTCTTGATATTTAGATAGTCATTTCTCATTCTCCCAAACTCCCCTTTTGTATCATAAAAATTGGCAACCTCTTCCCAGGATTTCCGATACTTTATATACCGGTTCCTCACTCATTATTATTATTATTATTTTTTTTTTAGATTCATTATATTGTGATTTATTATTACTATGATTTATCATTGGCGTCGTGTGCATTTTCATATTATTGTGTACCAAACATTATTATAGCCATGATGACTAACATTACTAGTGCGGAACAAGTTCGTGTTGAGCAGGTTGGTGTGGGTATGGTTGCCCCTTTACACATAGGTTGACAGCAGGATGCTATGGACATTGTATGTGTAATGATTGGTACTGTCCTGACCAAAAATATAATTACAAAAATAAAAATTAATGTTAAAAAAAAAATAAGGGCAGCTCGACGCTATGACACTCCCTGTTGTTCAGAGCAGCACTGTCTTTAACACGAAAAAAGTATACCGGTATATAATATATAAATGGTCCCCGTGGTCTTTGCCAAATCAACAGGGGAGTCTAATAGTATGCAGGGCGGAGATGGAACAAGAAATAGTCTATTATTTTTACAATTTTTTATTTACTTACAATTGACCCAAATAAATATTTAATTACCCTGACTGAAATATAAATAATCCCTCCCTATGTATTTAAACCCTTAATTAAATAATTATCAAAACAGAGCAAAGAAGCATTTATTGAGTATAACTAAATAAATGAGTGTTTAAAGTCCCTGATATTACAATAGACCTAATCTACTACTCCTACTCCTACATATAAGCTAAAGTAATGACTTTACATACTCGGTAATATAAAAAAATAAATAAAAGAATTATGGCATAAAAGCAAGACACGCGACACACACACTGAATTATTACCCCTCGATTTGAACTCACCCTTTTCTCCAACACAATCACACCAAAATAGGTGTTTCAGTGCCTTCTATACCTCGGACAAGTTAACACTAAAGCCTGAATAATGTTACTTCGCGACTCCGTATAGGATGTCCGAGATACAGCCAGATTCCTGTAGACACCTATCTCAACCAGATACACGTAACACTCCAATATCTTCCCAACAAAACCCCTTAAATTTTTTAACCACCTCTTGAATAATGACATGTATATGACCAATGACTGATAAACCACTAATATCAGGCCTACTCTACTGAAAATATTATGACACAGTTCACAAAACCGAATAATAACAATGATGGCGTCCCGGTCCCGACAAATGGCGACCTAAAGATAAGAGGGGCAGCTACATTTTCCACATTTAACTCACATTTCAATTGTTATTATATCACTTATAATCTTCCGGTACTAGCACACACTGACGACAATCCCCCTTTATCACATGGTTAATAATTTTCATGTTTAAAGCTACAAATTACAAAGATTCGTACTCTCTATATACCACACTGTGAGACACGTACCTAATGATGAGAGAGGCAGCTACATTCTGCCGTCCCCTTTCCCGTTTATCAACCTGTGAACCCCGTAGCACTCGGTTCCTTTCTCTGGCGATTGCATACCACAATCTCTATTTTCTACATAAATACTTCTACTCTCTCTCTGTAGGCTACTTAACAAACTAATTCTTATATAAATTTCTCCCATATAAAAATAAGGAAACTTCTCAAACATTACTAAAATACTATCACTAATAAATTCTTAATTTAGTCCTTAGTAACACTCAACAGATTATTGAAACTCCCCACCCTGGCGTTTTCATACACAAACAAACTTTCTCTCGACTATAAATTTTAGAAAAATAGGGTTATAACGGTTGAAAGGTAATGAAAATTAAGGTGGAACATATTCAACACTTAGCTACTGAGAACTTGACATTTCGACATGGCGTCACCTGTTTTTAAGAGCTTGCATGAACATTCTGAGTTCCAAACTCTACATTCGTATTTAAAATTTATTCCCATCAATATAATAATAAACAACTAATTACTATTCACTTAAAAAATAAACAGGTAATTATTAATAAACTTTAGACACATAAATTATAACATACAGTACTCTCTTATAATATTCACTTACACAATTAATTATTTCATATAATATATATATACATACACTGTTACCAGATCAAGCTCTCAATTCTCTTTCCCAACTACAGCATAGAAAATGGCATTTAATAAGAAAAGAAATAAAATGAGTGACTAATGTAAAAATGGAGCATTACATAACTAATATTAAGAGTTAATATTGTTGGCACGGGAGTTAGGGTTACGTATTGAAAGTGATAATCTATTCCCACTTGTTAGCTCCATTTGTAATTATTCGTTTGGTATCAGTGATTATGATTTTGCCGAGAGGGCTGATATAACAAGCGAGTCTGATGGTGGATGGCACTCTCGTGAAAACGTGAATGAACAGATAGTGATACAGACTAGCACCTTTGTTGATAATGGACAGGCCATGTGTGACCATGAATTCCGTGTGATGCAACTGCAGCTGCAACTCTATTTACAGGAGAGTGAGGCTAGTGAGAGGAGAAAGTTATGGGAGAAAGAGATCGAGCTTGAACGGGATAAAATCGACCATGGTGTACTGTACATGAGTCTGCCACTCTTCCAGTTTCACACTGTTTTGTTGAACATGCGAAACTAATCCATAACTTTGATGAGCAGCATGTTGCCGAGTTCTTTGATAGGTTAGAGAAGGTTGCAACAGGTAATAAGTGGCTTAAGGACCCACGTGATGTAGTCAGAAAATTGGAGGTTTGTGAGTCCTTGAAATATTGCCACGATATTGCCATTGCTTTGTCTGATACGTGCTCCGTGTATATTCGCGTCAACGGGCAGTACACTGTTATTTCATACTTGATAATCGATTAGAGAGTTGTTGATTACCCTGGCCAATCATGGCCAGGTGTCATTCTTGTAGGGAGACAACTGAGGGGGCGGATAAGTGGATTGGTTGTGAAACTTGTCCTAGCTGGTGTCACTTGAAATGTGCTCATCTCAATGGTGTGAAAGCTGAAAATATCAAGTTGATTAACTGGTCATGTGATATGTGCTATATTGGTCTGAATAGAGTTCAAAAGGATATTAGTGAGTTGAAGAAAGCGATGAATGATATGCAAGATCAAATGAAGAAACTAGTGGATGGGAAGATGGAGGATGTTGTGACCGAGTTGGGTCGAGTTGGTGATGTGATCAGCGCTGACTCAGACCTGACTGATGAGACCTGGGCGACTGTAGTGAAGAAGAAGAAGAAGAAAAGTGAGAAGAAAAATCTGCTGGTGAAGTCAACTGATGATAAACTGAAGGTTGCAGACACAAAGAAAGAAGTTGCTCAGGCTCTAGATGGCACACAGATAGTCAACACAAGATTCACACAGAAGGGAGACATCGTAATGAATTTTGAGGTCGAAAAGAAGAGAGATGAAGCAGCACAAAAACTTGGGGCTGTACCCGATTTAACGACAAAGAATGTAAGGAAGTTAAAGCCTAAAATAATGATTTGTAACGTCAACAGAGAGGAAGAATCTGGAGAAAAAATAATTGAGAACTTGATAGATCGGAATGACTATTTACAAGGGGTAACTGACGTCAAGGCAAAAATGGAGCTACTTTTTGACAAGCCTACTACAGGTGGTACCAATCATTACATTATTAGGTGTGATCCAGAGATAAGGGGGCTGATTCATAAGAATCGTGATCAAGTTAAATTGGAATGGGGTGTCTATTCCGTGAGGGATAGATATAGGGCGACGGTCTGCTATCACTGTCAAAGGTTTGGTCATACTACACTTAGATGTTTATCTAAAGTAAAGGTAGAAGATCCAATCTGTGCTAAGTGTGCTGGTAACCATAACACGAGGGATTGTACGTCTACTGAGAGGAAATAGATAAGCTGTAAGAGGTTTAATAAAACTGATTTTGAGCATATGGCAATTTTGGCAAATTATGTGAGGTATTGTTCAGTGATGCAAGAGGAGCTCCAGAAAATCAAAAGTAGCACAGAAAACGGATACTGACCAGCACAAACTTTAATATTATTATAAGTTGTTTTTTCAATGCACAATCAGAGGGAAATAAGACAATGGATATTTGCGATCTAATTAACAATGATCATTTTGATATAATTAAAGGTCTTCCATCTCGTGAGAGGATAACCCTAGCACTCATTGCCTTACATTGGTTACCAATAAAGGTGAGGATTGTGTACAAGATATGTCTTCTAACATTCCGTGTATTAAAATTTGGAAAACCGGAGTACTTGATGAATCTTTTAAGATGTTTTCAAGTAAATTCCTTAATGGAAATCAGGCATAGTGATGAACAATACAGGTTAAATGAGCCACAGAGTAATCTGACAATGGGTTTCAGAGCGTTTAAAAGGTGTGCACCAAGGCTCTTTAATGGATTGCCATTAAATGTCCGTAGTGAAAATTGCACGATTTTTAAGAAAAGACTGAAAACACATATGTTCGCTGAGTGTTACGACACAGATGATATGAGTATTACAAGTGATTATAGTGTTTAATAGTATTGAGAGAGGCCCTGCGGAGCACCATTTGCTGGTGGAGCGGGGCATAGAATATCCAACAACCAGTAACAAGTAAACACCACCTATTTGGAAGGAGCTAGTTTCGTGGCATGGTCAGGAGGAATCAAGAGCCACCAAGTCACATACAAGTTCACAGGATCCTTAAGAAAGATTAGTCAACGTATGTGCAACAAGTGCTTACTGATAAGGCTCTCAGTGCATTTGACTCACTTTCATTTGCAGAGTCACAGGATTTTGATACACAAGCTGTACTCCGTTCTTACGAGTCAAGGCCAGAAGCTTATCAACAGCGTTTCAGGAGATGTCGTAAGCGACCTAATAAGACTCACCGTGAATATTGTAGAGTTGTGACAGAGCAATTTATTACTTGGATAAGTAGTGACCACGTTCAAGGAGATTATGATAGGCTCAAGGAGTTTGTGACGGTGATGTGAGAATGATAGATAATGTAATTTATAATATGACAATTACAACTTACCTTGCCCGGTTAATTTATGATCTCGTTGGTTGGCTGCAGCGAAGAACAAAAAGTAGAGGATTAATTCCCCGTTTTAGGCCCCATCCACCATACACATAATAATTTTTTATGTTAAGGGGTTCTTCCCGATATATGTGTATTTATATAGATAACAAATCTACTGGTGCATTCAAACAACTAATTGCAAATTTCTATATTTATTCAACTCCAGTATGCCAACATGAATAAATTAATTTCACACACACACACACGCTCACACTCACGCAACGCTAACTAGCTACTCGCTCTCGTATACGTGACGATAGTCTAGGTTACGTTAACACCGTAAGTTTCTATCAATGCTATGCAAGTTGGAATATTTTTCTAATGTCTCACACTTTAGAGTCTCACAACACACTCGTAATTTTCTTCAAAGATCCAGCTCCCCTCACCTTAATTCAGTTACTGAACCAGCGTCAATGCAACTAGTCAGTATACAACTGTAAAGCCTTGTGAAATCGTGTAATATACAACGAATTCGGCGTCTACGTGATCACTAGGCAAGGGCAGCTGACGATACGAGTGTGTTCCTTCCTTCAAGTGTGTCTTGTCCCAACTGACCCCTATTCTTCCTCCTTAACTGGTTCAAAATTTCTCTGACTCCTCCTCCTATCTTTGTTCGTTTTTCCTAACTGGCTACGATTTACATTGTACCCACTTATACTTTAGTTATACATGCAATTTCAATTTACCTATGGCGTACTAATAATTCCAGATAATCTCCCTCCACTTCACGATCATTTGCAATACCATAAGTTACCCTGGTAGCATAATTTATTATTACAAACTGTAATTAACGTACAAACACCTTATAGGACAAGATGTGCAAATTCAGTTGAACCATGACCCTTTTTCCCTTTTTCTACCTGGTCTAATTTTGCTACTACCTGCGAATTAACTAGCTGCACCCACAACTTAACCCACTCCTGTCTCCTTTGTCTCATCTGTATGGAATATTCCAGAACATTCCCAGTATGGAATTTTCCAACTCTCTGTAATTCAAATTACGTCACGAGTATTATGTCTGACTCGTGACAGAGTTGGTGATTTTAGAAAATGCTATAGGGAATATGGAACCTGATTTACAATTACATTTAGCTCATAAGTGAGTTAAGACAGCTTCGGAAGCTGCAGTATATGATGATGATTAGGCCTATTATTTAATCAGGAACCAGTTTAAGAACTGAAGTAAAGAGACCCCCCAAACCACTCCTAATGTTAGCCAAACTGTAAAAACCTTTCTGCAACCTGAGCCGTCCCATAGTAACTCCAGTTCCTCCACTGTCTCACAGACATACACTTCCCAGAAACGTAGGCCATTCACATATACATTTTGTAATGAGGTGGGGAATACGGTAGATCGATGTTGGAAGAAGGCAGGTGTAGTTAGACCGAACTTTTTCGTTGCCATTGGAACTCCAATTGTTACTTCGTCCCCGGAGTCCCAAAAGAATTGAAAGGGAATTGTTTCCTTTCGTAGACTGTGGATGTTGTGGGAGGAGGAGTAGGTGATCCACATTGTTCTGTTTCGTAGTGAACTGTTTCAGGTGTGGTGCAGGCTGTGACGACTGGAGTCATGCCAGCAAAGTCTTATGACCCCTACCTGTATTGTGGACCAGTTCAGCTGGATGGAGTCCAATACCCTGTTCGGATTCTATGTAACACCAGCTCATCGAGTTCATTGTGGGTGAGGCATGTTCATGTTGACGTTGGTGGTGACGAATTTGTTTTAATTAAGGGGATCACAGGTTCGTTGACCGGGTCCCTTAGTGAAGTGTGAAGTGCAGTATGATTTATTTAGTGGTCAGGCAATTGTAGGGGTTGTGGAAAGTTTGCCAAAGAGTGGAGTGGATCTCATTCTCGGTAATGACCTAGTTATGAGTGATGACCTAAACGCTTCAGTAATAACTAGGATACATGTGCTAATTGTTGATGTTCCAGATGATAGTAAAACTTTCTCGGCATGTGCGGTAACGAGATCCATGGTCCGGGAAGAGGAGAGTCAACGTATGGAGAGTCCCACAATCGTTGGTGTCTTTCCGCCTGAGCAGTCAACTGATCTTGCATCTGGGGGCTATGTTCCTCTGTTCTCCAGACACTAAGGACCATGAAATGCCCTAGGTGATATATATATATATATGACTTTGACCAGAATAACGATAGTGTATCTATTGATAATGTTGAAGTAGGTAAGTTTAGAGAGTTGCAGGCTCTTGACTCAGATATCCGGAAGTTGAGGAGTATGGCTGTGGAGAATTGTGAGAAGTACTTGTTTTTATGTTAGTGAAGGTATACTGTGGAGGAGGACGAGATGTGGGACGATCATCAGATTGTTGTGCCAAAAGCCTTTCGACAGAAGCCTCGGAACCTTGCACATGCTACACAGCTTTCAGGTTATCTAGGTGTGCGGAAGACTCTTGAGAGACTGAGGGCCGAGTTCTTCTGGCCCACTATGGCTACTGATGTTGCCCGGTTCGTGAGGTGTTGCTACATCTGCCAGGTTGTGGGCCAGCCGAACCAGTCGAAGTCTCCATTAGTTCTACTTCCTGCCATTCAACCTCCCTTATCTAGACTTATCATTGAAATTGTAGGCCCTATCCCTCCAACTTCAACTGACTGTCAGTATTTGTTAACCATAATGTATCCTGCCACTAGGTATCCTGAGGCTTTCCCCCTACGTTCAACCAAAGCTAAGAATGTCATTACTGTTTTACTAGGATTCTTCACTAAGTTTGGGTTGCCTCGGGAGATCCAGTCTGACAGGGATTCTAATTTTCGGTAAAACATGTTCCAGTAGGCATTGGCTGAATTGGGAGTCGAACATTTGAAAAGTAGTACATACCATCCTGAGAGCCAGGGTGCCCTGAAGAGGTACCACCAAACGTTAAAGCAGATGATTCACAAGTACTGTATGGATCACACTAAGGATTGGGACCGTGGTCTGCCGTTCCTGCTGTACCAGTTCTGAAGGCTTGACTCTGACAGAATCTGGCATTGTTAGTGGTAGATTGATACTTCACAATTAAATAGACTTACTTTATATATATATATATATATATATATATATATATATATATATATATATATATATATATATATATATATATATATATATATATATATATATATATATATATATATATATATATATATATATATATATATATATATATATATATATATATATATATCTTTTTTCTTCTTTTCAAGGGAATAATAATAATGTGCCTTGTCTTATATGGTACTGTCTCTGTTTCTATGGAGACAGTCTATAGCCCTTGGAGTCAGTGTTAAGTATCCTACCTATTAGTCTACTTCTCTGTTTATATACACTCTCTACTGGAGTTGCCAGCAAAGCCTGGATACCAATTTGGTGGGTCACTTAAGGTCAAGGTCAGTCAGTTTAGGTCAACCAGACCCTTCTCTCTCTCCTGTTCTTATTCTTATTTTCTGTCTCTTTCCCTCTTCCTTCCTGTGAGAGGGAAAGTGGAAGGAAGGTACACACCTGGTTTATGACCAAGGAGGCTGAAAGCATTTTGGAAAGATGTAAATGAGATAGGAAAGGTTAATGTCTTTCATGACTTGCAGGTGCTTGAAGAGGGAAGGTTGTGACCTGGAATCCTTCCTATGGTATGTTAAAGGTGTTTGAAGAGATGACCTTGATATGGGTAGAGAGAGAGTAGGTTTTGTGTATGTGTGTGTGTAACCCCAGCTATATGTGGAGAGATGTAAACAGACCCTCGTTTGGCTACCTGCTTATCTGATGGTAACCAGTAGCTGCCTTAATGGTTTTGTTTATGGCTCTAAGATGTGTACACTGCTCTTTGCTACTGGGGATATCCCACAGGAGAATCTGGGATTCTCCCCTAAAGTCCTCTGAGTCTGGTGAAGGAGTCTTGGAGCAGTGACGAAGTTACCAGCAAGAGTCTGCTAAAGTATGTGCTTCATTTGAAGATCTGCATACATGAAATGTTGAAGGTGGCACAAGAGAACTCGAAGTCAGTACAGGGTAAGATGAAACAGTGGTACGACAGGAAAACCCAGTGGAGGGATTTCCAGGTTGGCGAAGAAGTTCTGGTGTTGTTGCCCCCTCCAAGGTCAACCGTTAGCAGCAATATTTAGCAGCCCTTATACTGTGGAGCGGAAGGCTGAAAAAACGGTCTACCTTGTCAAGACTCCAGACCGACGGAAGTTCCACCAGTTGTGCCACATTAACATGCTCAAGCTGTATCATCGTTCACTTGGTACCACTGCCATATAGATTGACGCTGCTTGTGTAACTGATGGTTTGTGTGAGTTTCAAACTGCAGGTGGCTGGACGACTGGTAGACAGAGTCCACACTTCAATCCGAGCTGTCACACCTTCGCCTGGAACAGTTTGTCCAGCTAATACCATGCTGTCCAAGCTCAAGGAGGAGTTTGCTAGTGCGCCTGGTAGGAAGGAGTGGGCTCACCACAACGTCGACGTGGGTAACGCTACTCCCATTAAGCTGCCACCCTACCATGTAAGTCCCCAGCACGTTGAGTTACTGCGGCAGGAGATACGGTACATGCTCGACTATGACTTCATCTCCCCTTGTGTGAGTGAGTGGAGTTAACCCATCACGCTCCAACCTAAGTCTGATGGTACAGCCCAATTATGCATCGACTTCAGGAAAGTGAACTCCCTTGCGACACCTACCCACTGCCCAGCCTGGTGGATTGCAATGACCGTGTGGGAGTGGCCAAGTTCATCACAATGATTGACCTGAAGAAAGGGTTCTGGCCAGTTCCTTTGACTGTCCAAGCGAAGGAAGTGTCGTGTTTTATTGCAGATGGTCAGACGTATATGTATAATGTATTGCCGTTTGGGATGAAGAATGTTCCTATAGTTGATGAACAAAGTGGTGATGGATTTGAAAAATTATGTAGCATTCCTGGACGATGTGGTTGTGATACAGACACTTGGGCAGAGCACCTGAGTGAGGATGAGAGAGTTTTTGATCAGACTTTCGCAAGCCCGGTTAGTTGCCAACTTAAAGAAATGTGAGTTTGTGTACGCCGAGGTACAGTACCTAGATTATGTGGTTGTTCATGGTGTCGATAGCCCATCCGGCAACCTATCGTATGCCTTCTCCAAGTCCATGAAGGCAGCATACAACTTCTCACCCTTCCCAATATATTTCTCCAATGTTGATTTTAATGTAAATATCTGGTCCTCACATTCTCTACCCTTTCTGAACCCTCCCTGCTCCTCATTAAATACAACTTCCTACCCTTCCCAATATATTTCTCCAATGTTGATTTTAATGTAAATATCTGGTCCTCACATTCTCTACCCTTTCTGAACCCTCCCTGCTCCTCACTAAATTTATTCCCTGTTACTTCAATCAGCCTCTCAGTAAGAACCTTCCCATACACCTTCCCCGGTACACTGAGAAGGCGTATTCCCCTATAGCTACCACACTCGTCCTTACTCCCCTTCCCCTTATACATAGGCACAATTATAGCTCTCCTCCAATCCTCTGGCACCTCTCCCTGTCTCCAGGCCAATGTGCATATGAGCAATATCCACTCCACCTCTACCTCCCCCCCCCACACTTCAGCATTTCAGCAGTTATCCCATCCACCCCTGGTGCTTTTCCCATCTTCAACTTTCCTATTGCATTCCTAACTTCTTCCTAATTCTACCTGTACACCCTGTCGTCTACCACCTGCCTCCATCCCCATGCATGTCACCACCGCCTCCCCTCCCGTCCCCTCATTCATCAAATGATCAAAATGCCTCTTCCACACTTCCTTTACTTCATCACTTCCACTCGCAAGGACTACACCCTCCCTTTAACTTTCACTCACAGTGACTACACCCTCTCTCTTCATTCTCATCTTTCTCTTTAAACCTCCTTCCAGAAAGATTTCTTGTTTTCTCTAAACTTCCCACTCAGTCACCTACCAAACTCCTCATCCACTCTCCTTTTATTCTCAGTCACCATCATCTTCACTTGCCTCTTACATATATTATATTCTCTCTTTCACCTCCTCTGACACACTCCTCTGTAATTTTTTCCTATATTGTCACGAGTTGATTCTCGTGGCATGTTAATATAATATTCGTAGCAAGGAAAATAGAGCTTATTGAGCCAGATGGAGTGATAGTTTCCACTGGTATTATGTGTAGTTAGTTAGCTACTGTACCGTATGTAGGTACAAGGCAGTAAGATTTGAAGGCACCGACCAGCGTCCCCTTCACGGTTGTCGACTTGTCCGTAACTCTTGGTCGTATTATTGCGGAAGGAATTAATCAATTAATTATTGCGATGTATAAGCTAGCTACTATTTTTTATTTATGTGGAAGTGTGTGATGTGGTACTTAATTTATTAATTGTTTAATTCAATATTTGTTGGTGCTGGACTGGAATTAATAAATATAGTAAAGTAATTCTAAATTGTTTGTTTTCATACACCTTTATCATTCTGTTAATACTATTATAAATGCATATGTAACGAAAGAACCCTACAAATAAATTAATGTTGACGGAAGTTGGGATAGAAGGGGAGATTAACCTCTGCTGACAATCGTTGAAGTCAACACAACGAAAGTCCAAGAATAAGTTCGGGAGAAGGTAAGAATTACCAGTAATAATTTTTACATCACTTAATAATAAACAAAAATCTTAATTTCCCGTCACATATATGCCTTCCTTTTCTTCTCTACTGCATCTTTCACTTCTGACCACCAAGCACTCCCGTTCTTGCCCCTCTTCTGTGTCTTGTATCCCACTACCTCTGCTGCTGTCCCCATTACTAGTGTATTAAACACATCATTCACTCCCACTCCCACCCCCTCTCGACGCATACGTCCACCAAGCACTCACCATTTTCATTTGTCCCATTCACACCGCACTTGCAGACCCATTCATATCCCCCACAAGCACTCTCCTTCTCCCTCTCTCAAAGTTTCCCAGACAGTCATTCAACTCATCCCAAAACTTGTATTATCATTTTTCCTATCTTGGTCTGTGCATTTACTGGTGCATATGCGCAGACCCATGCATACCTTACTATACCAATCTTTCCTGACATCCACATTATCCTTCTTCCCTTCTGTGCATGCCCATCCACTCCCTTCTACACCTCCTTGACACCAACAATGCACATGCTTCCCTTCCTCTCCCTTTACACTCTTCATCCATACCTGTCCATATCACACCTCCTTCCATTACTTCCCACAACGCACTATTCCCTCCATCCCCACACTTTTTCACCCCCCATCCTTTCATATGAGTTTCAGAGACCCCACACACGATCTATTTAACTCCTAAAACACTCCACAATCTCTCTCCTTTTTTCCTCATTCACCATTCCATTCACATTTATCGCTACCACTCTCAAACATTTTTTTCCCTTTCCTGCCCCACACCTCCCCGCCAGTAGTCGGAGCTGCCCGATTCACCATTAGGGAGCCACTGGTTGCTGGCTTCACTTCCAGCCTCTATTCAAGAAAGTTAATAACAGGGAGGTGTCCCCCGAGGTTACCACGTGAAGGCGGGGTAAGACTTACCTACCCTTCCTGATGAGGGGTAGGTCATAGAGGTGCTCTAAAAACTTCCCAATTTCCGATGGTAGCCACTGTGCAATGGCCGCACTTCTTAACATCATTGGTTACGATACTGCCACTGCGAATTGCAATGTAACCTAGCGAATTTCCCACGTCGACGACGTGAGAAGCCCTGTGAGAGGGACTCCCGCATCGTTGACACATGAATTTCCGTCCATACCCAGGGACCAAAGGGAAATGGGATGGATTTTTTCGTCCTGGACACGTGAAATTTAGTCAGGATCACAGGTACCAGAGGGACTTGGGAGGAGTGGTACCGTACTTTCTCGTCGTCCGGCCAGTATATAAGAGCTAGTGTCGTTCTTTGAGGAACAGTACCAGAATACCTGATATAATTTTAATTTATTGTAGTGTGTCCTACTACTTAGTGTTAATAATAATTATTAATTGATTTACTTCGTGTTTGGCCTTACACCTAATTTTGGTTTGTTGCATGAAAGGATTATTAATATTTCTTGCTTTACATAACCATCTAGCTGCGGGCATTATCTATCTCGACAACTCGTGTCTTCCGGGTCTTCCGCAATCGGGGTCACTATGTAAACAACACATTTGACGGCTAATAGTTTGTAAACTACTACATTAATAAATGATACAGGATAATGAAGTATAAACCTATAGCTGTCTCGTGATGTACTTGTGAAAACTAAAACGACATTTTTCTACACAATAATATGAAATATAATGTCACTGGCATTTTTACGTACATACTGTATATGGTAATTGCAGGGTGAACAAAACTAGTGTCTTTATTTAGTAGACAAATTGCAATACAATGCAGCAGACAATACACTAAAAATTGTATTTGCATTTTCTTTCCAGCTACTCACCCTCGTCTGCCCTAGCCTCTTCCCCCTTATCCCTGCATCCGAGCTCTCTTCTCCTCCCCATCACCTTCACTCTGCTTTATCCACCTAAAATAGTATTCTATCCCAGTTTTATCACCTACCGAAATGTTATGGGATACAATCCTTAAACTATAGCTGATTCGACACCATATCACCGGTTAATCCTAATATTTTCTGTCGCATTTATGCCTCCTGTCAGTCTCCTCTTGCTTAATTTTTAAAGACCTTGTGATCGTGCATGAAAACTGGAGGCTTCGGATTCCTCCTGACCATCCCATAAAACAAGCTCCTACCATATAGGTGGTGTTTCGTGGCAATGTTTGAAGGACTCGTATAGCTCCAAATTTCTGAACACATCACAGGGTACCTTACCCACCGCTCGCTTCCCCCACCCACCAGCCTCACCATGATTGCTTCCTCTTCACCCTCCCACATCCCCCTTAAATCTTCCCACATTCCTCCCCATCTCACCCACCAACATCCCTCCCTCCTCCTGCTATTGTTACCAGATGCGCAGAGCCACAAATTACCTCACTGGTGGACTGGGTGTTGCTGTTTGATATGTCCGGATCTGTACCAAAAGTATACTACCCTACTTAACCGAACTAACCATGTCCCCATCCCATAGGACTGGCTGTGTAAGACGCTGCTGGCTGTAAGGATGTACGCACAAATGTCATCTATTAACTGGATGTTTGTAGAAGGACATTTTCTACACTCCAGACTCACCTCACACGTCTTCGACTCTGGAGCTCCCTTCAACATCTATTACACCATTGGCTGGGGTGGGTGTTGATGGTAAATCTGGAATAACTGAGTCCTTCAAACTATTCCAGGCAACAGGCCACCATTATATTTTATTAATCTAGTCATGTTTCCTGGTATCCATGTTGGCAGCAGTGGTGTGGACGAGGCTACCTGCTAGCCAATTGTGGACGTGCTCTTCACCTCTCCTCTCTTACCAACATGTTGCCAGCGTAATTCTAGTTTGTTAGCGCACAATAGTCCACAATGTGTTGGCATCATGTGTTCAAACATGTTGCCAACGGTGTTGACAGCACATGTTCGAGGGCATGTGTGGACACACCTAAAGTCTATCTACAGTGGTAATTCTCAGTATTCTGTTATATCCCCTTCTCATTTTCTCGTTTTCATTAATGACTTTCTTAGCTGTATTTCATCCCCTGTCTACTAATATGCTGATGTTTTCTCATTGCAATACTCCTGGTTTGACACCCACCCATCGCAGCAGCTCCTCTCTACATAACCTGATGATGCAGTGGCACGCCTTTCGAATCACACAAATTTTCCGAATGACTATCCCCTTTTCAACGACATACAACTCGATCTATCTTCTTCCCTTTAGGGATTAGTTCTGTATTGGTAAATCTGGATTGATTGATTGATTGATGATGTCATGGCATTTGGTCATATACCGCCGACCATAATAATATTTTTTTTTTTAGATTTTTAGAATATGGCCATTTATATAAGTAATAAAATATAAACACATATATACCAGGCTCCACTCCCCCTAAAATGAGCCAGAATTCCTCCAATCCCCGAACACAGCTCTTCCCTGAGTAGGTTACCGCTGCAATCTGATATGAACCATCCACCTCTTGGTACTCAGAGAAGAACCGGCAGCGAAGGTCCCTGAGGGTTGGACACTCAACCAGCACATGCTGGACAGTCAGTGCGACCAAACAATCATCACACAAAGGGGGAATAGACCCATCCAATAACTACTTAACCGCGTGAATTATCTATCGCATCAGCTCTCTCTCCCCCACTCGCGGTCACTATGTAAGCAACACATTTGACGGCTAATAGCTTGTAAACCACTCACGCTACATAAATAAATAATACAGGATATTGATGTACAAACCTTTAGCTGTCTCCTAATGTATTTGTAAAAACTAAAATGACATCTGTAGGATGGGTAGCCACCTCACAATGACATCAACTCAAAATTCACTTTTACACTCTATTTACACTATATTTACATATCTAAGTAAGTTTTCTTCCTCTAATTTTGTTATAAAACATGTCAGTATCACATTTTTTCAACACAACAATATGAAATATAATTTCACTGTCGTTTTTACGTAGACTCTCCCAAAAAAGTATTGGCATTAAAACGAATGAACGTAGCATTATGGTACATTGCTTAGAAACCTTATTGATAGCGGTATTCCTGCCGATCAGTTGCCAATTATGCATATTCGTATTGCTTCATGAGTCAGAGAAACTATAGTGGATGCAAATCGAAACATATTCGCATTTCTTCACCTATTAGAGAAATTTCAAATATTATCGTAAGATTTGCCCCTTTCTAATGCTGAAAACTCAGCTAATCCACACAACAGTTGCCGAATGTTATATAATGTTATCTTTATATATATATATATATATATGCGAATCTACTCAAAGATTCCTTTTTGGTTAAAATCCGATTTGGTAACTTTATTCTCTGGGTCATCATTCTCATTATATTCAATAATTCAGCAAATTCCCCCTCCCCCAAACCATGAATCATTAAAATCACATAACGTATATCTGTAAAAATGAAGTCACAACTCTTACTCCATGACTTGCCTAATGCATAAATTATGTATGCTAGAGGATTTTACGTTGGTACAGAAATGAGCCAACTCATTGCCAGCAGGAATACCAACCCCACAGTACAGTCATATATGTAGCTTCGATCTTTTCTCAGCAGGAATTAGCCAGCAATGCCGATACTTTTTTGGGAGAGTGTACATATTTGGTAATTACAGGAATACAGGAGTGATGAAAATATGTCCTTCTACCCTCACTGTTTGAGCAATACTGACTAGTGGAGGCGGTGATGGCTGTAGACAAGTCCCTGGCTGCCAGCCACAACGTTACCAATAAATAACTAGCTTATTAGGGACAAATTTAAAAAGTGTGTTGTCGAATGGATGCTACACCCACGGTGCTCCAGACTTATTTCTAGTGTCGAAAGTTTACTACACCCGCGAATTAAGGATTAATTTGGAAACCATGGGAGAGCTTGGTGTGGCCAATACGAAAACTGCTTAAAGTTGTCTGCCACCGAAATAGGAAAACGAGCTCAAGAAAAAGGAGATTCAGAAGTGTTCCAAATCCGAATAAAAAGATAATGATATTATTTTGACAAGGTTTTCAATGTTTGATAAACGCATATAAAAATACAGATTATATGCAACGTCACGGCTTTATACCAAACCTGATAATGTGTGTGTGTGTGTGTGTGTGTGTACTGAGAAGCAAGAGATAGAGAGAGATAAACGAGGTGCTATAGTGTGTGTGTGTATACTGAATAGCAAGAGAGAGAGAAAAAAACGATGTGCTAGAATGATAGTGTGTGTGTACTGAGAAGCAAGAGAGAGAGAAAGAGGAGCTAGAGCAGGTTGCTTGTTTTCCATAATGAGAGATGAAGTAAACTATGTTTGGTGTCCACGTGTGTAGTCAGGTGTGTTTACAAAAATGAATATACAGGGTTATTCAAATCTACATTTACAAAATGACAGGGTAAAATCCTGACATGATGTTAAACATAGTTCCATATATATTTTTCTAAAATGTAAAAAGTTAATTACACACATGAAAGCCAAATCCATTGCCGTGGGAGAACGATCGAACGCTTTAAAATTAACTCCTCCCCCCACCTCATCCCCTGCTCTCTCTTAAGTGGACGAGGCAAGTTTTAAAACGTATGAAGCAATGAAACCCTTATCGATCATGGAATTCAAACAGATCCGTTGGCTTTTAATCGATCCCAAGGCTTCGTGTTTCTTGTAATGTCAGATAAGTTACTAGTACCGCCCTGGCGTCTACACGTATCACTCGGTAAGTGTAACTCGACCACAAAACAATAGATAGAGGTACAGTCATGGACAAATCTTTAGGAATACTACTCACCTGCCGCCTTCCTCAAGCTCGGCCAGTGTTCACCATTGGAGGGACTGTCATTCCCATGTGTTCCCAGTATCGCTACCTGGGCGCACCAGTCAATATTTGGCCAATTGTCCCTGCCAGACCTCAAGACCATCCCATTGTCCAGGACTTGTTGGGTCGTCTCCAGCGCCGACTTACGCCACTTCAATGGCTCACTAACAACTCCTCGGGCATCTCCATCCCAGTAGCCAGGACTATCTATATTGCTTTTATCCATTCAGTTGTTGATTACCTCTCCCCTGCTCTGATTTAACTTCCCAGGGCTACTCTTGAAACTTTAGAAAAATTTCAGAATAGAGCAATGAGAATAATTCTCGGTTGTCCAATGTCGACCAGGATAGTGAACATGCAGCGTGAGTTGCGTCTTCCCCCGTTAGTGGAGAGAATTTATTCTAATGTTACTTGCTTCACTGTCAAGTGCCTCTATTTCCCACATCTTTCACCCTATAACCCTATGGATGGTGCAGCAGGTTGTGCCGTTTTCTCACCTGACATGGAGTCACCTCCAGGGGGCTGGGTTGGCCGTCGTCTCTGTAACCACTCTAGATCAACATTGTGTGAACTGAATGCCATTCTGGATGCTGTTAGTCTTGTTTGTCAATGTGGAGTGAATGCTGCCATTTTTTGTGACTCCAAACCTGCCCTTCATTCTCTCTCTAGTGTTCAGCCCACACACTCTACTGTTGTTCAGCAGATTTTATCGTTTTTGTCCTTATTGCGTCATCGTAACTTAACTGTCAAAATTTTATGGGTGCCATCCCATGTAGGTTTACGTCACAATGGTACAGTTGACAGACTCGCAAAGGAAGCCTGCCATCTGCCTCCTCGTGGTGTTGGACGTCCTCTCTCCCTGACATGCTACCTCTCTAAAGTCCGCTCCGCCGCTCTCCTCCCTGTACGGCGACGCAGGGATGCAGAGAGGCCCTTCAGCATCTCCATCACACATTATGAGTCTGTCTGCCGTCACAAATATTCCTACCGTCGTCGAGGCCTCATGGTTCGGAGGCACAATGTAGTCTCTGCTCGTTTGAGGCTTGGCTACCGGCCACCGTGGCAGGTTGCTGGGATGCAGGGTGAGCCTCCCTTCACTGAGTGTCGCTTGTGTCGAGCGCCTCGTGCTAACACTGTAGAGCACTATTGCCTGGCCTGCCCCACTGTCCGACACTTGCTGCCCCGGGGCCTGCCACTTGATGTGGTTTGTCGACACCTGCTGAACCACAAGGTTCTGGAGGAACTTTTGGTACGCCACCCTCGTTTTGGTGGATTTAAGTAGGTCATAATGTAAATATTTGTCTGTATGCTTGTGCTCCATTCTGTTATGTTTTCGTGATGTGGGTGTGTGGTGTGTGTGTGTGTGCGTGTGTATGTGTGGTTGTAGTCATTGTATTAACATGGGTCCCGCCTACCAGTATGTATTGTTGCCTGCCTGTTGATTGACGCTACAGCGCAATTAATTAAAAAAAAAAAAAAAAGGAATACTACTACTCTCTTAGCCTATCTGACATTACAAGAAACACGAATACTTGGGATCAATTCGAAGCCTAAGGAACTGTTTGAATCCCGTGATCGATAAGGGTTTATTGCTCCATACGTTGTATTAAGTTTCCTCTCTACCCGAGAGAGAACACGGGGTGCTGTGGGGGGGAAGGGGAAGTTAATTTTAGAAGTGTTCGATCATTCGCCCACGGTAATGGATTTGGCTTTCATGTTTGTCAATAAATTTTTAATTTTTTGAAAAATACATATGGAAATATGTTTAACATCATGTCAGGACTTTACCCTGTCATTTTGTAAATGTAGTTTTGAATAACCCTGTATATAAATAAATTTTGCATTACTTGGGGGATAACACATTACTAATAAATATATTAAAATGGCTGTAATGTTGCATTAGCACATGTGACGGAGTCTCGCTCCAGAACACGTGGAGTGTGGACGTACTCGTGGCGCTCTGCCTCCATTCTCGTTTGTGTTGTTGATTGTGTTGTTTTGGAGCTCATGTTTGTGTTTTTTGTTGTTTGTGAGTTCTTGTTTGTGTGTTGTTGTTTCTGTGGTGTTGCTGGTGTTGTTTGTCTGTTGTGGTTCTGTGTATAGTTTTGTTGTGATTGTCTGTGTGTGTGTGTGTGTGTCCCTGGCTGATTGAGTGTTTAGTTGTTTGCGTTGTTGTTTGCTTTCCATCTAGGCCTTGCCTGGCCTGATGGAGAGTGCGGATTCCTGCTTTAAGGCCGACTTGGCAATGTCGGAGGAAAACGAGTCCAATTGAGGATCACTGGCCTGAGCTGACTTCTCGCAACCCTCCCCCCCTCTCCTCGGTCACTCCGCAGCTCAGGTTGCAGCCGTCCACCTCCTCAACCTCTACCAAGCGACCTGTTGATGCCTCGTCCGACTCTTCGCAGGATTCCGATGGTGTGGACTGTTTGCCTCAAGCTGCCAAGACTGACAAGGGTGCTTCAGCTGTGCACGACGTACCTTCTCTGCCTCACCCTGGTGTTTCTTCTTTGTATACCAACTCCTTGCCATCGTCCAACCTTCCTGCTTTTGCCCCGAGAGATGCCTATGTCAAACTCTCCTTCTCTGGAAACCCATCTACGGACACAAAGCTGCGTTGGTTGTCTGATGTCAACAGGGCCTTCCAGTTGCAGCATGAACTAGCTGAAGTCAAGATGGCTGCTGTCACCTCCCGGTTTGTCTACATCTCTAGGAAGCGTCAGGACATCATTGATAGAGTGAAGGCTGGTGAATTTTTATCTCTGCCTCTCATTCTTGAAGACTCACCCAAGATGCCTCGTAAGTTCCCCAGCTACATCCTGACCCGTTTTCCTATTGATGTTGACCCGAAACTTGCCAAAGGGATACCCTGGTGTGTACTCTGCTCATCGTTTTTTCCAAGATGGTTCCCCCATTAGCCGTATTGTTTTTGTCTGGAGTCAACCCGATCCACCTCCGAATGAGATTTCCTTTGATTTCCTCCCTTGTCTTCCACCGTGTGAGGTGAGGAAACTTCATAATGACCAGCCTTGGTGCTACAGGTGCTGGGGAGTTGGGCATATCTCCCAGTACTGTTCTGCTAGGCCGAAGTGTGCATTGTGTGCCGCCGACCATGATTCCAAGACGTGTCCTGTCAGGGGTGAACCATCACGTCCTGCTGCCTCCACCTCTGAGCCTTCACCTCCTGAAGATACATCTCGATGGAAGTGTCCACGATGCCTTCAGCCAGGGGTTAACGTGTGGCATGGATGTACTCGACGTCAGGTCCAGGCCCGTGTCTCTACTATTGCTCCGCCTTCACCACCACCACCACCACCTCCCCAGTCTGCTCCTCCTACCAGCCCTGCCTCACCTCCAGACCTGGCCCTCCGCAAGTCTGTTGCTACCCTCATGGCATGATGTACGGCTCTCGAAAACAGCTTTTCTGCCCTTGAAGCCAGGATTGATGAGCTAGTTGCTCAGGCTGCCAATGACTCCAAACTCTCCACCTTGGTCGAGGCTCAGCATGCCATCATCTCAACTGTCACTACCCTTACCGAAAAGATGGATACTGTTGCATCTCGCCTTGAAAAGGTTTTCGAGTCAGTCGTTTCTCCAAGTCGCTCATCTGCCTCCACTCACCGGACTTCTACCTCCAAATACAGAGTTCGCTAGTGATTGCCGGCTGGATGTCATCTCCTGGAATGTATGTGGTATCACCAGTTATGCTAAGCTCACTCAGCTCAAGGCCTATGTTTTTCGTCATCATCCCAGTGTTATTTTTCTCCAGGAAGCATTTCCAGGACGGCCGCTCGCTGCTGGGCAAGCTCCTCCCCTCTCGGGTTATGTGCCATATGTTCATCTGGTAAGGAATGGTCTCCTGACTTACATACATAGCTCCATGCCACATCGCCTTCTCCGTACCTCCACTGATCCTGACATGACCTTTCAGCTATTTGAGGTTCTACCTGGGAATGGAGTACTCCAACTATGTAATGTCTATTCTGCCCCAGCTAGACTCACTCTTGAGGCTCTTCCTTCTCCAACAGTGCGTGGTATAGTGTATATTGGAGATTTTAATGCTCAGCATTCTGATTTGGGTGATGGTTCTGGCTCTATTAATCGTAATGGTGTTCATCTCCTTTCATACATCCGCAAGCATCATCTGACACACTGGGACACTGGCGGAGCCACTCATTGCTGGGGAGGTACTCTGGATTACATCCTCTCATATGGCCTGATAGCATCTCAGGTCCAGTGCTTCTCCATGCCAGACTTATTCTCTGATCACATTGCTCTTCGGTTTCATTATTCTCTAACTGCTGGGTCAGGTGCTTCAGCCACTCGTTTGCGTATTGCTGTGCCCCCTAAATATTGCCCGACTTACATCTTATTTATAGCCCATGTATTCCCTACATTTGACATATCATCAGCTGAACAGTTGTACTCTGATCTTGTATCTGCTACTCAGCATCGCCATACTGCCCACTCCTGGACGCTGGATGCACGTATACAGGAGGCAAAGGAGGAGGCTGAACGTGATGGCCTATTGTTTCAAGCCAACCCAATCCCTGACCTACTCCATCGTTACCAGATGTCTAGGGACGCTTTAGTTGCCCTGGAGGATTGTGCTCACACTGAGTCTTGGCAGCGGTTTATGGACAGCATCAACCAGCAAACAAGTGTGGCTTCTATGTGGCACCTCGACCGTCTGGTTGTTAAAAAGACACCGGCCACTGCTCGTCATCACACTCCTGCCGACTATGCCAAACAACTTGTCGATGCCTAGTCAGAACAATCTACCCCAGCCAGTCTACCCATCCACATACAAGATGCACTCGCTTCCCGTGCTGCTGTCCATCGGCTACGTCTAATGTCTGCTCTGTTACAAGATGATGACGATGATGCAGAGGAGATAACTGAGGAGGAGTTGCGCCGTGCTCTCTCTCAGGGTAGAGCTTCTTCCCCTGGTGATGATGGTATTACTTATGCTGTGCTGCGCCTACTTCAACAAGTTCCTGGGAACCCTCTACTTCGACTGTACAATCTTTGTCTTCGTGACGGTTGTGTACCACGAGCCTGGACCAGCAGCACAATAATACCCATCCGTAAGCCCGGCAATGCGAAGTTCAGGCATATTTCCCTTACTTCCTGTTTCTGTAAGGTTATGGAGAGAATCTTACTCAATCGTCTCATGTACAGACTGCAGGATCGCCTTTCTCCATGGCTGTTTGGTTTCCTTCCCCAGAGGAGCACACATCACTGCCTAGTCGACCTTCTCGCCTTTCCAGGGACAGTGTGGTGGCCTTCATTGACCTTCGAAGTGCCTTCGATGTTGCTAATAGAGACGTCATTTTGGATCAACTGGTTGACTTTGGGATAAAGGGTAATCTACTACGGTGGATTCGAGGCTACCTGAGTAACAGGACCTCCCGTGTGTTTTTCAGTGATGCACTCAGTCCTTTGCGCAGTTTTCATCTTGGTATGCCTCAAGTTGGTGTTCTCAGCCCATTGTTATTTAATATACTGATGCATCGGTTGCTCACTTCTCTCCCTGATATTCTTGGAACTACAATTACGTGGTATGCTGATGATATCTGTGTTCATTCTACCTCACTAAGGGATCTCCAGCGGTTTCTTGACTCCTCTGTGGCCTCCTCTCACTGTGGCATTATTGTCTCCCCAGATAAGAGCAGAATATTCACCTGCCGTCTTCCTCAAGCTCAGCCAGTGTTCACCATTGGAGGGACTGTCATTCCCATGTGTTCCCAGTACTGCTACCTGGGTGCGCCAGTCAATATTTGGCCGATTGTCCCTGCCAGACCTCAAGACTATCCCATTGTCCAGGACTTATTGGGTTGTCTCCAGCGCCGACTTACACCACTTCAATGGCTATCTAACAACTCCTCGGGCATCTCCATCCCAGTAGCCAGGGCCATCTATATTGCTTTTATCCGTTCAGTTGTTGATTACCTTTCCTCTGCTTTGATTCAACTTCCTAGGGCTACTCTGGAAACTTTAGAAAAATTTCAGAATAGAGCAATGAGAATAATTCTCGGCTCTCCAATGTCGACCAGGATAGTGAACATGCAGCGTGAGTTGCGTCTTCCCCCTTTAATCGAGAGAATTTATTTTAATGTTACTTGCTTCACTGTCAAGTGCCTCCATTTCCCACATCTTTCTCCCCATTACTCTCATTTAGTCAGGACTTCTCTTAGACCAAACTATCTGGTCCCTCCCATACTGCCTGCTGGACGTACTCTTATAAGGTCTGTTTCCTCTGTGCTCCGTGGTTTTAATATAGATATAATGGTTGCAGACGTCCCCCCAGGGCCCCCTCCATGGATGCTACCAACACCTGATGTGAGCTTTACACCTACTTCCAAGTCGGAGCTGCCTTCTCTACAGCGGCAGTTGGCTCTGGAACACATAGAAACAGTGACTTCCTCCATCACAGATCCATACTGCCTCTATACTGATGGCTCATTGAAGGTGGATGGTGCAGCAGGTTGTGCTGTTTTCTTGCCTGACCTGGAGTCACCTCCAGGGAGCTGGGTTGGCCGTCGTCTCTGTAACCACTCTAGCTCAACATTGTGTGAACTGGATGCTGGTAGTGTTGTTTGTCAACGTGGAGTGAATGCTGCCATTTTTTGTGACTCCAAACTTGCCCTTCATTCCCTCTCTAGTGTTCAGCCCACACACTCTACTGTTATTCAGCAGATTTTATCGTTTTTGGCCTAATTGCGTCATCGTAACTTGACTGTCAAATTTTTATGGGTGCCATCCCATGTAGGTTTACGTCACAATGGTACAGTTGACAGACTCGCAAAGGAAGCCAGCCATCTGCCTCCTCGTGGTGCTGGACATCAACTCTCCCTGACATGTTACCTCTCTAAAGTCCGCTCCGCCGCTCTCCTCCCTGTACGGCGACGCAGGGATGCAGAGAGGCCCTTCAACATCTCCATCACACATTACGAGTCTGTCTGCTATCACAAATATTCCTACCGTCGTCGAGGCCTCATGGTTCAGAGGCACAATGTAGTCTCTGCTCGTTTGAGGCTTGGCTACCGGCCACCGTGGCAGGTTGCTGGGATGCAGGGTGAGCCTCCCTTCACTGAGTGTCGCTTGTGTCGAGCGCCTCGTGCTAACACTATAGAGCACTATTGCCTAGCCTGCCCCACTGTCCGACACTTACTGCCCCAGGGCCTGCCACTTGATGTGGTTTGTCGACACCTGCTGAACCATCAGGTTCTGGAGGAACTTCTGGTGCGCCACCCTCGTTTTGGTGGATTTAAGTATGTCATGATGTAAATATTTGTCTGTATGCTTGTGCTTCATTCTGTTATGTTTTCGTGATGTGTGTGTGTGTGCGCATGTGTATGCGCTTGTGTGTGTGTGTGTGGTCATTGGGTTCTCGTGAGTCCCGCCTACCCTTGTGTACTGTTGTCTGCCTATTGACTGATGCTACGGTGCAATGAATTTAAAAAAAAAAGCACATGTGACTCCTCTTTGCACCACCACCCCTCCTTCCACCCACCAATCCGTCTGTCTTCCCCTCATCCCCCTTTCTCTGACCCGAATACGGAAGATGAAGCTTTGCCGATTCGAAATGTTGTCTTGTATATGCAGAGGAGCTCACACAAGCAAAGCGATGTTGCCACGTTAGTCAAGCCAAGTGAGGGGGTGGTCCAGGTGGACATCTTGTAGAGTGTACTGTCGGCTGCAGAAGTCCTGTCGCCTCACCTGCTTCACCGAGACACGCTGTGTTCATGGACTCGAGAAATATGCAACGTTTACTTCACTTAGTAATCTCGAGTCTATTAAGAACGCGTGACTCGATGAAGCAAGTGAGGCGACAGGACTTTTGCCGCCGACTGTACACTCGCAGTCAGAAATTGTGTCCTGATCCCTTGGCACAATTTCTGACCGCGAGTGTAGTACCTCTAGCTTTACGGTGACTAAATCTTCCTCTACTAAGACGTTTCCTCTATTTTCAACTAAGGCACCAGGTTTTAATGCATCGGTGGGAACCGTGTCCTGAAGAGCGAGTGTAACAATCACTCCACTCATCAAGAACAGCAATAGCATCTTGTTCCACATCTGCAATATGGAGACAATTGTCCATTATTTGGTTTTGTTAGCATACCTAAGTTTTTGTCTGTAATTATTTGTTATACTAGATGTGGAAGTGTGATTTATTTCTTGTAAGTTTTCCTTATTTGCACTATGTGTGCTATATATGTGAGCCTTTTTGCACCTGTCTACATGCATTATTTCTTCCTTCCCCGTATTTACTTCTTTTACCTTTATTTTATTACCATGAGCTAATTCTGTAATCACATATGGACCTAAGAATTTGGGAGTAAGTTTAGACAATCTTTCTGGGTCTTTTATCATGATTGTATCCCCTACAGCAATATGTATAGTTACAGCTTTAACATGTTGTTTGACCATTATTTCATGCCTACTAGCCTGTAAGTGTTTTCTGACTGCTTTATGAATGTTATTAAATACTTGCAGTTGTCTTAACTGTGTAGTCATCCATATTATATAGTGGAGAAGATTTACCAGTTAATATGTCGTATGGAGGTCTTTTATCGGTTCCATATATACTCATATATACTCAATGATGAATTTATGGACCCATTTGTGGAGGCTGCTGCAAAATATATCCAGTCTTCCCATAAACTTTGCATACTGTAGGGTTAGCTACATGTCGCAAAATTTCTAGGATTTTACGATTTGCTCTTTCAGTAAGACCATTACTTGCTGGATGATATGCTGTTATGAAAGTCTGTTTAATGTTATATTGGTCACATATGTTACGTAACAAACTATTGGAAAATTCTTTACCATTGTCTGACAGTATTACTTAAGGTGTAGTGTATTGGCAAAGAAAGTTAGTTACGAGCTTGTGTGTAACTTCTTCTACTGTCTTTATGTGCAAAGGAGTTATGATCACATAATGTGAAAATTAATATACGCACACAAGACAATACTTTGAGTCTTGATGACTCGTTGGTAAACTTAAGATATCTATACCAACTACATCCCATTGTTGTTCAGGTATTGGATAATTCAGGATAGGGGCAGGTCCCATGGTATTGCCTTTATGAACATGACATGACTCACAATATTTAATGTGTTTCTCCACGTCAGAGCGGAGAGTGAGCTAGTATTATTTTTGCCTAGTTTCTGCTATACAACGATCTCTTCCCGGATGACCGGCTTGTGGGGAATCATGCATTAATGTAAGAACAGTCTCAATAAGTGTATCTGGTACTACCACTTGTGAAGCAATGTTATTTTGCTTGTCTAGTTTCCTGAACAAAATGTCATCGTCTACCTCAAACTGACTCAGAGGAATAGGTAATTCTGGTAAGTTAATTTCATCACCCGAAACCAAAGCATAGATAACCTTCGACCAAAGTTTGTCCTTTTTCTGTTGAGTTTTAACAAGCTCCACACTAAAGTCTACTTCACTAATAGTGGAAATGACATCAGCAGCCGATACATTGCATGACACGGCATCTGCAACTCTATTAAAACGCCCAGGAAAATATTTGATAGAATGCTGAAATTCTGAGATAGTTAAATACCACCTGGCCAATTATCCTGTCAAATTTTTCCCCTAAAAGAGACCATGTAATCGGATAACCCAGAATTATTTATCTAAGCATTTTAATGCCCACACCACTGCCAACGCCTCCAAATGAGTGACACTTATGCGTATGCACTTACTTTCCACTGACCTTCAGTGGTGAGCTGCATTAGCACTGCGCCTAGGCCATCTGTACTTGCATCAGTACATAGTGTGAAAGGGAGGTTGTAATTTGGATAACTGAGAATTGGTGCAGTTGTGAGCTTAATGAAGTTTTACTAGTTTAAAACTATCTTGTTCTGTTTGTAATCACTTAAATTCTACCTGTTTCTTTAGGAGCTCTGTCATTGGGCTGGCAATTTGAGCAAAATTCTTGTTTTACTGTAGTCGGCTGGGGAAATTCAGTAACTGCTTTGATCTTGGAATCCAAAGTATGAGTTCCCTTACTGTTAACTTTATGACACAAAAATTCTATTCCAGCTTCTAGGAA
Organism: Petrolisthes cinctipes; assembly: GCA_033782935.1. Lineage (NCBI taxonomy): Eukaryota > Metazoa > Arthropoda > Malacostraca > Decapoda > Porcellanidae > Petrolisthes > Petrolisthes cinctipes. The sequence goes on from JAWQEG010000033.1 coordinate 3,479,449, forward strand.
TGTCACTGAATATTTGTTTTGTTTTTATATATATCTTTCGACACTGGACATAGGCTTCATCAAGCCCGTTACCGTGGCCCAGGTCATCTGCTACTCACACACACACACGTCATGACTTCCGAACTGGTACCCTGCCACAGAGGGAAGGAAGTGAGGGTAATTCCCAAATACTGCAGCTGTTATGGTACCAGCGAGGGTGTTTTACGACGTTCGGTGGCCTTATAGTTAGTGCCTGAAACTCAAATCGGAAGATTAAATATTCTCAGGCCCTCACCTGAGAGGATCGATCTCCCGACCTCCAGGTTACGAGTCCAGAACACTAACCACTCGGCCACCTCCCCTACATCCTTTGAAAAGTTACAGGAGCATTAGACAGTCCAAAAGGCATTCTTACAAATTGCCAATGATCATTAGGTGTGCTGAAAGCAGTAATAGGTTTGGATTGGTCATCTAATTCTACTTTCCAATAACCACTGATTAAATATAGGCTGCTTAAGACTCCTTTATTCTCTCCAATATCCATGAAGATATCCTTATTAATAACAGGTAATGGGTATCTATCTTTGACAGTTTTCTCATTTATCTTCCTAAAATCAATAACAGGGCGAAAGTCACCTGTTTTCTTAGTTACTAGAAATAGTGGGCGGTTATAAGGACTGTTTGAGGGTTCAATGACCCCGTCTGACGACATGTCATCCACTATCTTATCCACTAATTGTCGCTGGCTATGAGGTAATCTGTAAGCTTTTAGATAGACAGGATCTGAGTCTGTTAGTGATATATGGTGTTTAACTACTGAAGTTTTTCCTAACTCTTCACCAGGTAAGGCAATAGCCGACCTGTGATTCGCTAATATGTATAAAAGATGTGTGCGATTTGCAGGAAAGTCGCTTGCTTGTACAATCGGCGGCAGAAGTCTTGTCGCCTCACCTGCTTCACCGAGACATGCAGTGTTCATGGACTCTACAAATACACACGTTTTCTACACCTAATAATCCCGAGTCTATGATCATCGCGTGCCTCGGTGAAGCAAGTGAGGCGACAGGACTTTTGCCGCCGACTGTATATGGTCATGTAATTCATTCATGGTTTGCCAGAGTTGTAAGTTATCACCACTTTGTATGTTGGCTAGGGGAGGATATTCTTTTTCCATCTGTATTGGTTTGAGAAGTACAAGAAAGTCACCAATGATACTATGTACCAGCTTTTAAATTCACTGATTGTTCAACCTCGTTAACAATTAGAGCTTGAATGAGGTTGTATTCTTCTACCAGAGAAAATATGGATTCTATACCTACATTATTTACTTTACCGGATTCACTCAAGGATATGACCTATATACCTATGTAATTTTCACTTATTCCCTTAATTTAATTTTAACCTTAGCAAACCCTCTACCTTGCAGTTTGACTTGTTTTTGAGACTCTCTGTGACCCTGACTTGTGACTCACTGAGACGAGAGCACGCTGGCACATCAATTGACTGCTCACTATGCATCTCGCGTGGATACAAACGTCCTTGACAAACCAGTGCATGGAGTGATGTCACTACGTCTATTTTGTGTTCTTTTAATACACGTAATCCTAATAATCCGACAGTTGGAAGTGTGAAATTTTCACAAATATAGAAGGTAGGCCTACAGTTTATGGGTTTTCATGAGGTGATATTGAAATGGGAAATTTTACCATTCCTTTAATTTAATGTTTAATTTACTTTCCGATAAAGCAGTTAAATTTAAGACTGATTGGTGAATAGCCCATCGTTGCTGTGGGATTTCCAGTAATAGCTGTTTAAGTTTTATCTCTGAAATTACCGACACGCAAGCGCCCATATCAACAGCTAATGAGATATTATTATTCCCAACTTTACAAGGAATGGAAAGAACATCCACTTTGCCCAAAAAAGCAACGAGCATATTTACTTGGTGAGGCGTAATTACACCTGTGTGAAAACTGTTTACAAGCCTACTATTCACTTGATCTCTTCCATTTAACGTTACTGTATATTCGTCTGTGTTGTGAGTTACACATTTATGAATGATGCAATATTTGTAACTGGGCTTGCTTTCACATTCACTTGTTACTTTACTGTTTTCTCTAGGTTTGGAGTTAGAGCGATTATTCTTGTTAAAGTAACACTTATCAGGGTTGTGTCCAAATTTCTTACAGATTTTACAGTATATATATATACATTTTTTTTTTAGCTCTTTTTTGTGAAAGTTGTTACTTGACTTAGAGTAGTGTTCTTATGGGTGTCTGTATTGGTTATAGAAGCTACATGAAGCTATATAGAAGCTCTAGGTATAGTACTATACAGTTGGACACATGAATGGGTGGTACAGCCCGGGTGAAAGCTACTTGTCCCATTTGAGTAACCAGTGTCTATTATCAGGTACTTGCTTTTTATTACCATCCTCAATATTGACTTCTGCCCTTGATGTCTCCTATTTGGCACTAAGGAACTTGATATTGGGAGAAATTGACCATCTTTCACTTGGACTGTACCACCCATTCATGTGTCCAACTGTACATTTAAGGGCTCTTTGTGACTAATCGTAGCTGCATATTTAACCAATTTGTCCTGTGGTTTGTATTCTACTTTAAAACTGCATATCTAGATTCTTCTCTAAGCGGAACACATACTGTATGTACTCAATAATCTGGTATACATGTTCACCCTTCATGTTACCATTCCCATCAAACCATTCGGAACCTTTTAAGAGTTGCTTAGCATCGCTAATGGTTGAACCAGCTAACGTTTCAGCCGTACTAGATGTAGCTGTCCCAACATTGTCTATAGTTCTCCTAACCATTCAGTGTACCCATGCCGGTGGACCCCCAAATTTACTTCCTCCAAAAACATCTATGAGTGTTCCACAAAATTGCTTATAATTAGTTAAATTATCTGGATCAGTGAATGCAGTTGCGGTCAACAGAGAACTAGCAGCTGAACCTGGCTTAATATGACAACGAACAAACCTTATTTTTTTTTGATCCTGTGTGATTCCTACTGGAATCATATTGTCCTCACAAACCCATAGAAATGTATTAGTGTTATAATTGACATTTTTCCCAGTGAATTCCTTTAACTGTGTGTGCTTGTGGCAAAAGATTAATATTATTATTGTTGGAGCTGTTTTTTTTTTTTTACCACTGTGTGTAATGTGAAAGTATTTACAGACTTAGAGTATGTAGCTCCTGATCTTGTCTTACAAGGTATAAGGTTTTGTTTTATGATGATATGTGTTTATATCCTTGTGTTATTCCTCCTCACACTTAGAAAGTTCGTACAAGTCAGTTAGTGAACAAAGTCTTACAAGGGAAGAAGTATGTGTTATTACTCAATCGCTTTTACGTCCAAATTAACGCCAGGATGTCTTTACTCAAAGGAGGATTTGAGCTGTCTACTGTACTTATATTCAAAATTGTGTTATCAGTTGTATCAACAAGGCTTTCACTGCTTTGTAAAAATAGCTAAACTATATTTATGCTTGCGTAGTGAATTAATTGTGTTGCCGTATTTTCTCTCAGTCATTACCTATAACTTTGCCATGGGAATTCACAAGGGACTCTAAATTCTGGTAGATACGTGAAGGAGTACACAATTTATTAGTACTCTATTAATGAATACATAGAATTGGTAATGAGATATTTATATTGCGTTTATAGAGTTACCCTAATGTGATGGGTGGTAATATATGTGTTATGTAATTGTTAAGATACACCTTTACTACTGATCATGAATAGTTGACGGGATCGTTGATGCAGTAAGCTGGGTAGTCGTTTGTGTAGTCGTACCAAGCCTACGTCCTTCCTGCTGTAGTTTCATGTAGTCTTTGTAGACTTTTACGTGGGAAGTCTTCCACCAAGCCCTCCAGTTCACGCAGAATGCCACTGGTGATCGTAATGGTGGGAGATGTGCGAGAGAGTAGGGTGGTGGTGTTGTTGGCTGCAACTCTCTCCACCAATGTTTAGGTGGTTTTGATATTTGTTGAGTATTGTAGCGTAGCGTTGGTCGGAGGTAATCTTCGAAGATACAAGGTGTTTTGAAGTGATAATCTTCTCATTAATATCAGAGTTAATTGAAGAAGTCTCTGTACAATGGGAAGATAATATGGGGAATGTTTTGTGTTACCCCTTTGAGATTCGTTATCAGAATGCAAATCTATTGACATACTAAGTAGTGGTCGGCTTACCCGACGTGACTCTCTGACCTAGCAGCACGTGTGCTTGCTAAGGAAACAAGTCAGCTGAAAGTGAACATCTTCCCGTATGCCCTTGTTGCCCAAACTATGTGTGTTTCCAACGGCACTCGGCAGTTGAAGAAGCGCTGGGCCAGCATCCTGCATGACAAGATATTAACTCATATTCCCATGTGTGCTTGGCTTGTCTCTAACACATTTACTCTTGTGTATATTTGTATGTGTACAAACAGGATTATATGTGTTAAAGAAATAAGGATATACATATGTTGTTTAACCGGTACAAAGTATCTAAAAAAGAGTATCCATAAAAATCATAAAATCTCCACAATGCCATGAAGCTTGTTAGACCCGAAGGCGTCCCATCTGTTCTGCCAGCATCTACGTAGGGTCGTAGGCCTATGGCAGTTTTTTTTTTTTATGTTCTGACAATGGACACAGACTTCAACAAGCCCATTACTGTGGCCCAGGTCAACTGCTACTCACACACACACACGTCACAATTTCCAAACTGGTACCCAGCCACAGAGGGAGAGAAGTGAGGGTAATTCCCAAATACTGCAGCTGTTATGGTACCAGTGAGGGTGTTTTACGACTTTCGGTGGTCTTATAGTTAGTGCCTGAAATTCAAATCAGAAGAGTAAATATTTTCAGGCCCTCAAATGAGAGGAATCGATCTCCCAACTGATAGACTATGAGTCCAGAACACTAACCACTCGGCCACCTCCTATGCAAAGGTAGGGGATGATGCCTGGCAGGAGGCCAACTAACGGAGGCCACAGGGTTAACCAGGGCGTCAACATGCTCATTCCCATTGACACCCACATTAGGCGGGACCCAACAAAATGTGACTCTGTGGCCACGGCGTCCCAGGAGGACAAGCCACTCAAAAATGGCCAACACCAGGAGATGGGTAGGGTTAAAATTGCCCAAGGCTTGTCCAAGGCTTGCATGCAAGGCACTACAGGAATAGTAATAGAAGGCTGTGGGAGGTTAAAAATTACTTGGATTGCATATAAAAAGGCCGATAGGGAGCCTGCCACCTCGTAAAAAGTCAGGCAAAATCAACTCGAGCAACAGACTTTGACCTATCAATGTTCACAGCGAGGGACCTCCTGTGAGAGGAAGCATGCGTTTAAAAGAGGGAGCAAGCCACTGGAGGAGGAAGTGATTCCTTCTTGTCTGAAAAGCAAGTGCAGGTGAGAACTTCTGGGAGAAGCTATGGAGCCACCCTGGGGACCTGCACAGGACAAATCTGGAAGTAATCAATGCCCAACTCCTCCATAGCCTTCCTGACCCAGCAGCTAAAAGGCCATGGCATGCGATATGATATCAGATGAAACCACCAAGCAGGGAAAGGAGGCAGGAAGTCGATGTAAGCAATGCCAACAACGAACCATCATGGACAGGCGACTGAGATCAAATGGTAGTTCATCAGTGTCCACCAGGAGACTGGGGATTGGGGACGACATGAAGGATCCGGTTTCCAGACGCACCCCAGCATGATAAACAGGGTCTAAGACTCTGAGACGAGCATCCGTGACAGAGGAGTACACCTCACACCTATAGTCAAGTTTTGACCTAATAAGAGCACGATACAGGCAGCAATGGGTGGCCCAATCAGCTCCCTAGGACATATGGCCCAGGTTCTTCAACAGGTTGAGAGCCTGGAGGCAAGAGACCTTAAGTGAAAGGAGATGGGGAACCCAAGTCAAACATCTGGAAAAAAAACAAAAACAAAACGAGTCTCCTCAATAGAACGTATCCGATGACCATACATGAATAAGTCCGGATCGGGGTGGATGCTCAGGATGCGGCAGAGGTGCATAGCAAACGTCTTGGCAGGAGAAAAGCGAAACCCATGAAAACCAGCCCAACACGAAACCCAGTTGAGGGCAAGCTGCATGCGCCACTCAGCCACTGGTATTTGGGAAGCAGCAAACCAGACCACCATGGTTGTCAATGTACCGTACATTGAGTTGTCTATATCGTTCGAAATGGATGAGACAATAGCGTTAATTGCCACTGCAAACAACGTGATACTGAGGACGCTTCCCTGGGGGTACCCTCCTCCTCTGCTATGGATGCAGAGAGGGTTGTACTAACCCTCACACAAAAACTGCGAACACTTTGAAACTCCTTAAGAAAGAGTGGAAGGCGGCCCAGCATGCTATTGAGATGGAGTTGCTGCAGGATACCATATTGCCATGTAGTGTCATAGGCTTTCTCTAAATCAAAGAATGCACAGACCAGGTGTTGATGTCGTGCAAAAGCCTCACATATAGCAGCTTCCAACCTGAGTACCTGACCAGAGCGTCTGTAGTGGAACGGTGTTTTCGAAAGCGAGACTGGGACAGAGACAGAAAACCACCCCGTTCCAGGATGTACAGTCTCCTCCACTTATGCCTTCACCAAATCAGCGTTGCCATCGTGTGTGCACCAAATTGTGTGAACCACCACCAGTTTTGAGACTCAGATTCGAAGCATATGCCAAGATCCTGGCATATGTTTCGGATCGAAGTCTCGTAACTGGTGGTTCACACGATATGGGGAGGAGGGGGAGACACACTGGCAACGCTGATGTGGTGAACGCAGGAGTGGAGTAGACTGTACACTAGTCTGACATTCACCATCTTCTCATACAGTTTGCAGAAACAGGAGGTCAAGGCAAAAGGTCGGTTATTGAGGGGAGACAGTCACAAGAATCCTACCTGGCTTGGGGAAAGGAAGGATGGTAGTAACCCTCCACCCAGTCAGATTCTGTTTTATAAAGCTAGAAAAAATGAGATCGCCTCCTCACTCAAGTGTCGCAACATGGCATACGGGATGTTATCTGGCCCAGGGGAAGTGTCGCCGCAGAGAGAGAGAGAGCAGATGTACACAGATCTCTCAGGATGAATATATGGTTATAATTCTCATTCTCGTTCCCCGAGAAATTCAGGGCACTGCGCTCCTGGGCTCCCAACACATGTCTGACAGCCAGAAGTCGAGTCACGATTGGAGACTCATGCAAAAGCCTCCGCCATGGTGTTGGCTACAGTTAAATTATCCATGATCTTAACTTCATTGACCTTAAGGACAGGTGGAAGACTAGGAGAAAACTTCCCCGCAATCTTACGGACTCTCCTGATAACTTGGGTGAGCGGGATTTTAGTAGTAATTGAACACACATAGGCCTTCCAAGATGCCCGTCGTGCCTCTTCTAATATTCGTCTAGCCCGAGCTCTAGCCCGTCAGAAGTTGAGAGCAGCAGAGTTGAGCATATCGGTGAAGTAGGTCACAGCCTTTTCAAAGCTCCCCAAAACGGTGATAACCTCTTTAAAAAACTGCCAGTCAGCCTTCTCTAAGCTCCACGAGGAAGACGATACTGCGGTCAATACCTGTTAATTTCTAGAAGTATACGGAAGTGGTCACTATTATATAAATTGGGAAACAGATTCCAAGTAAAATCTAATAGTGCACTGGGTGAGCAGAGGGAAATGTCAATGACTGTAAACGCCCCAATAGGGCTATGGAAATGTGTCACATCTCCCGTATTTAAAACCCCTAATCCCTCATCCTCAATAAAAGAAGAAGGAGGACTGACAGGAATTGAGTCCCCAAGCATTGTCTCTTGGAGACAAACACACGCAGGGGAAAAGCGAGAGAGAAGAACCAGCAAAGTAATTCCACAGAAGGACCTTGAACAGTGATACTTTAAAACAGATATTTGGGAAGCTTAACTTTGGGACTTACTGCTACCACCTTGACCAGAGGTCTTACTCAAGCGACAAGTTTCCTCTAATCCTGGGCCACTAGAAGAAGAGCGAACCCAAGGAGTAGTACTTGGGGCAGTAATTGGGACAGTTTGCTGCATAGTTCCCTGAACACTGAGTGAGATGTTCGGTGGCAAAATACAATAAATAGCTTGCAATCGTTGCTGCAAGTGAAAATATGACTGATGTATAGTAATTGGCCAGTCATCGGCCATATGTTTGCTTCATTGAAAAGCTTCTCCAACAGTCGTGCCAACCCGATTGTATTTTGCCACTGAGCCTCTCTCTCTCTCTCAGAATGTTCAGGGATCCGTGCAGTAGACTGTACATGAGTCCCTGAAGCACCTGATCTGTTAGACAATTAGAAAAAGGTGAAGGGAGGTGTGCAGGCATATTCCTTGAAAAAACACATTGGTATTGTGCTGTACAGTAGTGGTATCACTAACACAGGCAAAAACATCAATATCTATAATGCAGGTGGAAGAACCACTTCGCTGCTCGAGCTGAAGAGAAATCTTATCATTTGAAGTGACAACAACCTATGTATCCACATTCATTTCACGCCCTTCTGATGTTCCCAAAGGAAGCTTGCGAGGGGAATCGTCTGTTGAATCACGAGTCTCATCGGAGCCACAAGAATACTTTATCTGGGATTGAAAGGAAAATATGGATGAGTCTACAGAAACGGTTGTATTGCAAGGAGGAATGCTCATGGAGTCAAGTGTCTCAGAGGAACCACAAAGACGCCTCTGTTAAAATATAGTTGATTTGGGTTTCCTATTTGGAGAGTGTGTGGCAGAGTGAACCTCTATACCACGTGAACACCTTTAGTTAAAGCCTGAGAAATGGCATCAGGGAATTGGTCACCAGAATAAGTATCTGATATAGTTTCCAAGATAGAGAAGCTATTACGTAGTGAACCTGATGAAATGTTCTCACCAGAATTAGAAGCAGCTGTTAGTTGCGAGAGGCGAGAGGGTGCCGCAACAGAATTTGATGTTGTTATTTGGAATGATTACCCGTTGGACCCTATCAGGGCACATAGCAAGAATGTCCTCTCTGAAAATTCATACTGGTCTTCATTGCAATCATAAAGTACCTTTGCTATAATTAAATGTCCAAAGAGGTTTGATGGATTCAAACATGCCATCAGTAGGGCAGGGGAGATTGAGGAGCATTATGGCCTGTGTAAGATCTTTAGGTCTGATTAAAACACCCTTACCATATATCTTGATGTGGCCCATAGATAGTAATCCAATTTCTTTTTCCAGATAACTTTAAGTGTGGATGAGATTACCAAGCTCCTCCGTGTAGTAAGCCACAAACCAAAAGGGTGTAGGCACTCCATAGGGACATGATCTACAGAGTCATCAAAGATGTTCGTTTAATAGTCAGTGTCACTGTCAACTACATTTATTGACCCCATCTTCTGAACAGTATAATTAGCATCTCCCACAAACAGAGAATCTTTCGCCTCAATAGCTACTTTGGCACCAGCATTAGTATTATAGGTACCGTAATATAGCACCGATTGGATTGGCAGGCACAGTCATAACTGAAACGGATACAAAGAGTACTGTACAGCAAAACGCTTAAAAAAGTAAAAGGAGTGCATGGCACCATAAGAGAGAAATGCAAATACTCGTTCATCAGCCAAATTTAATCCTTAATTTGTGGGTGTAGTAAAATTTCGACACTAGCAACAATTCTGGAGCACCATGGGTGTAGCATTCATTCGACAGCATAGTTTTTAAATTTGTGCTGTCCCTAATAAGCTAGTTTTTTATTGGCAACACTGTGGCTGGCTGCCAGGGGCTTGGCTACAGCATCTCTGCCACCACCAATCCAGTCAGTCTTACACGAGCAGAGAGAGTAGGACATAGTTTCATCACTCCTCTTTCCCTGAAATTACCATATAGGTACGTAATAACGACAGTGACATTATATTTCATATTGTTGTATTGGAAAATGTGATCCTGACATGTTTTATAACGAAATTAGTGTGTGAAATTTCACTTACATATGTAAATATAGTGAAAATCGAGTGTTAAAGTAAATTTTGAGTAGATATCATTGTGATGGGCTACCCATCATACATACGTCATTTTAGTCTTCATAAGTACATCAGGAGACAGATTAAGGTTTGTTCTTCAATATGTTGAATAATTTATTTATGTAGCATGAGTGGACCTATTTTCATCACTCCTCTTTTCCTGTAATTACCATATATGTACGTAATAACAACAGTGACATTATATTTCATATTGTTGTGTTGAAAAATGTGATTCTGACATGTTTTATAACGAAATTAAGAGTGTGAAAACTTACTTAGATATGTAAATATAATGGAAATAGAGTGCTAAAGTGAAATTTGAGTTGATGTGTTGTGAGGGGGCTACCCATCCTACCGATGTGATTTTAGTGTTCACAAGTACACTCGCAATCCAAAATATGTATCGAGGCTTGCTTCGAATAATCTGATCGAGTATTAGGCGAGCTCAAGCAAATATAAAACAGGATAAGGGTTGTAATTGGTTCACTAGTAGGTCAAATGATTCGAAACTTCAACAAGACCTGGATACAAATTTTGGATTGCGAGTGTACATCAGGACACAGCTAAAGGTTTGTTCTTCGATATCCTGTATAATTTATTTATGTACCATGAGTGGTTTACCAGCTATTAGCCGTCAAATGTGTTTTTTTTTCATAGTTACCACGAGTGCAGGAGAGGGGTCCGGGAGAAGGAGCTGCTGTGATAGATAATGCCAGCGACTAAGTGGTTAATGTATCCAGACCGCTAGCAGGGTCTCTTTGCAATTGTATTGGGAGAATGAGCCCCAGCCTTCAGAGAACCATCACCACCACGATTAGAGTGTGTCGTTTCGAGGGCCTGGTCAACCACCGCTCGAGGAAGAGAGAGAGGCTTAATGATATCCATATAACTTTATTATTATGGCGTGGGCCCCAGAGGCCAAGAGCTATCACCTACTGGGAAAATGAGGAGACCAAGCGTTGATTGCCATGGGCGGGGTACATCGTCCCACATAGGGCCGCTCGTTTTAAAAATCAGCCCCAATGGCTCAAAAATTTGCCCACGATGGTGCTGAAATCCCCTTTCCTAACATTTTCTTGCCCAGACACCCAAACATCCAACACAAGACGGCCACTAGAGGGCGGTACCTCTGGAGGGCAGCACTGTTGGCTCGTACTGGCAGCCTAGTGCATGGGAACCATTTAGGCTCGTCTCTCACTGGCGATTTTTCTAGCATGGGAAGCCCTTTTCTCCTCTAAAGCAGGGCAGAGCAGGAGTCGGAGAACCCCCTCTAGTCTCGCTTACCAGATCTCTGAGATATGCAAGCCCCTCCACCCCCCCACCACCACCACGACAATCAGTTCTCTCTGTAGATGGGGGGTAAATCTGAAACAACTGATGCATCCAAACTATTCCAAGAAACAGGCCACCATTAGTTGTTTTTGTTTCATAGCATATTTTGGAGGATACGAAAAATATACTATCCGCATAATATTCTTTGAGTTTCTTTCTCTCACAATCTATGTTGGAGAGATCATATTACATCTCTCGCTGTGCAGTTTTCATGAATACTGCACCTCCACGCAGTTTCTGTCTCTTTATAGGGTTCTTATCTGCCCCTGTATGGAGTACAATGCTCATGCCTGTGGGGACTTAACCTGCAGAATACTCCTGGACAAGTTGGAAACAAAGGCCTATCATCAAATCAACTCGCCCTCTCTTACTGATACACCGCAGTCTTTATCTCCTCACTGCAAAGTTGCATCTCTCTCTCTCTCTCTCTCTCTCTCTCTCTCTCTCTCTCTCTCTCTCTCTCTCTCTCTCTCTCCTACAATGGACATTATTCTTCTGAAATATTTCAGCATATGCTTCTTCCCCTCAGGAAAGCATGTGACACTTGCCAAGCCACTCAATTTCACCCCTTTTCTGTCCAGCTTCCTAATGCAAGAGTTGACTGGTTGTATTCTCAGTCTTTCATATACACATCTATCCCACTTATTATGCCTCTTCAGACACAATGTTTCTAGTCATATCTAACGAAATTGGACATGATTTGGGAACTCTCTCACTTTGGCTTTGTGGATGGAAACATTTAGCGGGCTCTCAGCCGTTAGTCTTTATCTTTCTTAATAAGAAAAAAAAACAAAAAAAAAACAGCAGAAACGAAATAGAGCCATATCAACTGAGAATTTACAAAGAAGAGAGCTTATCAAGAAACTCAACTCTTCAAATACTGTACAATTCGAAATGAGATGCTAGAATGTGTTGGAAAGATCTTGTACACTCTCAGTAATTAATCCTGCACCACCTTCGAATGAAACGCCCAACAAAAACGATTGTGAATCCATAGGTTTCGAATTTTAGTTGGTAGAGATTCATATTCTTTCTCCGATCGGGACAGAACTATTGACCCCCAGTGTATAGTTGCCTTTACTAGTAACAGGCAGTGTCCAGTAGATTCTGTGTTTTTGTTGCATCCATATGGTGGATCTTGTAACAGAAGTGAGTTGTGTCCATTAATTTACTTTAACTATGAGTAGACAAACACAGTGGTGCCACATTTTGCCAAAGTCACTGGACGCTGTGTTCTTTACTCGTGGAGGCTACTGTACCACAGTTTGATCTGCGATCTCTTATTTTTCTTGTATTTTGTAGTGAGAGAGGCCCAAAATTATGTCCAAGATCATAATGTCAACATTTATGGTCTCCTATTTTACTGCATTTTGCAGTGACAGTGGCCCATAATCATTTTTAATGTCGTGGTGTCAAGTTCTATGGTTTTTTATTTTTCATCTGTTATTCTTCAGGATGCCCTTTGGTGTTCCTGAGTGCATGGGTTGGCAGCATGGCACCGCAGCATCCGAACCACTGTTGGCAGGGGTACGGGGCACTACATTACATCTTGATCCTCGTGGCTCCCATGGTGCTCGCCCTCACGGTATGTCATAAGTACAATAAAGATAGTATAGGTCGGCTAGATACCCGAGACGTATTATATTATACCTCTCTTTCATTATTTGCATATATTCGTAAGGTTGCATTACTGACCGCTCCAAAGTGTTTATTTTTAACTTTGCATTTCAAAGTAGTGGACATTTTTCCTCCTTTTAAATTATGAGTCTTTGTTATGGTTTCAAAACAGTGCTGGGATTAGTCCTTGTCACGAATGAAAGAACGCTTTCCAACAAACTTTTGGCTTAAGAGTGAACATTACTTTGATAAATACGTTACCCTGAATGCACCTTAAGCATCTGGGCTCCTTTTAATAGGTCGAGGATCAGGTACTACCATAACCCTAAAGAGACGAGAGATGAGGGGTCCAATTACTCCACCCATTTTACACCCCCATATGCATGTCAGCTGACTGATACTCTTTCGATCATGGTCACTGGTTACAAGAGACTCTCAAGATAATCATATATATCATGGTGCTTTGGGTCGTATGCAGGAACATCGGTAGTATGATGGCATTGTAGCGGTATGATGACTCCATACTACATACATACAATGACTCCATAATTCACACATACGATGACTCCGATACGATGATTCCATTGACAAACTACATACCATTATCAACACCACAGTTATTCTTGCATACGGGGGAGGCGATGGCAGAGTGGAAAAAGTGATGGACTGTGAATGGCAAGGGCCCTGGTTTAAGTCCACGAGAAAACGTCTGGGATTTTTCCGAGGTGATCTGCTGATGGGTCCAGCTGTTCGTCAACTACCCTGGCTACGCCGACACGTCAAGAAAATACCCCCTACATCGTCATCAACTTACAACATAGAAGATGCCAGACCATATTCCAAGATGCTGTGAGTGACGGTGTAGCTGCTCTCTCCTGATAGTGACGTGTATGAATAAGTTGTCATCATCTAGTGGGGCAGAAGAGATGCTACAGGTGCCAACATCACCACGAAGCTCCACTGTCTCATCTAGTGCGCCAACCAATAATCTCGGGGTCTAGCTAGAGTCACGGGCTACTGACAGCCTACAGTCCCGAGGTTGAGGTATAGAAAGAAAAAATATATGGCCCTTGCTCTAATGTACAGTCGGCGGCAAATGTCGTGTCGCCTCTCCTGCTTCATTGAGACGCACAGTGTTCATGGACTCGAGAAATACGCACGTTTTCTACACCTAATAATCTCGAGTCTATAAACATCGCGTGCCTCGGTGAAGCAAGTGAGACGACAGGACTTTTGCCGCCGACTGTACACTCGCGCACCACAATCTCTAGCCCACCTGAGTTTGGGGCGGCGATATGGCTCGAATCCTTTCTGGACGACAACCCACTGAAACTATCACAAGGTCAGACCCGCACCAACAGAAATGCTTCGAAAAATTGAAAAGGGGTCTGACTCACTGTGTCATGTAAATCTTATATACAACTCTTTCTGTGGTTATACTATACATTAGTATTTTGGCTACAAAAATCAATATATTTCATTACTGCATTTTAATTCCTCAAATATCTGCATGACAGGGACACAAAACAATATACCAATAAGCTTTCAAGACTTACAATTAAAACGAAGCACTTCCATACCACCCAGTGAACACACAGGTATTCAGTGTCTGTGTGTGTGTGTGTGTAGCCTACTGTAACATCAAGATTCTTCCTCAGAAATTGTTTCCTTAACGTGATTAATCTAAAGTATTTTGTATAATTATCTAGAACAATTTTTTTTTTTTTTTTTTTTTTAAAGTTCATTTTGATGATATTGACTCGTCCTGAAGCTCAGTGATTTCCTCACACTCATTCTTCATTCTTTCAGTCATTCTGCCGTGTGTGATCTGATTAAAATGGCGTTGCTTTTCAGATATTATTTATTACTTCACATTAAATAAAATCAACATTGTTGTATAGGCCGAGCATTTGATAATGAGATAACACCGTATTTGTATGACAATGGCATGCAGCGAAATCAAATTTTTATATCAATATGCAGTAATTACAGTCCCCTATGTATCCATGCTTTGGCTGATTAACATTAACAAAAGTAAGGTGAGATTAACTTGAAAATGAACATGAAGAATATTGCGTGTGTGACCCCGAAACACCAGCAGTAAGTGTCCTCTCCGTATGAAAAGATGGAATTATTGTAAGATAATATTGAGAACGTATAAATTGTCAGTTTTATATTGTGAAGGAAATTGTTGTTTGTTATAGCCCTATACTGTGTATGTGTTAAATTGTGTTTGGTCATCCTTACATTATTGGTCACTATGTTGCGGTGGAACCATCATTATTTTTAGCCACTGTGCTTAGACGGCCACATAGGTGAACAGATATTGTCTGATGATTCTTTCTCTCTCGCTCTCTCTCACACAATATAGACACACGCTCGCGTGCGCCGAATAAACCTCGGAGTTCACTTGCTGATTTGAAGTGTGTTGTTTAGTTAGTGATTTCATGAATCCTCTGGCAATATTCTTTCGTGTGCTAGTTCATTATAAATTATGGGGATAGTATATTGCAATAATAATATACATAAATGTCATTCACAGAGCCAAAATATGATTGCGTAGCCTTAAAAAACAATTATACATGTCATACAGGGAGTCAAGCTTGTATCGGTTCGAAACGTATGTTCGTGCTTATCTTAATCGTTTGAGTGGGCTGTCGTCTAGAAAGGATCCGAGCCATATCTCCGGCTCAAACTCAGGTGGGCTAGAGACTGTGGTGCGCAAGTGTACAGTAAGGTAACACATTCGTGATCTATATGACGAGCACTGTCTGAGCTGTGCCTATTGTCTTGAAGCATCGCCAGTACCTGGCCGCTCCTTTGTTACCCTAGAGTACCGCCGGTACCGGGCCTCTCCCTAGTCATATTCGAGAACATTCGATATCACGCGTGCGGCCGGCCAGCAACAGAATAAAAGGGCCGGACCACGAGCGTCGTCCACTTTCACACTAACTCCAGACAGAGAAGCACCTGCCCCTACCGTCGTACCTGATGCTGCCTGCACCAAGCCTCCCACACATGTTCCCGCCTTGATCACACGAGTGCGTACCAGCCCTACACAACTCTCCTGCAGCAACCACGACCCTCTCATGATGCTACACAGCAGGCAGGCAACCTATGGATATTTGTGCATAACCTCTGTACTTACCAATAAACTGTTGCCGTGTATTCTAGAATCTGTTCACCCCAGGTAGTTATGCAAGGGCTTCTTTGTCGTTATAGTCTCATCAACTCCCCTCTTACTGATTTCTCTCTCTGCATACTTTGGTAGAATCAAGGTATTCTAAAATTCCAAAAGTATGCTATTCTCTTACCCTTGCCAAAAGGCATCCCAGCATAGTGGGTTGGAGGAATCACTCTGGAGTGATTATCTATGATGAGAAGAAAACCCACACTCGCAGATGGAAGTTTATTACCAAACAGTTTCGGTGGACACTGCTACCATCCTCAGTGGTGAATATGAAATGATGAGATAACAATGAAAGGTACAAAAGGCTCCAATATATACAGAATGAGTGCGTGTGTGTATGTGTGTAAGTACTTGTGTGAAAGAGTATGTGTGTCGGGGGAGGGGGGGGGGGAGGCGTCATCTGATACGATGCCCTTTTAGCGGCCACATACATTGCCACTCCTATAGCTCCGGGTATACCCACTGCTATATCTTTTTTTCTATTCATATCCAGCCACGGAATGGCGAGTACAGTAATCCTCTTCCTAGACAGGACTAAGCCTCTCTAGGGATTTCTGCAGCTGACAGTCAAGCCGCCTCGCTCCCCAGGGATGCCAGCTGCATCTCCACTCCTTGATCTGGCATGACTCAGTCGTGGGAACGAATACCTGTCCTCACGTGTGGATCAGGAGATCACGTGGGGACGCCTCATCCGGGAACTGATTCCTACAATATATAAGGGCCCAGCGACTGCTGGGTCGATCAGTTACCCTCGAGTTCTGGACGAAGGAAGTCCTGCCTGCCACCACACCTGCAAGGCGTGAACCACAAACTTCGGTCCGAGACATACCTCTGAAGCACTCACTAGTGAGAGAGATGGTAATGGGGGTTGGCAGGCTTGTATACTGAGCGAAACGAATGTAAAGGAAATAATAATCTGTATGTGGGCAATTTTGTTTTTATGTGGATGCAACAATAGGCACTAAATTATTCCTGATGTATTAATTTGCTATATTTCATGGTGCAGAATATTACATTGTAATACACGATAAATCAGGTTTTGATTAACCATTAAGATGATAAATGGAGGAGACCATAGTATGGGAACATATTTCATGCACCTGTGGCCAGTTTATGGAAGTTCTGATAATATTGACATAATAGGTAGCAGAGCCCTTTTCCTTGACTTCGCTGACACTTGCGGAACAATTACATATGATCTGAGGATATTAAATAATCCAAGTGTCAGCGAAGTCAGTAAGGTAGAGGTTGTTGTTTACAAATATCAGAGTGCTGAGTTTGACCGACACAGTCACACTCGCTGTCTTGCAACCCAGGGTGAGATTTGCTGGGAACATGCCAACACACTCCAGATCAGTTGTGCAGCAGTGTACAGTCTTGCCCCACGCTGATGTTGCAGGTGTCGACTGCTAATGCCAAGCGACCTGGCTATATTGAGTCACATTACCGTAGTTTCGGCCTCGGAGTCAGGTGCCACGAGACTAGTCTATCCCCAGCTGGGTGGACGGTGCGAACACTAACCTGAGACACCGGGCGTGATTATAGCCCTACACCGTTCACGTATACATCGGCAATAAGGCGGTACACTCTGGGGTTATCAGTCTTCTCACTGTACTTTCGCCCCTCCAACGGGAACCGCCTTGACGTGATGGGGGGGGCTTGTGTGTCTCTGAGACCTGGCGAGATAGACTAGAGGGGGCTCCGGCCCCGCTCTGCCCCGTCCAGATTTCGGGGAGAGAGGGCTTCCCATGCTAGTAAGGTCGCCAGTGAGAGACCAGACTAAATGGTTCCCATGCATTAGGCTGCCAGTACAGGCCAACAGTGCTGCCCTCTAAGGGCCGTCCTATGTTAGATTGTTGGGTGTCTGAGAAGGGAGATGTTGGGGAAGGGGGTCTCAGTACCGTCGTGGGCAAACTTTCGAGCCATTGGGGCTGATTTTTAAAACGAGTGGCTCCGTGGGGGAAGAGGTACCCCGCCCATGGCAACCAGCGCTCGGTCTCCTCATCTGCCTGGTAGGTAGTAGCTCTTGGCTCCTCGGGCCAACAACATTAAGTCAATGATATATGGATAAAGAAAAGTCCCAATCTCTTCCACGAGCGGTGGTCGACCAGGCCCTCGAGACGTCACTCTCTAGTCGTGGTATTATGCAGAAAGCTGCAAATAAGAGTAGACCTAGCAGGTCGGGTGTTGTGTCAAAGAACCCTGTTAGCGATTTTGACACGTTAATGTTAACGAATGTACACTCGATCAAAAAAGACGATGGCTACCGAAAACGAGCTTGTTTATCATGAGCTGTAGCGATCATTTACAGAACCATCGAACCCCACCTGCGCGATACTTTTTTGAGTCAGTGTACTTGCATCCCTTCCTATGGTGCTATCCACTCCATTTTTAAGTATTTTGGAGTAGTTCTTCGTATCCGAATCACATATGACAGTGATTGTAGGTCTAATCGGTGCTATATTACTTTCTCTGACTGTGGGGGACACTCACTGTAAATTTCAGATGATGCGGTCCACCAATGTAGTTGACAGTGAAAATTAATACTGCCCTAACATCTTTGATGACTCTGTAGAGCATGTCCCAAAGGAACGTCGGGTTCCTACACCCTTTTGGTTTGTGGCTTACTACAGGGAGGGACGTGGTAACCTTATCCATGCCTCCCGGTATCTGGAGAAAGAAATTGGATTATTACCAATGGGCCACATAAAGAAATATGGTAAGGGCGTTTTAATAAGAGCCAAAGATCTTTCACAGGCCATGATGCTCCTCCATCTCCCCTGTCCTTCTGATTGCATTTTTGAATCTATTAAACCACATCGAACATTTAATTATAGCAAGGGGCGTATATATAATGAGGACCTGTATGAATTCTCAGAAGAGGACATTCACGCTATGTACCCAGTCAGTGTCCAACGAATAACGAAGATGAAGGGCAGTAAAAATATGATCATCCTCTCTTTCCATGGCTCGCATATCCCAGATCGCATTAACATTAACCCCACCTCTTTTGAGGTGAAACCTTTAGTTGAGCATCCCTTACAGTGTTTCTGTTGTTATGAGTTTGGTCATGGGAGGAAGAACTGCAACAACCGTTCCCGGTGTGATAATTGTTCTTCTCTTGACTCACATCTTATTTCTGAGTGTCGGTCAGCGAGTTACTGCTATTACTGCAGTGATGCTCACCCCTTGCGGTCTCGCCAATGTAAGATGTACCTTCTTGAACAGGATATCCTCCACTTGGCTAATACTCAATTCATTAGCATTGGTAGTGCCAGACGGCAACTCAACTTCAGGCTACAGAAGGATGGTGGTGTGAAGACATACGCCTCCTCCCTTCGCCCTAAATCGGTTGCAGCACCCTCTCAACCCTCTCAAGCGGCAGCTGCTTTTTGCTCTAGTGAGAGCGTTCCTAAGTTACACTACATAATAGTTTCTCTGTCTTCGAAACTTTATCAGACACTCATTCTGGTGACCCTTCAACTGATGACAATTCCCAGACTTTAGCTAAAGGTGTCCATGTGGTAGAGGTTCACGCTGCCACATGCTCTCCAAAAAGGAAACTTAAGTCACCTAAACTGCCACAGAGACGCTTTCTGGGTTCCTCTGATGCACTTGACTCCATAGATGTTCCTCCTCGTAAGGTAACCATCTCTGTGGACTCATCCATAGTCTCCTCTCAATTTCATCAGAAGCGTTCTCGTGGCTCTGATGAATCTCTTGATTTAACAGAAGTTCCTCCACACAAGCTTCCTTTGGGATCATCAGAGGGGCGTGACGTTAATGTGGATGCTACGGATGCTGTGACTTCAAAAGATTCAGTTTCTCTTCCGCTTGAGCAGCGGAGTGATTCTACCACCTGTAGTATGGATATTGATGTATCAGCCTGTGTCAGTGATACCACTGCTGTACAGGACAATACCAATGTAATTGTTTCAAAGAATATCCCAGCTCATATACCTTTATCTTCTTCTAACATATTGGATGTTTCAGGGACTCGTCTACGGGTCCCAATTACTGCCCCAAGTACTACTCTTCGGGTTCGCTCTTCTTCTAGTGGCCCAGGATTAGACAAATCTTATTGTTTGAGTAAACCCTCTGATCGAAGTGGTAGTGGGAAGTACCTCCGTGAGGCTTCCCAAAAATCAGAACTAAAGTAACACTGTTCAAGGTCCTTCAGTGGAATTGCAGTGGTTTGCGTGCTTCTTGGGAGTAACTGCACGCTCTTCTCTCTAGCTTCTCTCCTGCATGTGTTTCTCTCCAAGACACAATGCTTGGGGACTACATTCCTGCCAGTCCTCCAGCATACTCTACATTTTATTCCAATTAATTTGAAGGGCAGGGTCACCATGGTGGCTCTGCCATCCTAGTACGCAGTTAAGGATTTTATGGACCGCCTGTACACTGTGTGCAGTCTATACCTTTCTCCCAGTGTTACAGTTGAGAGGGGTGATCTTAACCATCTTGTACAGGACCTTCCTTCTCCCTATATTTTATTGGGTGATTTTAATGGTCGTCATAATGGGTGACATTTCGGTCAACCCTAGGGGTGTTTTATTGGCTTCTTTTATTGAGGATGAGGGATTAGGGGTTTTAAATACGGGAGATGTGACACATTTTAATAGCCTTACTGAGACTTTTACCGCCATTGACATTTCCCTTTCCTCACCCAGTGCTCTGTTGGATTTTACTTGGAGAGTGTTGCCTGATTTATATGGCAGTGACCATTTCCCTATACTTATAGAAGGTAACAGGTACGAACCGCAGTCTCGTCTTCCTAGGTGGAAATTAGAGAAGGCTGACTGGCAGTTTTTTAGAGAGCTAACTTCTTCAGTCTCTTTTGTAGCTGATATTTCACTGATATACTCCACTCTGCTGCTCTCAACTCTATCCCAAAAACTTCTGGCTACTTTCCCAAACTTCCTGTCCCTTGGGGGTCACCAGTCTGCACCACTGCTGTGTGGGAGAAGCGCGCTGCTTTCTCTTGCCTTCATCACAATCGTGGGGACCCAATTCTTTTAGAGGACTTCCGACTGGCAAGGGCTCGGGCTAGACGAGTTTTAAAAGAGGCACGACGTGCATCTTGGAAGGCCTATGTGTCTTCAATTAATACTAAAACTCCACTCCCCCAAGTGTTCAGGAGAGTTCGTAAGATGGCGGGGAAGTTTTCTCCTAGTTCTCCACCTGTACTTAAAGTCAATGGAATTAAGATTATTGATGGTTTGATAGTGGCCAAAACCATGGCAGAGGCTTTTGCAAGAGTCTCCAACCGTGACTCTCGACCTCTGGCAGTCAAGCATGAGTTAAGAGCCAAGGAGCATACTGTTCTGGATTTCTCAGGGAAGGAGAATGAAAGTTATAACTATATATTCTTCCTGAGAGAGCTGCATTCTGCTCTCTCTCTCTGCGGCGCCACTTCTCCTGGGCCAGACAACATCCCATATGCAATGTTGCGACACTTGGGTGAGGAGGCGATCTCATTCCTTTTAGCATTATATAATAGAATCTGGGTGGAGGGTGTCTTCCCTTCTGGGTGGAGGGTTGCTACCATCCTTCCTTTCCAAAAGCTGGGCAAGGACTCTGGTGTTGCCCTCAATTACCTACCAATTGCCTTGACCTCCTGTCTTTGTAAACTATTTGAGAAGATGGTGAATGTCAGACTGGTATACTTCTTGGAACGGGGTGATTTTCTTTCTCCGTCCCAGTCTGGCTTTCGTAAACACCGTTCCACTACAGATGCTCTGGTCAGGTTGGAAGCTGCTGCATGTGAGGCTTTTGCATGACATCAACACCTTGTCTGTGTATTCTTTGATTTAGAGAAAGCGTATGACACTACATGGCAATATGGCATCCTGCAGCAACTCCATGTATATGGCCTGCGGGGTCGCCTTCCACGCTTTCTTAAGGAGTTTCTCAGTGGTCGCAGTTTTTCTGTGAGGGTTGGTACAACCCACTCAGCATCCGTTGCACAGGAGGAGGGCGTCCCCCAGGGAAGCGTCCTCAGTGTCACATTGTTTGCAGTAGCAATTAATGCCATTGCCTCATCCCTTCCAGATGGTATAGCCAACTCGATGAACGTTGACGACCTAGCAGTCTGGTTTGCTGCTTCCCGTATGTCAGTGGCAGAGCGACGCATGCAGCTTGCCCTTGACAGGGTGTCACATTGGACTGGTTCTCATGGGTTTCGATTTTCTCCTTCCAAGATAGTTGCTATGCACTTCTGCCGCATTCGAGGCATTCACCCCAATCCAGACTTATTCATGTATGGTCATCGGATACGTTGTGTCGAGGAGACTCGCTTTTTGGGTCTCCTTTTTGACAAACGTTTGACTTGGGTTCCCCACTTACGTTCACTTAAGGTCTCTTGCCTCAAGGCTCTTAACCTGTTGAGGGTCCTGGGTCATTCGTCCTCCGTCTATACCATGTTCTTATTAGGTCAAAACTCGACTATGGGTATGAGGTGTACTCTTCTGCCACCGATGCCCGTCTCAGAGTTTTAGACCATGTTCATCATGCTGGAGTACGTCTGGCGACCGGAGCCTTCAGGTCATCCCCAATCCCCAGTCTCCTGGTGGACGCTAATGAGTCACCTCTTGATCTCCGTCGCCAGCCATTGATGGTTCGTTGTTGGCATCGATTACATCGACTTCCTGACTCCCTTTCCTGCTTGGCGGTGTCATCTGATATCATGTCTCAGTACTACCTTTTACATTCTTGTACACCATGGCCCTTTGGCTTCTGGGTCAGGAAGGCTATAGAGGAGATGGGCATAGATGACTTCCAGATTTGTCCTGTGAGGGTCCCCAGGGTGGCTCCATGGCTTCATCCTGAAGTTTTCCCCTGCATCTGCTTTACAGACAAGAAGGAATCTCTTCCTCTTCCAGTGGCCCGTTCCCTCTTTTTAGATCATGCCTTCACTTACAGGGAGTCCCTCCCTGTGTACACTGATGGGTCAAAGTCTGATGCTGGAGTTGGCTTTGGAGTTGTCTTTCCTGACTTTTGCCATGGCAGCAGGCTCCCTTCTGTCATGTCAATTTTTACTGCTGAGCTCTCGGCCATTTTAGATGCCCTCCAAGTGATTTTTACTCTCCCTCAGCCTTCGTTTACTATTTTTAGCGATTCCTGTAGTGCCTTGCAGGCCTTGTGCAATTTTAACTATTCCCATCCCCTGGTGTTGGCCATTCTTGAGTGGCTTGTCCTCCTGGGTCGTCGTGCCACAAAGTCACTTTTTGTTGGGTCTCGGCCCATGTGGGTTTCGATGGGAATGAGCGGGCTGACGCCCTGGCTAGGGTTGCGGTCTCCAATTCTCGGCCTCCTGCCAGGCGTCATCCTGTTCCTGCAGTGGACCTTCGACCCTACATAGATGCTACCGTTAGTTCCTGCCGGCAGGACAGATGGGACGCCGTCCGGGATAACTAGCTCCGCGACATCTGCCAGCGCCTTGGTTTGTGGAGCTAAAGTGGCCTGTCCCACCGGTGGGTGAAGGCTCTTGTCCGTCTCCACATTGGCCACACATTATTAACTCATGGCATTTTAATGGAGAGGGTTCACCCTACCTACTGTGATGATTGTCTGGACCCTTTGACAGTACGGTATCTTATTGTCGAGTGTCCCAGCCTTGGGGACCTTCGTCGTAGTCACCTCTCCGAGTACCGGGTGGGTTACGGTTCTTACAGTCTCTCCCAGGTGCTCGGGGAGGAGGCTTGTAGTGTGGGAGGGAACACCCTCTCATATGTGGAGGAGGCTGGCCTTCTCCACAAAATATTATTTTATGATATTTATGGTTTTTAGATGATTTTATGTCGACGGGTTCTTTTAGTAATAATGTGCTTTTTAGTTTGTGTGTCTTTTAATCATGGTGCCTATCCCTTTCGGGTGTTGATGTTTTAATAATTATGTAGATGACTATTTTATGTTGAGCGGTATATGACCTGAGCTGTTGCGCCGCCAGATGCTTAGTTGCATCAAAAATCAATCAATTAATCAACAACAAAAACAGCAACAAAATAACACCACAACCACTAGCTAACATCAGTATTACAACAACTACTACTGCTACTGGATATCCCTCGAGACCTGTCCATGCGTGCGGACGTGGATCATGAAGTTACAATTACAACCAACCAGCGCTTAGCATAGCGCTTGCTCGGTGGTCTCTGATCACGAGGTTTGTGGCGAAAGGTTGATGTCGAGGGTCATAAAACCTTGAAGCTGAGTGAATTGTTTTTCTAAACACTCTCGAGCACGGCCTGGTTTTGTTTAAATTGCGCTCTTGGGTGTGGCAGGTTACACCTCATGTATGGCGCGCTGGTTTGAATTGGGCAAACTGACTGTCCAGACTGTGTGTGTTTCATTATATTTCATAGTGTTCCATATATAAATTCATTAAAACAGGTGAGACATGCACTAGATCTGAAGGCAACTGGGCTTGTAGGACTCGGTAAATGATGATATAGAAGGGAGTAGAAGTTGTCGATTGTGGTAGTGTCCACCGAACTGTTTGGTAATAAACTTTCGTCTGCCAGTGTGAGTTTCCCTCTTATCCCAGCATAACTTACCCTACCCCAGCTAAATTAATCAAATTAGCTCTCTATCGCCCCACAGATCAACCTTTTCTTTCTGGTCAACATTATAAGGATCCTAGTCACTAAACTGAGAGCCAGCGACGCCGTAGAAACAACACAAATCAGGTAAATCGTATTTTATAACACCACTGCTTTTCATAAGTACAGTAATTCCTTTTCTTCACTGGTGTTACTGGTGAGTATTGCACTGTTTGTAATTAATTTGAACGCTCACTACTAAACGTTTTGCTTAGGAGTTAACTTTGCAGTGATATATACTAACCCAGGGTTAAAACTGTTTTCGGGTAAGGTTAAGGTCCGGTACTATGGTGCACAAAGGTTCGTTCCCTCAGCCAGCCACAATATAACTGAATTCTCTATGGTTTGAAAGACAAAACACAATTAACCATCTATCCTATTTGTTTAGTTGTACGAACCTCATGTGATTCGGTTATATGGTGGCTGGCCGAGGGAAAGATTTTGTGTACACCATGATATACAAAAGAACAAAAAATATATCAGTGCAATTCTCGCGTGAAACAATGTGACACCTCAGACGATGGATACTGAAAAATTGCTTATTTATTCCAGGAACATGCACAGGTGTGTACAGTGGTTGTAAAAAAATGTGTGTGTGTCTGTGTGAGTAACAAAAGATTAGATGAAGTGCAGTATGCCATTAGATGAAGTGCAGTATGCCATTAGATGAAGTGCAGTAGGCCATTAGAACTATAGAAAGGTGAGTTATACAAAATATATACGGTTAGGTATAATGTGTACTTAACTAAATGTATTTACCTTAAAGTGAGACGTGTTGCACATAAGGTATAATATTGAGCGTATGTATTCAAATTAGGTTATGTTGAGATAGGTTTGTTATAATAAGGAGCTTATGTAGCTACGGCATATTTAGTATTGCATAAGGTGTCCAAAAGGTATCTACTGTCGGCTTCATAGGGCCATGTCCCATCGTTTTTTCAGAAATAACTTACTAACTAACTATTGGATTAGTATGGTATTGTGTTGCAGCTTGTTTCATACCCTGCGCTAATTTGTGGCAAAAGTAATGGGTCGACTTTCCGAATTGAAGGACATAAAAATATGGGGAAGGCCAGCCTGCCGTGTAGCGTCGTGGAGAGTCGTTAGTTGCAGGGTCGCTTGTGTAGTAGTGTAGAGCAGAGGTACGACGTGTGGTCGGAGTGGGAACACGTGTACTGTAGGTGTGAGACGAGGGCAGGAGTAGGGCAGGTCCTTCCACTTCAGTAGCTCGCTGGATAGTCTGTTGTACAAGCGCTGCTCCGCTCCTTTTATCTCCTTGCTTCAGGTTCCCGTATGTAGCGTCACTCACGTGATCACGCCATCACCTGACCTGCTACACCCACCTCGATTCATACCAGGAGAAAGCGGGAGGCTGGACTCCAAAGAGTATGTTAAGCTGAGTCAGGGGACGGGATTAACCAAACAGGGGAAAGTTCAAAGGAACAGGGAGCGGTGTACCAGACATGGAATATGTATAGAGGAATACGGAGTGGTGCGTATGGCGCCACTACAATATATATATATATATATATATATATATATATATATATATATATATATATATATATATATATATATATATATATATATATATATATATATATATATATATCCTATACAGCATGTTACGATGGCTGTAGTTTCCAACAAGGTTTCAAAGATATATATATAAAGAGAAGGGGTGGAACAGAGAGATGGGGGTTGGGTGAAGTCTGCATACTATTATGCCAGGTTCACTTAAGCCCGTTTGCACGAATCCGACATCCGTTAATGACGTCACGAACCGTACGGAGGTAGGGCTACAGAGGAGAAAAACTCCATCTCTTTTGATTTGCGTCACGGAGTCGTTTGTTCTCAACAAATAGCAACCATGACTTTTGTTTTTCATATGAAACTGCTTCACAAAAGTGCCAATTGCTACAAGGTTGCATAGGGCATAAATCCAACTATCATAATAGGTATCATAAACTAAAACATGCTCATTGACGCCCAGTTGGCTAATATGGAAGAGATTTCCGCTATCCCCCATCAAGCTTCATGCAACTTCATGTATAGGCCCAGAATGAAGTTGTAATTATGGCATGATCAATATACTGTAGGCTTAGAAAGGTATGATATCCTAGTTGACCTGTGCATTGTTTTCTATTAGAAGTTAGAACATAAATTCATAGAATCCAGTGTCGGTTGGTGAATCGTATAAACCAGAAATAATCAAACAATCCTAACCTGGGTATCGAAGTACTAATACTAATTAAGGTGTTAAAGTATTATTTTTCTCTGTTTTTATATGTTGAAATTATTTTTGAAAGGCTGCCAGTATATTTTGACGTTGTTTTACCCCCAAAAGTCTCCACACAAACAGAGCAATGCTTGTATCAATGTCAAATGTAGATGAATTTTAAAGGAGTTGTCCATGAACAGGAAAAAATTGTAAAATTAAACCATAACTACTGTGGCTTGTATGCTCCAAGTACACATGTGTGTTTTGTTTACAACTAGGCAATGCGGTGGTGCCGTGCTTTCAGTAGCTATGAACATTTTTTTTATGCTCACATAAATTGACGTATTTTTAACAAATACAATTTAATAATTATAATATTTGAATAAATTTACCCCTTTATTTGTGCACAAATACTTCTATTTCATATTTTCATGATATGATGAAAAGTCAACAACATGTAAACACTAGGGACAGTGTTACTACCGGGGTGAACAAACTCGTATACACGGTAACAATTTATTTAATAAGTACAGGTTGCGGTTATAGCAAGCACCTTGTAGTTAATCAGCCCGCCTGCCATGGTAGCGTGTATAGAGAGAGAAGTAGCTTCTGCGGAGAGGCACGTGGTGTCTTGGTGAGGCAGGTAGCGGTGTAGGCACGGCAGGGCAGGGAGAGGAGATCCTTCCAGGTCTAGAGCGGGCGGCTAAGTAAAAGACCAGCAATGTTGCGGCCATGGAGGAGCAGGCAGGTAAGGGTGCGCGCGTCAGCAAAGGTAGAACAGGTGAAGTCGAAGATGCGTGAGCGTCGGACATGTGAGATGCAAGATGCGTCAAGGTGCTTGGTATTCACTACAAACATTATACACGGACAACACCGCCGCCGTGCTTCCGTAAAAGATGACTTGAGTTCATCTTTGCTGGATCCGTTCCATGTCTTGCCCTGGATGTTCGTGACGTCATTGACGGATGTCGGATCCGTGCAAATGGGCTAATGTGAACCGGGCATAAGGTATGAACTTTACAATCACCCATTAAAATTAAGACCCTCTCAGGCTAGTCACCTTCTTATGCTTCTTATATCGGTTCTGGCAATAGGGTACGTGACGTCAGTGATGACGTTGGAGAGATGTAGTTGATCTGCTTGACACACTTGTAACTAATGGTAGATGAGCCAAAGCATGAGTTGGGATAATGTTTCGAGGAAACCAGCCTTCCTCCAAACACCACCTCTGACGTCAGGTACAATGTAACCAGAACAGAAATCACATGAGTTAAAAGGTGCCTTGCCTTGGGGAGTCTTTACTTTTATGAGTGACTGTACACATCGTTCGCCTATCAGTCCTTCATTTCGGAAACAAGCCCTACTTCTCGGGGACAAGTGACTTAATTATTTACTTTCGGCAATCCAATATAATTACAAAAATTAATGCTGGGTATGAAACAAGCTGTGGCAAAGTATTCTCGAACAACGATGCGCCTTGACCTCTTAAACCGATAGTAAACAGATTGCATTCTATGAATATGCAAATTTGTTCATATATATATATATATTGACACCCTGTATGATAATATGGAGTAACATTTGAATTCATGATTCGAAAATAGAAATGGTTGAGTTATTATATACTGTTGTTGTTGCTGCAGGAAGGCGATCAAAGCGACAGTGGTACTGTTTCCGTTGCTGGGAATTACTAACCTCCTCTTTGCTGTCAACCCCGGCGATAAAGGTGACTTGGAAGGTGCCTACATGCTCACCAACGCTATCCTACAGTCATCACAGGTAGGCCTATACAGGGCAGTATGCAAGAACATTTGTGGTGTTGTTGATGATGTGGGATTGGTACATCCGACAACAGTTCCGCATGCGCCACCCACAAGTGAAATATGGTAGATGTGGCACCAGTGTGTGTGTTTGTTCGTTTGTATCGGATCGTCAATTCGCATATTCCGTTGTGAACAAGATGCAGCCTTCGAATGCATTCCATAGATGGCGGTGTGTGGTTGTGGAGGATATATGGGAGAGGGAATATAAGTCTCGTATAGTAGTGTTTTCGTTTATTTATTTATTTATTTATTACATGTAGTTCACGTCTATCGGCTACAAAGGCCATTAAGGCAGGACAGATGTGGTAACATCAAAGACCTCAATCCAGTGCCCCTGTCTCGTGAAGTAGGTGAAGCCCAGAGTAGGCGACGGAGTTGGGGGAGAAGGACCAGTAGGTTGTTTTTAGCAGTTTTGATAATCGTTTATTATTCATTATGTGATGATTGTTTAATGCTAACGACACTTTGTATTCCAAACAACAATAAATAATGAGGTATGTATGTTACCCGTTACAATGTATATAATTATATTCCATTATTTTTAGGAATTCCTCCATAACTAAATAACCACTCTCTCTCTCTCTCTCTCTGGTCCAAATACTCGGTAAATAACATTAACAGAACAGATTAAAGACGAATGTGTTTAATTTAACACTATCAATGTCAGTTGTGAGTGTAATAGGCCTAAAAGATAGTAAGTGCATATTAAAAACAAACCGGTAACCAAGATACATAAACTGTTTCAGATGCACTCATTATTCTCTCTAGGACTTCCGTAACAGATGCCTCTGTGTCTGTGGTGGACAGTGATACGTCGGAGAGCGTTTGGTGTGAAAACCATAAACCTCCACACTGCTTTGTCAACAAAGACAGAGAGAGGCTCTTATTATTATAGCAGGTTATAAATTCGAATTGACATTTACATAAGTTCTTCTATTTTCTTTCGTTGAGGGCCTGCTATAAAGGAGTAAATATTTCATATTTAATTTGCATTCAGTTTCGTATTCAATTTGCATTACACTATGGGCAAAAGTAGTTTGGTAAGTCCCTACCACCTGGGGACTTATCATACAAATTATTTATCTTTCATCACGGCAATCTTAGTGTTATAACACATCAACATGACAACGATTATATAGCCTCTGCATAGGGATTTTAATCTTATCTACGTATCAATACACATGACTAGTCAGCATCAATTTAAAAAGTATAGTTTTATCATATCTTAACATATATAATACTTAAACGACGGTGGGTGTCAGTGAGACGAGTAAAATATAATGGCTCTGTACTGTGTCTCTGGAGTCATCGTATCGGTACTACGCCCTCGTCAATACCGCCGATGTTTGATGGGTAACCAACACATCCCATTAATATCAAAACATACTCACTAACATTCTCCTATAGTCATTACAGGGATATAGTCTGATTAGCTAAGCTATCGGGCATTCCACTGAAGAAAAAAAAATGAAGACAATAAACCAATTTCCACTTCATATTAATCTAATTACTGTAAAAGCTATAATATTATTATCAATATCATAGCAATTTGGGACGCTTTGTGGTAAAGAATAAGTACCGTCTTGCACTCTTTTTTGGAAAGCATCTTATAACGTCAAGGAAGCCCTTGCATCATTACCCGGGGTGAACAGACTCTAGAATACACAGTAAGTTTATTGGTAGTACACAAAGGTCACACAGAATATGGTAGTATGCTGGCGTGCCGTGCCGTGCCGTAGGAGAACCGTGGATGCTGCAGGAGAGTTGGCTGGAGGCAGGATGGCCGTGTGATCAAGACGGGAACACGGATAGGTTCGGGGCAGCTATGCAGGTGTGGCGGGAGGCAGGACCTTTTCTTTCCAGTGCTCGAATGTCGGTGATTAACCCAGCAGGCCTGGGCCATTATATATGGTCCGAACCAGGTCCCGGATGAGGCGTCATCACGTGATTGCTTGACCCACGTGCGTGGGCAGGTAGACGTTCCCATGGATGAGTCAACCTGGCACGGGGAATGTAGACTGCAGCTGGTGTCCCTAGGGGAACGAGGTGGCTTGGCTGAAGACAGGCGTGCTCCGAAGAGAGGCTTAGGTCTGTTTGGGCCGGGGATTATTTAACCTGTCTGGCTATGAATGTACATAGAGTTATAGGAGTGGTATACATGGTGCTACAGGAGTGGCAATATATGTGGTTACAAGAGTGGCCATATATGTGGCAGCTACAATGTAAAGTCGATGAGATTTACCGACTCGAGAGCAGGTTGCACCTACACCCTTCAGCGACAAACCCTGGCTCTTGTTGATGGATATTGTGTAACTCAGATTTAGCGAGAACTACAGCCTATTAAACTGAAAGGGAATATCGGAGAGAATGAGCGGAATAATGGGGATAGAAAGGACGGGGCCACATTATTACACTTTGTATACTGATTCGGCACCATCTAACCCAGCCAGCCATTCAGCAGCCTGTACTCCCAGCCATTGATGACGTACCTGTAGCTTGGCTAAGACGTCATTGAAGCATTTCCATTAAGTCTTGTATATAAGCAAATATTATTCCCTCTCTATTGTTTAATGATTGTGCATGCTGCACATCTCCTGCACTACAATGGTGATACGCATATCTCCTACACAAAAAAACAGTACCCAGCATATTTTTTACATAGAAGAATATTATTAGGGCAATGAACATTCAGTAAAATTCATTAATTTTTTTTAATAATTAGAATTATAAAAAGAAATAATTAAAAATTAAATATTTGGCAATTTTATTGTAGAGTCACAATTTCATTTATGTAAATACCTCCAGCCTGTCTTAAATACCACATCGACAAGTGGGACATTATAAGTTTTTGTGTGGCGGAAATGTGACCGTATTTATTTATGTGTGTAGGAAGTACGCTGTATATGAGTCGGAAATGTGACTGTATAGATCTTTGTGAGTAGGAGATACGCCTTATCCGTGTAGGAGATGTGACGGTACCCTAAAAAAAGCTCAATTTTGTTGGATATGTGACTTGTAGGAATTACCATATTGTGCTTTAGGAAATGTGGCGCACCCCTCTTCACGAGTATTGGGCGATCCTCTTTTTTGATACCATGTGATCCATCACATAGCCACCGCTAGTCTTGCTGCAGTATATGAAATATGCACAAGAACCGTTGTGATTGAAGCCAAACCGTCCTACACTTAGCTTCACTGTTGTCCGTAAAAAAGCAGTCGGGATGTCCTTTGTGGAAAAAGCCATTCTCACCCCCCACCTTTTTCAATAACTGGAAACATGAAAGATATACTGATTAGCACTTAACTGTAATACTAAAATATTTCTTTTTAAGGAAATACTTTGCAGTAAACTAACTAGGCTACTATCTTATTGTAGCCTAGGTATAACTCTGATTATTAGTAAACAACTATTATTGTTGTTTTGTTTTGCATAATGACAATCTGGTATCTGTCAATGCATACAAAGTAGGCCTACTGTACAACCATTTAAGACTGATGCAATAACAGCAGTGCTGCATTTTTTTAATCCGACTACTAATCAATGTACAGTACTAAGCTTGTAGTATACAGTAAAATGCTACATTACTTGCAGTATAAGACTCTTCATGTAAAGATATAAGGATTACACCAAGGGAAAGAACTCCTGCTGGCCAAACACACACGAGAGATGTTACTGCTGTGTTGAGTTGATATAAGTGACTACTGACTAGTAGTGTCCACAAACAGTACTTCACTAGCTTCTCTGAATTCTTGGTTAATTCGGAATATGAATTCAGTAACTAGTACTATGGCAAATCTCTCCCCATGAAACTGATATTCAATTTTGGAGTTTGGGTTAGCAGCAGCATATTTCTCGATTGCAGAAAACATACTCTCTCCACCAAGTGTACCATAATTCTCATTCATCCACAACTGCCTTAAATGGTATACAGCTATATGCGTGGGATTCAGAGCACAATTTGCCATAGCTGAGAGACCGAAAATAATTTTCTCTTGGTGACTTCGTACAGCCTGTGATACAGACATGCCGGAAAATAAATTATGCATATGGAATGAAAAAGTAGACTATCCTATAGTAGATGTGCAACTTTTACACAGTATAGGAATATGCATTCAAGTTCTGTAAAACAGTGGTACAGTCGAGGCAGATAGTCCTTAACCAGACTGTGATGGACAGGTGATGGTGTATTCCGATGCACAACCAGACATGGACGTGTTGGGTTCCAAGCTGGCAGGTGTCAAATGCTAGGGAAAGGAACTATTACTACTAATACTAATACTACTACATTAATATTACCAAATTGCAACACCACTACCACCACCACAACATCATACTTCTGAACCTGTCACTGATGTTGTGTGCGAAAAAAGGTTTTCCCATAAAAATGACCATTTTTCCCCAATACAGTAGTTGGCAATATAATAAAACAACACAAATGACATTTGTATCGTTTCTATTTGTGAAAACGCATCCCATTGAGTATTAATTACTTCTGAGAAACCTATAAAGATAAAAACAATGACAGATATCATATGTTCTTAAAGTAAAATGGCGGCCATTTTGGAAAATAGCCGCCAAAGGTGACCAAGGCAATATCTCAAGGGGGTCCCTATCCAGAATTGTTCAGAATACATTAGTCAACATGTGTACCAATTTTGGTGCTTTTATGAAAAGTTGAACAATTGGTTTGCTATGCTGCAGTACTAGTCTATGTTTTGTTCACACAAGGTGAATCAATTTCTAGCTGCTCCAAACGCTGTGTGTACAGTTGGGATATATCTGCCAGAGGGAAGATGGCAGGACCCTGCATGATTTCTACCATGTAGTTCAACATTTCTGAAAGTACTAATGCATAGACATCTAGTTGAGCTTCACTCAGACAGGAGCTTTTCTCTAGATTTACTAGGTGAGTAGTTTCCCTATTGTAGAGGGCAGTCAGACATTTGCGATGATACTTTGGCTTGTACTAAGAGTCGCGAAGGTCGAAGGTCGTGGGTTCCCGGGAAGATAACACGGTACCAAGAGTAATAAGTATCATTATTGGAATGAAGGTCTGTAGGAAGGTCGAAGGAAAGGTACGGGTTTACCCGTGTCTTCCCACTGACATTTGACGTTTTTTTCCAAAATTATCCAAAACTACTGTGAGAAAATAGATATGATGAACTGAAAACATCAGATAATATTTGAA
Source organism: Petrolisthes cinctipes (assembly GCA_033782935.1). Classification (NCBI taxonomy): domain Eukaryota; kingdom Metazoa; phylum Arthropoda; class Malacostraca; order Decapoda; family Porcellanidae; genus Petrolisthes; species Petrolisthes cinctipes. Next base: position 3,513,433 of record JAWQEG010000033.1, read on the forward strand.
AAGTTGTAAAGTCATTACTTTTGTTTTGGGGAATATGTGTGAGTTATTTATAACACTTACGAATTTCTCCATTAATTTGAGGTAATTTCGGGAAGGAAGTTTAGTTTGTCGTTGAATGATCACCATCTGCCAGTTTTCAGAGTCATATTTTAGTTAATAGGTAGGATATAAAGTATAGAGTGAGCACGTCACGCAAGACTATTAAAGGTGAAATAGAGGAGTTGAGATGAGTATAATGTTATACTTATTATTAGGCTACTTACCCGCTCGGCACCCACACCTCCCCCTCCTTACCCTCCTCCCATCACTTGAATAATTTATTGTTTAATTTTATAATAATACTTTGCAATATTAAGTAATTTACACAAAATACATGTACAGTATATAACAAAATTATAATGCTGTTTTACACAGATTGAGAGCCATTGGGTATTCATTTAACTAAAATATACACAATAATATTGGTGATACAGATTATCTATAAATATTAACGGTCATCCTATCCTCCCTCCTTCTGTGAGTTTTGTCCTTATTCCTTCAGTTGTTTAACAAACGTTGGATGGGGAGGGTGTTGCCCCGCGCTCCTCCTGGCAGTATGCTCTTATATTTCTTATATTATTTGAGTGGCTATTGAAATGGCTCTCAATCTGTGTAAAACAGCATTATATATTTTTTTATTTACGTGTATGTTGTGTAAATTACTTAGTATGGCAATGTAATATTATAAAATTAAGCAATAAACAATAAATTATTCAAGGGACGGGAGGTGGGGGGGGGGGCTGCTTGAACAAATTACTCTTGGTAAGGATTGAAGGTACAATCGAAGGTTTTACCTTGATGGTTGAAGGGAAGGTCCGTGCCTTGACCCTCGCCACTCTTAGTACGGGCCTTTAACTCCTGCGCAATGACATCTGAATCACTCAGTTTAGCTAAAAGTTTACCATCATTGAGTGTTGTTGCACACTCATGGAGTCATGGAGTCTGTTGTTCAGGATCATGGTCATGACCTGTCGCAGATCTGATGTAGAAGCTATGCTATCAGACAATAAGCAAGCTTCACTATCATGACTTGTCCGACGGTATTTAACTTGCCTTTCATCTGACTCGCTTTGAATATCAGAATGTCAATTCCTAGCACGTTCCAGCTTTGTTTTGTTAGAAACATGAGTCTACAACTTGAGTGGTATTTGGCCATATTGCGTCTCAATGTTGCCTCTATGCTACTACCTTCATCCAGCCTTGCTGGGTCAAAGGTAAGTGGCATTTCAGACATCTCGTTAAACAGAGCCACATTTGTGACAATCATGGTGTAGCCATCATGTTCTGGAACATGATGAGTAGGAGGCGAAGTAAGATTTGCATTTTTCTTTTCTATTCGACATAATCATTTTTCTCCAGTCAGTCTGCCTTTTAGTAATGACTGGGTTTTCACTTGCCATTGTTGACATGTAATTAAGGCCGAGGGTTTACCCTTTTACCACCTTAATGAAAATATGTAATAGCGCACTTTCATGTATGGGATACAACTAGGTACCGTTGCCCTACACTTATCCCGATCATTCATCCAATGCCTTTTAAGTCCCGTGTGATATGTACATCATCCGGGTAAGTCCATGAATAAGTCAGGTATAGCCCCCTTACCCTTGGCTCGGCTCTCCAGCAATAGCACACCCTGTCAATTCAGGCGAGGGTGTCTAACTGACTATTTATGCTAGTTAATTGATATGGGACTATTAGACAGCATTTGTGACACTAATCTAAACTGCACTATACCTAATACAAGTCTACTACAATAGAGTTAGTAAAGCTAGGTGCAGCATTAGTAAAGCTAGATCAGCTGACACTGAACCCCATGCTGAGTTAAACAGCAGTGAAATCACCAGTGTGCCCTGGTTGTGCACTGACATTCACTCTATTAGTATACCAACACCTTGCAAATAATGTTTACATCCTTTGAGAAAAGTTTAAATTAAGAAGATTCTATAACCCCAAAATCTCTCTATAGATGAGAAAAGTATTTCATTGTGGCCAGTGACAGATGCTGAGATGGGATTAATACTACGTTTGGCCTAGGGTTTCCTATTTTGAGGATTTTATAGTATCCCAGGATTTCGGAAAAAACAAGACATTTCCCGGGATCCCGAGATTTCCCATAGCAGATAATGTTTGCTAACACTGGTACAGTTGCCTCCAAAAATTTCGAGACACTACCTGCTAGACTCTAACTGTCTAACAGGTAGTGTCTCGAAATTTTTGGAGGCAACTGTACTACGCCGTCTCCTGCTCTATCGTAATTCGTAAATAAACCTCAGTAGTACCTACATCATACTTAAGGCGCGGTCACACGAGTCATTTTTTCGTCAATTTTTTACCTGCAATATCAACTCGGTTAAATTTTGGGTGAAATTGACGAGATTTCGGCAATTTTCACAACACGATCCTGCTCGTCTTATATTGACGATATCGAGAACAAATATGGCAGCTGATGATCCATCTGTTATGTTATTAAGCCTAGAAAATTATATTAAAATACATGTGTGCTGTTGAAATGACAAAAATGGACCAAGATAATGCAGCAGAAAGTGGCTGTGGTAGTCCTGTTTGGCGGGAAAACAAATATAGTTCATCAACGGCGACGACATATTATACCCCCTCAGATCCTACTGCTGTATTGCTCTTGTCGTTACTGTTATGACAAATAACAACAAAGTACTGTGAACCCGGACCTCTGATACCTCTTTGTTCCAACACACTGACACGCTTATAAATAAAGAAACTAACCTAAAGAGAGTAAAAAGTTAGAAGCTACTAGGCCAGCCGACGGGAGAGAGAGGTGGTGTTGGTCTTCCCGCCAGTACTGTGTTCGTCCTTCCGTCGTAGCTCTGACTTGGTCGTTATCCTTAACTTCTTTAGTTACTTCTTGAGGCTATTGCAGGCTTTAGAGTTTCAAATTGTATTGAATCTTGTTAAAAAATAATAAAAATTACAAAAAATAACATTTATATTTATATTTATATTAATATTTACGGTGAATCGTGACCTAAAATGAATGGATTCGAACGATACAGCACCTCCGTAGCCTAATGAACAACCAGCCGTATTTTCCTACTAACACAATTTTTGTTTGTCATTTGGCAATTATATAATAATATTTGTTATATTAAAAACATAATAACGTGTCAGATACTTTATATAAGGCATATTAGATCAAAACATCTGAGATATAAGAAGTTTGGACATGTCGCTTTAGGAGCCAGTATTACAGGGTGTATCGCGACGTATAGTATTAACTTACACCAGAGATATAAAATATAATTTTGCTTATATTTTGTTCTATAAAGTATGCTGTGTGTGATCTCAGTAAAGTACAATAAATATTGATAAAAACTATTTTAACTTGTGTTGTCAAATGGCGATGAGCATAGGAGGGAGTGGTAGCCTAATATGTTTTCGGACCAAAGAGGCCTTATTTATTTCATCTTAATAAGTTTTATCATGATTGCAATATTTATGTGATGTTCTTTAACGTACATTGAATCATATTTTCAATGCAGAGGGATAATACCAGGCCTGTATAAGAAGAAAATCCATGAAATATAGGGAAATGCTAAGGCTTGCAATTTACCTAACCTCCAAAAGATATTAATCATATTTCGTCAAATATTATTTATAAGGGCCTGGTATTATCCCTGTGTATTGAAAATAAGATTCAATGTACGTTATAGAACATCACATAAATATTGCAATCATTATAAAACTTATTAAGATGAAATAAATAAGGCCTCTTTGGTCCGAAAACAAATTAGGCTACCACTCCCTCCGATGTTCACCACCGAATTGCCGAAATATGCTCAAATCTCGATTAGCTCGTATGACCAGACACAGTTAAAATTGCAGATGAATAATAAAATTGCAGGTGAATAATTGACGAAAAATTGGCTTGTGTGACCGCGCCTTTAGTTACCTACCATGTGAAAGTGTGAAAGAACTATTTTTATATGACATGGAGTTTCCTTATACGGACAGAAATGTGAATTATTGCATACAATACCACATCCATTTGGTAGCTTGGCCGTATAGGCTACCCCTAGTGACCCCACCAAGCCACCATGCTCCACAATACTGTAAACTACACAGAAAATGCAACTATAAAATAACCTGTGCATATTTTCAATTACATATGTAAAATATTTTAATTTGGACATCATAATCCGCAAAAGCTAATCAAAACACTAAAGATTCTAAAGAACCCTGAAATAAAACAATGAGAGTAAACTAAAAAAAAGTTAAATGAGAGTCATAACTCATATTTTGTAGCAGGTATAAGAGAGGAAAAAAAAGTATCCCAGGAGTATCTGGAGGGGAGGTGGACTACTGTTTATGGTCGGGATCTCAGGAAGGAAATCCTTTGTTTTAGTACTTGGAATTGAAAGCGTGATAAAGTAACTTTAATGAAGAACCAATTAATGATTGAATGGGATTTGAAAGTTGAAACTATGCTAAATGCATCAGTAACACCCATACACTCGAAGATGATGCAATTGGCCAATGAATGGCAGCCATCTTGGATTTTTTGCGTGGCTAACGTCCTTTTATGAAAGTGTGGTTGGTCCTTTGGGAAGGTCTGTGTCAAATTATATGCTTGTATGATTACGTGAATTATTTTGGAGTATATTTCCATTTATCTGCTGCACTAGTAGATTTAATCAAACTATAGAAAGATTTTTTTTTTTTTCATAATTTATATTCTCGATAGACCATGACACTCTTTGAATCAGTCCTTAGTTTTGTTCTAGGATGCATACTTTTCGAGTTATAAGGTTAAAACAAAGCAAATATTCACAACTTCTAATGCCCTCGAAGATCAGTTTTGACCTAATGCGATCCAGCATTTTTGAGGTTTACTAACATTTTTTTATTTCATATTGAAGTATATTTCTCGCACCATTTGGTCGGAAATGACCTCCAATGACTTCACTTGACCTCCAGTGACCTCACATTACCTCGAAGTTAGGCCATTATGCTATGAAAACCTCCGCTTGGTTATAAAGATTCCAAATATGCTAGCTAAATAGATTACTCTTTATTCCAAAGTCAACCAGCTGATCCAAAATGACGTCACTATTAGCAACATCGAAGGCACTTCGAAGGTCAATGAAGGCCACCACACTGTCCCTGGAAAGGCGAGTGTACAGGTCGATTAGGCAGTGGTGTGTGCTCCGCTGGGGAAGGAAACCAAACAGCCATGGAGAAAGGCGATCCTGCAATCTGTACATGAGACGATTGAGTAAGATTCTCTCCATAACCTTACAAAAACCGGAAGTCAGGGAAATAGGCCTGAACTTCGCAGTGCCGGGATTAGGGATGGGTATTATTGTGCTGCTGGTCCAGGCTCGTGGTACACAACCATCACGAAGACAAAGATTGTACAGTCGAAGTAAAGGGGTTCCCAGGAACTTGTTGAAGTAGGCGCAGCAGAGCATAAGTAATACCATCATCACCAGGGAAAGAAGCTCTACCCCGAGAGAGAGCACGGCGCAACTCCTCCTCAGTTATCTCCTCTGCATTATCGTCATCATCTTGCAACAGAGCAGACATTAGACGAAGCCGATGTACAGCAGCACGGGAAGCGAGTGTATCTTGTATGTGGATGGGTAGACTGGCTGGGGTAGATCGTTCTGACCAGGCATCGACAAGTTGTTGGGCATAGTCGGCGGGAGTGTGATGACGAGCAGTGGCCGACTTCTTTTTAACAACCCGATGGATGAGGTGCCACATAGAAGCCACACTTGTTTGCTGGTTGATGCTGTTTGTGAAACGCTGCCAAGACTCAGTGTGAACACTCCTGCAGGGCAACTAAAGCGTCCCTAGACATTTGGTAACGATGGAGGAGGTCAGGGGTTGGGTTGGCTTGAAACAATAGGCCATCACGTTCAGCCTCCTCCTTTGCCTCCTGTATATGTGCATCCAGCGTCCAGGAGTGGGCAATACGGCGATGCTGGAGGTGTGGCCGGGAGACATATAGCCTATAAAAGTCATGAGTAGCAGATACAAGATCAGAGTACAACTGTTCAGCAGATGATATGTCAAATGTAGGGAATACATGGGCCATAAATAAGATGTAAGTCGGGCAATATTTAGGGGGCACAGCAATACGCAAACGAGTGGCTGAAGCACTTGACCCAGCAGGTATCGAATAATGAAACCGAAGAGCAATGTGATCAGAAAATAAGTCTGGCACAGAGGAGCACAGGACCTGAGATGCTATCAGGCCAGACGAGAGGATGTAATCCAGGGTACCTCCCTAGCATTGAGTGGCACCGCCAGTGTCCCAGAGTGTCAGATGATGCTTGCGGATGTATGAAAGGAGACGAACACCATTACGATTAATAGAGCCAGAACCATCACCCAAATCAGAGTGGCTGAAGCACTTGACCCAGCAGGTAGCGAATAATGAAACCGAAGAGCGATGTGATCAGAGAATAAGTCTAGCACGGAGGAGCACAGGACCTGAGATGTTATCAGGCCAGACGAGAGGATGTAATCCAGGGTACCTCCCCGGCAATGAGTGGCACCTCCAGTGTCCCAGCATGTCAGATGATGCTTGCGGATGTATGAAAGGAGATGAACACAATTACGATTAATAGAGCCAGAACCATCACCCAAATCAGAATGCCGAGCATTAAAATCTCCCATATACACCATACCACGCACTGTTGGAGATGGAAGAGCCTCAAGAGTGAGTCTAGCTGGGGCAGAATAGATATTACATAATTGGAGTACTCCATTCCCAGGTAGAACCTCAAATAGCTGAAAGGTCATGTCAGGATCAGTGGAGGTAAGGAGAAGGCGATGTGGCATGGAGCTATGTATGTAAGTCAGGAGACCATTTCATACCAGATGAACATATGGCACATAACCTGAGAGGGGAGGAGCTTGCCCAGCAGTGAGCGGCCGTCCTGGAAATGCTTCCTGGAGAAATATAACACTGGGATGATGACGAAATACATAGGCCTTGAGTTGAGTGAGCTTATCATAACTGGTGATACCACATACATTCCAGGAGATGACATCCAGCCGGCAATCACTAGCGAACTCTGTAATTAGAGGTAGAAGTCCGGTGAGTGGGGGCACATGAGTGACATGGAGAAGAAGATTGACCAGGGGAAGGGACTGACTCGAAAAGCTTTTCAAGGCGAGATGCAACAGTATCCATCTTTTCGGTAAGGTTAGTGACAGTTGAGATGATGGCCTGCTGAGCCTCGAACAAGGTGGTGAGCTTGGAGTCATTGGCAGCCTGAGCGGCAACCAGCCGATCAATCCTGGCTTCAAGGGCAGAAAAGTGGTTCTCAAGGGCCATACATCGTGCCATGAGGGTAGCAACAGACTTGCGGAGGGCCAGGTCTGGAGGCGAGGCAGGGCCGGTAGGAGGAGCAGGCTGGGGAGGTGGTGGAGGCGGAGCAATAGTAGAGACACGAGCCTGGACCTGATGTCAAGTACATCCATGCCACACGTTAACCCCTGGCTGAAGGCATCGTGGACACTTCCATCGAGATGTATCCTCAGGTGAAGGCTCAGAGGTGGAGGCAGCAGGGCGTGATGGTTCACCCCTGGCAGGACACGTCTTGGAATCATGGTCGGCGGCACACCATGCACACTTCGGCCTGGCAGAACAGTACCGGGAGATATGCCCAACTCCCCAGCACCTGTAGCACCAAGGCTGGTCATTATGAAGATTCCTCACCTCACACGGCGGAAGACAGGGGAGGAAATCAAAGGAAATCTCATTTGGAGGTGGATCAGGTTGACTCCAAACAACGATACGGCTAATGGGCGAACCATCTTGGAAAAAACGACGGGCAGAGCACACACCAGGGTATCCTTTGGCAAGTTTCGGGTCAACATCAATAGGAAAACGGATAAGGATGTAGCTGGGGAACTTACGAGGCCTCTCGGGCAAGTCTTCAAGAATGAGAGGCAGAGACAAAAATTCACCAGCCTTGACTTTATCAATGATGTCCTGACGCTTCCTAGAGATGTAGACAAACCGGAAGGTAACAGCAGCCATTTTTACTTAAGCCAGTTCACGCTGCAGCTGGAAGGCCCTGTTGACATCAGACAACCAACGCAGCTGTGTGTACGTAGATAGGTTTCCAGAGAAGGAGAGCTTGACATAGGCATTTCTTGGGGCCAAAGCAGGAAGGTTGGACGAGGGCAAGGAGTTGGTACACAAAGAAGAAACACCACGTTGAGGCAGAGCAGGTACGTCATGCACAGCTGTCTTCGCAGCCGGAGGCAAACAGTCCACACCATACGAGTCATGCAAGGAGTCGGACGAGGCTCTCATCCTCCTCCGACATGGCCAAGTCGGCCTCCAGGCAGAAAGCCACATTCGAATCCGCGCTCTCCATCAGGCCAGGCAAGGCCTAGATGGGATGAGAACAACTGAACACACACGAACATACACACACAGAACCACAATAAAAAAAAACACACACAAACAACAATACCACAAACAGCAAAACCACAAAAAAACGAGATGGAAAAGATAAACAACCCCTATAACACCACAGAAACAACACAAAAACAAGAACGTAGAAACAAGACAAACAACAACACAGGCAGAGCGCCAGGAACAAGTCTTCACTCCAGGAAGGTTGGGGTGAGACTGAGAAATCTCTGATTCAAACACCACGGTAACTGTCACCACCCTTCTGTTTCATTACATCTACGCTAAGTACTGTAGATCTGCACAGCGTAGCTGAAAAACTCATTTTAAACCGACTACACCTTTTTTTTTTTATCTATCGATAATGTTATGTAAGCCCAATATATATATATATATATATATATATATAAATATATGGTGAATCGGGCTTACATAACATTATCGATAGATAAAAAAAAAGGTGTAGTAGGTTTAAAATGAGTATTTCAGCTACGCTGTGCATATATATATATATATATATATATATATATATATATATATATATATATATATATATATATATATATATATATATATATATATATATATATATTCAAAAGTTAAGAAGTGTCTAGCACGTGGAAGATGATAATTGAGGGAGGCAGATTTCCAGCAATTAATGCAGATTACTGGCTATGGACAGGTGACTCTATTCCCTTTCCCTTTAGACATGTGACCAGCCTCTTCTTCCCCCTTCTTTCTGTGTGCAAGTCTGCCTGCCTATGTCTTTATTATTATTGTTATTAATGGTACTTTAGTATTATTAGTGTGTACAGTATGTACAGTCTCCTCCACTGCTGCGTTCATCACTCCAGCGTTGTCAATGTGTGTAACCTACAAGGTGTGAACCTCCAGTGTCGTCGACTCTAGTATCCGAAACACACACCAATATGATTCATGTCAGTGGAAGGTTGATTGAGGGGTGGTGGGCGCTTGGGTGTGGTGTTCTATGGAGGCAGGGTAGGGAACGGTAAGCTGTAATGCAGAAGTCTTGGCTAGGTGCTATTTTTATAAATGCTCAATATAGATCAAAGATAATAGTAACAATTGGTGGAGTTTTTGTTTCATGTTCTACATCATAACGATAATGATAGTTACTGCAGATAAGAATAATATCTCTAGGGTGGAATTTAAGCACGTCACCGTGTTGCTATAACATTCCACACCACCATTAGTCCCCACAAGTCAAGATAGGCTCGTTCCTTCAAGTTAGTCATTGCATATTAATATGGTATTTATTTTATGACGATGACGCAGATTTGTCAGTTACAACAATGTCCAACATTTGATGAACATTAAAACAGTAGTAGTGGTGTACTAACAGTTGTCATGAAAAGTTGTTTCTTGACAGTTCCGACTAAAGATAATTCATTATATATTTTTCATTATATAGTGAACCTTTCACAACCTTTATTGTTCACATTACTTTGTCATCATAGATGGATTGGGTGAGGATGGAAACATAAATCATATATATAAGGTGTCTAACACTGTGATTAATTAATATTAGGTGCTATTTCAAGACCTCCTTACTCAACGACTTTAATTAATATTAAATTGCCTACTAGCACTGTCGAGGTCGGAATCTAAAATCTGAAGCTCGCTTCCTAGATTTCAGTTAAAGAATGTCCTTACACCTGTTGCAATTTTCAATGTCAATACACACAGTATCACTCGTAATTCTTACCTGTAGGTACGAGCTAGACGCTAAGGCAATCCTTATACGACCGAGAGACCGGCTCCCTTCTTACCTTATTTACCAATCAATTGTCTGTTGCAATCGATTAATAATATATATAACCATGAAGCTTTGGGAATATTGGTAGTCTTACCGAATTATTCAGCTTCTGGTCATCTCTTCATCACGAGAGACAAAGGGCGAGGTAAGAGAGCAAGGACGAGGAATACGTGTGTTAACACTACCGGGTGTAAGTCCGAACTGACTCAAGCTGGCTTACATCTTATACTACATATACACATTAGTTATACATGCAATTTTAATATACGACGTATAAATAATTCCCTATGATTTACCCACTTTATGAATCATATGCAGTTTAAGGAAATTAATCCGTCTTGCCATGATCAATTCCTTCAATAATGATGCGAGTGAAAGGCTACAGACGAGACAGACAGTTAGGGGACGCTGTGGTCGGTATACTTTCAAATCTTGTACTAACTTGTACAACGACTAGCTAACTACCCCAATGGAATATCCTCCGCCTGGCTCAAATAAACCCTATCTCTATGCTACGATATTATCATTATTATTATTATGTCTGATATTCGGACACACAAAGAGACATTGCTCCATGCGATGTCTAATAGATTTGTGAAGTGGTATAACTTGATACTAGTAAATTCATCCACACTTCACTCATTCTTGTATGTGTCAATGACTATCACCAGGTACGTATTCACACTTGCCAATTAGTGAAAAACTCCCAGCATTTACGTTAACTTTTCAATTTTCAGGAGAAACTCCGTAACAAGAATGAACAACCTGGTGATTCCTTCTTAGTACAATTTGTACACATTTAAGCAAGATATTAGTGTGGTGTATGTAATACATTGTGTAATTGTTACATGGTATGTAAGAAAAATGCAATAATATTTCTGGAAGGCAATTTATATAGTAGTTAATTATCCAAGCAACAGAAAAAGGAGCCCCGCTGAATCTGAGTCTTGGATAAGGTTATAAAAAAAATGCAATACATATATCATCGAATTATCCAAACATCAGATCAGAATGAATCGCTGGAATCTGAGTTTGGAAAAGGGTTTGTGTTCGTTGCACTCGGAGAGGTAAATATTAACGAGTGAAATTACCAGGGAAAGCTCCCTCGCCTGACTACTTTTTTTTACGTACGAAGAGGGTCACTTCGCTAGGAATTACTCTACTCATTTAAGACCTACTCCAACGTTCGCATTTCCTTCCATGTATCGCATTATGCAACTTCTTACGCAGTCTCAAACGTCGAGACAGCAAGACATCATTCCCAAATTGACATCTACACGCTTTGGTCTATGTGGAGTGTATTCTCTTTCTGCTTCGGGAATCACTACGGTAGCATTAATCATATCTACCGCTGGGGAAAAATTACCACGGACTAAACTTAAACAATCATGCTGTTCAGAGGTGATGTTATTGTAGCCCGCACGAACTGTGGCCATGATAGAAGTACACCCATGTTAGGTTGTGTAGTACTCCTTAAGCATGTTAATGTGGAATCGTTTGTGGTCATCTCCGATGTTAACTATGTAGTTAAGGTCGTTTACCCTCTTAACTACATCAAAGGGACCCTTTCACTGAGCCAACAACTTATTGTGAGCGGTTGTTAACAGAACGAGGCACTTTCCACCTACCCACTGAGTTCGGAGCATAGTCTTCATATCGTAGTAAGACTTCTGAAGCTCTTTCGCTTTAACTAACTCCTGTTTTGCAATCTCGCAGGTTTGCTGCAGACGTTCTGCCAAATCAATTACATAAGAATATGTGGTTTTCACAGTGGGATCCGATTCCTCATCTTCCCAAAGTTCACGTAGAACCTGAAGTGGTCCTCGAGCAGGTTTACCAAGCACTAACTTGAATGGACTAAATTGTAACGATGCTTGAGGGGCTTCGCGATATGCGAACAGTAGAGGCGAAATGTACCTGGGCCATTCACTAGGCTGCTCCACTGCCATCCTCCTCAACATCTTCTTGAGAGTACCATTAAACCTCTCACATAACCAATTACACATTGGGTGATAGGGCGTTGTTCTCAACCCCTTAACGGAGAGCAATCTCCACAATTCCTCCATCATGGCGGAGGTAAACTGGCTGCCTCGGTCGGACAATACTTGCTTCGACAGAATATTTCCAGTAAAGCTTCAGCTACTGTAGTGGCTTCTATATCCCAAAGAGGCACTGTTTCTGGCCATCTTGTCCACACAGGTAAGAATATACTTGGCACCGTCCATAGCTCTCGGATTTATCGGTCCAACAATATCAACCGCTACCCTCTCAAATGACTCCGAGATGAGGGGTAGTGGCTTAAGAGGTGCAGGCTTCACCCGACCACGATCGCACTTTTTCTGACATACGTCACATGATCGCAACATCCTACCTACCTCTTTCCCCATACCTGGCCAAAAGAAATGGGACTGGATCCTACCCAACGTTTTTCTAATCCCCATATGACCTCCCATTGTAGAGTGATGACCAAGAGTGAACACAGCTTGTCGGTACTTCTGTGGTACAAGGAACTGAAACCTTCTTCCCCGTCGGGATTTGCCGTACGGCGGTAGAACCTATTTCTCCTTCAGACATAACTTGTTACTATCCCCTGTCGATCTCTTATATCACCCTCAAGTACGTGCTTACGAATAAGTGCCAATTAAGGGTCACTTGCTTGTTCTGCAAGTACATCCTCGCAATTGACAAGGTTGGCGGTCATTGTCACTTGGAGTGGAACAGCAATGTTCTTCGCATGGGCTATTCCTCTTGTTACCGCAGCTGCACCAGTCTGCGTGGAAACATTCACTGAACATGCATTTTTAACCCCTGGTATATTTCCTATTACCAGATCTGACACAGGATTTTGCATGACTGCTGCAATTACCTGGCCTGTATAGAATGGACTCTCCACTGCAACTTTACCAAGTGGATAGAGCCTCCTGGTACCATCAATCATAGTGATGGTTACCTGCTCACCTGTAAAATCGCTGGAAGAAACCAAACCATCAGCGACACAACATCCCGATGACCCATTATCTTGAAAGACTTCAAAATTGGGTCATCGGGATGTTGTGTCGCTGATGGTTTGGTTTCTTCCAGCGATTTACCTTTCTGCTGATACGATTATAAGTGCATATTATATCGAAAGAACCCACGTAAAATAAATTTATGTTGACGGAAGTTAGGTTAAAAGGGGATAATTAACCTATGCTGATGATCGTTGAAGCCAACACAAAGAAAGTCCAAGATAAGTCCGTATAAGGTAAGAATTAACAGTAAGTAATTTTTACATCATAATTAATTAATAATATAAAATCTTAATTTCCAGTCACATTGGCGCCGGAACATTGGGACCTCGATTCTTTGCATTAATTTCAGTCCCACACGCCCACACTCTCACGAGACAGTTAGACAATAATAGCCCAAAATTTAAGGAGATAGAAATGACAGAAAATACAAAAAAAATGGCGTGAGTTAAAGAACTGATGCAGGAAACACGTGACTTGGGGTATGATGAGAAGGAGGAAATACAGGCGTATGTAAGTAGTCGCCAGGATAAAGAAAAAGAGGAACGAGCGAGACAAAGAGAAATTGAAAGAGAAGAAAAGGAGGAACGAATGAGACAAAGAGAAGTTGAGAAAGAACTAAGAAAGGCAGAAAAAGAAAAAAAAGAATTTCAAGAAAGAGTAGAACAGAGAAAACTTGATAAAGAAAAAATGGAAAATGATAAAGAACAGAGGGAACTTGAGAAAATAAAATTAGAACACGAAAAAGAAATGTTGCAATTGAAAATACAAGTACATAATGGTGACAGCCTCAATAGTATCAATGTTGCAAGCTCGACAGCCGTAGCACCATGCTTTCAGCTATCAAAATACGTCGAGGGTAACGACATCGAGCAGTTTATCAAGCGTTTTGAAATTGTTGCAGATATGTATAATTTAGATGAAGCGATAAAAAGGCTCGAATTTATGAATTTGTTCGACGGTAAGCCATTAAATATTCTCCACCGACTCGATTCTTCAACAAAAGACTATGAAAGCATGAAAAAAGCTTTATTATAGGCATACGGGTTAACAATTGAAGATGACCGGAATCAATTCCAGTGTGCATTCTTGCAAGATAAGGAAACTGTTGCTCAATTCAGTGCGTGCCTAACCAGTTACCTTGATCAATGGTTAGAGAAGGACGAAATACCTAAGACTCTGGAGGGACTAAGAGACCTATTGCACCGTACGCAATTGGAGAGGTTCTGTCCTCCGGAATTGTTGGCGCAGGTTAAGACCAGAAAGGTGAAAAGTCTCAAAGAAATGGTTGAGATTTCGGATGCGCATTTCTCTGATTACGGGTATCACACAAATAAACAGGCAAATTTGAAGTTTAATCCGCAACAATCGAATAAGCCTTCCCAGAACTCTGTTGTTTCGAGTAAAGGTCAGTCACAGCAACAGAGTCAAATACAGCAGTCAAATTATAATCAAACGCAAAAACAAGGCACTCAATATTCGCAGCAGCCAAATTACGGAAATTCTCAGTTTCGTTACCAAGGAAAAGGTAACTAGAAAAATAATAATAATGGAAATAATACTAATAAGGGTTATTATCAGCAGGCTGCAGTTGCAACTCATAGTGAATCGCAGGCTGAGTGTTGTCGACCCACTCCAATGATTGGTTCATCCTAATGGTAAACCACGTCTCGTCTAGGTACACTACCTGCCTCACTTCCTCCCGGTGCCGTCGGAGTGCCCGGAGAGCGCTGATCTAGCGGCTACGATGTCAAGGGACTCCTTTCTAACATACATCTTTCGCTGGGATGTTTTGTACCGGAATCCCATGTCGTGTATAAGTCGCCACACCGATGTATCTGAGGTTTCTTCCGGGTTGATGCTTGAGCTCTTCAGGTCGTCCGTGAGGAAACGAACTGTGAAAGTTTGTTTACCGCAAACTTGGCGTGGACATGGCGGCGAATGGCACCGATGGTGAAGCTGTCGAAAACGGGTGGTGTTGGCAGTGCTGCCGGTGTCCCAGGCAGAGAACTGGTGTTGCGCTGCACCATCGTCTGCACTGCCCTCGCCGTCATGCCCAGGACTTCTGCAACGCGGTCATATGGCCTGTATGGAGAAAGGACATTGCACATGAAAAAACAAATAAATACATTTTTATGGCATTGTAAAAATGGGATCATAGTATAGGTACAGTCACTCATTAAAATTACGACACCCAGGCAAGACGCTGGCAAACATTTGTGATATCGGTTCTGGTAACATTGTTCCGGTTAAACCTACATTTAAGAGGCTACTTATAATCACTTATACTCAGTTACAAGAGTGAGTCACACATTGCATGATGCCGTGAAACTGCTAACGTAGGCTTGGATACAAACCCTAGCTCACTGTGGGAACCATTAACACGTTTGCAGATAGTGACGTCACAGGTCATAGCGACTCCTTTTTCCCGCTCCACAAGCCTCAGTTAGCTATTGATAACCAAACACTCAACAGGTTACCTTAGCATATAATCTCTCTAAAGTTAGCTCAAGTCTAACCTAACCCCAAACATATTTGTGAAACTGTACTCACTCGGGTTATCAATAAATTGTGCAAACTACAAACGCTTGCTACCTCTCCTACACCATATAGTTATAGAAAACCATATAATTAAAATCAAACTCCGAAGAGACAAATAAGACTACAAAGACTATAAAAAGACAAAGACCAAGAACCAGTCGCCAGCTACCACATTCATCGATCATCACATGTCTGGAGTAAGTAAGGTCTTTCTTGCCCCAGAACTTGATACAGTTAGAATTGATCCAATGATGGGGTAATAATATTCCACGTCAGATATGGTAAATATAGGGGTTAGCTTATAAGTAGCCTCTTAAATGTAGGTTTAACCACAACAACATTGAGTACCTGATGTCAGGGGTGGTGTGTTTAGGAGAAGGCTTTTATGCTTGAAACATTGTCTCAACTCATGCTTCGTATCATCTACAGTATATTCTCAGTGTGTCGTACAGACCAACTTTCTTCCCCAAATACCAACACTGACGTCAGTGTTACTCAATGTTACCAGAACCGATATGCCACAAGTTACTGTTGTCTTGGCTGTAGTGGGGTCTTGACTTTTATAAGTGACTGTTCTTTTTAATTATATGAATATCTATACATTAATCATTTGCAGCTATTGTGCTCACCAACCTTGCTGTCAATAATGAGTTGCAATAAGTTTCCTTTAAGTGTACTATACAAAACAGGCACAATTAACCACTTACCTATTCAAACTGATCCTCAGACGATTGTCGGCTCTATCCCTGCTAAACGCGGAGTAAAGCCGGAAGACAAACATATTTCTGCAGCCACGAGGACAATGACTTAACATGGTGGACATGATTTGAACAACCACAAAAAGCCACCACCTGTTGCCGTATGTGTCTGAGAGAGACACACAGAGAGGTGGGGAAAGGAGGGAGAGAGAGAGAAAGGTGGGTGAAGGATGGAGAGAAAGAGGGGGGTGGGTGGAGCTTCAGTAGTACGCCATAGATATCTTGTTCGTTTCCCTTTCATGAAAACTGGCTGGCGTCTAACTTAAAGCTCGCGACTCTAAGTAAAGTACCTTTAATATCTTACTTTGGTATTGCAGTTAATATTTATATATATATATATATATATATATATTAAACGGTTTATTTCATTGGCAGCCAAACTGGCTGAAACAAATACAGTTAAAGTCCCATTGCATGTACAAATAACAGAAAAGTTAAAAGGGTCATGTAAAAGAGTAAAATTGCAATCTTTGGTGCAATAGGATAAAAAATTAGGTTTAAGAAATACGAAATAACGTGACTAGCATCAGTACCGAAACATACAAATTACTAACATTATTTAAAAACTGATAAAGTCGATTATAAAAGGGTAACAGTATTGTAGCAAAGCATAAGCACTTACAAAACGGGCCCAGTTAAAAGAGACATTAATTATTTTATATAAGACTGACTATGGTTGGAACAGGGCTGTTTTTGTGGCTGTCAGTTCAGGAGCATATGGGCACCAGCTTGTGAGTACGCATGGAGCGACGGGGGGTTGGGGCGGGAGGAAGGAGGTGACGGTGGCGAGGGTTGTTGAGGAGTTGTTGGCCGAAGTGGAGGAGGCTATTGGTGTAATGAGTGTTCAGTGGTTTAAGGCCGAGTGTGATCAGTGCTTTACTATATTCTGCATGTGGTACCAAGGATGATCCTAACTGCTCTTTTCTGCACTTTATCAAGTTTGTTGTGTTGTTTTGTGTTGAGGCTGGATGACCAGGAAGGAGAAGCATATGTGAGTTTAGGAAGAAAAAAGTATTGTAAATGTTTGTAAGCTCATGTGTCGGCAGACCTAATGATTTAAGGCGGCCTAGCATGTAAAGTCGGAAAGAGGAGACTTGTGTGAGTGTGGCAACATGTTGGTCCCAGGAGAGTTTTCTATCAATAATGATGCCGAGATGTTTTACTGTGGGGACGACTTCCAGGACGTGGTCTCCCAGAGTAAGGACAGGGGGTTGGGTGGGAGTGGTGACGAGGTCAAAATGAATTACCACGGTCTTCTGCTAGTTGATTGTGGCGTGGTTGTCAGTTGTCCAGTCGAGGAGGCTGTTTAGGGTCATCTGTAATGCTGTGTACTCTTGTTTGTTGTTGTTGATGGCCGCTGCGAAGGTGGAGTCATCAAGGTACTTCCAGCGGTGGGGCGTGTCTTGGAGGGCATCATTGATGAGAACTAAAAAACACAAAGGCCTGCTCCTGGTTCCCTGGGGCACTCCACACGTCTGGGGGAGGAAGGTTGAGGTGGCACCCTGGAGGCAGATTGCGAGGAAATCCGCAAGCCACGCAACAACACACTCGCGGAGCCCTATCGCTAACGCTTTCTGGATGACGGTGGTTTGGTCAACCAGGTCGAAGGCCTTGCTCAGATCAACGAGGACAGCTGCTACGGATGTCTTTCGTTTCTCCAGATTGCTGTATATAAAATCAAGAAAACTTATTAAGTAGTGGGTGGTTGAAGTTGTTTTTATGTTTCCATATTGCTGGGGGTCGAAGCTGTGTTTGAGGTCCGTGTAGGCCCAGTCCGTGACGAAACTCTCACAGATTAGGCTGGGTAGAGGGGTGATGAATATGGGGCGGGTCTGATCCAGGGAGGTGGGGGAGGGGGTCCTTGGGACTGGAGTAACGTAGGTGGTTTTCCAGTCAAGTGGTGAATTGGCTTGTTGTAGAGAGGCATTGAAAATGGAGGCAAGTGGTGTTGATAGTTCAGGTGCAAATTCTTTCAGTAATTTCATTGGGATATCGATAGGCGTAACTGACCTTTTGGTACGGCACTGTTGGATTATCCTGCAAACCTGGTGTTCATGGATGGTCGGAGCAGTGGTTGGCATGGGGAGGTAGACCGGCAGTTTGGTGAAATCGAGGTGAGGCGAGCGTTGGCAAATGGCTGCAAAGTGGTGGTTCACCTCGTCTGTGGCCGCTTGTCTAGGGAGGTGACTTACGCAGGGGGGGGGGGGGTGCTGGATTGATTGTTCAGGCCACAGAGTTGTTTTATTTGCTTGAACCACTTGCTGGAATCGGCTTCTTTTAGGTGTTTCAGTTTATTAGGATAAAAATTTCTTTTTGCTAATTTTATTTCTCTGATGACTTTATTTCGCAAACTTTTATATAGATTTGTATTACCTGATTGATGGGCGTGGTTGAATTGCTACATAAGGAGCTTGATTTTGTCTGTGATCCATGGTAGGTCAGCTGGGTGGCGGTGTATTGTCTTCTCTGGGAAGAAGTGGTGATACGCGGCTGTGATGGATGAGAGGTAGTTGTTCCACTTGGTTTCAACGTCGGGCACTGTGAGGACCTCCACCCAAGGGTAGTGGACCAGCCAGTTCCAAACGCGAGGATGGCCGAGCGTGTGAGCGGGCGGTACTTGGCGGTGGTTGTTTCGTGCATAGGTACAAGGGAGGGCTTGGGTGTGCAGAGTACGGTGAGGTGTGTGCTGCGTCCGAACGGTGCCAAAGGGATTGGTGGATTATAAAAGTCAACTAGGTATGTGAGAATGAGATATAAGGTATTGTTCCCATGTGTAGGAAAATTTACAATTTGCATGTTGTAGTTCATTTTGAAGGTCTGTTATCTCTAAATCATAAAAATCTCCACAGATTATGAGTTTGGAGCTTGGGTACCTGACTCTGACCTGGTCGGTGGTGTAAGTGAGATGGTGTAATAAGTCAGATTTTGTGGCCGATCTGGGTGGGTAGTACACGACACAACAGATGATGTAAGCTGCGTGTCGGGGATGGACTGGTGGTGCTATACGTCCCACAAAACTTCCAGCTCTGGAGGAATCTGCAGAGGCAGCGGTGAGGGGTGCAGTGCCTCGTTTACAAAGAGAGCCACGCCTCCTCCCCACTATTTACTGTGTAGGTTGTGGAAGGCCTTGTAGTTGTCAAACTTCACAGTTTCAGGTAAGAACTGCCAAGCTTCTGTGATAGCTATTATGCCGGAGGAACTGTCTGTTATGACTGTGGAAAGCTCGTCAATTTTATTGCTGAGTGATGTGATGTTTGAAAGTAAAACACTTGGAAGATTGTACCTTACCGTCGGTATTTCAAAGTGGCAGTGGAGCTTGATTTCTGTTGGCTTGTTTGTTTTTCTATTCGGTGGAGACTTGATTACTTTGATATGGCGGGCAAGACCTTGGCCTGCCCTGCGTCCTCTGCCGTGTAGTATGTTGTGGGTCTTAAGTTTCTGAATGATGGCACTGGAAGGCGGTGCACAGTTTTCCCTTAATTAACTTGACCATTTCACTGAAGGCGTACATTATGCGAGACATGTTTTGGAAGGGCGAAGCACCGGGGCTAGTTCTACACTGGATGGTGGTAATCAGGCCTGCTGGCGTGTAGTTTCGTTTGCTGATCCTTGCCACTGTTCATTTCCTTATGATGAGGTTTAGTAGAGGTTGGAATTTGGAAGGTTTAGTAGAGGTTGGAAGAAAAGAGCTAACAGGCTAGCTCTGGAAGCTACTGAGAGCGCCGACTGCACGTCCACTCAGGTCAGGGACAGGCAGTCAAGTGTGTGTCAAATGTATGTACGTACAGCTCCGGACAGATCAAGGGTCCACAGCCCATCCATCAGTGACTTAGTTTGGGCCTCGTCGGATCTGGCAACAGTTGCAGGTGGAGGGAGGGGGGATGTTAGTGGGAGAGGAGGAGAGAAATATGGGCGGGGCTATATTGGAGGTAATGGGGGAGGGTAACGAATAATCAGGTAGGGAAGACGTGTCTCAGGAGGAATGAATGAAACATACACTGTGAACGGTATTGAATCACCAATAGTTTAAAGTAGGATTCTTCAAACTTTTTCAGTCGTGACCCAGTTTTTACTATGACATCATTCTCGCGTCCCATACAGAAAGATCTTTTACAAATGACCAGAATTATCAACCTAAGAAAATACAAGGCCAGAAACTGAAACGTAATATTTATGATTAAAAGGTATTCTAACCAGAATTATAAACACTGCCTCACCTACCCCTCACTCTCTCTCTCATTCTCTCTCAAGAAGGCTAATATTTGTGCAATTATTTTGTTTTATTGATAATTTAATATATGAATATTCGATTATAAAAATATGTTAGGTGGATTCATGTATGAACTTCATATTTATTTTATTGCCACGAACATTATTATTCTATTTTATTCATGTATTTATTTTTGTGAGCCTGCGACGCAGTTTGGAGGAATTCGGGACCCGTAGTTTGAAGAACCCTGCTGGTTTAAAGAAGTGCATACTGCATTAACGTAGGTGGATATAGGAGAGAAGAAATGTGATGATTTGAGGCGAGGGCGAGGGGGAAGACGTTAAGACAAATGAAGGTGATTAGTTGAAAAGTAATAACAAACAAATATAATTACTAACGCTTCCAGGGCCCGTGTCGCACTGTTTTTCGGGAATAACTCTGTAACTAAAGGTTGGATCAGTATGATGTTTTGCCACGGGTTATTTCACACCTTCCGCTAATTTTTGACACTATTATGGATTACTAAAAGTGAATAATTAAGGCACTTGTCCCCGAGAAATGCGTCATTTTTATGAAATTTAACACTGAGATACGAACGATCATAGCGTGACGTGTATACCACGTCAGTCCACAGGCTCCACCCATCCCCTTCTTTCTCTCCCCCACCCTACTCTCTCTCTCTCTGGTCTCGAAACTTTTGAAAATACAACACGGTCACAAGCTTTAGTCCTAAAAATATGTATAGGTATATAATGGTAGCAGGCATTATGTTTTAATGTTATTGTTATCACTTTTTATTATATAGTGATACATAACAGCGAGGATATATATATATATATATATATATATATATATATATATATATATATATATATATATATATATATATATATATATATATGGTAGAGTTGTGTAAGATAACGCCAGTGTTTGACGGGATAGCAATGCTTGGAATTCAGGAGTGGTGTTTTTCATTCGTGTGAAATGGGTACACGTGGACGAAGTGCTTTACACACAGATGCTGTGTGAGAGCGAACGGTGGCCGTCATGACGAAGATGTTACATTGTCCACGTGGCTGTAGGAACGCTTTTGTCATGCGGATGTACTCTATGTACAGTTGCGCACAGATGACTCGAGGCCACCTCATCCACTAATATGCTGGTGCTGTATCTGGTAACAGTGGCAGCTACGAATTGAACCGAAATTCAGTCGTCTGCTCGGACGAAACAAACTCAATTATAATTTGTCAATATTCGGATTTAACAGTTCTCTAATAAATATCATGTAAGTAAATGTATTATGTTGATAATGAATAACATGTTATAAATATTATGGACATATTACAACAACAATATTACAACACATATATCCAAATAATGATACATTCATTCATGTAAGAAACACGATTTTCGAATACTACACCAGTACCGAAACCAGTTTGTGTCACATGAAATAAAGCTTCATTATTTGATTATATGTGTTGTAATAATAACGAACCCTACGTCCGCCCTGATCTGTCAGTGACATCATCAGATAATAGTTTACCAATACACATAATAAATGCTTCATATATATATATATATATATATATATATATATATATATATATATATATATATATATATATATATATATATATATATATATATATATATATATATATATATATATATATATATATATATATATATGTATATACGTCACACTATGATCGTTCGTATCCTGGTATTGAATTTCATAGAAATGACGCATTTCTCGGGGACAAGTGCCTTAATTATTCACTTTTGGTAATCTATTATAGTGTCAAAAATTAGCGGAAGGCGTGAAATAACCCGTGGCAAAATATCATACTGATCCAACCTTTAGTTACAAAGTTATTCCCGAAAAACAGTGCGACACGGGCCCTGGAAGCGTTAGTAGAATATCTGTTACATTATATCCTTTAAATAAAGGCACTGTCTTTTGTTCACCATCGTAGTGGGATAGACTACTGAATATATATTATCCTTTGTATACTAGACAGCTATCCCTCGTGCTTGCCCCGTAGGTGGATATTGCCTATAATGATGTGGGCAATACTTTAAGGGTTTTGGCGCCCCTTCCGCCCCAGCCACTAGCTTTTAGTTCTTCAACTATCCCTCTTTTCTTTCTATTTCCTTCCTGCTTGCTGTCTCGCCTCTCTATCACCGTTTTCTGGCGCGGATTTATAGTAGATGACGAAATTTTTACGTCGAGTTACGTTATGTTACGTGATGGTTATTCAGAATATATATGGGGTTTGGATGTAGGTGTAACTGTTTTCGAGTTATAAGAGGACAAACAGAGATGGTTTGCCATTTATAGTATAGATATATATATATTACCATCTGCTTCCAATTCGTGTCTTGAGTTTTTTCTTATTTTTTTTTTTCTTTACCTTACCTCCCATTTACACTCTGTCTCCACCAGGGTGTGTTCGTGTCTGTGCTGTACTGCTTCCTGAACAGCGAGGTGCAGGAAGTACTGAGGAAGAGGTGGCGCCAGCACCTCGTTCGCCGTCTCGGAACATTACCATCCATCCCTCAGCGCCGCAAGAGCACTAAAAGCACCATCATCCTTGAGACATCTTTCTCCGTCAGACTGAGTCCACAACGAACATCTAATCATGCCCCCACTGGAGCTACCACGCCCATAATAAATATATAAAAGCAAAAACAGACCTTCACCATAACACAATATATGTATCGTTGGTTCCATTTCCGTGTTTACTTTTTAGCGTTGCAAATGTTGAACCACACAGACATTTGAATACAGAACCACGAGTGATCACGATGCAAACCACTCACCAACACCATCATCATCCGTATGTAACGTAAGGAGGTCGTTACTACTCAAGTGTGTTATAGTAGACTACCAATTCTAGGCACGGTTTTATTCAGTGAATATAACACGGGAATGTGGAGTGGACCCAAGCACAGAGTTATGTTGACTTCCTTCTTGTTGCTCGCCAGCGTTACCTATGAGTAGCTTGCAGGATGATTGCCGTGTTGCTTTGAGAATGCTCGAGTTGCTTGGAGAGTACTAGAGTTGCATGTAGAGTACAGGAACGTTGCTTGAGGTGGCTTGTAGCGTGTGTGTGAGTGCAAGCAGGATGCGGAGAGACGAGGTGGCTAGGCGGAATAAAGGGTCTGGTGACTGTACCCTGTGCTAGCCTCTAGGTTTTAACTTAGTCCATTACTGGAGTGGGCGGCTTGGCTTTGTGGGTAGGTATGAAAAGACATAGCAAAATATAGCAAACCTAGTGCTTGGGTCACTACAGTACCCCCACTCCCCCACAAATAAAAGGAGCGGTAGGAGTATTACAATAGGTTACAAAATACATGAATACTTATAGACAAAAAGGAAAAGGGGGCGAGAAAACAATAATATACACAAAGCATCAATGAGTACAGAAATATAGGATGGCCCTGATAATAGGGGCAGATATACAATAGCAAATAATTATACAATAGCATATATATATATATATATATATATATATATATATATATATATATATATATATATATATATATATATATATATATATATATATATATATATATAGTAATATCGTTAAGGGTGACGAAAGAGCAATAATATGTGAACACAGACACAGCATATACGAGTGACAAAAATAAAGGCAATGCAATAAAAATAAGAGAACATATATACATGGCAACAGTAATAATGCATGCGATAAATATAGTGTTGAACATAAGTGTATGTGGAAAGTGTGGAATGTGAGTTACAAGTAAGTGAGCTGAAAAACAATGGAAGGTGTAGGTGGCAGGGTGTGGAGTGCGTGTGTGTCTGTGTTGGAAATGGAGGCGGTGTACTTGGCCTGGCAGCGTCACATAGCACGCTGTGGGGAGAGGGTGGCGTATCAGGGTGTGATGGTGGCGTGAGGCTGAGACGAGAGCTAATGGGACGAAAAGGCGTGGCTGGTATCTCATGGATTATAGGAGGCCCAAGCTGAGGGATACTGATAGGGATTACTTCAATCGAGGCATGTTCAGGAGAAAGCTGGTTAGAGAGAGGAAGTGGTTCAGGTCGGATGGGGGAAGGAGGAAGGTCGGGAAACGGTGAAGGGATGGAAGGAGGCGTGATAGGATTAGGAGTGTGGTCAGGTAACGGTGAAGGGTCGGGAGACGGTGTGACAGGAGGAGGAGCGGGCACAGCCTTGGTGTGGGCAGACGGGTCGGGCAGGCCGTGGGAGGTAGGTAGGGTAGGAGGAGGTGGCGGGGTAGGTGGGGCGGGTCGGGTAGTGTGGCTGAGGAGAGGATGGGGTGGTGAAGGAATGAGAGGAGCGGGGAGGTGTGCTGGGATAGGCATAGGGTGGGTAGGAGGGGAAAGTATTGGGTAAGGTAGGTTAGGGTGTGAGAAGGTGGTGTGGTGGTGTGTGTGTGTACACGTGGTGACGTGAGGTAGTTAGTGGTGCATTGAGGTGAGTGTGAGAGAAATGAGGTGGTGGCTGAGGAATGGTGGTGGTGTGGTTATTTGTCATGGTGTTGTGGGGTGTGGTGAGGTGGCGGCGTATGTATGGGGTGAGCGTGGGTGAGTGGTGGAATGCATGGTGTTGGTAAGAGTGGTGGGTGGTGGTATGTGCGAGTATTAGTTAGTCGCGGTGTGTGTGATGCGGTGTGCGTCGGTATGTGAGGAGATGGGTGGGTGTTTAAGGGTGCAGTGTGAAGGTGTTCGGACGTTGTGCGGGCCGGTTTCACCCTTTCCCAGGTCGTGACATACTGCTTGTCGTGGATCTGAAAGGTGACCGTAGCGTATGTCCTGGCGAGTACCGGGTACGGGCCAGAGTAGACTTGTTGCAGTGGTGTACGGTGCAAATCCATCCGGAGTAGCAGTAATGATGCAGTGTGAAGACCTGGAGGCATGTAAATAGGTCTTGTGTGCTGGCGTGTGGGTATGGGAGGATCAGTGGGAGTGCATCTGTCCATTGGTCAGGCTGGAGGGTGTGGAGTGAATCCTTGAGGCGGCAGTGGAATCTCTCCACCATAACATTGCTGCAGGGGTGGTAGGTGGTGGTGTGCTGGCGTCTTGTACCCAGAAACGTTAGCATGTCACTCCATGCCTTGGATTCGAACTGCATGCCCTGGTCAGTAACAATTACTGCTGGGGGCCCGAAGTTGGCCACCCAGTTACTAAGGAAGTGTCGGATGGCACCCTCAGCAGTAATACCCGACATCAGAATAGCGGTACACCATCAAGTTGTCCTGTCAACACACGTCAGCAGATAACGGTACCCACGTGATGAGGATAGGGCCCCACGATGTCTACGTGGACTGTGTGGAACCAGCTGGATGGCACGGTGAATTTGTGGAGTGGAGGACGTGTATGGCGGCCCACCTTAGCCCGTTGCCAAGGTAGACATGACGTACCCCAGTCCTTAATTTGGTGTTTCATACCTGGCCAGACAGCGCGACAGCTGATGAGGCGGAGTGTTCCTGCTACCCTTGGTTGGTTGAGAGAGTGGTAGTGATGGAATACTTCTTCGGGGATGTATGGGCTTGGCGTCCCGCATGAGGTGTCACACCAGAGTTGCGTGTTGGCATCCTGGGACATCAGGAAATCCAGGCGCAGCTGGGAAATCCAAGGGCAGGTTGTGTTGTTGGTGATCTGGAGAGGGCGTACGCTACAGCGTTGTCTTCCCCACGGACGTGGCGAATGTCTGTTGTGAACTCTGAAATGAACGCCAGGTGACAAGTTACTTGTGGGGACCAGTTTGTTCCTATCTGGTACATGGCTGTAGTTAGAGGCTTATTGTCTGTTCAGATATGGAATGTCCTACCTTCGAGGAAGTGGCGGAAGTGTTTTACAGCATCGTGGATGGCGACCAGTTTTCTGTTGAATGCGCTATATTTGTGCTGTGATGGCTCCAACTGTTTACTGTAAAAAGCTATGGGCTTGAGTATCCCATCCACTTCCTGCTGTAGGACCGCTCTCATTGCGTCATTCGAGGTGTCTGTGTAAATAGACGTGGGCACGTGAGGAGTAGGATACGCCAGCAGCGTCATATTGGCCAGCTTAGTTTTGATGGTGGAGAACGCCGCTTCAGCCGCTGGTGGCCATACCAGTTTCTTCTACAGCATCCTCTTGAGCCCTTTGAGACGATCAGGGAGTGGTGCGAGGGTGGAAGCGGCGTGTGGAATCAATCTGTGGTAATAGTTTACCATGCCCAGAAACTCCCTCAGTTTTCTGGCTGTGCTGTGCAGGGGGAAGTCCCTAATCGCCTCCACCTTCTGCGGCAGGGGTGTGATGCCTTGTGGTGTGAAGCGGTGGCCCGGGAAGTCCAGATGGTCCGCCCCAATTACACACTTGGAGGGGTGGATTTTCAGTCCATACCGTTGTAGACGAGAAAAGAGTTTCCATAGGTGCTGCTGATGTTGGTTGTGGTTGTGGGAAATAATGAAGATGTCATCTATATACACAACAACGTAGTCCAGTCCACGCAGCACCTTGTCCATGAATCTCTGGAACATCTGAGCTGCGTTACGTAAGCCGAAATTCATGGCCAGAAACTCGAATAAACCAAAGGGCGTGGTGATGGCGGTCTTCTTGATGTCTTCTTCAGTGACAGGAATCTGGTGGAAGGCACGGACCAGGTCGATCTAAGAGAAAACCGCACAACCCTGGAGTTTAGAGTGAAATTTCAACATATGTGGGATCGGTTACCTGTCGGGGATAGTGGCTGCAGTAAGAGCTCTATAATCTCCACATGCCATCCACTCCCCTCCCTGCTGCTTCGGAACCATGTCTGGCAACGCCCTACTGGATCATAGCATGGAACTCTCGCTTCACGGCTTCTAAACGTTCTGGTGGCATCCGGCGTGGTTTAGCAAAAACAGGCAGGCCGGTAGTAGTGATGGTGTGACATATTTCGGGGTCATGGGTGTAATGTGAAGGTTCTATCGAGAGTATATGTGGAAAGTACTGCATAAAATGTTGGTATTGATTTGTGTGTGAAATGTGTGTTATGGTGGGCGTAGCGTGACGACAGTGCTTAGCGGGAATGGTAGCTCCTGTAGGTTGGTGGATTAGCCAGTGTCTCGTCTGGTGTCAATCAGCAGGTCATGTGCCGTCAGGAAATCCAGGCCAAGGATTGGTGCCTGACGTCTGCGACGATGAATAACCATACCAGGTATTCCTCCTTCAGTAGTGTCACCCCTCTACTTCTGGTGCCATAGGTGGCTATCGGTAACTTATTTGCCGCGAGAAAGTCGTATGCTGTAGAGGCTTGTCTATGTCTGTCCCTCTCTCATGGAGGTACGACACTCACCTCGGATTCTGAGTCAGCGAGGTAGCTGTCACCTGATACCATGTCCTCCACCCATAGGAGGGTGCTGTTGCGGCAGTGCGGCAGGAGTGGTGGCATAGGAGTTGCGTGCATTGTATGGCGGCATGTCTGTAGTGGCATGTTGCGAGGAGGCAGACCGATGTGATGGTGTGTTTGGCATGGTGCGTTGAGGCATGTTTGGAGTGTGGCAGAGGAACCCTGGTGTCGCTAGAAGCGATTGAGTAGCGTGGTGAAGCGGGTGAAAGCGTGTAATGAGTAGGCTCTAGGCGGTGTGGTGACCTGTGGTGCGTCATGTCGCTTGAGGTGTCGAAGTGGCATAGCGAAGTGGGAGTGGGCGAGTGGTGCAAAGATACAAGGTGATGTGGTCGTTCATGGAGCGTGTTGTTGCTAGAGGCGTGCGAGTGGCGTAGCGAGGTAGGACTGGGCGTGTGGCGCGAAGATACAATGTGATGTGGTCGTCCTTGAAGTGTGGTGTCACTAGAGGCATGCAAGTGGTGTAGCGAGGCGCGTTTATTGGAGCATGAGCGTCGTTGAGAGGCAAGCGTTTAGAAGGTTCGTAATGGTGACAAGGCTCGAGCGTAGTCATGGGATTTGTGGCATGTGTGTGGTGTAGAGAGTCGTTTGAGGCCGTGTGTTGAGAGGGTGCATGGAGTTGAGACGATTCAGGCATGGTGGGCGTGTTGGTAGCGTGCGCGTGTCCTAGCGAGGCAGGTGCGGGCGCGTGATGAGGCGGCGCAAGGTGGCACGCGGGGCTGGGTGGCTGCGTTGACGCGTGGTGGCGCGTTTGTTTGGTAGTAGTGGTGGTGTGCTTGGTGTATGCGTGAATATCGCAAGAAGAAGTTAAGTGATGTTATAGATGCCCTGGGCAACTTCATCATTTTCTTCTTACTCTTCTTCTTCATCAGCGCATTCTTCACAGTCTTCATAGTGCTCGAATTCTTCATAGTCAATGTCACAACTAAAAATGTCCCTGACAGCCTCAAATTCCTCATCCTCATCACCAGATCCCTCGAAGATTTCCTTCTGGATCTTTTTTTTGCACTTCCTCTTCTTCTGCATCAGAATCTTCATCCTCCTTCTGTGCAGGTATCAAATTCCCCTTCGCTACTACAAAATCAGACAACACTTCCGCCTCGCAATCAGCCCCACTTATCTTCGCACTTCAATGTCAGACTCCACTTCCTCAAATAATGTATTTAGACCCATCTCATATTCTTCAATTTTTTCCCTATTTTCCTCCTCCATCTCTTTATACTCGTCCACATCTTCCTTTTTCTCTTCAATTTTCTCTCCCTCTCCCTCTTTTTCTTCTTCCTTCTCATTGTCCTTCTTTTCTTCCTCTTCTTTATTTTCTTTTTGTTCCTCTTGTTCCTCTCCCTTCTTTTCTTCATTATTCAGTTCCTCTTGCTCTTCCATCAGCTGTTTATCTTCTTCGGTGTTGCTAGCTTCCTTCTGCTTGCTGGCATAATTAGTTATGATCTCCTTTTCTTCCATATGTTTTTGTTTTCTTCCTTTATGGTCCACATCCTTTCTGTTTTCTTGCTGTTCCTTATTTTCACCACCACTTTCCTTGGCTTCCTTCTTACAATCTTCTGCATTATCACTGTTATCGTTGTCTTTGCTCTTTCTTTCCTCAAGCAAAGTCTTCAACTTGGCTTTTGTGGCTGCTGTTCTTTTACTTTCCAGCAATATCCTCAATTCTAAAAACTTTATGTTCTGTTTCTCTGACATACAGTTTACCTTATTTTCAGCTGGACCCCTACTTCTCGCTTCCAGCTTTTTAATCTAGAGCACTGCTTGAGCTGTCTCCTCTTTCTCCTTCTGCAATTGCATCTTCAAGAGCTTCATCTTTTGCTCTTGCTCCATACTTGCGAATACACCGTTCTGTTGCAATTTTCTCACTAATTCTCTCTGCATGCCCTCTTTTAGATTAGCCTTCAGTTCCACATTATATCTTTCTGCTAAATCTTTTAATTCCTCAATGGTGCATTGGTAGATAAAATGTATCTCACCTGTTTCCAGAAACTTTTCTACATGGTTGGATGCCATGATTACAGCAAAGGCTTCTTTCTCACTTCTTATAATATCTTCTCGAGAGCTCTCTCTTCTTAATAAAATCTTCTCAAAATCCCCTGGAGGAATCTTCTCATCTCTCTCTTCTTGAGAATCTTCTCTCTTCTCAAGAATCTTCTTTCCCAAGAAATCTTCAATATTTTCTCGAGACTCCTCTCAACTCCTCTGAAAATCTTCTCAAGAAATCTTCAATATTTTCTCAAGAATCCCGGACAGGCCTCCAAATTCTGTTACGTCCCCAGTCCCGGGCCAACTGAGGCACGCAATCTGATTAATCACAAGAGGAGGAGCAAACTCAAACATTTGTAAAGCTTCTAAGCTTTATTTTATCCTTCCTTTCTCCAAAGCCTATCTCTCTCTATCTCACACACACTTAGCTCCAAAAGCCTACTCTCTCTAATCTTATCCCCCCGTTTACAATGTCTTTCTAAACTCTATATGACATTTTGTAGGTATCCTAGAACTAGTCTTGGAATATACCAAAATAAAGTAATGACATCTTCCACCTAGTAGTGAAGATGTCAACACACTCTTCTGTACCAAAATACAATGACGATGTGACATAATCCGGGTAGTGAAGATATATCACCGTAATCATCTTCTACTTAATAGTGAAGCTGTTACTTTACTAAAACATAATGATGTGTGATGTAATCCGGGTAGTGA
Organism: Petrolisthes cinctipes; assembly: GCA_033782935.1. NCBI lineage: Eukaryota > Metazoa > Arthropoda > Malacostraca > Decapoda > Porcellanidae > Petrolisthes > Petrolisthes cinctipes. The sequence goes on from JAWQEG010000033.1 coordinate 3,544,243, forward strand.
AGATATATCACATCATACTCATCTTCCACTTAATAGTGAAGATGTTAATATACATTTCTCTACCAAAACACAAAGGGCGATGCAACATAATCCTTTCCTGTAGGGGTAGTGAAGATGTCACACCATAACACATCTGTAGTGAAGATGTCACACCGTAACAATATATATATATATTGTTACGTCCCCAGTCCCGGGCCGACTGAAGCACGCAATCAGATTAATCACAAACAAAAGGAAGAGCAAACTTAAACACTTGTAAAGCTTCAAAGCTTTATTTTATCTTTTTCTCAAAAGCCTGGATCTCTCTCTCACACAAATCTTAGCTCTGATCTTACCACCCCCTGATCTTACCACCACTGATCTTACCACACTTTCTTACCACCCCCTGATCTTACCACCACTGATCTTACCACACTTTCTTACCACCCCCTTTTACACTGTCTTTCTAAACTCTGTATAACATTTTGTAGGTATCCTAGAACTAGTCTTTGGAATATAACGAAATAAAGTAGTGACATCTTCCACTCAGTAGTGAAGATGTCAACACACACTTCTGTACCAAAATACAATGACCATGTGACATAATCCGGGTAGTGAAGATATGTCACATTGTAATCATCTTCTACTTAATAGTGAAGATGTTAATATACATTTCTCTACTAAAACATAAAGGGCGATGTGACATAATCCTTCCCTGTATGGTAGTGAAGATGTAGTGAAGATGTCACACCGTAACACCCCCTTTCCAATTTTTAGATGAGAGTTCTCCCTTAGGAGGACTCTCATCGTACATTGTTATAACACATGGTGGATAAATTATAATTTTCTCTGCTATTTCTTTCTCCCAGAATTCGTCATCATCTTCATCTTCATAATCGTCATCATCCCTATCATCATCACTTTCTTCTTCGACTTCATCGTTTCCTTCTTCGACTTCATCGTTTTCTTCTTGAACTTCATTTTCTTCTTCAACTTCATTTTCTTCTTCAACTTCATTTTCTTCTACATTATTTTCTTCTTCAACTTTATTTTCTTCTACTTTATTTTCTTCTTCTACTTCATAATTTTCTTATTTTACTTTATCACTTTCTTCTTCTACTCTATTTTCTTCGTCTACTTCATCATCATTTTCTTCTACTTCATCATTTCTATTTTCATCCAACAAGCGCTTCTCGAGCCTGCTGCCGTCCCTCAATAGTTTACTGATGAGCTGGAATGTTTCCTTGTATTGGGGGTTGCTCATTGTTTTGGGTTCAGTTTTCCATAACTTGTGGTGAAGCACAACCATCTGGTGGTTTAGTTTGCCTAGCTGTTCTTCGATTTCGGGCTCAACGTTTATGTCTATGGCTTTGTTGGCGCTCCTTGACACGTGGTGAGCTGATTTTTTTGTCTTCTTGCGAACTGGTTTCTTAGAGTTCTTTTCCTTTTCCTCGCCGTTGTCCTGGTGGCCTTCTTCCTCCTCTTCATTGCTCGCCTCCTCCTTCTCCTCCTTTTCCAACTCCTTTTCTAAGGGATCATCCTCCTCAGCATCACTTTCTCCCTCATTTTTACATTCTCTCTGATCTGCCTGTATTTCTTCGGTTTGTTCCTCGTCCTCAACACTACTTTCTCCTTCACTTTCCATGGAGTCGTCTTCCAAGGAGCTTTCTTCCTTGTTATCGCTGTCTTCCTCACACTCTTCCTCCACATCGTATTCTTCTAATTCTTCTTCACTTATTTCTTCCACATCGTTTTCAGTGGTTTCTTCCTCAGCGTTGTTTTCAACAGTTTCTTCATCAATGTTTTCAGCAGTTTCTTCCTCAGCATTGTTTCCAGCAGTTTCTGCTTCAGTGTTTTCAACAGTTTTTTCTTCAGTGTTTTCAGCAGTTTCTTCCTCTGCTTCTTTTTCCTCTGACATAAGGAAGTTCCTTTTATTTTCAGCTGGGCCTCTATTTCTGGCCTCCAGCTTTTTTAACTCAAGCTCCAATTGAGCTGTCTCCTCCTTTTCTTTCTTCAGGAGGAGCCGCAAGAGCTTCATTTCCTGCTCGTACTCCATACCTTTCGTTAGTACACCTTTCTGGTGCCACTTTTCCATTACTTCACTATGGATTTCCTGCGCTACTTTTCTTGCATAATCCATGACTCTTTCTCGATAAATCTTCAAATCGAGAATCTCTTCAACTCCTCTCAAAATCTTCTCAAGAAATTTTCAATCTTTTCTCAAGAATCCCGGACGGGCCCCCAATTCCGTTACGTCCCCAGTCCCTGGCCGACTGAAGCACGCAATCAGATTAATCACAAACAAAAGGAAGAGCAAACTTAAACACTTGTAAAGCTTCAAAGCTTTATTTTATCTTTTTCTCAAAAGCCTGGATCTCTCTCTCACACAAATCTTAGCTCTGATCTTACCACCCCCTGATCTTACCACCACTGATCTTACCACACTTTCTTACCACCCCCTGATCTTACCACCACTGATCTTACCACACTTTCTTACCACCCCCTTTTACACTGTCTTTCTAAACTCTGTATAACATTTTGTAGGTATCCTAGAACTAGTCTTTGGAATATAACGAAATAAAGTAGTGACATCTTCCACTCAGTAGTGAAGATGTCAACACACACTTCTGTACCAAAATACAATGACCATGTGACATAATCCAGGTAGTGAAGATATGTCACATTGTAATCATCTTCTACTTAATAGTGAAGATGTTAATATACATTTCTCTACTAAAACATAAAGGGCGATGTGACATAATCCTTCCCTGTATGGTAGTGAAGATGTAGTGAAGATGTCACACCGTAACAATATATATATATATATATATATATATATATATATATATATATATATATATATATATATATATATATATATATATATATATATATATATATATATATATATATATATATATATATTGTTACACGATTGTATTGTTAGTTTGGCTTTCCAGGTTAGCTATAAAGCTTCATTTGCAATATGCAACCTGAAGGAAGCAAGGCCTTTATTTTTATTATTTGTTTGGCCATGTACCTTGTAATGTAATAAAAGAGAGAGACTACTTGACTTGCCATTACCCCAAGTGAATAGAACATCTTCACTAACATCTTGACTACCCCTGTTTCACAGCGTTGTTACATCACGACGTAACAAAATGGCGACCTCGCCAGGATGGTAGTCAAGATGTCGGGGTAATGTGCAGTCAGTAGTTTGTTGTCTCTCTCTTCGTTCTTTGTAGTTTTGTTGTCTCTCTCTTCGTTCTTTGTGTTCCCTTTGATGCCAATAGTGTCATCCCTACAAAAGGAGCCAGATCTTTTCAACTACCTTGGACATTGACCGCATGATCAAGGATGTCGAAATGTTTGCTGATGAAGATCAATTGCCTGGAAGACCCTGAAGGGGACGAGCTGTGTATAAGACTCGTAGTTCTCCTCATGTCACGTAACAATGCTCCCTGGGTACATATGGGTTAAAATAGCATTGGCGGACGAATAGGAATGATATGTGTCAGCGCTTGCCTACTTGACAGCTTGGACTGGGAACAGTGACCTTCCTTGATGCTGTGGAGTGTATACCAGTTCCCAGGACCACAGGAGGGTGAAGATAAAACCCTGTCCCTGAGTTTCCAGTGCCGTGTTTCCTAGCCCCAGTATACCTGTCCCTGAGTTTCCTGTGCCTTTGGTGGAGATAGTGTCCAGCCCTGTTGCGCTCGCTGTCGCATTGGTGGTTTTGGTGATTATTTGCGCTCGCTGTCGCATTGGTGGTTTCGGTGATTATTGGCGCTCGCTGTCGCATTGGTGGTTTTGGTGATTTTTGGTTATTGGTGGTTTTGGTGATTAGTGGTGATTGTTGATTATTGGTCGTTGTTGTCGCTGTCGTAGTGGGATTGGCTGGACATCTTCGCATAAGGAAAACATACAGGAAACGTAAAAGTTGTGGAAGGGCTGGGTATCTTGGCACTTGGAAAACATACAGGAAGACCGTTATCCCGTTCGGTATGGAAGACACACCTGCCAACTTGTGGGGAATCCCAAGCACAACTGGTCAAGGGCATGCCCGATATTTTCCTCCGAGCAGTTCAACCAAGGGCGTGGGCATGGCAGAAGAGTCTCCAGTTTCTCCTTGTTCCTTGTTGTCATCTTTTCTATGACATGTATTCTATTTCCCCTCGAGATTGTAAAAAGGCCGAAATTTCTCACGGGAAATTTCGTTCTTTTAGGGGGGGAGGTGTTACACGATTGTATTGTTAGTTTGGCTTTCCAGGTTAGCTATAAAGCTTCATATGCAATATGCAACCTGAAGGAAGCAAGGCCTTTATTTTTATTATTTGTTTGGCCATGTAACCTGTAATGTAATAAAAGAGAGAGACTACTTGACTTGCCATTACCCCAAGTGAATAGAACATCTTCACTAACATCTTGACTACCCCTGTTTCACAGCGTTGTTACATCACGACGTAACATATATATATATATATATATATATATATATATATATATATATATATATATATATATATATATATATATATATATATATATATATATATATATATATATATATATATATATATATATATATATATATATATATATATATGAGACAGCAGCACCGAGGCAGTTGAATATTTGTCGTATAATAAAAGATCATTTCTTTATATTGTGTTCATTATCTTTGCCTATCATTGTGATGCTGAGAACATAATTCTGAAGTTGAGCATAAAACATTGTGTTTAGTAACCTTTAGAGAGATACATGAGTATCAGGTTGATCATCATTACTGTCCTTGTGGTCCTTATTGTGTCATATGGTGTTCTGCGCAGTAATGCTGGAACTAGATAAAAGTAAGGTAATGTATATCGAAACAGATTTTAATAAAAAATACCTTTAAGTAACTTAAAAAGAAAGATATAATATTTTTCTCTTTCCTGCAAATGGGTTTAACAAGTTAACATTCTGACTAGCAACAGACCGGCAAATGGCAATGCATGAAACATATAGTCCTTCAGTCTTATGAAGGCGAAATGCTGTGGCTGGGATAATCCCTTCAATAATGCATATCTGCCAACACTTTCATTCAAAATAATTTATATATCTTTCCCCATAAATCTCTAGTTGTTTTCTAAATTCTTTACATATTGACCCCGTATGGGGTATTGCCTGCATTAGTGATGTGGGCAATACTTTAAGGGTTTTGGCGCCCCTTCGGCCCCAGCCATTAGCTGTCTCACCTCTATATGACCTCGCTGTTGCGGCGCCTAATATCAATCAATCAATCAACCTCTACATATTGAGAACCAAAATGCGATCAACAACATAATCTCAGCCGCAGTTTTTCGAATCATATAATTGGACTATAAGTGATGAGGGAGAAAGGTATATGTCATTAAAACTTTTTAAGAACGAATAAGAAGGTTAAAAATATGAGAAAGAAAAGATAAACGGTAAGAAAGGAGGGAAGGGCAAGCAAGAGAGGGATAAGACAGTAGGGAGGATGTGTAAATGCATATTTAGAAGAAAAAAGCTTGGTAAATAGCTTAATGAATTTGACAAATATGATTATTAAAAACCGTCTTCTGCCAAAAAAAAAAAAAAAAAAACAGCTGGGCTTGGGTGAAGGTGATAAATAGGGTGGACTACAAGCACGAGGGATTTGATTAATTGATTGATAGATATTAGGTGGCGCCACAGCGAGGTCACATAGCAACAGGAAAAGGTGATAGAGAGGTCTGACAGCAATCAAGAAGGAAATAGGAAGAAAGGAGGGACAGTTGAAGAACTGAAAGCTAGTGGTTGGGGCCGAAGGGGCGCCAATACCCTTAAAGTATTGCCCACATCATTACTGGCAATACCTCCCCACCGGGGCAAGCACGAGGGATAAAAGGAATACAGGGATAGCTGTCTAATATCCAAAGGATAATATATAATCAGTAGTCTATCCCAATACGATGGTGAACAAAAGACAGTGCCTTTATTTAAAGGATATAATGTCACAGATATTCTAATTATATTTGTTTGTTATTACTTTTCAACTAATCATCTTCATTTGTCTTAACCTCTTCCCCCTCACCCTCGCCTCAAATCATCACATTTCTTCTCTCCTATATCCACCTACGTTAATGCAGTATGCACTTCTTTAAACCCGGGTTCTTCAAACTTCGAATCCCGAATTCCTCCAAACTGGGTCGCAGGCTCACAAAAATAAATACATGAATAAAATAAAAAATAATGTTCGTGACTAAATAAATATGAAGTTCATACATGAATCCACCAAACATATTATTATAATCGAATATTCATATATTTAATTATCAATAAAACAAAATCATTGCACAAATATTAGCCTTCTTGATAGAGAATGAGAGAGAGAGAGTGAGAGGTAGGTGAGGGAGTGTTTATAATTTTGGTTAGAATGATTTTTTATCATAATTATTGCGTTTCAGTTTCTGGCCTTGTATTTTCTGAGGTTGATAATTCTGGTCATTTGTAAAAGATCTTTCTGTATGGGTCGCGAGAATGATGTTATAGTATATACTGGGTCACGACTGAAAAAGTTTGAAGAACCCTGCTTTAAACTATTGGTGATTCGATACCGTTCACAGTATATGCTTCATTCATTCCTCCTGACACACGTCTCCTCTACCTGATCATTCGTTACCCTCCCACATTACCTCCTATATAGCCCCGATCACATTTCTCTCCTTCTCTCCCACTAACATCCCCCCCTCCCTCCACCTGCAACTGTTGCCAGATCCGACGAGGCCCAAACCAAGTCGCTGATGGATGGGGTGTGGACGCTTGATCTTTCTGGAGCTATATGTGTGTGGAGGTACCTTGACCCGACGTTGAACACGTGGAGATGGCTTCGTCGTCCAGGGCGTCTCCCACCGGCTTAGTAGTGTACAAATACTCCAAGTTTTATTCAATGAGTGTAACAAGGGAATGTGGAGTAGACCCAGGCACAGAGTTATGTTGACTTCCTTCTTGTTGCTCGCCAGCATTGCCACTGAGTAGCTTGCAGGATGATTGCCGTGTTGCTTGGAGAGTACTAGAGATGCTTGTAGAGTACAGGAACGTTGCTGGAGGCGGCTTGTAGCGTGTGGGTGAGTGCAAGCAGGACGCGGAGAGGCAAGGTGGCTAGGCGGAGCAGAGGGTCTGGTGACTCTACCCTGTGCTAGCCTCTAGGTCGGTGGTTCTTAACCTTTTTACCCCTATGATCCACTGCCATATTCCTGGACAGTGCTGTGACCCCCTTGCACAGGGAAGGGGGGGGGGGCGTGTGAAGCGAGCCAAAGCAGCTGGGGGAATTTTGTTTTAGAAATATGAACCATCATAGGTGCAATTTGAATCTACTTAAAGGAAAATTTTAGAATTTGTATTTCTTAAAAATTAGCTTTAGGCTACATGTAACCTTCGTGACCCCCAGAATAAACCCAAATGACCCCCTTGGGGCTCACGACCCCCAGGTTAAGAACCGCTGCTCTAGGTTAACTTAGTCCATTACTGGAGTGGGCAGCTTGGCTGGGTGGGTAGGTATGAAAAGACATAGCAAAATATGGCAAACCTAGTGCTTGGGTTACTACACGTGTATAGCCCCGAAAACCTGTTTACCCATAATTACCACTGTTAAAAATAATACTGTGCTACCACCCTTGGTAATGATCATGTACTATGTTTAAGACATGAAAAACCATACTTATATTAAACATATTTTAATATGAATTCCTGAGTATGAAAGTCCAATCTTTTCTGAAAATTTTGTCTCCCCCCCCCCACCCCACCCCCCAAAAAATATAATAATAATAATGATAAAATTGAAGCTGCTGTGAGGACTGTGTTGATTGCCACAGTTGGAGCCGAGATATCCCTCCTCATGGTCCAAGTGCGCCCAGGCCTTTTTCGCTACTAGTTGGTGGGTAAAAAGCTGTACGTGGTCATTACCACCCTTAGTAAAGCCCGACGAAAGCACCTCCTATTGATAGTAGACACCTGCAGTTGGCACATAATAGATAAGAGGACAGAGGCGTAAGCCTTTGCACACGAAACATGGAACATTACAATGTTGTGCAACAGTAGTAATGAAGGGTTTTAATGCATGTATTTTCTAAAGTACTTATTACGTCCTCTGATTAGTGTAATTATGAAAACAGGAACCGATAAAAATATGTATATAAATTATTTCGTATACACATACAAGCCAAGAAATATAGCAAGACTTTTAATTACCTTGATAATGTCATCAGAGATTATTGTCTATGCTAGATATTCAGACGCCAGCGATAGTGAACCAATCACATGTGTCAGATTGGTGAGCAGCGTCCAAAATACAGAGTTGAGATCCTCCACTACCCACACTGATCTGGTGTGCAAACCTTGCCCGCTCGCTAGTTAAAATATGAGGCATAAAGATTATATCAGCTAATATTAATCGAAATAATGAGTTCCTTGGTAGGTTAAAAAGATAAAAAGCATATTGATATAACGGCAATTGTACAACTCAGCATCAGTTGTTGAAATAGAATAATGGACTATAAAACTCTGGAAGCCTTCCACGACCAAGATTGATATCAAATAGCGTTCGCATCTCTAAGCCCTTATTTGTACAATAATTACAAATCTTTGCTGTCTTTATATTCCACACAGTTTAAATTGATCATTATACTTTGAAGTAAATATGTTTGTAGTGTGTTGTCATCAATAGATATCCAGTGAAGCCACTGGTGCGCCGTATACTCACAAGAACAGTACATTGGTAATAGGGTCTTGATTTAGACTTATAATAGGTTGTGTGTGTTTCATTTTTGATGGATAATTAACTAGCCTACTAATCATATGGATATAAAGCAACATTTTTATAAATTATAAATCATAACCTAGCTGACCTAATGAGATCATTAGTCGATCATCCTTGGCCCCCCTAACGAGAACCGCATTGACGTGGTGGGGGGGCTTGCGTGTCTCTGAGACCTGGCGAGCTAGACTAGAGGGGGCTCCAGCCCCTGCTCTGCCCCGATTTCGGGGAGAGAGGGCTTCACATGCTAGTAAGGTCGCCAGTGAGAGACCAGACTAAATGGTTCCCATGCATTAGGCTGCCAGTACGGGCCAACAGCGCTGCAAACTCCAGCATCAGACTTTGACCCATCAGTGTACACAGGGAGGGATTCCCTGTGAGTGAAGGAATGTTCTAAAAAGAGGGAACGAGCCACTGGAGGAGGAAGAAATTCCTTCTTGTCTGTAAAGCAGGTGCAGGGGAAAACTTCTGGAAGAAGCCATGGAGCCACCCTGGGGACCCTCACAGGACAAATCTGGAAGTCATCTATGCCCATCTCCTCCATAGCCTTCCTGACCCAGAAGCCAAAGGGCCATTGTGCACGAGAATGTAAAAGGTAGTACTGAGACATGATATCAGATGTCACCGCCAAGCAAGGTAGGGAGTCAGGAAGTCGATGTAATCGATGCCAACAACGAACCATCAAGGACTGGCGACGGAGATCAAGAGGTGGCTAATTAGCGTCCACCAGGAGACTGGGGATTGGGGACGACCTGAAGGCTCCGGTCGCCAGACGTACTCCAGCATGATGAACAGGGTCTAGAACTCTGAGACGGGCATCGGTGGCAGAAGAGTACACCTCACACCCATAGTCGAGTTTTGACCTAATAAGAACACGGTATAGGCGGAGGAGGGTGGCCCGATCAGCCCCCCAGGATGTATGGCTCAGGACCCTCAACAGGTTAAGAGCCTTGAGGCAAGAGACCTTAAGTGTACATAAGTGGGGAACCCAAGTCAAACGTTTGTCAAAAAGGAGACCCAAAAAGCGAGTCTCCTCGACACATCGTATCCGATGACCATACATGAATAAGTCTGGATCCGGGTGGACGCCTCGGATGCGGCAGAAGTGCATAGCAACTGTCTTGGAAGTAGAAAATCGAAACCCATGAGAACCAGTCCAACGTGACACCCTGTCAAGGGCAAGCTGCATGCGCCGCTCCGCCACTGACATACGGGAAGCAGCAAACCAGACTGCTAGGTCGTCAACGTACATCGAGTTAGCTATACCGTCTGGAAGGGATGAGGCAATGGCATTAATTGCTACTGCAAACAATGTGACACTGAGGACGCTTCCCTGGGGGACGCCCTCCTCCTGTGCAACAGATGCTGAGTGGGTTGTACCAACCCTCACAGAAAAACTGCAACCACTGAAAAACTCCTTAAGAAAGCGTGGAAGGCGACCACACAGGCCATATACATGGAGTTGCTGCAGGATGCCATATTGCCATGTAGTGTTATAGGCTTTCTCTAAATCAAAGAATACACAGACAAGGTGTTGATGTCGTGCAAAGGCCTCACATGCAGCAGCTTCCAACCTGACCAGAGCATCTGTAGTGGAACGGTGTTTACGAGAGCCAGACTGGGACGGAGACAGAAAATCACCCCGTTCCAAGAAGTATACCAGTCTGACATTCACCATCTTTTTAAATAGTTTACAGAGACAGGAGGTCAAGGCAATTGGTCAATAATTGAGGGCAACACCAGAGTCCTTGCCCAGCTTGAGAAAAGGAAGGATGGTAGCAACCTTCCACCCAGAAGGGAAGACACCCTCCAGCCAGATTCTGTTATATAAAGCTAAAAGAAATGGGATCGCCTCTTCACCCAAGTGTCGTAACATTGCATATGGGATGTTGTCTGGCCCAGGAGAAGTGTCGCCGCAGAGAGAGAGAGCATAATGCAGGTCTCTTAGGGTGAATATATGGTTATAACTTTCATTCTCGTTCCCTGAGAAATCCAGGACAGTACGCTCCTTGGCTCTTAATTCATGCCTGACAGCCAGAGGTCGAGAGTCACGGCTGGAGACCTTTGCAAAAGCCTCCGCCATGGTATTGGCCACTGTCAAACCATCCATGATCTTAATTACATTGACCTTAAGTACAGGTGTAGAACTAGGAGAAAACTTCCCCGCCATCTTACGGACTCTTCTGAACACTTGGGTGAGTGGAATTTTAGTATTAATTGAAGACACATAGGCCTTCCAAGATGCACGTCGGGCCTCTTTTAAGACTCGTCTAGCCCGAGCCCTTGCCCGTCGGAAGTCCTCTAAAAGAGTTGGGTCCCCACGATTGCGACGAAGGCGAGAGAAAGCAGCGCGCTTCTCCCGCACAGCAGTGGTGCAGACTGGTGACCACCAAGGGACAGGACGTTTGGGAAAGTAGCTAGAAGTTCTGGGGATAGAGTTGAGAGCAGCAGAGTGGAGCATATCAGTGAAATATGTTACAGCCTTGTCAGGGCTACCGAAATCGGCTACAGAAGAGACCGATGAAGTTAGCTCTCTAAAAAACAGCCAGTCAGCCTTCTCTAATTTCCACCTAGGAAGACGAGACTGTAGTTCATACCTGTTACCTTCTAAAAGTATAGGGAAATGGTCACTGCCATATAAGTCAGGCAACACTCTCCAAGTAAAATCCAACAGAGCACTGGGTGAGCAAAGGGAAATGTCAATGGCGGTAGAAGTCCCAGTAGGGCTATTAAAATGTGTCACATCTCCCGTATTTAAAACCCCTAATCCCTCATCCTCAATAAAAGAAGCCAATAAAACACCCCTGGGGTTGACCGAACTGTCACCCCACAGAGGATGACGACCATTAAAATCACCCAATAAAATAAAGGGAGATGGGAGGTCCCGTACAAGATGGTTGAGATCACCCTTCTCAACTGTAACACTGGGAGGAAGGTATAGACTGCACACAGTGTACGGGCGGTCCAAAAAACCTTAACTACAACAGCCTGGTGTGGAGTGTCAAGCTCCAGGCTCGTGCATGGAATATCTCGGCGAACTAGGATGGCAGAGCCACCATGATGACCCTGCCATTCACATGAATTGGAATAAAATGCTGAGTATGCTGGAGAACTGGCAGGAATGTAGTCCCCAAGCATTGTCTCTTGGAGAGAAACACATGCAGGAGAGAAGCTAGAGAGAAGAACGTGCAGTTCCTCCCAAGAAGAACGCAAGCCACGGCAATTCCACTAAAGGACCTTGAACAGTGTTACTTTAGTACTGATTTTTGGGAAGCCTCACGGAGGTACTTCCCATTACCACCTCGACCTGAGGGTTTACTCAAACAATAAGATTTGTCTAATCCTGGGCCACTAGAAGAAGAGCGAACCCGAGGAGTAGTACTTGGGGCAGTAATTGGACCCGTAGATGAGTCCCTGAAGCATCTGATATGTTAGAAGAAGATGAAGGTATATGAGCTGGGATATTCTTTGAAACAATTACATTGGTTCTGTCCTGTACAGCAGTGGTATCACTGACACAGGCAGATACATCAACATCCATAATACAGGTGGTAGAATCACTCCGCTGCTCAAGCGGAAGAGAAAGTGAATCTTTTGAAGTCACAACATCCGTGGCATCCACATTAACTTCACGCCCCTCTGATGATCCCGAAGGAAGCTTTTGAGGAGGAACTTCTGTTGAATCAAGAGATTCATCAGAGCCACGAGAACGCTTCTGGTGAAATTGAGAGGAAACTATGGATTAGTCCACAGAGATGGTTGCCTCACAAGGTGGAGCATCTATAGAGTCAAGTGCCTCAGAGGAACACGAAGGCATCTCTGTGGCAGTTTAGGTGACTTAAGTTTCCTTTTTGGAGAGCGTGTGGCAGCGTGAACCTCTACCACATGGACACCTTTAGCTAAAGTCTGAGAATTGTCATCAGTTGAAAGGTCACAAGAATGAGTGTCTGATAAAGTTTCCAGGACAGAGAAACTATTATGTAGAGTAACCATAGAAACGTTCTCACTAGAGCAAAAAGCAGCTGCCTCTTGAGAGGGTTGAGAGGGTGCTGCAACCAATTTAGGGCGAAGGGAGGAGGCGTATGTCTTCACACCACCATCCTTCTGTCGCCTGAAGTTGAGTTGCCGTCTGGCACTACCTATGCTAATGAATTGAGTATTAGCCAAGTGGAGGATATGCTGTTCAAGTAGGTACATCTTACATGGGCGAGAACGCAAGGCGTGAGCATCTCTGCAGTAAAAGCAGTAACTCTCTGACCGACACTCAGAAGTAAGATGTGAGGCAAGAGCAGAACAATTACCACACCGGGAACGGTTGTTGCAGTTCCTCTTCCCATGACCAAACTCATAACAACAGAAACACTGTAGGGGACGCACAACAAAAGGCTTCACCTCAAATGAGGTGGGGTTAATGTTAATGCGATCTGGGATATGCGAGCCATAGAAAGTGAGGATGATCATATTTTTACTGCCTTTCATCTTCGTTACTCGTTGGACACTGTCTGGGCACATAGCGAGAATGTCCTCTTCTGAGAATTCATACAGGTCCTCATTATATATACGCCCCTTGCTAAAATTAAATGTTCGATGTGGTTTAATAGATTCAAACATGCTATCAGAAGGACAGGGGAGATTGAGGAGCATCATGGCCTGTGTAAGATCTTTGGCTCTGATTAAAACGCCCATACCATATTTCTTTATGTGGCCCATTGGTAATAATCCAATTTCTTTCTCCAGATACCGGGAAGCATGGATAAGGTTACCACGTCCCTCCCTATAGTAAGCCACAAACCAAAAGGGTGTAGGAACCCGACGTTCCTTTGGGACATGCTCTGCCGAGTCATCAAATATATTATGGCAGTAGTCATTGTCACTGTCAACTACATTGATGGACCGCATCATCTGAACTTTACAATGAGTATCCCCCACCGTCAGAGAATCTTTTGCCTCAAATGCTGCTTTGGCAGCAGCATTTGTATTGAAAGTAATATAGCACCGATTAGACCTACAATCACTGTCATATGTGATTCGGATTCGGAGGACTACTCCAAAACACTTAAAAATGGAGTGGATAGCGCCATAGGTAAAGGATGCGAGTACATTCGTTAAAATTAACGTGTCCAAATCGCTAACAGGGTTCTTCGACACAACACCCGACCTGCTAGGTCTACTCTTATTTGCAGCTTTCTGCATCTTACCACGACCAGAGAGTGACGTCTCGAGGGCCTGGTCGACCACCGCTCGAGGAAGAGATTGGGGCTTTTCTGTATCCATATATCATTGGTTTAGTGTTTTTGGCCCCAGGAGCCAAGAACTACTACCTACCGGGCAGATGAGAGGACCGAGCGCTGGTCGCCGTGGGCGGGGTACCTCTTCCCCCACGGGGCCACTCGTTTTAAAAAGCAGCCCCAATGGCTCGAAAGTTTGCCCACGACGGTGCTGACACTCCCTTCCCGAACATCTCCCGGCCCAGACACCCAACCATCCAACATAGGACGGCCCCTAGAGGGCTGTCCCTCCGGAGGGCAGCGCTGTTGGCCCGTACTGGCAGCCTAATGCATGGGAACCATTTAGTCTGGTCTCTCACTGGCGACCTTACTAGCATGTGAAGCCCTCTCTCCCCGAAATCGGGGCAGAGCAGGGGCCGGAGCCCCCTCTAGTCTAGCTCGCCAGGTCTCAGAGACACGCAAGCCCCCCCACCACGTCAAGGCGGTTCCTGTTGGGGGGGGAGAGAGAGAGGAAATGTGACAACAGCGCGGACTTATCCTACCACACCCACGGTGCCAAGTTAGTTTAAATACTACTTATAGAAACTAACGTTAATTTTATCACAATATATAGATCATTATTGACAAAGTGGAACCAGCACAGCTGGATTGCTATAGAACACACCCCTTCTCCAGCCCAGGCCCCGTATAGGCTTATTCTGGGCTAGAAGGGTCTATTCCGTGAAGATCATCAGAAGTAAACATAAATTCAAATCTGGCGCTGTACTGATATGGAGACCACCTGGTGGCGGCCTGTAGAAGTAGTGACCGGCCTGGGCCAGCGGGAGCGGCCGCTCGGTCACTTTTTCGCGGAACACGTACTGGTCAACATCTACGCTCCTCGCCACTTCGCTATGGTAATGTGTTGCCCATGTTCCTGCTAGTGTTTCTTCTGTGTTGTGTCTAGTGGCTTGACTGCTTTGCAGATGTGTGTGTGTGTTTGTGTGCGTCAGGGTTTTTATTGTGGGGGCAGTTTTTCTTTCTTTTCCCTCGGGCTGGGGTCTGTTTTTTCCCTCCTTCCCTGGGGCTAAGTTTTGGGGTCCCTTTTGGGTTTTTTCCCCCTTCCTGCCTTTCCTTTCCCCTCCGCTCTGCCACTAGTTCACTACGTTTGGGTTTTCGGGGCTGTTTAGCCTTCTGCGTGAGTGTTCTTCCCCACGTGGTGATCCTCGTGGGGCCCCTGCTGGGCCCCCTTGTGCTTCTTCCCCGAGTGTTTTTAGTGTTTACAGGCAGCAAGGATTGTGCGTTGTCCTTGCCCCTGCCCTTCAATGTTTTTCGGAGTTTTTACTCCCCAGTGTGTGTGGTTTTCCCTTGGGTGTGCCCCTCAGGCTGACTGTGCCCGGGCTGCGGACCGGTGTTTCGGTCCGCGGGGGGTTGGTTTGCGGGGTTTTTCTTCCCCGGTTGTGCGGGTAGAGGTTTTTGGGTTTGTGCCCCCCGCTACCCGAGTCTGTGTGTTTCCATTGTGTATTTTCACGTGCTGTGTTTTTCTGTGTACACGTGGATTCACGTGTTAACCCCTGTGTTTTTTCTCCCGCAGTCTACTCGTGATTTATGTGCCCTTACGGGGTGTACTGTGTGGGTGTCCCCTGACGGGCACCTGCATTGTTTCCTCCAAGGGCTACGACCCTTTAGCGTGTAGTGTGTGCCGCCCCTGGGCTGAGTTGTATCGTGAGACCCCCGCCGCTTCTCGTCTTAAGCTTCCTGCCCTTGCCTCTCTTCTACGTGCCCTTCGGAGTCTCAGGGGATCGAGCCTCTAGCACCCCGAGAGACTACGTCGCCTTCCCTAGACGGGTCTCTGACTCCTTTCCGGGGCTTCCCACCCCAGGAAGCGAGCGAGTCCGTCGCGCTGGCCACCCAACCTACCTCACCGGTACAAGGGCCCAGCAGGGAACCTGCCGCTTCGTCGCCCCCAAAGGCTGGCTCCTTGAGGCACTCACGGGGGCGCAAGCATTTGGCGAAAAGGTCCCGCCACGCCTAGAAGACCCGGACTCGCCGTCATTCTCCTTCCTCTTCGTCGTCGTCTACCTCTTCCTCCTCCTCCTCCTCTTCCTCGTCGGAGAGCTCACCCTCTCCCGTTCGCAAGCCCCGCAAGAGTAAGCGGGCAGGTACGAACCCTTCGTCGAGGAAGATGGCGCGTATCCTACACTACTGTATCCTACTGTCCTTCCGAACTCCATCCTCCCTTCAGGGTCCTCCTTCCTACCTTTGGTAGTGGCGGCGGTACCCATTCCCGGACCTACTCTTCCTCCTCCCCTCCCTGCTGCGTCACCGGTCGGGGGCACATTGTGCCCCGGGGAGTTTGGAGGCAGCCTCGAGTCCCCGGCCGGTGCCCTGGCGGAGGAGCTAGCTACCTCCTCCCCTCCTTCTCCTTCTCCCCCTGCTTGGGAGACCTGTTATCTTCCCTACTCTTGGGCCTTCCTTCCTCCATCCTGGACTCACACTTCAGAGGAGGGCAGACTGGTTGCGTGGTCTCCGGACATTACTCAACCAGAGGTGTGGGTTAGGAGAGACAACGTCCTAGTGAAGTGGGGAGCAGACGCGTCAGGGGAATCTATCCCCTTCTACAAGGCCCACCCGATCTCTGCTCCTGTGCCCGCTTCGTCCAAGGTTTTCACGGTGGCTACCTTGGATGCGATGGGAGAACAGTAATCTCGATCTGTCCCAGGCCTGGAAGGTTAACCGCTCCTCAGAGAATACGGCAATCTTCCTGTCCTCGGACGCATATTTTCCAGGGGATATGGGCGATGGGGACTTGGACATTCCAGCCCTTCTCCTTAAGTCCCTAGACCACCAGAAGCCCAGATGGTTTCGGTTGCTCAGGTACGCACAGTTCTTCGAAAGGGGGGCTGGTTAGCATCCCTGGACCTCCAGGATGCATACTGGCACGTCCCGATTCACCCCCGGTTTCGCCGATTTCTGGCATTCCAGGTTTCAGTTTACCAGGCTCCCTTTCGGTCTCTCGCTAGCTCCTCGGGTCTTCACCAAGCTCGTGAGGGTGGTGGCATCCTGCCTGGCGGAGGCGGGTGTCCCCACCCTCATGTACCTAGACGATTGGTTGCTACACGCCCCATCCAGGGAGCATGTAGCATACAACGTCAGTATAGCAAGAGGGGTGCTAAAGGAAATGGGGTTCTTGCTCAACGTCTCCAAGTCCTCTCTCACCCCTACGTGCAGACTATCGTGGCTGGGAATAGAGTGGGACTCAGTTTCGGCCACCCTCTCGCTCGCTCCAGACAACGCCCGTCGGACTTTCCGCCACGTCCTCCAGTTTTACTTCCCCCGTATTTTCTCTCTCCGCCAGTGGGAATCATTGCTAGGGTCTCTGAATTTCGTGGCCCCCGCAATGCCCCTGGGATGACTGAAGCACAGGAGGCTAACACGGGAGGTAAACCTCCACCTATCTCCCGCACACAGGGACCTTCCCAGGCCAGCTTCCTTCACCGTCTCCTTCGCCCCTGGCTGCGTCTCGGTGCCCTGCATCAGAGAGTTCTCTGGGTATTACCTCCCCCGGGGATCACAGTGGCGACAGATGCATAGGACGTAGGCTGGGGATACCAATCTTGCCTGGGACATCAGCTGTGCGGGGGATGGATGGAAGAGGAGAGGCTACTACACATCAACGCTAGGGAGTTGATGGTAGCAAGGGAGTGGCTCAACAGACACACCCAGTTTTCCAGGATAGGTGTCCGCTTCAATATGGACAATGTAGCGGCCGTGCAGTGCCTGCAGAGACAGGGCACTTAACGGTCGGAGGGCAATTCACCACTCGGCCCGCTATGTGCCAGGGCGGGAGAACGATTGGGCGGACGCACTATCCAGGTTCAGAGGAACGTCAGTCAAGTGGCAGCTGCGTCCCCCTGTGTTCGAGTCACTCTGCCTTCACTACGGGACACCGGAGGTGGACCTATTCGCCTCCCCAACCACGGCCCAACTTCCTCTGTTCCTGTCCTTCTCCACCAGGACAGAGGCGGGGGGCCCGGACGCCTTCACGGAGGATTGGAACAGGTGGGACTACCTATATCTCTTTCCCCCACCAGCAACGTCAGTCCTCTTCCAGGCGATCCTCAAGCTGCGTGCATTCAGAGGGAGGGTACTCCTCATAGCCCCCCTCTGGCCAGCGCAGCCGTGGTTCGGAGAATTGTCCCAGTGGTGCCCTCATCCTCTTCAGTTGGGATCGGCATGCCTCTCCAGCACTCTGTCCGCACCACTCCAAGCGTCACTGAAACTACACACTTGGAGTTTCTACGGGGAGTCCTAAGCGAACGCTTCACTCAGGAAACAGTGGGCAAGATGCTGAGGGCTCATCGCCAATCCTCGGTGCGGCAGTACGAATCATGCTGGAAGAGATTCCAGGACTTTTTACGACGACATCCCTCCATGATTATCTCGGAGGATACGGTCCTGGAATTCCTCACTTGGCTCGCCGATTTCACCAACAGGGCCCCGGCGACGGTGCTTGCGCATCACTCAGCCCTGTCTGATCCCCTCCTCCTAGGTTTTAATATTAAAGTTTTAGAGAGGCCCCTCTCTCTGCTGAGGATGGGGATTCGGGCGGGGACGGCACCTCACCGGGCCCAGACTCCTTCCTGGTCCCTTCACCACGTCCTTACCTACCTGACCTTCGAGGGGGTTCCTCTGGAAGTGTGCCACCTCCTCCAGAAGTCTCTCTTCCTGCTCGCCTTAGCTACAGGGTACAGGGCCTCCCAATTGGCTGCCCTCACCCGTCATCCAGCCTTCTCCTCTGTAAGTCCTAACCTTACCTCTTTGACTGTCTCCCCCTCTCCTACTTTCTTAGCTAAGAATGAGCAGGCTGACGACAGGATTGGCCCCCTCGCAGTACCCTCCTTCCTGAGGGATGGAAGTTTCCATCCACTATGTCCAGTCCACGCCTTCACAGCTTACGTGGAGGCTACGAGGGAGGCTTCTCCGGACCACCTCTTCTACATCTCCAGGTCTGTTAAGCCTCTCTTCCCCAGGTCCATCGCTCGCCTTCTCTGCCGAGTGATCGAGAACGGGGATCCCGGACACGCCTCCCTTGCCTTTCTCAGGACTCACTCTGTGGAGCGGGTACGGGATCTGGGGGGCTGGACATCCACCTCTTCCTTCAGGACGAGGTATCTGTTCCACTCGCTCTCCCACACCCCCTGTGTGGCGATGGGGACTCCTCCCACTCTACCACACCCACGTCTCACGCCTCGCAAGGTTTCCCGCGGGAGACAGAAAAGGGGGAGGGGACGCCTGAAGGGATAAGGGCGGGCTAGATAGCTCCCTTATCACCCGTCCCTCATTTTCACCCCATATGTCATCTCCGTTCTGTACATTTTCACGCTCATCCCATGTCATTCATGTTGTACATATGGTGCTGGTGCAATAAAACTACATTGTTATGGAACTTTGAGTATTTATTTTCCGAGGAATGAAATAATGGTGACTGGTTACAATAAACACATGGTTAGGAGATGATGGTGTTTCTTTCCTCACCTTGGAGTACTTTGAAATAAAAAGTGGGGGGGGGGGGGTCTTGGACCCCCCTACCTCTCCTCTCGAGCCTGACTATAAAGACAAACTACTTAGAGTAAAAAAAATAATAATAATAATAATAATAATAATAAAATAAAAACCTTTCTGGACTATAACAGAAATGATTTGTAGATATATAATGATAATAAACTATATATATGAGTAAAGAACTTCCAAAGGGTCCGTTACCCGAGCCCTTTGAGAATTTTTTGCAATAGTATTACTTCAATACTCTTTATACAAGTTCCCACTCCGGGCCAGGGGCTTCTTCCCACTCTTCATACGGGGGGTGAATGCCTCCTCCTCACTTCCCACTGACCGCATCGCATGCATAGTAATCCAGCTGTGCTGGTTCCACTTTACCAATAATAGTGCATTTGTCGCGGCTTCCAGCCGCTTAAATTGTATTTATTGGTTGTGGAACCAGCACAGCTTTTACTGTCCCGCCCACCTCACGATGCGGCAGACATTCTCCTTCAGTTCTCATTTGAGTGACCGAGCGGCCACTCCCGCTGGCCCAGGCGGATCACTACCTCTACAGGCCGCCACCAGGTGGCTCCCATATCATTACAGCGCCAGATTTGAATTTATATTTACTTCTGATGATCTTCACGGAATAGAACCTTCTAGCCCAGAATAAGCCTATACGGGGCCTGGGCTGGAGAAGGGGTGTGTTCTATAGCAATCCAGCTGTGCTGGTTTCACAACCAATAAATACAATTTAAGTGGCTGGAAGCTGCGACAAATGCACTATTATGGTATATATAAAGCAAAACTAATACAATTAGAATTTACATAATACTGTATTATTACAGTCAGTCTATGTGGAATTGCACAGGTTTGGAAATTGTATAAATGAACTTAATTTCTGTCACAATATAATTACAGAACATTATGTTTTATATAAGCAAAACTATTGCAATTAGAATTTATGTAATAATGTAATATCACAGTCAGTCCTGTATTGCCTAGTACTTTTCAGATTATCGAGCTCAACTTTCTGAGAGTTAAAGGCTAACTTAAAACTTTTCAACTCATCATGTCTGGGAATACAAACACAGCACGATCAGCATACTGCAGTTGAGAAAATATGATGTGCATCTCTGGTATAATCTTGTGCTGGCTGGACTGTAGCATTAAGTACCACTTCTGGTGTATTATCTGTGAAAGAATTTATGTTAGAGGCATATAATCAGATGACACTTGTTTGTATATACTGTACACAAATATAGAATAAATTATGTATGCTAGATAGATAGATGTAGGCTATGACTCTTCCATCATCTTCATATTCGTCATGGGTTAAAATTACCTCATATAGGTATAAAGACCTGGTAAAGACAATGAGACTATTTTCAAGATTATGTATCAAGTATTTTCAAGAATATTTGTTATCTGGTCGTACTAAGGTAATTATTGTTTATCTATTTATTGCCAGATGCCTCAATCCCCAAAGGGGTGAATGAATTGCCTCCACTCACCTCTGTCCCCCGTCAACTGGCGTCCCTCCTCCCACCCAACGCACTCTTACTCAAATATTTCTCTACTTCTCTTCCTCTCTGTCCTTCCACCTCACTCTCATACACTTTTTTATCCAATCTCTCACTTCCTATACACTCTACATGACCGAACCACCTCAAGGTGTTTCTTTTCACTCTCTCCGTCTAATACTGTTAAACTATTCACTCTCATTTTAATAATATAGGATAAAAAATCTCACCATTTCCGTCCCCCCCAACGGGAACCGCCCTGACGTGGTGGGGGGGCTTGTGTGTCTCTGAGACCTGGCGAGCTGGACTAGAGGGGGCTCCGGCCCCTGCTCTGCCACGATTTCGGGGAGAAAGAGCTTCCCATGCTAGTAAGGTAACCAGTGAGAGACCAGATTAAATGGTTCCCATGCATTAGGCTGCCAGTATGGGCCAACAGTGCTGCCCTCCAGAGGGACTGCCCTCTAGGGGCCGTCTTAAGTTGGATGGTTGGGTGTCTGGGCCGGGAGATGTTGGGGAAAGGGGTCTCAGCACCGTCGTGGGCAAACTTTCGAGCCATTGGGGCTGCTTTTTAAAACGAGTGGCCCCATGGGGGAAGAGGTACCTCGCCCACGGCGACCAGCGCTCGGTCCCCTCATCTGCCCGGTAGGTAGTAGCTCTTGGCTCCTGGGGCCAACAACACTAAACCAATGAAATATGGATAAAGAAAAGCCCCAATCTCTTCCTTGAGCGGTGGTCGACCAGGCCCTCGAGACATCACTCTCTGGTCGTGGTAGTATGCAGAAAGCTGCAAATAAGAGTAGACCTAGCAGGTCGGGTGTTGTGTCGAAAAACCCTGTTAGCGATTTTGACACAATAATGTTAACAAATGTACTTGCATCCCTATCCTATTGCGCTATAGTTTCTGTCTTGGAAACTTTATCAGACACCCATTCTGGTGACTCTTCAACTGATGACAATTCTCAGACTTTAGCTAAAGGTGCCCATGTGGTAGAGGTTCACGCTGCCACATGCTCTCCAAAAAGGAAATTTAAGTCACCTAAACTGCCACAGAGACGCCTTCGTGGTTCCTCTGAGGCACTGGACTTCATAGATGTTCCTCCTTGTAAGGCAACCATCTCTGTGGACTAATCCATAGTTTCCTCTCAATTTCACCAGAAGCGTTCTCGTGGCTCTGATGAATTTCTTGATTCAACAGAAGTTCCTCCTCAAAAGCTTCCTTCGGGATCATCAGAGTGGCGTGAAGTTAATGTGGATGCCACGGATGTTGTGACTTCAAAAGATTCAGTTTCTCTTCCTCGGAGTGATTCTACCACCTGTATTATGGATGTTGATGTATCTGCATGTGTCAGTGATACCACTGATGTACAGGACAATACCAATGTAATTGTTTCAAAGAATATCCCAGCTCATATAGGGGTTAGGTAGCCCCACCCAGGGAGGTACTACCGCTGAGGCAATGGGAGATTCAAGGAAGTACCTGATTCCATTTTTTCCCCCAGGCCTCAGTTGCTGGTTACACATCTTCTGCCTCACACATCTATGGGGAGCCAGGTAATCCCTTACACTACACACACATCCATACAAACTACATTCACTTACACTCCTATCCTTGACATTAACATACCAACTTCTCACAACTCAACATGAAAAACAATACAAGCGCAAACACATTTTAAAACTTCATACCATGGCTGACGCAACTCTTAGAGCAAGCGCGGTGGTTTCTCGGATGACCACCACCGGCAGGGCTGGGTCTTTGACACAGGGCCCTCCCGGTCGTCATCACGCGACTGTGTCAGCACCAGCCATTATGCATAAAACAACTGCTCGTCAGCACAATGAATTAATTATGTTTGCAAATATTCGGGGGCTTCACTCCAACATTAACTCGATACACCTACTTCTTCAAACCGAAACCCCTAATATTCTTTTCCTCACTGAATGCCAGGTCACTCCCTCTTCTGACCTGACTAACTACAACTTTCCAGGCTATATTTTAATGTCTAATTTTAGATCAAAGGGAGGCGTTTGCTGTTTTGCTAGATCAACATTATCCTTGGAGAACATTTTCAATCTCACATCACCAGATTTTGATTACTCAATTTACAAGCTAAATTCTTCAGGCTCAGTTAAATATTATTGTTGTATTTACCGATCACCAAATGCCTCCCCAGATAATAGCCTCTTTGATTCCCTGACCTCCATTCTTTCTGATTTAAACATTAATGCTGCATCTGATATATCCTTACTGGGTGATTTTAATGTCCACAATGTTGAGTGGCTCACTCATTCGGCCAGAACTGATGAACCTGGGCTTGAATGCGAGTTATTCGCAGACTCATTCAATCTCACCCAACTAATCAAGCACCCAACTCGCATACCTGATAATCCAGAACATAGACCGCACCTACTTGATCTGTTTCTTACTACCAATCCCGAAACATATAGTGTAGAAGTGAAGTCCCCTCTTGGATCCTCAGACCATTGCCTCATTGCAGTCTCCTGTTCCCACTCCTCCCTACCCATCCACTCTGAACCCATCCGAGTGACCAAATGGCACTATGATGCTGCAGATTGGGTGGGGTTCCGTGACTTTTTAATTAACATTCCTTGGTCATCATTTTACTCTACTGACCCAGATAGCTTCCTGAACCATATTACTGACTTTATAAAAATAGGAATGGAAACATATATCCCTCACCAACAATACTCAAAAAGATCTAACTCTCCAAAATGGTTTGATCACAGCTGTGCCAGAGCTACAAAACAAAAATCAATAGCCTATAATGCCTATACAAAGTCGAAAACTCTTCAGTCATACAATTATTTCAAAATTGTCAGATGCCATGCTAAAGCTGTAACTAATTTAGCCAAATCTAACTTCATACATAAACAAGTCAATAAATTACTGAATAATCCTAATGATGATAAGATCTTTTGGTCAACAGTAAACTCATTCAAATCTAACTTCAACCATGGTTCATCTATTCCCCCTTTAAAGAATAGCAATGGAAATCTCATATATGATCCATGTGGTAAAGCAAATCTTTTGGCCAATATCTTCGCCACAAATTCAAACCTCAATGACACTGCTCAATACACTCCCATTTTGAATTTTAACTCCCCAGAAAGTCCACCCTTAATAATTCATACAAGACAAGTGCGGACCATTTTGGAGAATCTATCTATCGACAAAGCTTCAGGGCCAGATGAAATTCCTCCCACTGTATTAAAAAATTGCTCAAAAGAATTAGCTCCAATTCTCTCAAAATTATTTCGTGTATGTCTCCATACCTCGTCCTTCCCAGCCGCCTGGAAAGAAGCCAATGTACAACCAATTCCCAAAAAAGGAGCTACCGCAAATCCATCAAATTACAGACCAATTGCCATCACGTCTACTCTCGGTAAAATATTTGAAATAGTTCTTAACAATCACTTTGTAAAACACCTTGAGAAAAATCATCTGCTAAATGATAAGCAATATGGCTTTAGACAGAGACGATCTACTGTGGATCTGCTCTGTTATTTCACAGATAACATATTCCAATCAACTGATAAACATGGAGAGACTCACACAATTTGCCTTGATATATCTAAAGCCTTTGACAGAGTATGGCACAGATCATTACTGTCTAAGCTTCCACATTATGGCCTTCAATCTTTTGTTCCTCTAATTAATTCATATCTTAGCAACAGAAAATTACGTGTGATGGTAGATGGTCTGTATTCCGACTTTCATCCCATTAATGCTGGTGTTCCTCAAGGAGCGGTCTTGGCTCCAACTTTGTTCCTCATTCATATTAATTATCTTTTGTCAGTTACTCAGAATTCAATTCACTCCTATGCTGATGATTCAACTATTCACAGTTCCTTCTCATTTAATGATAGTTTTACTCAACACAATATTTTAGAATACAAACTTGCCACTTCAATTTCATTAAATGAAGACTTAACGAAGATCTTTGATTGGGGACAAAACAACCTAGTTTCTTTCAATGCAAATAAAACTAAATACATCCCGTTCTCAAATAGATCAGATAATCAAGATTCTCACATTATTTTCAATAATACAAATATCCCCAAGTCCCACAGCATTGATCTCCTTGGTGTAACTTTAAATGAAAACCTCAGTTGGACTCCCTATGTAAAATCCATTGCCAAAACTGCATCTAGGAAGATGGGACTTTTATACAGAGCTTGTAATTATTTGACTGACGAGCAGATAGCAGTAATATATAAGAGTCATGTGCGTTCCCAGATGGAATATTGTTCACCTCTGTGGGCTGGTTGTGGATCGGTGGTGTTAAGACAATTAGATAAAATTCAAAGCAGAGCTATCAGACTGATCAATAATCCTATGATCACTAATGAATTCCCTCCCTTATCAGTACGTAGAAATGTTGCTTCCTTGCACTATTTTATAGATACTTTTATAAGAAATGTTCGGATGAACTTGCCCTGATTATACCACCCCTTCACGTCTTCCCACGGAGGACTAGGGCAGCTGAGAATGCGCATGAGTTTACACTGACTCCTCCACGTTGCAGGACAACTGCTTACAAAAATTCATTTACTCCCCGTACTACTTCCCTGTGGAATTCTCTTCCAAGGGAATGTTTTCCAGCAAGTTATAACCCCCAGCAATTTAAATCCAGTTGCTTTAAATATTTTATGAGTGGAGGATGCCAATAGGCAAATGGAACCATTTATTTATTTGTTTTTTCCTTTCCTCCACTCACTATATGTAAAAAAAAAAAAAAAAAAAAAAAAATCTTCTTCTAACATATCAGATGCTTCAGGGACTCGTGTACGGGTCCCAATTACTGCCCCAAGTACTACTTCTCGGGTTCGCTCTTCTTCTAGTGGCCCAGGATTAGACAAATCTTATCGTTTGAGTAAACCCTCAGGTCGAGGTGGTAGTGGGAAGTAACTCCGTGAGGCTTCCCAAAAATCAGTACTAAAGTAACACTGTTCAAGGTCCTCCAGTGGAATTGCCGTGGCTTGCGTGCTTCTTGGGAGGAACTGCGCATTCCTCTCTCTAGCTTCTCTCCTGCATGTGTTTCTACATTCCTGCCAGTCCCCCAGCATACTCTGCATTTTATTCCAATTCATTTGAAGGGCAGGGTCACCATGGTGGCTTTGCCATACTAGTTCGCCGAGATATTCCATGCACGAGCCTGGAGCTAGACACTCCGCTCCTGTTGCAGTTAAGGTTTTTATGGACTGCCCATACACTGTGTGCAGTCTATACCTTCCTTCCAGTGTTACAGTTGAGAGGGGTGATCTCAACCGTTTTATACGGGACCTTCCCTCTCCCTTTATTTTATTGGGTGATTTTAATGATCGTCATCCTCTGTGGGGTGACAGTTTGGTCAACCCCAGGGGTGTTTTATTGGCTTCTATTATTGAGGATCAGGGATTAGGGGTTTTAAATACGGGAGATGTTACATATTTTAATAGCCC
Organism: Petrolisthes cinctipes; assembly: GCA_033782935.1. Taxonomy (NCBI): domain Eukaryota; kingdom Metazoa; phylum Arthropoda; class Malacostraca; order Decapoda; family Porcellanidae; genus Petrolisthes; species Petrolisthes cinctipes. The sequence goes on from JAWQEG010000033.1 coordinate 3,570,756, forward strand.
TACTGGGACTTTTACCGCCATTGACATTTTCCCTTTGCTCACCCAGTGCTCTGTTGGATTTTACTTGGTGAGTGTTGCCTGATTTATATGGCAGTGACCATTTCCCTATACTTTCAGAAGGTAACAGGTACGAACCACAGTCTCATCTTCCTAAGTGGAAATTAGAGAAGGCTGACTGGCATTTCTTTAGAGAGCTAACTTCTTCGGTCTCTTCCATAGCCGATTTTGGTAGCTCTGTCGAGGCTGTAACATATTTCACTGATATGCTCCACTCTGCTGCTCTCAACTCTATCCCTAGAATTTCTTGCTACTTTCCCAAACGTCCTGTCCCTTGGTGGTCACCAGTCTGCACCACTGCTGTGCGGGAGAAGCGCGCTGCTTTCTCTTGCCTTCGTCGCAATCGTGGGGACCCAACTCTTTTAGAGGACTTCTGACGGGCAAGGGCTCGGGCTAGACGAGTCTTAAAAGAGGCACGACGTGCATCTTGGAAGGCCTATGTGTCTTCAATTAATACTAAAATTCCACTCATCCAAGTGTTCAGGAGAGTCCGTAAGATGGCGGGGAAGTTTTCTACTAGTTCTCCACCTGTACTTAAGGTCAATGTAATTAAGATCATGGATGGTTTGACAGTGGCCAATACCATGGTGGAGGCTTTAGCAAGAGTCTCCAGCCGTGACTCTCGACCTCTGGCTGTCAGGCATGAATTAAGAGCCAAGGAGCGCACTGTCCTGGATTTCTCAGAGAACGAAAATGAAAGTTATAACCATATATTCATCCTGAGAGACCTGCATTCTGCTCTCTCTCTCTCTGCGGCGACACTTCTCCTGGGCCAGACAACATCCCATATGCAATGTTGTGACACTTGGGTGAGGAGGCGATCTCATTTCTTTTAGCTTTATATATCTGAATCTGGCTGGAGGGTGTCTTCCCTTCTGGGTGGAGGGTTGCTATCATCCTTCCTTTCCTCAAGCCGGGCAAGGACTCTGGTGTTGCCCCCAATTACCAACCAATTGCCTTGACCTTCTGTCTCTGTAAACTATTTGAAAAGATGGTGAATGTCAGACTGGCATACTTCTTGGAACCGGGTGATTTTCTGTCTCCGTCCCAGTCTGGCTTTCGTAAGCACCGTTCCACTAAGATGCTCTGGTCAGGTTAGAAGCTGCTGCATGTGAGACCTTTGCACGACATCAACACCTTGTCTGTGTATTTTTTTATTTAGATAAAGCGTATGACACTACATGGCAATATGGCATCCTGCAGCAACTCCATGTATATGGCCTGTGGGGTCGCCTTCCACGCTTTCTTAAGGAGTTTCTCAGTGGTCGCAGTTTTTCTGTGAGGGTTGGTACAGCCCACTCAGCATCTGTTGCACATGAGGAGGGCGTCCCCCAGGGTAGCGTCCTCAGTGTCACAATGTTTGCAGTAGCAATTAATGCCATTGCCTTATCCTTTCCGGACGGTATAGCCAACTCGATGTACATTGATGACCTAGCAGTCTGGTTTGCTGCTTCCCGTACGTCAGTCTCGGAGCGGCTCATGCAGCTTGCCCTTGACAGACAAGAAGGAATCTCTTCCTCCTCCAGTGGCTCAGTCCCTCTTTTTAGAACATGCCTTCACTCACAGGGAGTCCCTTCCTGTGTACACTGATGGGTCAAAGTCTGATACTGCTGAGCTCTCGGCCATTTTATATGCCCTCCAAGTGATTTTTACTCTCCCTCGGGCTTCATTTACTATTTTTAGCAATTCCTGTAGTGCCTTGCAGGCCTTGTGCAACTATAACTCTTCCCATCCCCTGGTGTAGGCTATTCTTGAGTGGCTTGTCCTCCTGGGTCGTCGTGGCTGCAAATTTACTTTTTGTTGCGTCCCGGCCCATGTGGGTGTCGATGGGAATGAGCAGGCTGACGCCCTGTCTAAGGCTGCGGTCTCCAGTTCTCGGCCTCCTGCCAGGCGTCATCCTGTTCCTGCAGTGGACCTTCGACCCTACATAGATGCTACCGTTCGTTCCTGCTGACAGGACAGATGGGATGCCATCATGGCTAACAAGGTCTGCGACATCCGCCAGCACCTTGATTTGTGGAGCTACAGTGGCCAGTCCCGCCGGTGGGAGACGGCTCTTGTCCGTCTCCGCATTGGCCACACATTATTGACTCATGGCTTTTTAATGAAGAGGGCTCACCTTCCCTACTGTGATGATTGTCTGGTCCCTTTGACAGTACGGCATCTTATTGTCGAGTGTCCCAGCCTTGGGGACCTTCGTCGTAGGCACCTCTCCGAGTACCGGCAGGGTGACGGTTCTTACAGTCTCTCCCAGGTGCTCGGGGAGGAGGCTTGTAGTGTGGGAGGGAACACCCTCTCCTATGTGGAAGAGGCTGGCCTTCTCAACAAAATATGATTTTATGAAATTTATGGTTCTTTTAGTAATAATGTGCTTTTTAGTTTGTGTGTCTGTTAATCATGGTGCCTATCCCTTTCGGGTGTTGATGTTTTATAAATTGTGTAGATGACAATATTATGTTGGGCGGTATATGACCTTAGCTGTTGCGCTGCTAGATGCTTAGTTACATCAAAATCAATTAATCAATCAATCACCATTTCCTTCGTTGAGCAGACCCTCTTGTGCTTCATGTGCATCACCTCTGGCATCTTCTTGTGCATGAGGAATAGCATCTTGTACCACTTCTGGTGCATTATCTGCGAAGGAATTGATGTTAGAGGCACATAATCACATTACACTTGTTTGCTTATACAAAAGAAAAGAATAAATAAATGTTTGGCCATTCCATTATTTTCATATATGCATTATCCAGCTGTAACACTCCATTTTTACATTAGTCACTCTTTATATTAAAACGTCGTTTTCTTTTTGCTAAGATTAACGGAGAGAATGGAGAGTGGTAGGGTAACATGTTGTACAGTCAGCGGCAAAAGTCGTGTCGACTCCCTCAGCGGTTTTTGAAGGATAAAAAGTCTAATCATTGAACCAACACATTTCACCTTACAGAATTATAATAACCAGGGGGTAAATTAATAAACCTATCTTATTTTTAGTCTACGAACCTGTGAAGCTTATATTTCCATACAGTATTTCATGACTTGGCATATGTGGCGACACGACTTTTGCCGACGACTGTACATATTATATTACCGTATGTGAATTAATTAATTGTATTGTAATTATTATTAGGAAAGTATATTATGAATATTGTGTTTAGTTATTTTATAATTACCTGTTTAGTTTTGAAGTGAATTGTAATTATTTGTGAATTATTATTTTTAGTGAAATTAAATTAATTAAGTTGTTCTAAACAGGTGACGCGATATTGAATAATTCATGTTGAAGGGACTAAATGTTGAGTATATCTTATCATAATTTTCATAACTTTTCAATCCTTGGAATTCTTATTTTTCTAAAAATTTAGGTCGAGAGAGAAAATGGCAAGTGTTTGAAAGTGATGGGAGAGGGACTTCCAATATTCAGTAGGGGAAATTGCTAAGTATTAATTGTTAATAATTATTAGTATTATTATGGTTGAGAAGTTTGTTTATTTTTGTATGAAAGAAGCTTATTTAAGGATTAACTTTTGTTAAGTGTATTAGCAGGAGAGAGTAGAGAATGGTTGGGGGAAAATAGAGGTATTTGAAACAGTTGCGAGAGAAAGAAATAGAGCTATGGGAAGCCAAAGAGTGGAGAGGATGAAGGAAGTCATTGTTTAGCAGGCTTTCTTCTCTCCAGGTTCGTCTGAGAATAGCTATACAGTTGTTGAGTATAAATAATTTGAATTAATAGTTTGAACTTTAATTGCTGTAGGTGTAATGATAAACAAAAAGTGTGGAAAATCTGCATAAGAGTTCCACGCGGCAAATATTTACAATTTATGTATATTTCAGTAGGGGACAATGTAGTGTGATCGTGTGTAATGAATGTAATGGGCGATTGCACTTACTTTCGGCAAAATAGCCTTTCGAAAAATCCAGCGTAGCGTAAGTCTAGGGTGTCTATACGCAAACAGTGTTGCATGCAGCTGCCTCATTGCATCCACTAATGCCTGTCTGTATTCCTCGTGAGCAAGTAGTTCCGAGGTAACTACACAGAATTACATATAATTGCAACTCAGTCTGTGGTTACATCTCAACGCTACATGCATTTTAAGTAGCTTTATTTTTTTTAAAGTCCAGTTATCTCATATCAATGTTATATTCAATTTCCCAGAAATTTGCATTTCATTAGTCACTTTTATTATGTATTTCTCCGCCGGGTAAGTGGCAATATTTCATTGACACGTCAGTTCACCTGTACCTTCCATCGAGTATGGACGTTGTTCCATCTACTCGATCCACCTTCCATATATCTACATAATGGTACACCCATGTTGGTATGTAATTGTTATTGTTAAGATTAGTGTTTATTAATGTTCGTTACGAGTATTTTCACGTATTTATTCTTTGTTAACGTAAACGATCACCTCTTAATAGAAATACGAAAGGCAAACTGAAAATCCCAAGATCTCAGCATTTTTTCGTAGATTTTGGGAAAAATCCCAAGATAATAACTTTGAACAGAGTTAGGACTGGAGGATGCCGGAGTTAGGACCGGAGGATACCAGGGTTAGGACTGGAGGATGCCAGGGTTAGGACCGGAGGATACCAGGGTTAGTTCTGGGTTAGGTTAGGTCAGGTCAGGTTGGATCGACTGGCTGTAAAAATTTCAGGTAGAAATTACCTAGATTTTGGGGTATTTTTGTAGTGCCAAAACTTGGCTCGGATTTTCAATTTTTCGACATTTATGCAGGTCAACAAACCAGTATCAAGGCAAAATAAGCTAATTTACGTGTTTTCCCCGACCCAAAACTCCCAATTCCCAGTGCTCTCCCCCAAGATTGAAGGGCTAGGGAATATGTATAAACCAAGTGGTTTCCGATCAATATTATGGTCACTAATGAATAGAACAAGTAAAACTAGGCAGGAAAAACAAAAAAACAAACAGGTGGAACTCTTATGCAGAATTACCAAAAGTGTCTACAATGTGTGTTGATATCAGAAGGCTGTAAGAGATGAGAATATGGTATTATTTACTTCTTTCTGGATTGTTTAGCCGGCTTTCTTCTTCCCAGGTCGCCATCTTGTCGGCGTACCTGTCATTGTGGTTATTGGTTCTGTGAACTGTGTCTGGTCTATGTAGAAGAGTGATATTAATTAATAGTGTTCATCAGTCATATAAAGTATTTTCAGTCATTTATTATCATGGGTTGAGAGGTAATTTAAAGGGATATTGTGTGCAAGAGGAATGTTGTAACGTATGGCTGAGGAATAGATATCCCCAGGAATCCAGCTATATCTCTAACATCGTATACAGGGTTACGGTGTGTTATAATTCTTGTTCTGCTATATGCTGTGTTGGAGGTATTGCAGGTACTGTAATGCCCTAGTCTTGGTTGTTTAATTGGGAAAAGAGCAAGTTAAGAGTGAATCTTTGAGTAATTAGAATATCCAGTATTTTTTTCATATAAATTTTTCTTTTATTATTTGTGACAGAGTAGATAGTAATTTCTTTTATAAATTTGGTCTAGTGTAACACCCCTATTTTATATGTATTGTTATTTAGGATATTTACAGGTATTATATATTTATATGTATTAGAATAGGCTTTTAGTGAAAGATTCTAGGGAGTAGCCAGGCTGAGATTATCACTGACAAATAATCTCGGTGGTGAGCTTCTTCTGCATAAAATGTTAATATGAAAAAAAGTACAAATGTTTATAGTTAGAGGTTATAGATGTATAATAGAAATACTGATTATAGTTAGGTAAATAGGTTAAAGAGAGGAATAATTGAAACTTAGGTAGATTGATAGGGATAGAGAAATACGTGGTGATTTAAGAGGTGAATGTAAAATAATTTATTGGAGACAGGGAATAACCTGCATTTATAATTATAATGTATAATTACGAAGCTAACATTCCTATACTGTTACCTGCAATTTAATTGTAACTTAGAAAATTAATTAGATTAATTAGGGACTAAAGTCGGGACAGTACATTTTCTTGTTGGCGGAACAATACATGCCTTGAATATGTAAATTACAGTAATATAAAACTTTAAACAAGGGATAAGGCAATGTATTTGAGCTCACTAATATGTTTGGGTCATGTTGTGTGAATGTATACACTAGTAAGGGTAGAACTGATGGATTTGCCAGAAATTGAGATGAGTTGGTCACTACTTTGCTTGGGGGAGGGAGAGTGGGGAGGAGGAGAGAACGTGGGGCCACGACTTTCCTCGTCCTCATTCTTTTCTCGTCAACTGCTGGTGACAGGTAGGAGCTCAGCTCGCTCTCATCATATATAGTGTATTGTGAATATAGTGTGGTGAATCTGTTAGTCCCGTGATGGGATATAACTAGCTAAAGAATATTGTGTGTTCACATTCAGACATAGTAATTCATGTAAGTTATTTCTCAAGCTCATTCTTTTCTCGTCAACTGCTGGTGACAGCCATTATAGCATTCTCCCTTGTTGTAAAGTGACCCACGTGGTACTCAAAATGTAATGAAACATTGCTGGCAATTTTATCTTTTCATTATAGTATTGAGATTAGGATGTGATTTTTTTTTATTGTATTAACTATATTTCGGCCTTGTTGTGCAAAATTTATTATTAGGGATTATTTGGGGTATTAAGGGAGGGGGGGACACTTAATGTAATATTTTTTTTATGTACTTAGCTCTGTCAACTGGCGAGACAAGGAATTGTTCCTGTCCTAGTTGACAGAAAAGGGAGTAGGAACTATATTAAGGGAGGGGGGAATTTTAATAGTAACAATTGTTTATTTTTGGATTTATGTGGGTTAGATCTGTCAACTGGCGAGACAAGGAATTGTTCCTGTCCTAGTTGACAGAACGGGGAGTAGGAGATATTAGCAAGGGAGGGGGGAAAAAGAAATGATTATTGTATTGTTTTTTTTTCGTATAATAGATTGATAAAATAAACGGGTTTATAATTGCCTGAGTATTTTCGTCACCGATATAACAAATAGACTGTGTTCCTTAATAGATAGTAGTAGATTATTAATTCCAATCACTGATCGTACCCCCGTTAGAACTGTAGTCTGGGTTGCTTACTCGCGAGCCTTCTTAAAGTAACGTTATGCTACCCTTCAGGTGTCTGCTCACTTGGTTCCTCTGATCGACTTTGATCTGGTGGTGGCAGCGTTTACCCAGTACTGGAGAGGAGCTGGACTTGTCCTTTGTATGATTTATTTTTGGTATTCGCAAGGTAAGTCCTGTTCCTCATCGGTATCTTGTTTTTTTTTTTCCAGACCAGGTTGATACAGCTATAGGATAGAGTTGTAGCATACACTGTTTTTTTTTTTTTTTTTTTTTTTTATTAAAGGCAGTGGGTTTTTGTTTCCCTCCAAGAGTAGAGTAAAAATAGTATTATCCAAGAGTAAAGTAAAGGGGACAAAAATACCAGCTTTTACACTGGTGCCAGCTAAGGTGGGATAAATCAGACCCGGAAAAATTGTTTTAGCGGAGATCCGTGGAATTGGGTCGGATGTTTAAAATAGCAATAGAAGGACACAGTCAAGTTCCTCGAGAACTGACAGTTGACGGTGCTCAGGTAATTGTTTATCGATCACCCGGTGCCCGTGCCCAATCATTTTATAGTGATGAGAGACTGCAAAGTGTGAGTAAGTGGAGGCATGATCTCACTATATTGTGGTTGGGAAGTAACGATATAAAGGAAGAAACTCAACCTCGGGTATTGGCAAATGAAATATTAGAAATAGCAAAATTTATAGAAAAGGAATGTGGCTCAAAAGTAATAATTGTAGAAATTGAAAATAGAATTTATCCAGTAGGTAGGCCATTTCCAAGTGAGGGATATAGAAAAGTACAGAAGTCGGTGAATAAAATAGTGGGCAATAGTAGAACATTCAATTATATAAATTTTAACAGTAAAGAAATAGCGCAACATTTAGCACAGGACGGGGTACATTTTGATAGAGAAGGACAAAGGAAAATACAAAGAAGATTAAAAGAAGTAATAGGTCACTGGGAGGAAAGATCAAGGAAGTAAAGTAACGAATAAAGTAACGTAAATTGGGAAATTAAAAATAGAGTAAAGGGGGGGGGGTAGATAAAAATTAAAACTATTACAAGTAAAATGATAACACGTAGTGCCGTTAGAGCAGAAATCATGGCAGAAGCATTAGAAGTGCAGAGTGAAGGGGCTGTTGGTGGTGTAGGAGCAATCGAAAAAACAGTGGATCAGGAGATAAATAGCGAAGTAAGATTCGAACTGAGGGAGTTGAAGTTAATGGCGGAACAAGTGACCGTAATAGCAAAGAAAGTACAGGAGTTAGATCATTTAAAAGACGTGACAGAGCTAATTAATAACTTAACGGAGAGAGTGAGTGAGTTGGAAAGGCCGGTAGAGAGACAATTTGTTCCTCGTATGGAGCGTGAAATCACACCTCCATCCTCACCATCTTTGATGAGACATGAGCCAGTCCGACGACCACAGTTATCCCCAGTTCATCATAGAATAAATACTCAGTTTTTTTCAGCCAACAACACAAGATTACCATCTACCACCCGTAACTTTTTGCCCAAATACAACCCCTGTAGTACACCCTCCATTATCAACCGTAACCTATAATCCAAATGTATCAAACCCCGCAAGGAACATTACTCCACCCTTAGTTACACCCCGGGATATCACTAAACTTGAATTGGATACTTTGCAAAGCTTGGATTCCTCTGCTCGTTTACAAATGTTCTTTGAGGCAGTTGAAAGGTGCACAGAAGATTCTTGTACTCGTGTGGAAGTATCAAAGTCCCGAGTAGACAATGATTTAGCAGTCTTAATACATACTGCCCAGAAAAGGGGAGAAATACTTACATGGGGTGATCTGAAAACTTATTTTACGAGAGAATTTAAAGTGGAATTAAATTTTGATCAAGCTTGGAGACATAGTGATAAATTTCAGTATGATTGGATAGAAAATCCGCAAACCTTTGCCCATCAATATAAGTGTCATTATGCAGCAATACAGGGTAGATTTCAAGGTCAACAGTTACCAAAAAGGGATAGAATGATTAAACGAAAGTTGTTACTAGGTTTTCCTCGAAATAATAGGGATAGGCTAGAATCTTTCATGGATGATCATATTCCACTAAAGGATTTTCTTGAAAGAGTAGAAAATGAAAGACAGTTAATGATGCAAAAACGAGAACCAATTAAGATATTGCCACAGGCAGATATGCAAATGGCAAATGAACCTAACAAAGATAAAGAGAAAAGTACAGTAGAACATGAAGTAGTACAATTGGCTAAGATGGTAGAGGAGTTAAAACGAAATATGGAAAAGTTATCAGGGAGTAAATGCCAAACTTCTAAGTATTGCGCTTTCTGTAAAAAGAACACTCATGACTATAAAGATTGTTGGAGCAAGCCAGAAAAAGGTAAATGTTTTAATTGTTTGCGTCCTGGTTGTTGGAGTAATAGTCCCACATGTCCTGGGAAAGCTACATATAGACCAGGGGCCGGATTCTCAAAACGGTTCTTAACTTAGGACATCCTATCTCATTTGGGACGTCCTATCTCACTTAGGACGTCCGATCTTAGGAACAGTTTAGGACATCCTATTTCGTGTCGTAAGTCCCGATACTCAAAACATTTTTCGGACGTCCTAAACTGTTCCTAACCACTTGGGACGTCCTATTCCTCTAGGACCTCGGAAAACCTTCAGCCAATCAGGTGGCGTCTTTCAAGTGTATCCAGCCAATAGAAAGCAATGAATGCCACTGTGCCAATAAGGATCCTATCAGCTGTGTTGTGTAAACATAAAGGGACGCTGGGAGCTTGTGACGTAGTGCCTGCAGCCTTATCTCTCTCTTATCGCCCGCAAAGAGACTGTCAGCATCAGTGGTAACGTTGCACTAAGTTTTGAAGCCATCATTCTGCCATGTCACCACCAGAGAAGAAAAGAACAGCTGCGAACTTAACAGACGAAGAGTTACTGATGATGCTGCAAGAAATGGCAACAAGGAAGACAGTGAAAATGGGTGTATTATCCTCTGAAATAACTGCTAAAGAGAAAGACAATGAGTGGAGGGCAGTCACCGAGTCTGTGAACAGCATTAGCAGAGTCTCGAGGGATGTGCAGGAAGTTAAGAAAAAATTCAGAACTTTCAGGTCCGACGTGAAAAAGAAGGCAGCCAAGGAAAGGAGTGAAATCAGAGTGACAGGTAAGTCCTTAGTAACATCATTGAAAATTGAGGTAAATATTGAAAGAATTACCGTTATTGCGTACGTTTTTTCTACCTTCATTACCCACTTATTTAATCCATTCTAAGACACTTTTCTTCTGTGGCATTTCCTCCGCAAATGCCCCATTTCCAAGATAGGGCATATTCAAATGGGGCATTTTGAAATTAGCCTGACCTTACCTGACCTGACCTAACTTAACCTAGACCGCATCAGACTACCGGGACCTAACCTGGGCAAACTACCGGGAAATAACCGTGGTAAAGTACAATAAATGACGGGGGTAAAATACTGGCACCCAGCCGGATCTGGCAACACTGCTGCAAAACGGTAATTCTTTCAATAAATACCAAAATTGATGTTCATAATAACCATTAAATATTAGTTTCTCTATGGTATTTATTTACTATATTGCCATTGTGAGGTAGATTGTTTCTTCCATTGTTACTCACTAGTAGACCTATATGGACCTTTCTTCATAACGGTTTGCCCCAGTTAGGTCCCGGTAGTCTGCTGTGGTTCTGAGGTTTGGTTAGGTCAGGCTAATTCTCAAAACCTGACTTGGGAAAAACATATTAGAGAACTGCATTAGAGTAAATATTTTCAGTTGTTCTTGCATTATACTTTTAATAGTGTGCATTATAGAATTTGTTAACTCAGCCTATATACATTAGGTTAGGTATGTAATTTAAGAAAAGCATGATACTAAAAATTTACCGGAAATTTTGGGTACAATATGTAGGCTACCTTAAGTGATCATTAAATATGATGTAGGATAGTTTTAGGAATTCCATCTACTAATTTAATGTATTGAGAAAGATTGGCAGAATTATACTTCACAATACAGAAAGAAATTAGGCATTCAAGAAGCTCAATACAGTATACTGTACTAGAGTTTGACTACTTAAAGCAATGCTGCAACGATACTACTGTTCATCTTAGATATGACTGTAATTTCATGGCTTTTACAGATGGTGGAATACCTGACACAAAGGACTAGAAGCCTACAGAGGAGGCAATGCTTGCTCTCATCGAGACAGAGGCTATTGAGGGGATCTCTGGCCCTTTCGAAAGCGATGACATCACTGCTGGTAAATTTGACTAATTTTTACGGAGTGCATATTGTGACTATGTTCTCTCACAGAAGATGTGTAGGGGATTGTCATGCTTTCCTCGGTGACTTTGTATTGTTAGGCCAGGTACATTAAGGTCTAAAATAACTTATAGAATGCAGTGGAATGCAAGGCCCCAATTCTGTACTGTATTTGTGTCTTTTTTATGAATGCAGTATTATGGTTATTATGTGTTGTTTGTTACTACATAAACTCAAAGTAAACATGTTGCATTAGTACTGGATATACTGTTGCATAACACAGCACATATTATTGTTACAGATGAGCCTCTGCCATCGACCTCTGCTGGTAGTGTTGTCAGACCCATGCTGTTGACAGGGACACTTGATGAGCATGCACCACAACCTAGTAAGTAGATGCATAATTGGTAGTGAAGATGTTATTGATCTTAGCTGATGTTCATTATGTAATCTTCAGTAGGTTGACGAGATGCAATACATACTGTATTGAAGATGATGTTCACCAGTGGTTCTCAATCTTTTTTCAGTGATGGCACCCTGAATTTATATAATCCTTTCTGTGGCACCCCTTTTTCACCTTCACCCCTCCTCACATGAATTAACTTTTGATATACAATTGTAGCTGTTTAAATTACTTTAATTAATTATTCAAAATTATTATCCATACTCAAACCAAAATTAATATATGGTACAGTACATGCCCAAACATAGAACAGATCAGTAGAATTAGATTCAGAATATTAGAAGTAGATTAATTTAAGAGTTATAAATGCAGACTAGCATAAAAAGAAGAAAAAAAGGCATGATAATCACTGATAATCAAATAAGCAAAACAAGCAAAAGCTAACCTGATTTAGTGAGATACATGTGGTTACATTTGGTTACGCAAGGAGTACTATTACATTCTATTGCCGTTATTATTATTATTATTATTATTATTACAAGTGTGCAAAAGGAAATATCTACCTATATTTTAGAAAAATATTAGAGCGAGTACCTTCCTACACCGACAATTAATTATAGGCAGACTGCTGCAAACAGTTTTACAAATGTACCTTGAGATGATCTAGCCAAGACAAAATTCATGACAATCTTGTGGCACCCCTAGGCACTGTCCATGGCACCCCAGGGTGCCGCGGCACCCGTGAGAACCACTGTTGTACACAATAATCAGCAGATGCAGAATGGTGATGTAGGTAACTTACGTTTGTTTTCTCTTGCTGTTGAGGCCAAGAGTGATTGTATTTATATATGTTGGGTGACAGTGAAATGTATGTACAGTATTACCAAAGGAACTGCAATGCAGACAGGAGACTTTGAGGAAGAAGCAGTAAGCAAGAAGAAACTTAAAGGAGAAAGGCGGCCCCGTGTTTATTGCCCCCACTATCCATCGCAGTTCCTTTTTCATTGTTACCATATTACATAAACACCACAGCATTTCTTATTGTTACAGATGGGCCTCAGTCTACCTCTGGTGCTGCTAGAGCCAGGCCATTGTCAACGACGTTTCACCTGGAACCCTCTACCTCCTGGGACAATCAGGGACTTGAAGATATTTTGGTGGCAGGAGTAGATGACACAACACGCCACTCTACAATGTCTGTGGAGTCATCCCAGTCACTGTCTGCAGAACATATTGACTTTGAGAGTTCAGGCCTGTTAGAAAATATCCAAAGTCACGAACCATCAGGCAACATCACCATTCCCCACTAGCCACCTCCCTCTTGTTCCTTACCCCTTCATTCCTCCTACTATATTCCCACTTACCCCTAACCTTCATCCTTACCAACACCGCAAAATGGTCGGAGCATTGGACCATTCCTCTCACCACTTTTGCATCGTACACATCTTTCCTCAACCTTTCATCCACTGCCACAATGTGATACTGTGCCAAACTCAGTAGGTTATTTTATAGTGTGCTGCTTCTGTACAGTTGAATGTAATACAGAATTATATTTTCAGAAAGTCTTTATTACTGGTAAAATGTAGTTTTGAGTGTTATTGTAGCTGTACAGTGATTATGCTAACAGAACTCTCACTACCTCACTAACTTTAATTTTGTTTTCAAATGTGATTGTATTTTGGGTGTGTCATGTTGCTGTGATAATATTTTATTTCTGTACTGTATTAATTTTTAAGTTTTCTAGCTTAGTCAAGTTTGGCCTGAACTAATCAAATGTCCGGCCCCTTGTATATACTGTACTGTATTGTTCATCAGTATTAGTAGTTTGTTGGAAAAACTTGACATGAGAAACATTAATTTCTTCAGGAAGAAAACATTTTTTATATTTACAAACAATGTGATAATGTGCCAAACTCAGTAGGTTATTTTATAGTGTGCTGCTTCTGTACAATAAACAGTTGAATGTAATACAGAATTATATTTTCAGAAAGTCTTTATTACTGGTAAAATGTAGTTTTGAGTATTATTGTAGCTGTACAGTGATTATGCTAACACAACTCTCACTACCTCACTAACTTTAATTTTGTTTTCAAAAGTAATTATATTTTGGGTGTGTCATGTTGCTGTGATAATATTTTATTTTTGTATTGTATTTAATTTTATAGTGTGCTGCTTTTGTACAATAAACAGTTGAATCTAATCTGAATTATATTTTCACAAAGTCTTTATTACTGGTAAAATGTAGCTTTGAGAGTGTTATTGGGACAAGTAGGAGATGCAGTAATTAACAACAATGGATTTATTTCATTTTACCAAGTTTATTTCATACAAAGAAATTATCTACAATATTATTACGTGTTTGGAAGCTTTCTCAGCCAACAAATGTACTACCGAGTTCACCACTACTCACACTTGACTGAGTCACTCCAGCAGAGTCTCCAATCACACTTTGAAAGGTTCCACTAGGTACTCGTAGAGTTACTAACACTTGCGTGTGTGCTGGTATAGCATGAGATCTCCTCGTTCGTCGACGAACATGTGGGTCAAGTTCCTGGCACAAGTTCAAGATTTCTTGCCGAGGAAATCTATAATAGCGAAGTAAATGTTCTTCACTAACATGTAGTGGGTCCAATGAATCCCTATACACTCTTTCCCTCCGTAGGCGACGCCAATTCTCATACGCAAACCACAGTTCCATCACGTTTAGCACTTCGTGTTCACTGTTCATTCAGGATTCAGCTCTCCCACAACAACAATGTTCACACGTGACGTGGATGATGGTGTTTTGGTGGGATAGCAACGGGGAGAGCCACGGGAGGATCGCTCTATCGACAAATTTAACGTTTTCTATGTGTTTCGGTGTCTTAACTTCACTTAGGACTGCTCTGAAGCTGTCCTAAATCTACGTGTCTTAAGTCCTCACAAGATGGCTGCCCACAGTGCCGAAATTGTTTTGAGTATGATGTCTTAGTGTTTTGAGTATATGGACCTAACTCGCCTGGGGAAGTTAGGACATCCCAAATGAGATAGGATGTCCTAATTAAGTTGCTTTGAGAATCCGGCCCCAGGTTTTACGCGGTATGGCCCTCCACCACATAATGGTACTGGTTATTCTAATTATCATCAAGCCCAAAATCTAACAGGAACAAGGGAAGAATTGTCACCTGTCATTAATATTATAGTAAATGGTAAGGTGTGTGCAGCTATTATTGACACCGGAAGTGTCATAACTTTAATAAAGAAGAGTGCTGGTACTATAAGTTAGACCTAAATCCTCAACAACCAAATAGTCTACATAGTAAAAACAATTATAAATTGAATATCTTTAAAACATTATGAAATATGCTGAAACATTCATAATACAATCTCTCAACACTCGAGTTATCCTACAGGCCAACACTAAGTTGCATGGGCACAAGTAGGTCACCCCATGGAGCCAGTTTATCTTTTATAACCCAGTCAATGCCATATACACGTGAGGTTATATATTAACCACTTAGGACCGATTGACCGACATATCGGTGATAAAAAAATTAATGGTTCGCTCCGAATCACCGACATGTCGACGTACCTATAAAAAACTGTAGCGAGTAGCTAGCGAGCTGGCGTTGGTAACGATGGAAAGCTAACGTCCTTGAGAAAAGGATTGACTGTGGTAGTGATGTCAGGCAGCTGCGTATGCCAACAAGGAAATATCTCACTACTACATGGTGTTTTCTTATGTTTCTCGTATCTCTCTGCTGTCTACTATACTCCAGGAGAGTCTAGACAGACAAAACTACACTGAAATACGTTTATTATCACTGAAAACCACTTAAACGCATTATTTAGGTGTTTATATACATGTTTAGAGGTACGCAGACCGTATGAGGTTTTCTTTCATGCGTTTCAGGGGATACTATTTATTTATTTTCGGACTTTGACGCTCTGTCATACACAAACGCGTACACCTAGGAGGCTCCCGTTTTCAGTTCCTGGTGTGTAAATTCAAGCTCTTTCATTCTGTAAGAACAAAATTTGCCTACATGAAAGTTGAAAATTGACCCCCAGAAGTCGGCTGGGGATGAAAAAAAAAAAAAAAGAAGTCGGTCCTAAGGGATTAACAGTTAATATCAGAACACTATAATAGCCTTGGCTTTTCAGTTTTTGTGTGTACAGTATCAATATTCTACATGACATGGGTGTCACGATGTGTGAGGCAGGCGATGAATTTCACCTCGTTGATTTGTTCATTTCTGTCGTATATTATTCTGTATGACTTTCTTAACATACCTATGAAAAGTAGTAGAAAGACTCCTGTTTCTCTGGGTACACCCATATGCTGAACACGCCAGCATTATTAAAAAAATGGCAAAGAATGTTGCAGGTACTTGGTGAAGTTGATGCTCCGACGCGATCAGCTGAGATTTGTTTTGAGTCAATGGGGGGAGGGGAGACAGCCGAGTGTCGACCAATAGCCAGTTGGCTTCACTTTTGTGACGTCATGCCGCCTCCTCTATATTATACCTCCATGGTTCCACCTACTCTGCTGATTCCTCTCCAAATAAGTGTTACTAGCTCAAATGACATAAACATTTAAGTACGTGGTCGCTAATCTACGTGGAAACTACTTTTTGTGACCGCGTGTAAAATAAAGCTCCTTCATTCCTCCAAAGCATTTGAGAAAACAGGATCATATTAACATAAATACTGGCAGCCTGTTCCTTGGAATAGTTTGGAGGATTAAGTTGTTCGATACTTATTACCTACTGTCCCCTTAACTCAGGTATAGTTGCGGACACATAAAACAGACACATCAATCATATCATCTTATCCTATGCGCATTGGGGGCCCCCGTTTCCAGTGTCTGTTTCATATGTCTGCAACTATACATTATATTGACGGTCAAGTTTATTTTGTTATATATATTTATAATGATCGTGGTAGCTCCATTGAGGGTGTACTGTAGCTGAACGTTGGTTGGGGAGTCTCCATATTCCGTTTGCAGGAAACTGACCTCTGGCCGTGAGGCTCAGACTGGATTTCACCACCAGCAATGATGCTAAATCAGGATAAAGTCACATTACTCTTGTTTCATGTGTCAGCTATTTACTATTTCTAAATTAACCTTTACAGTGCTGTCGACACCATATGGTGCTCACTACCCTTGTGGCAGTAGTGCCTTCGACACCATATGGTGTTTTTACCTGGGGTGCTGTCCTCACCATGTGGTGTTTTCAAGCCAAGAAATTATTTTTAATTGGGGAAGAGAGTTCTAACTACAGAGTAGTATACTGGCAACTTATTACGGTTTAGCGCCACCGCATATAGTCCTTCTGGAGAGCGATTAGAAATGTAAAATAAATAAATTGGAAGATGCGCCGTACAAAACTCGCAAGGTTGGCAGCGGTCAGCACTCGGCAGCTCTGTGTGGGCGGGAAATAATATAGCCCCTTGTGACATGTGTGACTGACGACTTCTGGCAACTTGATTCGGGCAGCGCCAAATTTGATTTTCGAGGTATCGGTGACCTTACTGACTAATTATGCCAGTTCCGTATTGGTGTGGAGAGGAGTCTTCAGCCGAATCAGACCCAGACGATGTGGAAATGATAGACTTGATGGAGAGTGAGGACACTGATGACAACAATGACTTATCAAGGTACTTACTTACAGTCTCTCCAAGGTGCTCGGGGAGGAGGCTTGTAGTGTGGGAGGGAACACCCTCTCCTATGTGGAAGAGGCTGGCCTTCTCCACAAAATATGATTTTATGATATTTATGTTTTTTTTTTTTTTTTTTTTTTTATGTCTAAAGGTTTTTTTTAGTAATAATGTGCTTTTTAGTTTGTGTGTCTTTTAATCATGGTGCCTACCCCTTTCGGGTATTCATGTTTTATTAATTATGTAGATGATAATTTTATGTTGGGCGGTATATGACCTTAGCTGTTGCGCCGCCAGATGCTTAGTTGCATCAAAAATCAATCAAGGTACTTACAATACATTACTGCAGTCTCATACTTGTCACATCAATATGTTCATTCTTGAAGTTTTAGATATATTATAAATAAGAAATACTGATAGAGTATGAATACCAAAATGAGTGAATTTTATTTGTAGCCAATTTATACAGTACAGTATACATAATTGTGACATAAAAGACACAGTGTAGGCTACCTTAAGGATCAACAGACAAATCATGTACTGTACAGATATTTGCATATAAGATTAACCTATTACTTCTTGGATATTCCTACAAAAACAGATAACAATAAAATGTATTGTAGATGAACTTTGACTCTAAAGAAACTATAATGTATTAGGCCTATGCTACCAGGAAAACAGTATGTCTACAGTGTACCATTTTGGATTGTATACCATTTGTATAGAACTGTGGACTACTGTATTAGTGGAGCTGTGGGCTATTATCTGAGATGTGTCACTTTCTTTTCATGCAAGTGATTGAACTGTATAGCTAGCTTACTCTAGTTTGTAGCTACCCTTGAAATATGTATTGTATGTACACCCCCCAAAAAAAATTTGGCATACAGGTATGATATTACTCTAGGGTTGATCTACCAGAATTTTACATTTATTTTTGCCTCTGTTCATTTCTTTTACAGCCGATAGTTTTTTAGGAGGCTGTACATACCAATATAGGAAGTGTATAGCTCTTATCTGAAATGTGTACCCTTATTTGAACCTGCATTCCACTTTGAATACTGTACAGGATAGGAATTGCTGTACAACTCTTCTTATCTGAAATGTGTACTGTACTGTACCAATATTTGTGGAAGTAAGGAGAGGTGCTGGAGGATTGGAATAGAGCCATAATTACACATTATACATTTATAGATATGAAATGACAGTAACATCAGGTCCTGCCATGTCCCAGCCAATCATTTCAGGTCGTTCCACACCCCAGCTAGCCATCCCACATTCTGCCACATCTCAGCCAGTCAGAATACGTCTTGCCACATTCCAGCCAGTCACCAAACGTCCTGCTACACCACAGTCAGCCATCCCAGATCCTTCATCACGGCCAGTCACACCACAGTTGGCCATCCCAGATCCTTCGTCATGGCCAGTCACACCACAGTTGGCCATCCCAGGTCCTTCGTCACCGCCAGTCACACCACAGTTGGCCATCCCAGGTCCTTCGTCACGGCCAGTCACCAAACGTCCAGTCACCACACGTCTAGTCACAACACAGTCAGCCATCCCAGGTCCTTCATCACGGCCAGTCACACCACAGTCAGCCATCCCAGGTCCTTCATCACGGCCAGTCACACCACAGTCAGCCATCCCAGGTCCTTCATCACGGCCAGTCACACCACAGTCAGCCATCCCAGGTCCTTCAGCACGGCCAGTCACACCACAGTCAGCTATCTCAGGTCCTTCGTCATAGCCAGTCACACAACAGTCAGCCATCCCAGGTCCTTCATCACGGTCAGTCACCAAACGCCCAGTCACCACACGTCTAGTCACACTACAGTCAGCCATCCCAGGTCCTTCATCACGGCCAGTCACCACACGTCCAGTCACACCAGAATCAGCCATCCCAGGTCCTTCATCACGTCCATTCACGCCACAGTCTGCCATCCCAGGTCCCTCGTCACGGCCAGTTATACCACAGTCAGCCATCCCAGGTCCTTCATCACGTCCTGCCACACCACAATCATCCATCCCAGATCCTGCAACATGGCCAGTGAGGAATGCAGACAGGTTTGAATGGAGCGATGGACAAGATTTTGAACCAGAAATTCACCATTTTGATGACAGCACTTCAGGAGTGACATCAGCTTTTCCAGTTGAGAATGATGGCACAGACTTAGAATATTTTTGAAGCCTGGGATAATCCCGTCAATAATACGTATCTGCCAACACTTTAATTTTAAATAATTTATATATCTTTCCCAATAAATCTCTAGCTGTTTTCTAAATTCTCTACATATTGACCCCGTAGGTATTGCCTACATAAGTGATGTGGGCAATACTTAAGGGTTTTGGCGCCCTTTCGGCCCCAGCCACTAGCTTTTAGTTCTTCAACTATCCATCTTTTCTTTCTATTTCCTTCCTTTTTGCTGTCTCTGCTCTCTATCACCGATTTCTGGCGCTATATGACCTCGCTGTTGCCCTGCCTAATATCAATCAATCAATCAACCTTTACATATTGAGAACCAAAATGCGATCAACAATAAAATCTCAGCCGCAGTTTTTCGAATCATATAATTGGACTATAAGTGATAAGGGAGAAAGGCCTATGTCATTAAAACTTTTTAAGAACGAACGAGGTTAAAAAATATGAGAAAGAAAAGATAAACGGTAAGAAAGGAGGGAAGGGCAAGCAAGAGAGGGATAAAACAGTAGGGAGGATGTGTAAGGTTGACAGTTACTTGAGAGATACTGTAATATATATAGCCTATGCATAAAATTTTACCAAGTTTATTGAAAACGCCATATAGCGGCGCCTACTTAAGTTTAACATCGATTATTTTTAAGGAAATGCATATTTAGAAGATAAAAGCCTCCTAAAAAGATTAATGAATAAATATGATTATTAAAAAAGTTAGAAAATTAAACCGTCTTCTGCCGAAAAAAAAACAAAAAAAACCCAGCTGGGCTTAGGAGAAGGTGATAAATAGGGTGGACTACAAGCACGAGGGATTTGATTGATTGATTGATAATAGGTGGCGCAACAGCGAGGCCATATAGCACCAGGAAAAGGTAATAGAGAGGTGTGACAGCAAGCAAGAAGGAAATAGGAAGAAAGGAGGGACAGTTGAAGAACTGAAAGCTAGTGGCTGGGGCCGAAGAGGCGCCAAAACCCTTAAAGTATTGCCCACATCATTACAGGCAATACCCCCCTACGGGGCAAGCACGAGGGATAAAAGGAATACAGGGATAGCTGTCTAATATCCAGAGGATAATAATCAGTAGTCTATGCCACTGCGATGGTGATCAAAAGACAGTGCCTTCATTAAAAGGATATTCTAATTATATTTGTTTGTTATTTCTTTTCAACTAATCACCTTCATTTGTCTTACCCTCTTCCCCCTCACCTTCGCCTCAAATCATCACATTTCTTCTCTCCCATATCCACCTACGTTAATGCAGTATGCACTTCTTTAAATCAGGGTTCTTCGAACTACGGGTCTCGAATTCCTCCAAACTGGGATGCAGGCTCACAAAAATAAATACATGAATAAAATAGAATAATAATGTTCGTGACAATAAAATAAATATTAAGGTCATACATGAATCCACATAAAATATTTTTATAATCGAATATTCATGTATTTAATTATCAATAAAACAAAATCATTGCACAAATATTAGCCTTCTTGAGAGAGAAAGAGGGAGGGGTAGGTGAGGCAGTGTTTATTATTCTGGTTAGAATGCCTTTTTATCATAATTATTGCATTTCAGTTTCTGGCCTTGTATTTTCATAGGTTGATAATTCTGGTCATTTGTAAAAGATCTTTCTGTATGGGTCGCGAGAATGATGTTATAGTAAAAACTGGGTCACGACTAAAAAAGTTTGAAGAACCCTGCTTTAAACTATTGGTGATTCGATACCGTTCACAGTGTATGCTTCATTCATTCCTCCTGACACATGTCTCCTCTACCTGATCATTTGTTACCCTCCCACATTACCTCCTATATAGCCCCGCCTACATTTTTCTTCTCTAAAGAAGAGAACGAAGAAGTTAGCTCTCTAAGAAACTGCCAGTCAGCCTTCTCTAATTTCCACCTAGGAAGATGAGACTGTGGTTTATACCTGTTACCTTCTAAAAGTATAGGGAAGTGATCACTGCCATATAAATCGGGCAACACACTCCAAGTAAAATCCAACAGAGCACTGGGTAAGCAAAGGGAAATGTCAATGGCGGTAAAAGTCCCAGTAGGGCTATTAAAATGTGTCACATCTCCCGTATTTAAAACCCCTAATCTCTCATCCTCAATAAAAAGAAGCCAATAAAACACCCCTAGGGTTGACCGAACTGTCACCCCACAGAGGATGACGACCATTAAAATCACACAATAAAATAAAGGGAGAGGGAGGTCCCTTACAAGACGATTGAGATCATCCCTCTCAATTGTAATACTGGGAGGAAGGTATAGACTGCACACAGTGTACAGCCGGCCCATAAAAACCTTAACTGCGACAGCCTGGAGCGGAGTGTCAAACTCCAGGCTCGTACAAGGAACATCTCGGCGAACTAGGATGGCAAAGCCACCATGGTGACCCTGCCCTTCAAATGAATTGGAATAAAATGCAGAGTATGCTGGAGTACTGGCAGGAATGTAGTCCCCAAGCATTGTCTCTTGCAGAGAAACACATGCAGGAGAGAAGCTAGAGAGAAGAACGCGCAGTTCCTCCCAAGAAGCACGCAAGCAATGGCAATTGAACAGTGTTACTTTATTACTGATTTTTGGGAAGTCTCACGGAGGTACTTTCCACTACCACCTTGACCTGGAGGTTTACTTAAACGATAAGTTTTATCTAATCCTGGGCCACTAGAAGAAGAGCGAACCCGAGGAGTAGTACTTGGGGCAGTAATTGGGACCCATAGACGAGTCCCTGAAGCATCTGGTATGTTAGAAGAAGGTGAAGGTATATGAGCAGGGATATTCTTAGAAACAATTACATTGGCACTATCCTGTACAGCAGTGGTATCACTGACACAGGCAGATACATCAACATCCATACTACATGTGGTAGAATCACTCCGCTGCTCAAGCGGAAGAGAAACATCCGTGGCATCCACATTCACTTCACGCTCCTGTGATGATCCCGAAGGATGCTTGCGAGGGGGAAGATCTGTTGAATCAAGAGATTCATCAGAGCCACGAGAACGCTTCTGGTGATTTTGAGAGGAAACCATGGATGAGTCCACAGAGACGGTTGCCTTGCATGGAGGAACATCTATGGAGTCAAGTGCTTCAGAGGAACCATGAAGGCGTCTCTGTGGCAGTTTAGCTAACCTAAATTTCCTTTTGAAGTTGAAGGGTCACCAGAATGAGTGTCTGATGCAGTTTCCAAGACAGAGAAACTATTATGTATTGTAACCTTAGAAACGCTAGAGCAAGCAGTTGCCTCTTGATAGAGATGAGAAGGTGCTGCGACCGATTTAGGGCGAAGGGAGGAGGCTTATGTCTTCACACCACCATCTTTCTGTCGCCTGAAGTTGAGTTGCCGTCTGACACTACCAATGCTGGTGAATTGTGTGTTAGCCAAGTGGAGGATATCCTGCTCAAGGATGTACAATTGCCAGCACTTCCACCTGTCACAAGGATATCTGCTTCCCTGTACATGTGGCACCAGTGTGATTGTTTACGTTGTAGTTTTATGGCATGAATGGGAGTGTCAGTAACCTCTTTATAAAAACAACTTCACTATGGCGAGAATTCCTATGTCTATGCATATACTGTATATGTTTATAGCATCAAATTATTGCATTCAATACGTATATAGCACGAAAAATATAGAAATAAAACTCAAATAGCTATTTAATATTGCAAAAGGTTGGTGGCGAATGGTCGAGCAGGAGGGTAGTCCAGTTGTGTTACGAAGCTGCCTGGTTTAGTGAATCCTTCGAAACTTGCTCGAGTCATTCATGAATGGCTGGTTAAATGGATCTCAATTGTATTTGGAGTAATTTATTCCTCCAAACAATTCCAAACAACAGGCCATCTATACTTAGTTAACGTGGTCCTGTTTCCTGGCATAGTTTGGAGGAATCAAGAGGCTCCAATTTTCCAAAATGACATTACCTCCTTAAGTGCAGTCTGTTTTAGTTCAGTGCAGGACTTTTAATCTCTCCACTTTGGGGATAATTGTTTTGAAGGTGAAGGACACAAAGCACAAACGAAACAGAACGGAAGGATGAAAAGTTGAAAATCTTAATACGTGTAGCTGGGTTCGGAAGGGGTCCCATGACCCTTAAGTATTACGAAAAGGCGATACTCCATACGGATTTTGGAAAGATAAACCCAGAAGACCGTTCTCCTCGCTTATTTTAGACATGTTGGACAGGGTGTGGTAGGCCCAATCAACACAAGCATAATTTAAGGCCCATCCACACGATCGAGCACTGCTCTACGGGCATACACAAGTAAACAAGTTTGGTAGGTGTGTGGCGAGCATAAAGCGGGCATCACACGAACACTTTTTTCTGCGACATCGTGTCGTGCGACACCATTTTCGACGACATGTCGCGGGAAACGGGAGATTTCGGACGACGAGGTGTCCACGGAAACTATCGTAAACTGTCGGGGATTTCCTGCAACAGGGAGAAAGTCGTTGAAAGTCTATAGAGAATAATATTGTATGGAATATATTATTATGGCATATTATGATTTAAGTAGTGTTATGTATCATTATTTGAATATAGAAATTGTATTCCTAGATCTTATATATTATATACACCGAATTTAACTGTTAAATATGAGCATGGAACATTGATTTGATTTCGGGGTTTGTTTACATTTCTGCTTTCGCCTGCCGCCTGGCCCAAACCTTTTTCCTGTTTCTTCTTCTTCCAAAGCAATTGCACATGCTCCAACAGTTACAATTGCTCGGTTAATGGCGTCCATCCTTGAGGATTTCGCTTTTGTGACAGTGTTTTGGTTGTTCCGCCGCCCGCGTGGTGTCGTCGGTCGTCGTTGTTGTCTTTCTTGAGAATTTGCCGTGTGCTATTGTTTCCCGCGACATGTCGAAAATGGTGTCGCAGGACACGATGTCGCAGGAAAAGAGCGACCGTGTGATACGGCCTTTTCAGCGTGGAGCCAGCCAGGAAATGGATCATCTGGTAACACTGCAAAGAAGAGAGAAATATGCTCGTTCCGCAGTGCTCGATCGTATACACAGACAAAAACGAGTTTTTTTTTTTTTTTTTACCGTCCAGTGTTATTCACTTGCTTCTGGCTCGCTTCTGTCTGGTGTATGCTCAGACAGTGTATCTCTGTGTTGATGCGCCTTTAGAAAGAGGTTGGGTGCATGGGATTACTATAGTCAGAAGGAATATTAAAATGTCATGAATCAGAAAGAGACAAAACCGAGTAGGATTTGGTAGAGGATACCAATTCCCTCACTTGTGGATAGGCTCAAACCAGACCAGAGGGTGTGTGTAAATGTCCCTCCTGAATTATAACACACGATTTATAGGTAGAATTAAACTGTCCATGACGAGAACGTTGCGTTCAAGTATCAGTGACATTTTAGTGACAAATGGTTTATTACCTCAACCTATATTTTTTCTCCATTAAATTATTCGCCATCATTTTGGGTGACTTAGTAATCCACTGTAAATATAAACAAATAGATAAATACATTCAGTAAGGAAAACAAATTTATTAAACAGTTCTTTATATTTATTTTTTAATGTCTCAATAATGGGTCCATCCACCTTGTTTCTCTATTACCTCCCGTAGTCTCTCAGGCATAGAGGACACTATACTTCTCACAAGGTATGGTTTGTTGCGGTATCCTTCCCACACGAGATTAACGTGAGCCATCAACATATCTGCTGTTCTCTCTTGCTCTGCCTCCCATGTATTAACCATATTTGTCCAAATATTTTCTATCGGGTTGCAATCACAACCTTTACTGGGCCATTCCAACAGTTGTAGGTTTTCTTGACCAGCGAACCACTCCCGAACTGCTCGTGCCGTGTGAACTGGGCAACGATCTTGGACAAATATGATAGGGCCAGCAGGAAAGGGGAAGTTCCTTTCTTGTAGGGAAGGGAGAAATGAATCCTGCAGTATCCTCAAGTATGCCTGAGCCGTAAACCGTCCCTCCACTCTCGTGACATCACCTACACCATGTATGGAGATCCATCCCCATATGTTGCACACTACGTGGCCACTCCTCGTCTCTTCAAATATGTGGGGACGCTCATACCTAGAAATATATAAAGTATTAGTTAAAATAATGCACTAACCTCCATAGTTTATATGGGTGGGTAAAACTACAGTAAGAAGATGAGGTTGTGTAATTTGCCTGTAAAATTGGTAATCAGCAATTTGGAATTAATGGAAGATAAGATTAATTATATTTTGACAAGTTAATAGATCCACGTTTTGTGTGTGTGTGTGTGTGTGTGTTCACATATATGGAGATGCCATATTTTATTAAATTATTAAAAATTAATATTTAACTAAGAATTATTACCTATATTGTAAAGTATGCAGCAGATTGTTAATGACAGACTAGTAAAATACATTTAGTGCTTCCAAAAGCTAGATTTATTCAGTTTGCTAGACCCCTTGTTTTCTTATCAGAGTTGCTGTCTTTGCTGGTAATGATATTTGGGAAAAATAATGATAATTATAAAGTTAAACAACCGTGCAATGAAGACATGAAACAATACCTGGTGTTATCCATCCTCCACACATGTTTCCGTCCATGATCAGAGGATCTGAACGTTTTTTCATCAGTGAATACCACCCTGGACCAGAAGTCGAGTTCTTTATCGACATGCTGCGTGGCGAATACGAGCCGGCCTTCACGGTGTGCATTTGTGAGGGTCTCCTCCTTTGCAGGAATCCTGTGGTGTATTCCAGCACCATGAAGCCGTCTCCGGATAGTGTCAACAGACACCTGCAATTCTAGTTGATCTCGATGTTCCACAGCGGTCCTTTATGGGTACTCTTGAGCGGCTTGTATAATTCTGTCATCCTCCTGACGTGTCGTTACTCTTGATCGGGGTCTCCTTGCTATAAATGAAAAGTTCAGGCACAGTTATATTCTTGTTTCTTACATGATACACTAACTAAGGAGTTCCATGTCGTAAATACAAGTATTGTGTACACATATTTATAGCTACTCTTTCATACTTGGGTCTGTTACAAAACACTGAATAGGGCTATAAAGATACCATTACATGCATAAACCGGAATTTTTACATTCATTATTCTAGATTCCTGATAGGAACACCGAATATAACGTAGTAATTGAACAAAAACACGATTGAAAAATATACCGTAATACTCTAGCTACATCAAGTATACCATACAAACATTCAATGCAGAGTAGGACTTATTTAGATTTTATAACCACATATCCTTAATACTGAACCACTTAACACAAATGTCGATGAAATCTCTCCACCCTGAACAAATTGTTTCAGGGTGGAGAGATTTCACCGATATTTGTGTGAAGAGGTTCGGTAATAAGAATATGGGGTTATATAAATATATATACAGCAAGTATCTTTGTAGTACTTACGCAAGTCAGTAAGATCTTCACTTTCTTCCCATCGTCTAATCCACTTAGCAACTGATGTAGGTGAAATAGCAAGATGGTTGGCAATAGCTCGAATACTGTGTGTGCCTTCTCGGAGGCCTACAATCTGCCCTCGCAGAGCAATTTGACTATCTCGCCTGTTCATGATGAAAGGCAAACCAGATATGCTCTCGTCAAAGCTGTGGGGGTCTGTCAACACCTCGGTTTGTCTATGATTGCCTCTTGGTTTCCGCAAGAGATTGGATGATTGGTTCCTACGATGATGACGTCAGTAATTACAGCGTCTTCCCACCTGTTACACACTAATATTGTTTCTGTGACCTTTGTCATAATCATGTAGGAAAGAGTGAAGTAGAGACTTAAAAGATAACACATGTTTGTATTAACCATGAAGCAGTGTTACGTTGGGAAAGATAACCAAACGGTAAGTGCGGAATTGATATGAGGGCAACTCGGTTGGTTGTTAATTGTTTCTTTGACTTACTACTATTGCCAATAAAATAGTAACGGGAAATTATACTATAAATATTATATATTATTACGGACACAGAGTAACAATTAGCGGGTTAAGTACTGTAGATACAGGTTAATCGATAGTTTATTATCAGCGTCCAACCACACCAATTAATGAATGCCTAACAGTTCAACTGACATCAGGGAAACACACCAGCATCAGCATACTAATGTTTTGCATACCCTTTAGAAACATATAGAAACCTTACTTTTTCATGCTTAATATTCTTAGTTATAAGCATGTTACTATAGGGAGATAGATTTTATGCATAAAATAGAAAAATTAACGCCTAAAAGAGAGATCACAAATCCAACACCATGTATTGTGCTTCCCAATATATGTTTTTTATTTATTTTTCATAATACAATTGAGATCCATTTAACCAGCCATTCATGAATGACTCGAGCAAGTTTCGAAGGATTCACTAAACCAGGCAGCTTCGTAACACAACTGGACTACCCTCCTGCTCGACCATTCGCCACCAACCTTTTGCTATATTAAATAGCTATTTGTGTTTTATTTCTATATTTTTCGTGCTATATACGTATTGAATGCAATGATTTGATGCTATAAACTTATACAGTATATGCATAGACATAGGAATTCTCGCCATAGTGAAGTTGTTTTTATAAAGAGGTTACTGACACTCCCATTCATGCCATAAAACTACAACGTAAACAATCACACTGGTGCCACATGTACGGGGAAGCAGATATCCTTGTGACAGGTGGAAGTGCTGGCAATTGTACATCTTACATTGGCGAGAATGCAAGGGGTGAGCATCCCTGCAGTAAAAGCAGTAACTCTCTGACTGACACTTAGAAGTAAGATGTGAGTCAAGAGCAGAATAATTACCACACCGGGAACGGTTGTTGCAGTTCCTCCTCCCATGACCAAACTCATAACAACAGAAACACTGTAAGGGACGCTCAACAAAAGGCTTCACCTCAAAAGAGGTGGGGTTAATGTTAATGCGATCTAGGATATGCGAGCCATAGAAAGTGAGGATGATCATATTTTTACTGCCTTTCATCTTTGTTACTCGTTGGACACTATCTGGGCACATAGCGAGAGTATCCTCTTCTGAGAATTCATACAGGTCCTCATTATATATACGCCCCTTGCTATAATTAAATGTTCGATGTGGTTTGATGGATTCAAACATGCTATCAGAAGGACAGGGAAGATTGAGGAGCATCATGGCCTGTGTAAGATCTTTGGCTTTGATTAAAACGCCCTTACCGTATTATTTTATGTGGCCCATTGGTAGTTATCCAATTTCTTTCTCCAGATACTGGGAAGCATGGATAAGGTTACCACATCCCTCCCTGTAGTAAGCCACAAACTAAAAGGGTGTAGTAACCCGGCGCTCCTTAGGTAGATGCTCTACAGACTCATCAAATATGTTAGGGCAGTAGTCATTGTCACTGTCAACTACATTGGTGGACCGCATCATCTGAACTTTGCAATGAGTATCCCCCACAGTCAGAGAATCTTTTGCCTCAAAAGCTGCTTTGGCAGCAGCATTTGTATTGAAAGTAATATAGCACCGATTAGACCTAGAGTCACTGTCATAAGTGATTTGAATACGAAGAAGCACTCCAAAACACTTAAAAATGGAGTGGATAGCGCCATAGGAAAGGGATGCAAGTACATTCGTTAACATTAACGTGTCCAAACCGCTAACAGGGTTCGTCGACACAACACCCGACCTGCTAGGTCTACTCTTATTTGCAGCCTTCTGCATACCACCACGACCAGAGAGTGACGTCTCGAGTGCCTGGTCGACCACCCCTCGATGAAGAGATTGGTGCTTTTCTTTATCAATATATCATTGATTTTGTTATATTGGCCCCAGGAACCAAGAGCTACTACCTACCGGGCAGATGAGGGGACCGAGTACTGGTCGCCATGGGTGGGGTAACTCTTCACCCACGGGGCCTCTCGTTTTAAAAAGTAGTCATTGTCACTGTCAACTACATTGGTGGACCGCATCATCTGAACTTTGCAATGAGTATCCCCCACAGTCAGAGAATCTTTTGCCTCAAAAGCTGCTTTGGCAGCAGCATTTGTATTGAAAGTAATATAGCACCGATTAGACCTAGAGTCACTGTCATAAGTGATTTGAATACGAAGAAGCACTCCAAAACACTTAAAAATGGAGTGGATAGCGCCATAGGAAAGGGATGCAAGTACATTCGTTAACATTAACGTGTCCAAACCGCTAACAGGGCTCGAAAGTTTGCCCATGTCGGTTCCGAGACCCCCTTCCCCAACATCTCCCAGCCCAGACACCCAACCATCCAACATAGGACGGCCCCTAGAGGGCGGTCCCTCTGGAGGGCAGCACTGTTGGCTTGTACTGGCAGTCTATTGCATGGGAACCATTTAGTCTGGTCTCTCACTGGCGACCTTACTAGCATGGGAAGCCCTCTCTCCCCAAAATCGAGGCAGAGCAGGGGCCGGAGCCCCCTCTAGTCTAGCTCGCCAGGTCTCAGAGACACGCAAGCCCCCTCAACACGTCAAGGCGGTTCCCGTTGGGGGGAGCCGGCAACACGACATCCAGGTCGTCGTCCCATGTATCTCAGAGAGGTACCGAGACCACTCGCATCTGCTGACTGGATTCAACAGCATTACCTACATCCAATACCTCCTACAGCAAGTGATGTCGCAGTGAATCAGAAACAGGGACGAAAGGCCTGTCATGTCTGTAAGCACACAACTCAAAGGCCCCGGAAAGAAAGTGTACTACGTTTGTGTGCAAAGAATGTGATGTGCCACTTTGCCCCCGAGTATGCTTCAGGGATTACCATTTTTCTCCCAACATTATAGGGGATAATAGTAAAGACTGGTGATTGTGTGGTGTTGTGTTACATCCTGGATGGTTATCAGAAATGGCTCCACCCAGCCTCTTCTGACACATGAGGCATTTGGTATTAGAGGGACAAGCATGCCACGATGATCACGATCTCGAATTAGAAACGGTATTCTACCGGTTTCCTCTTTTGTCCTGGTTTGATAAGGTAAGCAATATTGGACCTCATTCCATTCCACACCGGAGCTCAAACTCACATGGTTTATGAGTGAGAAAAACCCACGTGACATTGAGCCCTGTTGTGGAGGGGAAGAAAGTCCAATATTGCTCGTTATGCATCACTTGCAATTTCAGTTCCAAGAAATGTGTAGTTTGAACACAAAATAAAATTATTTATGACCGTTTCGATGACTGTATGTATTTGGCTTTATTAATCTTTCTAAACCACCTTATTGCAGTAAGTCTCACTTCGGAATATAGTTTAACTATCTATCAAAATATTAAAGAGGTAAATAGACTTCAATTGCTGGGTTCTTGTCGATACCCGTGTACCTAACGAATTAATTCATCTGGCGAATCTCGCAATCTTTTGGTAGTTTGTGGATGGAGGAATTCATTTTTACCCATAATATTGATCAGAAATCACTTGTGTACATATTCCCTGGCCATCAATCTTGGGAGGAGCATTGGGAACCAGTGGGATTTTGGGTGGGGAAAAACATATTGTTTGGGATAATCGGCAATGAAGAATAGCCAAATTATTGTAATTATCCAAACCTAACCTACCTAAACTGAACCATGGCAGACTACTAGGACCTAACCAGGACCAATTATTCCAAATAATATGTTTTTCCCTATCCCAAACCCTAGGTTTCCAATGTTTTCCCCCAAGATTGATGGCCAGGGGATATGTACACAATTAATTTCTGCTCAATATTATGGGTAAAAATGAATTGAACAACAAAATGCATGAAAATCTATAATAATTGGCAAATCATACAGTTACTACTAGTTCTAGTGCAGGTTACAACTATACTATAACTTCCTGTGTGATATACTACTATAATTACAATGTATATATATTTGTGAAGTATACAATAAACTCTGGAAATATTGGTTTCTTATGTTTACTGTGGAAATATTGGTTTCCTATGTTTATTGTTTATGGAAGTGTGTATATAGTATTGGTGAGATCAAATAATAAAATTATTCATTCATCTACATTACTGTCTTTCTGTATCACTTACTGTATGATTAGCCCATCATTTATTTATTGTAACAAATGTAAACATTGGGTGGTGGTAGAGGGATTGAGTAGGGGAGGCGGAAATGGCTGAGGACAGTGATGATACAAGCTCGCATTTTCGTCATTATTGGCGCTTTATAGCTCTGTCAACGGACAGAGACACGGAATACCTCCTGTCCTATATTGTTGACAGAACGGGGAGTAGGAACTATTAATAAGGGAGGGGGGGGGGGGAGGAATATTCTTGTATTAGTATTATATGGATATAAATGTCTTCGTGTAAAAATATTATAAAGAAACGGGTTTATATTTAGTTGAGTATTTCCGTCACCGATATAACAAACAGACTGTGATCCTATATAGATATTAATTCTCAATTCACGTAACTAATTGTACCCCCATTAAAATTGTAGTCTGGGTTGCTTACTCACGTGCCTCCTTAAAGTAATGCTACGCTACCCCTCCGGTGTGTGTTCACTTGATTCCTCTGATCGACTTTGTTCTGGTGGTGGCAGCGTATACCCAGTACTGAGGAGGAGCCGGAATTGTCTTGTTCCTCATCAGTCTCTTGTTTGATTTTCCAGACCGGGTTGATCAGCAATAGGATATAGTAGCATACACTGGTGGTTTTTGTTTTGTTTTAGGCAGTGGGTTTTTGTGTTCCTCCCAAACTATAGTAAATAAGTAATATTAATAAGGGAAGGGAAAATCACGCATTTACACTTACGTGTGATGTATTACCATATACTTTAAATGCAATTAACTCACTTAACACGTTGTAACACTCAGTCACTCATATAATGAAGCCCTTAACACCCTCGAAATGATCTCTCTGGACACAGTACACCACAACATTTTGCGTCGATTTAGTGTCGAGCAACATCCTGACACCGATAAGGGCACGCACTGACTGCTACAAAAACAGTCCCATACCCACTATGGTCATGATTATCAACAAGAAATAATACTATATCAATATTTGTCTCAACATCATAACTACTTTCATTGTTGTATATATGTAACCATTTCCATCAATCATTAACTTTATAGAATATACTGTGTATTTTCAGCCTTATGGCTGCTATTTCAATAAACCGTTTATTATTATTATTATTATCCACCACAGAACTCAGTGCTGTACACACACATTTTCTGTTGGATTCTGAATAATCTCACTTTCTTTTGTCTGCGTGTATGTAATGAGTGGGTTGAATTGAAGCTTACTGCTTTCTCCACACGGGGCCACAAATCAAACCCTATAATCTCTCTCTCTCTCTTATTATTATTACTATTATTAATTATCATTATTAATTATAAAAATTATTATTATTATTATTATTTTTACTATTATTATTATTATTATGATTATTATTATTTTTATTAATATTATTATTTTTATTATTATTATTAATACTATTTTTATTACTATCATTTTCATGTTAATACAATTATTATTATTTTTATTTATTTATTATTAATATATATATATATATATATTTTTTTTTTTTATTATTATTATTATTATTATTAACATTATTATTATTAACATTATTATTATTATTATTATTATTACTATTAACATTATTATTATTATTAACATTATTATTATTAATAACATTATTATTATTAACAATATTATTATTAATAACATTATTATTATTAATAACATTATTATTATTAATAACATTAT
Source organism: Petrolisthes cinctipes (assembly GCA_033782935.1). Taxonomy (NCBI): domain Eukaryota; kingdom Metazoa; phylum Arthropoda; class Malacostraca; order Decapoda; family Porcellanidae; genus Petrolisthes; species Petrolisthes cinctipes. The sequence continues at coordinate 3,604,014 of JAWQEG010000033.1, forward strand.
TATTATTAATAACATTATTATTATTAATAACATTATTATTATTATTATTATTATTATTATTATTATTATTAACTTTCTCTATCTTCTTCTTCTTATTATTACTATTATTATTAACTCTCTCTCTGTCTCTCTCTCTCTCTTTCTCTGGGGGTCTGGCAACACTGCTGTGCTTGTAAACAACGTATGAGTGAGCTCTACATTTTTTAAAGATTTCTGAGAGCTCTAGCGATGCTTCACCTTTCGCCGCTTGATATAAGTTGAAGTAAGACACAGTGATCATTATAGTGCCATCAGTGGGTATATAGTGTTTTGGACTTAGTCTGTAGTTAAGGTTAAAAACTCAGACTCTCTGGCCAATGCTATATGGTCGGTGGCGGCTCAGTCCGCGCATGCGCAGTGCGTGTGTGACGTCACTACCCTGGCGTGGAGAGGCAGTGTTGTCAACGCCAAAATGGAATATTCAGGACCAGCTGCTATCGCTGAGGTTGAGCATGACCTATCTGACAACGAGGAACAAGCTATGGAACACTGGCCACCACTCAAACCACCAGCTCGACATGAATTCCAGTCTGTTGCTGCCTCCACCTCCATGAAACGCCCAAAGGATTATGGATCGTACACCAGCAGCGAACCACAGTCTCCTGCAGCTAAACTCACCAAGTGTAGTGAACTCCCCACTCGACAAGAGATTGATGTCGCTCTACCACACAATTTTCCTCTGCCTGTACCCTCGGTATCTTCATCTGCAGCCCCAGCCTTTGCACCCCGTGATGACTTAATCAAGCTGGCTTTTAAAGAGAACCTAACCAGTGACATAAAACTTCGTTGGCTGACTGAAGTAAACAAAGCATTCACAATGGACCGGGAACTGGCAGAGGTTAAGATGTCTGCTGTCACATCGAGGTTTGTATACATCTCAAGAAATCGTAAGGACATAATTAACAGGGCGATGGGTGGTGAGTTTTTGTCTGTGTACACTGGCTCAAAAAAGTATCGCACAGGTGGGGTCCGATGGTTCTGTAAATGATCGCTACAGCTCATGATAACCAAGCTCGTTTTCAGTAGCCATCATCTTAGGTCAACTCGAACCACCACCATCTGTACATGAATTCTCCTTCCTCCCTTGCCTCCCTCCCTGTGAGCTGCGTAGGATGAAAGATGATCAACCTTCATGTTTCAACTGTTGGGGTATTGGCCATATCTCTCGATACTGTTCTGCCTCAGCAAAGTGTGCTTGGTGTGCTGCTGCTCATTCAACACGTTCCTGCCCATACCGAACACCTGCCACTGATGCTTCCACCTCCACGTCTGAATCCTCACCTTTTCCAGACACCTCACAGTGGAAGTGTCCCCGATGTGGTGAGGTGGGGGTCAATGTTTGGCATGGTTGTGCAAGACGGTCACGCGCTGTCCCACGTCAGCTAGTTGCACCTCCGCCACCACCACCGCAACAACAACTAACCTCCTCTTCATGTCCTACTGAATCAGCTGAAATCGTAGCTCTTCGTAAGGCTGTTGCTGCCTTGGAATCACGCTGCACAGCACTGACGGAACAATTTGATACCATAGATGCTCGCTTTGACAGCCTGATCAGTCAGCAAGCCACCACCACAAGCAGACTCGACACTTTAGTTGAGGCACAACAAGTTGTCATTGCCTCTGTCGCATCCCTCGCTGAGAGACTTGATGCTGTCGCTTCCCAGCTTGAGATGGTTTGTGGCCTGGTGCCAGCCCAGCCTCCTACACCTGGCACATCGTCTGGCAGTGCATCCTCTCTGACTACAACTTCATCTGTCTCTCGCAAACCCAAGGGCAAATTTCGCTAGTTCCATGCATCTTCACATCATATCATGGAGTGCCTTCGGAATCAGACACTATTCCAAACTCACCACGCTCAGAACATGTGTTTATCGCCACCACCCACAAGTTATATTTATTCAGGAAGCCTTTCCAGGTGGTGTCCAGCCAGGTGATGAGGCTCCATCACTCTCTGGCTATATCTCATACATACATCATGTCAGGAATGGTCTCGTTACCTACACCCACTCTTCTGTGCCTCATCAACTCCTTCGCTGCTCAGCAAATGATACCATGACATTCCAACTTTTTTAGATAAAAATAGGTGATGGTAGCATTCGATTATGTAACGTCTACTCTGCCCCTGGCTTAATTGACCGGCCAGCACTCCCTACACCTACAGATCGTGGAATGATCTTCATGGGGGATTTTAATGCTCAGCATCCGGCCCTTGGTGATGCCTCCACAACTCCCAACCGTAGTGGCCTGCCTCTGCTCAACTACATCCGCCGTTATCATTTGACTCGCTGGGACACAGGTGGGGCCACACACGCTCGAGGGGGCACTGTTGATCATATCCCTACGTCTGGACTTGTGGCATCACGTGTTTCATGTCACTCTGTTCCATCTCTTTTCTCAGATCATGTTGCCCTGAGTCTAGAGTACTCCATACAGACCCATCCTATAAACCCTCATCATCGTACTCGCATCTCCATTCCTCCCAAGTACTGCCCCACTTATGTCTCGTACATCTCCTATCTCCTACCTACCTTTGACATACATTGTCCTCAAAACCTATATAATTCCCTGGTAAAAGCTACCCATGACTTCTATACTCTTTATGTTACCAGACCTCACATTAAACATCAGCCTGTTGCCCATGCTTGGACGTTAGATCATCGAATCATCCAAGCAGAGAGGACTGCTTCGGATGCTGGCCGTACCTTTCAGAGGCAACCAACACCAACTCATCTGCATCAATATCAGCAGGCAAGGGATAATCTAGTTGCACTTCAGAAATGTGTCTACACCGAGTCGTGGCAGAAATTTACAGACAACATTAATCATCAGACCGGCGTTGGGACTATGTGGCATCTTATTAAAAGGGCTGTCAAGAAAAAAAACACTTGTGCACTTCATCATAGTCCACATGAATATGCTCAGAACCTCATCACTACTTGGTCAGCTCAGTCACAGATTTGCAATCTCCCTGTGCACATTCAAGAGGCCCTCTCTTCCCAACGAAATGTTCGCAACCTTCGGCTGATTGCTGCATTGTTGGAATCAGACGAGGACGATGAGCTACTTACTGAGGATGAACTGCGGCGTGCCGTTTCTGGAAACCAAAACACTGCTCCCGGAGATGACGGCATTACTTATCAAGTGCTTAGACTCCTACAAAAGGTTCTTGGAAACCCTCTTCTACTCCTTTTTAATCTTTGCTAACGCCATGGTCATGTACCTGCTGCCTGGACATCAAGCACAATTGTTCCTATACCAAAGCCTGGAACTGATAAATTCAGGCCTATATCCCTTACTTCATGTTTTAGTAAAGTGTTTGAACGTACTCTACTAACCCGTCTAATGTACCGTCTACAAGAGAAGCTTTCTTCTCATCTGTATGGTTTCCTTCCACACCGAAGTACCCATCACTGTCTGGCTGAACTCTACTCCCGCCTGTCCCCCACCAGTATAGTTGCTTTCCTTGACCTGAAAAGTGCATTTGATGTAGCCAACAGGGAAATTATTCTTGATCAGCTCGTGGAATTTGGTGTTAGAGGAAACTTTTTGAAGTGGATAAGGGGCTATCTCTGTAACAGAACTTCACGTGTCCTTTTCAAGGGTGCATGTAGCTCCTTTGAAAAATTTGAACTCGGCACTCCTCAGGGGGGTGTATTAAGTCCATTTCTCTTCAATATCCTCATGCACCGTCTTCTCTCCCCCCTCCCTGCCATTCCTGGAACCACTGTCACGTGTTATGCGGACGACATCTGTATCCACTCTACTTCTCCTCAGGACCTTCAACGTGTTCTTCAAGACTTCTACGTATCCTCTACCTCCTGTGGCCTTATTCTCTCTCCGGAAAAAAGCAGGATTTTCTCCGCCCGCAACCTCAGAGCCTTGCCAGCATTCATGATGGGTGGGAACGTTATACCTCAATGCACACAGTACACGTACCTTGGTGCACCAGTCAGGATCACCCCAGCCATACCTGCACGACAACGAATTCACCCCTTTGTGAAGAGTCTCCTGGACCGACTGGAGCCTCGCTTTGCCCCCATCAAGTGGCTTGCAACCAAGGCCACAGGTATATCTATCCCAGTGGCAAAAATCCTCTACACCCTCTTCCTTAGGTCAGTTGTTGACTACCTGTCTCCTGCCCTTATTCAACTACCCAGGAAAGCACTAGATCCTCTTGAAAAATTCCAGAAAAGAGTTATGAGATTTATCCTGGGTTGTCCTCCCTCCACTCGAATAGTCAACATGCAGACCGAGTTCAACTTGCCTCTACTAGTAGAGAGGATCTATGCCAATGTGACATTCTTCTCTGTTAAATGTCTCTACTCTCCACAGTATACCCCACACTTCTCTGCTGTCATCAGAACATCACTTGACCAAGACACACCCAATCCCCAACTTCGACCAGGAGGCCGTAATCTAGTCAAGGCAGTGTGTGACAACCTTCATGACCTTGATATCAATGTGCCTGAGCAAACAGCCATCCAAGAACTGCCACCATGGCAGGTTCCCCTTCCTGCTGTCACTTTTACACCAACCTTTAAAGATGCCCATCCCCTTCTACAGAAGCAGTTAGTCCTGGAGACCATAGCCAATGTATCAGTGTCAGTTCCTGCCGGACACCATATCTATGTTGATGGTTCAGTGCAGGCAGATGGGAGTGCAGTGTGTGCCATGTTTTCCCCCACCATGGAGCCTCCTGTGGAGGGTGGTTGGCGTGGCCGCAGACTGCCAGACTCATCCAGCTCCACCTTCTGTGAACTCCATGGCATTCTGGATGCAGTAACTCTACTTGTTCGAAAAAATATGAATGGGTTAATAATCAGTTACTCTAAATCTGCTCTTCAAGCACTCTCATCTTCGGGGCCCAGTTGTGGCCGTTTCGTGTGGGACATATTGTGTCAACTCGCAGCTGCCCACAATGCCTCACTTTGTCTTGTCCTTCGTATGGATGCCTTCCCATATTGGGCTTGCTTGGAATGACACGGTAGACAGTCTTGCCAAGGCCGCCTGCACGCTGGGCTTTGGGGGTGGGGACGCTCAGCCCTCCCTCCGCTGCCTTCAACACAGGATATATTCGGCAGCTCTTGCCAGTACAGTACAGCGTAGGGATGAAGAGAGGGGTAATAGTGTCTCTATACAACACCATGATAATTTTCTTCAGAACCGACATAAATACCGCCGACATGGGCTCATGGTGCATAGACACAATGTTGTAAGTGCCAGGCTCAGGCTGGGATATCGGCCTGTGTGGCAGGTTACAAATACACAGGATATACCACATTACACCTCATGTAAACTGTGCAACAGTCCTAATGCTAACAACCTGGAACATTACTGCCTTCAGTGCCCCACAGTTAGGAACCTGTTGCCACAGGGACGGAACCTACTTTAAACCTGCCAATATATACTCAGTGATGATAACTTAGATCTAATTCTTGCTCGCCATCCACACTTTGGGGGATTCTAGTTTTATATTTGAACTGTTTGGATAATGATGGCTGTGACGAAAAGGGTGGTCATGGGGTAATCTTGATGTAGTGAGAATGATGATATACTGTACAGTACTGTAATGGTTGTAGGATTATTTAGTATATTTTATTCTGTGATACTAGATATACAATGCTGTGATGTTCAAGGATAATTTAGTGATATAATGTGGTGTGGGGTCTGCTATTGTGTTGTGGTCTGATTATGATACCATGAAGATGTTGATATGTAGTGCTGTAGTAGTTTTGATTATGTGATACATGATGTGATATACAGAACTTTTGTGTGGTGCTAGGATTAAGTAATGTGGTACAGTATTTGTAGTGCTATGATACATGACATGATACTGTAGTGGTATATGAGGTGATTATGATGTGAGTTGAGATGTAAAGTGCAGCAATGTATGATTTGATATGGAAATCGAGGGATGATGTGATAGAAATGATACAGTGCTGCTCTGATATGAGACTTGATATGCAGTGCAGTAATATGTGATATTTATTTGAGAAATGTTTATTTATTTGAGAGATGTCATACTATAGATTATATGATACAGTGCTGTACTGTACTGTAATGGCTGCAATACATAATATGATATAATATAGTATTGTACCGTGATGGTTATGAAAGGAGTTGTAGTATAATGTGTGATGTGGTATTTGAGATACAGTACTTGTTGTGATACATGATGTGACACTGACATACACAAGACATGAGTCATGATGTGATTATGTGATTTGATATGAAATACTACAATGATTATATAAAATGTTTGAATTTACTCTTATATATCAACTGATGTGGAATTATGGAATGCTGTGTTACCATACTATGATGTTATATTAGTTTTATGAAGGGATCTATGATATGAGTTGTGAAATGGCTATGTGATTTGATATGATATACTGTATATACTTTCTATTTATGTTGATATATGATGTGTGTTGAGATATATGGGACTTATTATGTTACTGGGATGATATATACTTTGGGTGATGTGTAATTTGATATGGGAGGGGGGTAATGATGGAATACTGTAATACTATGTTATGATACTATAATTGCTCAATAGCGTAATGGTCATATGGGGTGATTTATGTACTAAAATATGATGTGAGCTGTGATGTTTGGCGATATATATATCAGGAATTATCATAATGTGAGATCTGATGAGGGAAAAGTGCCATATTAATGTAATTTACTTGTACCTGAAAATGTTGTACCTTTGTTTGACGCCTTTGGCGTAATAAATTAATTAAATAATCTCTCTCTCTCTCTCTCTCTCTCTCTCTCTCTCTCTCTCTCTCTCTCTCTCTCTCTCTCTCTCTCTCTCTCTCTCTCTCTCAAATTAAGGGCGGTAATACAATTTTGGCACATCGGAGCATCTTGATTCCTTCAAAGTATGTCAGAAACAGGACCATATGAACAAAAACAATGGTTTCCTGCTGCTTGGAATAGAGAGAGAGAGAGAGAGAGAGAGAGAGAGAGAGAGAGAGAGAGAGAGAGAGAGAGAGAGAGAGAGAGAGAGAGAGAGAGAGAGAGAGAGAGAGAGAGAGAGAGAGATAATAATAATTATTATTATTATTAGTGGGATAGTTAATGATAATAATGAGAGAGAGAGAGGGACATGACATATTAAGTGAACTGTACACAACTAACTTGAACCAAGTAGCATCGTGGAGGTGATGTGTTTGAAGGTGTGTCATTACACAGCATAACACTGGTGTAGTCAGGAAGGTATACACACCCCACCACACCTCCAGTAATACGTGTTGACCCATGGTGTTGTTTGGAGTGTGAGACATTGTTACCCTGGCACCATTATAATCAGAACCAACACCAGAGTACCACAACCTGATAATCCAGTGTTGGTTTGTTGGTAGATCCTTGAAGTTAATTCTGGTCTCCTGCTCCTTCCCTTCCATCACATCTATTGTCACTCCCGGCCATGTCGACAATACATTGTCGACAATGAAATGATAGTGTTGTGTTCACCTTCCTAACCTCCTTCTCTACCCTTCCTTATCAGAGAGAGAGAGAGAGAGAGAGACGCCCTGAAGACCTTGTAGGAATAGTTGAAGGGAATAGGTGATGTAACACAGGGTTTAGGTTCTTTTGATCCGCCAGGATATTCCCGGTGCTCCCAACCAAAAACCCTGCGCTATCACAAAAAAAAAAAAAAAAAAAAAAAAAAAAATAGTATTCGTGTTCACCGTCTTCGACCTCCCTCAGGTAGCAGGGTATAGTGCAAAAAAAACTAATGTTCAAAGATAAAAGACCCAGTGATTTATTATTTTGAGACCAATTTACCTATATAAAAATAAATACAAAAAATATATACATAATTATTACAATGACAAAACTTTCACAAAAGAAAAAAAAAATAAAGGTTTGATTAATACGGTACTTACCCCCCCCCCCTTATTAACTAAAAAAATTTACCCAATAGATTTAATACAATGATTTCAAATACTACCTTCCCCCTTACTCTACTCGAAACTTCAATATTACAAAACAAACTAGATTAGAACACAGCCTTGCACCTTGACAATATACAAAAATAGAAAATGATTTGGACTAGAGACCAGAAATTTTCTTAGTTTACCCCAGAATTAAGTATATATAAAAAAAATACATATACCACCTGTAGCACACCACTAGAGACCGGACTCCCACTTACTATACCACCACCCTCCCAATTGTGAATGGACCTAGACTTCGCAATCACAATCACTTACCGTAGGAGTCAGTTTCCAGTTCCAGCAGAGTTGCTTACAGGATTATACACCTGCCATACACGTGGCATTTACCAAAAACAAGACACATGCCAACTAGGCCTTTTACCAAATAGCATTGCACAACTAGTGGCTTACCAAAAATAATACTGGCCAACTAGTGCTTTACCAAAAATAACACTGCACTAGTGGTTTTTCCAAAAATAATATTATGATGACTGACACACTAAGACCAAAACCAGTTCACCAACAGATTAGGCAAGTTCCCATGTGGACAAAATGGCGTCACGAGCTGCTCGGGTCGAGAAAGAAGAGTCAAGAATTAATTTAAAACAAATAATTACACTCCCTGAGTGAACCCATAAGATATTAAAAATAATTATTCACCAAGATAGCCTCTACAACACCTCAACACAGAGGCAGGAATTTATTACGGTATTCTTTAAAGTCTCAACTTGGAACAAATATTCGTAACCTCAATATCACAGGTTACCTGCTCGGGTCGAGAAAGATGAGTGAAGACAAAACAGCTGTCTACCCTCCTTTCTCGCTGGACCAGGCGGGAAAGATGCCACACACTTCCACATTAATACTCTTTATGACAACTTTAAATTTACACTCAACAGATTATTCAATGAAACCTGGTTATCATAAGCCTTACACATAAAATAAGATTCAATCTTAATTATATCCACATCATCATATCACAATATTACAACCACTGTCGTCACTTCCGGTTCCAATGTTTATTTATATTTGGGAACGAGATTATCACAATTGTCACATCAACAATGTTACCAACTCCCAAAAGTAAGTTTCAGGGTGCAGGCCAGAAATAAGACAAGATTATTCCTATTTACAATATTTACACCCATGTTCTTTCCGCTTCCGTCACAAGCTTCATCTCCTAAGGAAAAACAACTTAAGAATTAATTATTAGGAAAATAATAGGAGCGTTACAGTGATAGAGAGGTCGGAGAGCAAGAACAAAGGAGAGAGAAAGAAATGAGGGAAAGATAACGACAACAATAAATAAAATGCTTGCAGTTGTTATCTTCAGGTCAGGTCAGGTGTCGTTCGGGAAGCTTAGCCTTTGTATCGGCGCTTCCCTGATGATCCTCACTGGTCGGTTTTCAGCTCCTCAATTGGTTGCTTCGAGAATTTTTCTTTGTCGTTCCCTCTTTTTCCACATTTCATATAAAACTGTTTTCTCTAGTTGCTTTGTTATAGAAAACGATTAGCAAGCAAAACATTATATGGGTAACTATGATGTGATAATTATTTTTAAATTAGGTCCTACACTCTCTCTCTCTCTCTCTCTCTCTCTCTCTCTCTCTCTCTCTCTCTCTCTCTCTCTCTCTCTCTCTCTCTCTCTCTCTCTCTCTCATGAAAAGGTAATTTGATAGATCAAAAATAAGAGAAGAATTGATATAAGATAACCATAGGTAGTTGCATAAATAGATAAATGTATTGATATATGTATATTAGTGTTACTGACCTGATATGGTGGGAGGTGATAACACTTGACCACAAGAATCATCTCTCTCTCTCTCTCTCTCTCTCTCTCTCTCTCTCTCTCTCTCTCTGTGTGTGTGTGTTCTTACCTATCCTTACAGGATTGAGTCAAGCTCGTAATGTCCCGTATTTTAAAACACAATTAGCATATTTTTCTTTAAAGTTATGTATGTTTTTGACACACACCACTTCTTCTGGTAATTTATTCCATTCGTCTATTACTCTATTTGGGAAACTATATTTCTGTACATCTTTATCTCCTCTTTTTTTAATTATTTTTTTACTGTGTCCTCTCATTGTAGGTATTCCTTGTTGACATAATTAGATTTAGAAGCAAAAGCTCTTTGCCATCGTAATCCACGTTGGGTTTTACATATACTGACCAATTTTCATAACAATCGAGTAACAAATAATATTTTTCCCAAATTTTTTGAAATTTTTTGGGGAAAAAAAAAACTATGCTTCAGAATTGCATAAGATTTTATGTGGACTATCCTCTGATATATAGCAACACTGCTATAGAACTAAAAGTCCATTATCACTGCTATAAATAGGAAAAATCCTCACCTGAAATTGTTGAAAAAAAATTTCGCCTGAAATTTTGGGAATACTTCCATTTTCTTCAGCATGCCCTAAGCTATAGAGCATTGAGAAGTGGCTGGGTGTAGGGAAAACTATTGATTTTTGGCGATTATTTTCATGCGATCGAATTTTTTGTTTCGGCTCCCCGTTTTTATGACATAAGACACTGAGGCCTCCCCTTATATAAGTTGTCTATATCTATCTTTTCTTTTTCTGTGACAGATTTGTAAACCATAATCATATCACCTCTCTTTCGTCTCTCTTCTAGTTTAGATAATTTTAGTTTCTTTAGTCTTCCTTTATAGCTTAGTTCTCTTAGACTTCGTAGCCATCTTGTTGCTGCTCTTTGTACTTTTTCTAATTTAGTTGTATGTTACTTTAAATGGGGGTTCCATACTACTGCAGCATATTCTGAGGTAGGCCTTATACAGGATGTTATTATTTTCTTGACCATTTCTTCATCTATATAAGTGAAAGCCACTCTCATATTTGCTAACAATGTATACATGCTTCTCACTTTTTCATTTATATGTTCATCTGGTGTTAATTTCTTATTTATCATTACTCCTAAGTCTCTTTCTTTCACAGCTTCATTTAATATTTTGTTTCCAAATTTGTATTGCCAATTTGGTCTTTTCTCACTTTTTCCAAACTTTATAACATGACATTTATCTGCATTAAACTCCATCTGCCATTTATCACTCCACTCTACCATTTTGTCCAAGTCATCTTGTAACTTTTTACAGCAGTCTTCATTTTTAATTATTCTTTGTAGCAAACATATTCATGTAAGTGCCATCTGTACTATTTACTTCTATGTCATTTATATATATTAAGAACATTATTGGTGCCAATACTGAGCCTTGAGGAACTCCACTTATGACCTTCAGCCATGGAGAATAGTTCCCTCTTAGTACTGTTCTCATTTTTCTTCCTTCAAGGAAATCTTCCATCCATTTTAGTAGTTTTCCGTTCACTCCTCCTTTATGTTGTAATTTCCATTATTTTTAAATTTCACTTTATTTTGATCTCTCTCTCTCTCTCTCTCTCTCTCTCTCTCTCTCTCTCTCTCTCTCTCTCTCTCTCTCTCTCTCTCTCTCTCTCTCTCTCTCTCTCTCTCTCTCTCATGAAAAGGTAACTTGATGGATCAAAATTAAGAGAAGAATAGATAAAATATAACCATAGATAGATGTGATTGTGTGTGTAAGGAAATGGATACAATAATATATTATATACTGATAGATGTATATTGGTGTTACTGACGTGCTATGGTGGGAGGTGATAACACTTTACCACCGTTATCACCATCATAACACCTCAGCCACAACTTGTTGTAAGGGAAGCCAAGCACACCTCAGGGTTGATTTATTTATTTTGATGCAACTACTATCCGTTTCAGCGCCGGACAGACGCTGTTTTTCGCAAATATCTCCTAAACGAATCGTTGTATCAATATAATATTTCAACACACTATCTTTAACACCCGGGCGTAATTTATGGCTGACATACCATATTCCTATATATGTTATGCGAGGAGTTTACTCGTGAAAAATAGCACAAAGCTGCCCAGTCATATTGACGCATTCGAAGGAAAGTGTGGCCCCCCCAACACCCTCCCAAACCATTCCTAACCACAACTACATCCCCCCCTTCTCACCCCTCCCTCCTCCTTTTTCCCCCTAGCTCCTCGCCTCCCTCATCACTCGTGGCCTTCCCTATTTCTTCCATCACTGTATTATATATTAGAATGTTATGTAGATGTATATGTATAGATATGATTATTAACTAAGAGTATGGTGCAGTACAATTCTATAGAGGCAAGACGTATTTCACTTTGATAATTACTGTACAACAGCATGTTTACATACATGTAGTATGTAGAAGGTCCATGTTTGCAGTCCTTATGGTCAACCATGCAAGTGAACACGATGTACTGGCATTACCTTTGGTCTGGACCTTCTAGGAAAAGTTATTAGATACTGTGTACCTATTCATTATAAAATGTCAATTTGGTCCAGTTAATATAATGTTATTTTGTTGACTTGTCCCTTTTATATTTATATTATCACCAAATTATATATATATATAATAGTGTAGGATTTAATTATGCAAACATGATAAAACAAAATTTATTCACAATCACTGTCAAGGAAAACGTCATCGTCTTCATCATCACTGGCTTTCACGTTTGTACAATGTGGCAAGACGAAGAACAAACTCTGTCCTGCATCCACGGGGGCAAATGGACAACATTGTTGCTAATAGGTGCGCCTCGGCAGTCAATGATTTCTACACTGTCACTACTTGAGTCATATATGGGCCGTATTGTTAAACTCGGACTGTTGGGTACCTCATACCTCAGAGAGAGGGGGAGGGGATACGGGAGACTGTGAATATTCAATTAAGGCATAAATTGGTTATTTAAAAAGGCAAAGAACACATGAGCAACCATGAACGATTATATTTGGTTGCCCAAAACCAAAATTAATCATTTTTTTGGTGGCCTTAGACACGTGGGTTATTATCCGGCTATACGGCCATTAACAACGGGATTAGCTATTGCTTTAATGGTCATTTGACCCACCCTGGTTTTCATGTCCACACACAACGGTAACTGTATTAAACAATATTACTAATGAACGATACATATATACATACTGTCATAATAAAAATAAAAAATGGAAGGTGGATGGTGTAAATAGGGGGGTGAAGAGTGAAACGGGGAGGGGGATAATGAGATATTGGGGTAGGGAAGGAAGGAATGGTGTGGGGGGATTTCGGGGTGTTGGTGGAGGGGTTACACGAGTACCCCACACTCGTCCGATTCTCTATAACGCCTTAGATATGATGACTGGATTAGGCTTAATATCACTCAGTAAACTCCTAACATAACACATATAGTAATATGGTATGTCAGCCATAAATTACGCCCGGGTGTTAAAGACAGTGTGCCGAAATATTATATTGATACAACGATTCGTTTAAGAGATATTTACGAAAAACACCGTCTGTCCGGCGCTGAAACGTATAGTAAGCATCTGGCGGCGCAACAGCTAAGGTCATATACCGCCCAACATAAAATTGTCATCTATATAATTAATAAAACATGAATACCCGAAAGGGATAGACACCATGATTAAAAGACACACAAACTAAAAAGCACATTAATAATAAAAGAACCCGTCAACATAAAAATGAAACCATCTAAAAACCATAAATATCATAAAATCATATTTTGTGGAGAAGGCCAGCCTCCTCCACATAGGAGAGGGTGTTCCCTCCCATACTACAAGCCTCCTCCCCGAGCACCTGGGAGAGACTGTAAGAACTGTCACCCTCCTGGTACTCGGAGAGGTGCCTACGACAAAGGTCACCAAGGCTGGGACACTCAACAATAAGATACCGCACTGTCAAAGGGACCAGACAATCATCACAGTAGGGAGGGTGAGCCCTCTCCATTAAAAAGCCATGAGTCAATAATGTGTGGCCAATGCGGAGACGGACAAGAGCCATCTCCCACCGGCGGGACAGGCCACTGTAGCTCCACAAACCAAGGCGCTGGCGGATGTCGCGAAGCTTGTTAGCCCCGACGGAGTCCCATCTGTCCAGCCAGCAGGAACGAATAATAGCATCTAGGTAGGGTCAAAGGTCCACTGCAGGAACAGGATGATGCCTGGCAGGAGGCTGGGAATTGGAGACCGCAGCCTTAACCAGGGCGTCATCCCACTCATTCCCATCAACACCCACATGGGCTGGGACCCAACAAAAAGTGATTTTGCAACCACGACGACCCAGGAGGACAAGCCACTCAAGAATGGCCGACACCAGGGGATGGGAAGAGTTAAAATTACACAAGGCCTGCAAGGCACTACAGGAATAGCTAAAAATAGTAAACGAAGGCTGAGGGAGAGTAAAAATTACTTGGAGGGCATATAAAATGGCCAAGAGCTCAGCAGTAAAAATGGACATGACAGAAGGGAGCCTGCCGCCATGGCAAAAGTCAGGAAAGACAACTCCAAAGCCAACTCCAGCATCAGGCTTTGACCCATCAGTGTACACAGGGAGGGACTCCCTGTGAGTGAAGGCATGTTCTAAAAAGAGGGAACGAGCCACTGGAGGAGGAAGAGATTCCTTCTTGTCTGTAAAGAAGCCATGGAGCCACCCTTGGGACCCTCACAGGACAAATCTGGAAGTCATCAATGCCCATCTCCTCCATAGCCTTCCTGACCCGGAAGCCAAAGGGCTATGGTGTACGAGAATGTAAAAGGTAGTACTGAGACATGATATCAGATGACACCGCCAAGCAGGAAAGGGAGTCAGGAAGTCGATGTAATCAATGCCAACAATGAACCATCAAGGACTGGCGACGGAGATCAAGAGGTGGCTCATTAGCATCCACCAGGAGACTTGGGATTGGGGATGACCTGGAGGCTCCGGTCGCCAGACGTACTCCAGCATGATGGACAGGGTCTAAAACTCTGAGACAAGCATCGTTGGCAGAAGAGTACACCTCACACCCATAGTCGAGTTTTGACCTAATAAGAACATGGTATAGGCGGAGGAGGGTGGCCCGATCAGCCCCCAGGATGTATGGCCCAGGACCCTCAACAGGTTAAAAGCCTCGAGGCAAGACGTAAGTGGGGAACCCAAGTCAAACGTTTGTCAAAAAGGAGACCCAAAAAGCGAGTCTCCTCGACACAACGTATCCAATGACCATACATGAATAAGTCCGGATCGGGGTGGATGCCTCGGATGCGGCAGAAGTGCATAGCAACTGTCTTGAAAGGAGAAAATCGAAACACATGAGAACCAGTCCAACGTGACACCCTGTCAAGGACAAGCTGCATGCGCCGCTCATCTACTGACATACGGGAAGCAGCAAACCAGACTGCTAGGTCATCAACGTACATCGAGTTAGCTATACCATCTGAAAGGGATGAGGCAATGGCATTAATTGCTACTACAAACAATGTGACACTGAGAACGCTTCCCTGGGGGACGCCCTCCTCCTGTGCAACAGATGCTGAGTGGGTTGTACCATTCCTCACAGAAAAACTGCGACCACTGAGAAACTCCGTAAGAAAGCGTGGATGGCGACCCCGCAGGCCATATAAATGGAGTTGCTGCAAGATGCCATGTAGTGTCATATGCTTTCTATAAATCAAGGAATATACAGACAAAGTGTTGATGTCGTGCAAAGGCCTCACATGCAGCAGCTTCCAACCTGACCAGAGCATTTGTAATGGAACGGTGTTTACGAAAGCCAGACTTGGACGGAGACAGAAAATCACCCCGTTCCAAGAAGTTTACTAGTCTGACATTCACCATCTTTTCAAATAGTTTACAGAGACAGGAGGTCAAGGTAATTGGTCGGTAATTGAGTCCTTGCCTGGCTTGAGGAAAGGAAGGATGGTAGCAACCCTCCACCCAGAAGGGAAGACACCCTCCACCCAGATTCTGTTATATAAAGCTAAAAGAAATGAGATCGCCTCCTCACCCAAGTGTCGCAACATTGTATATGGGATGTTGTCTGGCCCAGGAGAAGTGTCGCCGCAGAGAAAGAGAGCAGAATGCAGGTCTCTCAGGGTGAATATATGGTTATAACTTTCATTCTCGTTCTCTGAGAAATCCCGGACAGTGCTGGAGACTCTAGCAAAAGCCTCCGCTATGGTATTGGCCACTGTCAAACCATCTATGATCTTAATTCCATTGACCTTAAGTACTGGTGGAGAACTAATAGAAAACTTCCCCGCCATCTTACGGACTCTCCTGAACACTAGGGTGAGTGGAGTTTTAGTATTAATTGAAGACACATAGACCTTCCAAGATGCACGTCGGACCTCTTTTAGGACTCATCTAGCCCGAGCCCTTGCCCGTTGGACGTCCTCTAAAAGAGTTGGGGCCCCACGATTGCGACGAAGGCGAGAGAAAGCAGTGCGCTTCTTCCGCACAGCAGTGGTGCAGACTGGTGACCACCAAGGGACAGGATGTTTGGGAAAGTAGCCAGAAGCTATAGGGATAGAGTTGAGAGCAGCAGAGTGGAGCATATCATTGAAATATGTTACAGCCTCGTCAGAGCTACCAAAATGGGTCGCGAGAATGATGTTATAGTAAAAACTGGGTCACGACTGAAAAAGTTTGAAGAACCCTGCTTTAAACTATTGGTGATTCGATACCGTTCACAGTGTATGCTTCATTCATTCCTCCTGACACATGTCTCCTCTACCTGATCATTTGTTACCCTCCCACATTACCTCCTATATAGCCCCGCCTACATTTTTCTTCTCTAAAGAAGAGAACGAAGAAGTTAGCTCTCTAAGAAACTGCCAGTCAGCCTTCTCTAATTTACACCTAGGAAGACGAGACTGTGGTTCATACCTGTTACCTTCTAAAAGTATAGGGAAATGGTCACTGCCATATAAATCAGGCAACACTCTCAAAGTAAAATCCAACAGAGCACTAGGTGAGCAAAGGGAAATGTCAATGGCGGTAAAAGGTCCAGTAGGGCTATTAAAATGTGTCACCTCTCCCGTATTTAAAACCCCTAATCCCTCATACTCAACAAAAGAAGCCAATAAAACACCCCTGTTAAAATCACCCAATAAAGTAAAGGGAGAGGGAAGGTCCCGTACAAGACCGTTGAGATCATCCCTCTCAACTGTAACACTGGGAGGAAGGTATAGACTGCACACAGTGTACGGGCGGTCCATAAAAACCTTAACTGCAACAGCCTGGAGCGGAGTGTCAAGCTCTAGACTCGTGCATTGAATATCTCGGCGAACTAGGATGGCAGAGCCACCATGGTGACCCTGCCCTTCAAATGAATTGGAATAAAATGCAGAGTATGCTGGGGGACTGGCAGGAATGTAGTCCCCAAGCATTGTCTCTTGGAGAGAAACATATGCAGGAGAGAAGCTAGAGAGAAGAACACGCAGTTCCTCCCTAGAAGCACGCAAGCCACGGCAATTCCACTGAAGGACCTTGAACAGTGTTACTTTAGTACTGATTTTTGGGAACCCTCACAGAGGTACTTACCACAACCACCTCGACCTGAGGGTTTACTCAAACGATAAGATTTGTCTAATCCTGGGCCACTAGAAGAAGAGCGAACCCTAGGAGTAGTACTTGGGGCAGTAATTGGGACCCGTACACGAGTTTCTGAAGCATCTGATATGTTAGAAGAAAATGAAGGTATATGAGATGGGATATTCTTTGAAACAATTGCATTGGTATTGTCCTGTAGAGCAGTGGTATCACTGACACAGGCAGATACATCAACATCCATAATACAGGTGGTAGAATCACTCCGCTGCTCAAGCGGAAGAGAAACCGAATCTTTTGAAGTCACAACATCCGTGGCATCCAGATTAACTTCACGCCCCTGTGATGATACCGAAGGAAGCTTGCGGAGAGGAACTTCTGTTGAATCAAGATATTCATCAGACCCACGAGAACGCTTTTGGTGAAATTGAGAGGAAACTATGGATGAGTCCACAGAGATGGTTGCCTTACAAGGAGGAACATTTATAGAGTCAAGTACCTCAGAGGAACCGCAAAGGCGTCTCTGTGGCAGTTTAGGTGACTTAAGTTTCCTTTTTGGAGTCCGTTTGGCAGCGTGAACCTCTACCTCATGGACACCTTTAGCTAAAGTCTGAGAATTGTAATCAGTTGAAGGGTCACTAGAATGAGTGTCTGATAAAGTTTCCAAGACAGAGAAACTATTATGTAGAGTAACCTTAGAAACGCTCTCACTAGAGCAAAAATGACAGGAGGTAGGTCCTGAGGGAGACTAGAAGGGATAAATATTATCAAGGTAGGGTCAGGTAGTGGGTCGTCAGGAAGTGGATTAGGGTTAAGTAGAGTGTGGTCAGGTAGCGGATTAAGGAGTGGTAAGAGGGTAGGATCGGATAGGTTGTGGGATGGAATCAGGTTGGTCCATGGAAAGGATTGGTGGTGTGATGGTAGGAGAAGGTAGGGTAGGAGGCTCAGGATCGTTGGAGTGGGTAGCGAGGGGAACGGGTAGCAAGGAGAGGTCAAGAGAGGGTGGTAGTGGGTTGAGGGTGGCGGTGAGTGGGGAGTCGGGTGAAAATGAGGGTGGAGGTGGTGGGGAATTAGGTGGGATGTGGGTGGGTGAAGGTGTACAAGCTGGTTATGGCTCGTGATCATGAGAAGATGCGGCGTAGGTAAGGTGTTGGGTGGTGGTGTGTGTGTGGATGGCTGAGTAGCTGAGTGAGCATGTTGTGGTGTAGGGTGAGTGATTGTGGTGGTGATGTGGGCTGATTTTACCCACTCCCAGGACATGACACAAGGCTTGCCGGACACTTGCGGTGTTACTGTTGCGTCCGTCCTGAAGAGCATGGGGTGTGGACCGGTGTAAAGTTGCTGGAGCGGTGTACGGTGGGAGTCATCCATTCGTAGCAGCAGGTACAGTGCAGTGTGTAGGCCAGGTGGTGTGTATTTGGGCCTGGTTTGTTGACGTGAATGAGTAGGTTGGGAATGAGTGATGGCGCGCTTCAGTGCGGGTAAGAAGGAGAGGTTGGATGTGTGACATCAGGAGAGGTAATATGGCTGGGGAGGCGGAGCTCTGCCGGGGAGTGTTGCAGGTCTTCCTTCATTGTAGCGCATATGGTGAGGAGTATGAGGGGAAGAGCATCAGTCCACTGGTCGGGTTGCAGGGCGCAGAAGCCATCTTTTAGGCGGTGGTGTAATCATTCCACCATCCCGTAACTGCAGGGGTGGTACGCTGTCGTATATTGCTGCCTCGTTCCTTGGACGTTGAGCATATCCTGCCACACCCGTGACACGAACTGAGTCCTCTGGTCTGTGATGATGATCGCCGGTGGACCGAAGTTGGCGACCCAGCTACTGAGGAAGTGGCGGGCCATACCTTACTCGGTGATGTTGCTCATAGTGGTGGTGGTACACCAGTGTGTCGTCCTGTCCACTCACGTAAGTAGCGTGAGCCCCGAGATGGTGGTAATGGTCCCACTATATCCACGTGCACTGTATGGAATCTTGTGGTAGGCACAGGGAACTCATGGAGCGGAGGATGGGTGTGGCGGCCCACTTTTGCTCGTGTTAGGACAAGCATGAGGTAACCCACAAGGTGGAGTGTCCCAGCAGCCACGGGATGGTTGAGGGAATAATAATGTTGAAATACTGCCTCCCTGAACTGAGTCGGGATGTACGGGCGTGGTATGCTGCAGGAGGTGTCGCACCAGAGTTTGGTGGCAGTGTCAGGTGCTGTTAAGAATTAGAGTCGAAGTCCAGTGTTGCCTGTTAGGAGATCTTGCAGGTGCATGTCCGTTTGTTGAGCTGCTGTGAGTGCATGGAAGTCCAGAGGAGGGATGTTGCTGAATGCTGCAGATGGCTGGTTGCGCCACTAGTGGTGATCTGGAGAGGACGTCTGCCACGGCGTTGTCTTCTCCTTGGACGTGGCGGATTTCGGTCGTGAACTTTGATATGAATGCTAAGTGTTGCATAACCCGTAGGGACCAGTTAATACCTAGCTGGAGTGGTAATTCACAATGATGTGAAGAGCAGCATGCTAAGAAAAACCCACTTTTTATAGACAGAAAGTATTTATCCTGGACGTTTGCGAGGCAACTGCTTCCCTCTTCAGCAGTAGCTGCTGCATGGCTGTGGTGAGCGGCTTGTGGTCCGTATAGATGTGGAATGCCCTGCCCTCAAGGAAGTGATGGAAGTGCTTTAAAGCAATGTAGATGGCCACCAGCTCTCTAACAAAGGCGCTGTATTTGCGCTGCATTGGCTCCCGACGTTTGCTGTAAAATGCAATAGGCTTGAGTACTCCATCAACATCCTGCTGCAGGACTGCCCCAATGGCGTCGTTCAAAGCGTGTAGAGTAGGGTATGCCAGGAGTGTGGTGTCTGCCAGCTTGGCCTTGATGGTGGTGAAGGCTTGTTATGCAGCGGGGGGCCAGATGAGCTTCTTCTGTAACGCCTTCTTCAATCCCTTCAGCAGGTTGTGGAGAGGCACCAGCGCAGAGGCGGCATGTAGGATGAAGCGGTGGTAGTAATTTACCACCCCCAGTGGGGAGTGGAAATTCCCTCATGGCTTCAACCTTCTGAGGCAGAGGCATGATACCCTTAGGTGTGACACAGTGTCCGAGGAATTCCAGATGATCTGCACCGATGACCCACTTGGAGAAGAGTTCCCTCAGGTGCTGCTGGTGTTGGACATGGGTGTGTGATGCAATCAGGATGTTGTCAATGTACACCACAGTGTACTCTAACCCTCGCAGCACCTTATCCATAAACCTCTGAAACGTCTGTGCAGCATTACGTAGTCCGAAGTTCATGGATGGGAACTCCAAATGTCCGGAGGGCGTGGTGTTGGCGTTCTTCTTTATGTCGTCCTCCTCGGCAGGAATCTGGTGGTCAATCTTCAAGAACACCGCACATCCTTGGAGCTTGGAGTGAAAGTCAAGGACATTCGGTATTAGGTACCTGTCCGGGATGGTGGCGGCGTTGAGAGCCCTTTAATCTCCACATGCCCTCCACTCTCCTTCCTGCTGCTTGGGGACCATATGCAAAGGAGATGCCCATGCGCTATCAGAAGATCTGGCCACGCCCTGCTTGATCATGATGTGAAATTCTCTCTTGGCGGCCTCGAGACATTCGGGGGGCATCCTCCGTGGCTTGACAAACACTGGGGTGGCCCGTTGTGGTGATGGTGTGGCGAATACCTGGGTCGAGAGGGTGTTGTGAGGTGGTAGTAGAGAGGAATTGTGGAAACTCTTGTAGAATATGTTGGTAGGTGTTAGAGACTTAGAGTGTGAGATGTGTTTGATAGTGGTTGTGGCATGACGACAATGTTTGTTGGGAATGTTTGCTCCAGTAGGGTGATGTATTAGTCGTTTCTGTTTTGTGTCAATCAGCAGGTCATGCGCTGTAAGGAAGTCCAGTCCAAGGATAGGTGCCTGCATGTCCACCACGATGAAAGACCACACGATGTACTCCTGCCTGAGAAGCGTAACCCCCCTACTTCTTGTGCCGTAGGTAGCGATAAGAGATTTGTTCGCGGCTAGGAGGCCATAGGCAGTGAACGCCTGGCTCTCCTTGTCTCTTGCTCAAGGTGGCACGACACTTACCTCTGAACCAGAGTCCACGAGGAAGTTATCGCCTGATTCGAGGTCTTCCACCCACAGGAGAGTGCGAGCGATGTGGTGCGGCGAGGGGAAGGTGCCGGCTGGTTGTTGATGCTTGGGTGCCAAGGGCGAGGTAGCAAGGATGGCAGCCGTGTTGTGGTCCGTGGTGTGGTGTGCGCGTGTCGCCACTCTGTGTGGTAGGGAGGTGGGCGGACGTGTTTTAGTTTGAGGCAGGCGTGGTGAGGTGATGTGGCGTGCGTGTGTTGTCCTTGGGAATGGTAGCAAGGTGTGCAGGTGTGTTGTAGTCCGAGGCAGGTGTGGTGAGGTGGTGTGGCATGCGTGTGTTGCCCTTAGGCCCTGAGTAGTTAGTGTGGTTGCAGGCGGTAGCGTGGAGGGCATTGTCTTG
The DNA here is from genome assembly GCA_033782935.1 of Petrolisthes cinctipes. Lineage (NCBI taxonomy): Eukaryota > Metazoa > Arthropoda > Malacostraca > Decapoda > Porcellanidae > Petrolisthes > Petrolisthes cinctipes. The sequence continues at coordinate 3,625,886 of JAWQEG010000033.1, forward strand.
CCACCGGCTTACTCATTTCCCGTCAAAGATCGGGTAGTCTGGCGGTTGGACGAATTACTCCACTGGCATGGAAGGTGGCAATTGAGTGTGTTACCGAACCTCTGGTGATATACGCAGAGCTGGGTATGTTACCAATGTTGCTGCGGTGCCCGCGTGAATACAGACAGGTGAAGGTGAGGATGCGTGAGACAGAGAATGGGAAATGAAGGTACAATACCTTTATTCACCAATTTGTCACACACACACACACACACACACACACACACACACACACAGATATATTATTCCTTCATCCACCAATTTGTAATCTGTAACACCATCAATACCGTCAGTTTTACACACACACACACACACACACACACACGGATGCCTAACCAAGGAAGATAGAGAAATACTCAGAGAAAAAGTGGAAGAAGCAAAAAGGAAGAACAATGAAAGAACTGAAGAAACACATTTTTTCTACAGAGTAGTGGGAGTGCAAGTAAAAAAATTGTGGAAAAAAAGAGATGTCAACTAGGGAAATTATACAGAAATGAAAATATAAAAAGGATATACTCAAATGAAGATGGTATTATATCTAAATCAACAGAAATTAAAGATGTTATACAAGAAGAAAAACCACAGATAATATGCTTCACAGAAACTAAGTTAAATAACAAAATAACAAATTATGTATTTAACCTGTGTGAATACAACATATGGAGAAAAGATAGAGTAGGAAAAAAGGTACATAAAACAGAATTACTGGTATGAGATAAAGTTGAATTAATAGCAGTAGATGTTAAAACACCAGAAGAAATAATTACTGTTGTTACATTATATATGCCACCAAAGACACGTACATGGGATAATAATGAGTATTTAGAATTAATAAATTTCACAGAGAAGAACCTCAAAGAAATGTTACAAAATATGGAAGACAAATCTCAATGGTTAATATTAACAGGAAACTTTAACACTAATATAGATTGGAGAAGCAAAGGCAACATAAAACAAATGGAAGAGTAAATTACTAGATTTGATTCAAGACTTCATTTTAACACAACACATTTCTAATAATACAAGAACAAGAGGAACTGATAAACCATCACTATTAGACTTAATATTTACTTGAAATTAAAATGAAATTAATAACATAGAATATAAACGACCTTTAGGAAAAAGTGATCATGTTGTAATAAAAAGGGATTTCTTAGTATCATATGACATAATAGAAGTCCAAGATAGACCAAACAAAATACAAAACTTAAAAAAAGGCAATTACAATTAATTAAAAGAATATTTCAGAAATATTAACTAGAAAGAGAAAATGGACGTTGAAAACATAAATGAACTATATTTAAATTTTAGCAAAATATATAATGAAGGAGCAAATAAATACATCCCAAACAAAAAAGCACAAACTAACAAAAACAAACAATGGTTTAATGGCAAATGTATAGAGGCCAAGAAATAGAGACACCTTATGGAACAGATTCAGAAGACATGGAAGTGAAAGAGCATATAATAAATATAAAAGTGCAAGAAATTAATATACCAAGATAAGAAGAGCAGCTCAAGTGGAATATCAAAAAGATATAATTATTAAAAGTAAGGAACAACCTAAACTATTCTACAGTTACATCAAAAGCAAAAAAAAAATTAAGGACAAAATTCAAAACATTATGAATGAAGGAAAAATGTATACAGAATAAAAAGAAATTTGCGAAATATTAAATACAAAATTTCAGTCTGTATTCACTAAGGAAAATGTATTCGTACCAAAAGAAAATACAAACACAAACATGTATAAACTAAAAGAGTTTGAGGTGAGCAGATTAGAAATAGAAAAAGAGTTGAAAGCTGTGGATAAAATGAAAGCAAGCTGACCTGATGAAATTTCATGTTGGGTACTAAAAGAATGTGCTAAAGAACTAAGCAAGCCATTATTTATAATATTTCAAAACTCATTACAACAAGGAAAATTACCAGAAAGTTGGAAGCAAGCAAATATAGCCCCATTATTTAAGAAAGGAAATAGACAAGACCGATTTAACTATAGACCGGTATCACTAACAATTGTAGTATGTAAAATTATGGAATAAAATATAAGAAAATATTGGGTTGAAAACCTGGAGAAAAATGATATGATAACAAAGAGGCAATTTGGGTTTAGGAAGGAAAGATCATGTGTTACAAACCTATTAAGTTAGTATACGAGAATAACAGAAAAAATACAAGAAAGAGAAGGATGAGTGGATAGTATTTACCTCGACTTTAAAAAGGCTTTTGACAGAGTTCCGCATAAAAGACTTATATGGAAATTACAACATAAAGGAGGGGTGAACGGAAAACTACTAAAATTGATAGAAGATTTCCTTGTAGGAAGAAAAATGAGAACAGTACTAAGAGGAAACTATTCTCCATAGCTGAAGGTGACAAGTGGAGTTCCTCAAGGCTCAGTATTGCCACCAATAACGTTCCTAATATATATAAATGACATAGAAGTAAATATTACAGATGGCACTTACATGAATATGTTTGCTGATGATGCAAAGATGCAAAGAACAATTAAAAATGAAGACTGCTGTAAAAAGTTACAAGAAGACTTGGACAAAATGGTAGAGTGGAGTAAGAAATGGCAGATGGAGTTTAATGCAGATAAATGTCATGTTATAAAGTTTGGAAAAAGTGAGAAAAGACCAAATTGGCAATACAAACTTGGAAACAAAATAATTAATGAAGCAGAGAAAGAAAAGAGAATTAGGGGTAATGATAAATAAGAAATTGACACCAGAGGATCATATAAATGAAAAAGTGAGAAGCATGTATGCATTGTTAGCAAATATGAGAGTGGCCTTCACTTATATAGATGAAGAAATGGTCAAGAAAATAATAACATCCTTTATCAGGCCTACTTTAGAATATCCTGCAGTAGTATGGAACCCATATTTAAAGAAACATATCACTAAATTAGAAAAAGTAGCAACAAAGCAGCAACAAGATGGCTACGAAGTCTAAGAGAACTAAGCTATGAAGAAAGACTAAAGAAACTAAAATTATCTAAACTAGAAGAATGACGTAAGAGATGTGATATGATTATGGTTTACAAATGTGTCACAGAAAAAGAAAAAATAGATATAGAAAACTTGTGTCAACAAGGAATACCTACAATGAGAGAACACAGTAAGAAATTAATTAAAAAAAGAGGAGATAAAGATGTACTGAAATATAGTTTTCCAAATAGAGTAATAGACGAATGGAACAAATTACCAGAAGAAGTGGTGTGTGTCAAAAACATACATAACTTTAAAGAAAAATATAATGATTGTGTTTTAAAATACGGGACATTACGAGCTTGACTCAATCCTGTAAAGATACAAATGGGTAAGAATAAATAGGTAAGAATAGATATATTATTCATTCATCCACCAATTTGTCACACGAACACACACAGATATACGGTACTATTCCTTAATCCACCAATTTGTCATACACACACACACACACACACACACACACACACACACACATTATACCTTCATCCACCAATTTGCTACACACACACACAGTATACCTTCATCCACCATTTTGTAATCTGTAACACACACACACACACAATTCTATAATGAGACGGAATAGTATTAAGTTTTCATAAAGAAATATAGTTTTCTTAGAGAGAGAGAGAGAGAGAGAGAGAGAGAGAGAGAGAGAGAGAGAGAGAGAGAGAGAGAGAGAGAGTTTATATAAAAATGTTGAATTGAAAAATTTAACAATTTTATATAATAGATAATAGAGGCAAAACTATACTCGATATGTGATATGATATGTTCGTTATGTAAGCTTATGGGGTTAATACAGTGTTGGTACATTAGAGTGTCTTGATTCCTCCAAAGTATGACATGAAACAGAACCAGATTAACAAATATACTGGTGTCCTGTAGCTTGGAATACGTTGGAGGAATCAATTACTCCAGATTCACCAACGCTGTAATACCCCGTTAAGAAAGAGAGAGAGAGAGAGAGAGAGAGAGAGTAAACAGAGATAGTGAGAGCCTTACCTTGAGTATGATACTGATGGTGTTGTGTGATGGTGTGATATTCCAGGGTCACCACACGACCAACATAATCATGGAGACAAAACTGTACTATACAGTACATTGTTTGGTTATCACACATTATATGGTTATTACCACACTATTTATCACAACACTATCTATCACCACACTGTCTGTATGTATGTCTCACACACACACTCACTTTCTATGGCTCGCATATCCCAGATTGCATTAACATCAACCCCACATCTTATGAGGTGAAGCCTTTTGTTGAGCGTAATTTACAGTGTTTCTGCTGTTATGAGTTTGGTCATGGGAGTCGGAATTTGCAACAACCGTTCCATGTGTGGTAATTATTCTGCTCTTGACTCACATTCTTCTTCTGAGTGACAGTCAGAGAGTTATTGCTTTTACTGCAGGAATACTCACCCCTTATGTTCTCGCCAATGTAAGATGTATATCCTCCACTTGGCTAACGCCCAATTCATCAGCATTGGAAGTGTCAGACGGCAACTCAACTTCAGACGACAGAAGGATGGTGGTGTTACGACATACGCCTCCTCCCTTCGCAATCATCATTCCAAGCCGATCACATCTAAATCGGTTGCAGCACCCTCTCAACTCTGTATGAGATACTCATTCTGGTGACCATTTAACTGATGACAATTCTCAGGCTTTGATTAAAGGTGTCCACGTGGTAGAGGTTCACGCTGCCACACGCTCTCCAAAAAGGAAACCCAAGTCAACTAAATTGCAACAGAGAGGTCTTCGTGGTTCCTCTGAGACACTTGACTCCATGGACGTTCCTCTTTGCAAAGCAACCGTCTCTGTAGACTCATCCATATTTTCCTCTCAATTTCACCAGAAGCGTTTGCGTGGCTCTGATGAATCTCTTGATTCAACAGATGTTCTCCCTCGAAAGCTTCCTTTGTGAACATCGGAATGGTGTGAAGTGAATGTGGATGCCTCGGATATTGTGACTTCAAAAGATACAGTATCTCTTCCTCCTGTATTTTGGATGTTGATGTATCTGCCGGTGTCAGTGATACCACTGCTGTACAGAACAATACCAATGTGGTTGTTTCAATGAATATCCCTGGTCATCTACTTTCACCATCTTCTAACATATCAGATGCTTTAGCGAACCGTCTACGGGTCCCTATTACTGCCCCAAGTACTACTCCTTGGGTTCGCTCTTCTTCTAGTGGCCCAGAATTAGAGAAAACTTATCGTTTGAGTAAAACCTCAGATCAAGGTGGTAGTGGGAAGTCCCTTTGTGAGGCTACCCCAAAATTTGTACTAAATTAACATTTTTCAAGGTCCTTATGTGGAATTGCCGTGGCTTGCAAGCCTCTTGGGAAGAACTGCACGTTATTCTCTCTCGCTTCTCTCCTGCATGTGTTTCTCTCTAAGAGACAATGCTTGGGGACTACATTCCTGCCAGTCCTCCAGTAGACTCTGCATTTTATTCCAATTCATTTGAAGGGCAGAGTCATGATGGTGGCTCTGCCATCTTTGTTCAGCGCGATGTTCCATGCATGAGCCTGGAGCTTGACACTCCGCTTCAGGCTGTTGCAGTTAAGGTTTTTATGGACCACCCCTACACTGTATGCAATCTATACCTTCCTCCCAGTGTTGCAGTTGAGAGGGGTGATCTCAACCATCTTGTACGGGACCTTCCCTCTCCCTTTATTTTTTTGGGTTATTTTAAAGGTCGTCATCCTCTGTAGGGTGACAGCTCGGTCAATCACAGGTGTTTTATTGGCATATTTTATTGAGGATGAGGGATTAGGGGTTTTGAATATAGGAGATGTGACACATTTTAATAGCCCTACTGGGACTTTTCCGTCTGCTCACCCAGTGCTGTGATGAATTTTACTTGGAGTGTGTTGCCCGATTCATATATAAGTGACCACTTCCCTATACTCTTGGAAAATAACAGGTACATTCGAGATACATAATTTCTGACCAAAGTGTGAGGATCAAAAAGCTTCGAATCGTCTGGTGTTGCTCATTTGCCCACCCAGTACACATATAGAGGCTGGGTTCGAATGCAGGGTATGTATGGTGCCTGCCGTTCGTCTCTGGTCAGGAATTACATATCACAAGTGTACAAAGAACCTCTGTCTCGTCTTCCTAGGTGGAGATTAGAGAAAGCTGACTGGCAGATTTTTTTTGAGAGCTCTGACAGAGCTGTAACATATTTCACTGATATGCTCCACTCTTCTGCTCTCAACTCTATCCCTAAAACTTCTGGCCACTTCCCCAAACGTCCTGTCCCTTAGTGGTCACCAGTCTGCACCACAGTTGTGCTGGAGAAGCGCGCTACTTTCTCTCGACTTCGTCACAATCGTGGGAACCCAACTCTATTAGAGGGCTCCCAACGGGCAAGGGCTCGGACTAGACGAGTTTTAAAAGAGGCACAACGTACATCTTGGAAGGCCTATGCGTCTTCAATTAATACTAAAACTCCACTCACCCAAGTGTTCAGAAGAGTCCGTAATGTCAGTGGTGGAGTGGCGCATGCAGCTTGCCCTCGACAGGGTGTCGCGTTGGGCTGGTTCTCATGGGTTTCGATTTTCTCCTGCCAAGACAGTTGCTATGAACCTCTGCTGCATCCGAGGTGTCCACCCCGATGTGTCGAGGAGACTCGTGTTTTGGGTCTCCTTTTTGACAAACGTTTGACTTGGGTTCCCCACATATGTTCACTTAAGGTCTCTTGCCTCCAAGCTCTTAACCTGTTGAGGGTCCTGGGCCATACGTCCTGGGGGGCTGATCAGGCCACTATCGTCCGCCTATGCCATGTTCTTATTAGGTCAAAACTCGACTATGGGTGTGAGGTGTACTCCTCTGCCACGGATGCCCGTCTCAGAGTCTTGGACCCTGTTCATCATGATGGCGTACGTCTGGCGAATGGAGCCTTCAGGTCGTCCCCTGTCTCCTGGTGGATGCTGATGAGCCACATCTTGATCTCCATCGCCAGTCCTTGATAGTTCGTTGTTGGCATCGATTACATCGACTTCCTGACTCCCTTCCCTGCTTGGCGGTGTCATCTGATATGTTTCAGTACTACCTTTCATATTCTTGCACACCATGGCCCTTTGGCTTCCGGGTCAGGAAGGATATGGAGGAGATGGGCATTGATGACTTCCAGATTTGTCCTGTTAGGGTCCCAAGGGTGGCTCCATGGCTTCTTCCAGAAGTTTTACCTGGCACCTGCTTTTCAGACAAGAAGGAATCTCTTCCTCCTTCAGTGGGATGTTCCCTCTTTTTAAAACATGCCTTCACTTACAGGGAGTCCCTCCCTGTGTACACTGATGGGTCAAAGTCTGATGCTGGAGTTGGTTTTGGAGTTGTCTTTCCTGACTTTTGTTGTGACGGCAGGCTCCCTTCTGTCATGTTCATTTTTACTGTTGAGCTCTCGGCCATTTTATATGCCCTCCAAGTGATTTTTACTCTCCCTCAGCCTTATTTTACTATTTTTAGCAATTCCTGTAGTGCCTTGCAGGCTTTGTGCAATTTTAACTCTTCCAATCCCTTAGCCATTCTCGAGTGGCTTGTCCTCCTGGGTCATCATGAACGCAGATTAACATTTTATTGGGTCCCGGCACATGTGGGTGTCGATGGGAATGAGTGGGCTGATGCCATGCCAGGTATCATCCCCTTCCTGCAGTGGATCTTCGACCCTATATAGATGCAGCTGTTCGTTCCCGCTGGCAGGACAGATGGGATACCATCGGGGCTAACAAGCTCCGCGGCATCCGCCAGCACTTTGGTTTGTGGAGTTACAGCGGCCTGTCCTGCAGGTGGGAGACGGCTCTTGTCTGTCTCCGCATTGGCCACACACTATTGACTTATGTCTTCTTAATGGAGAGGGCTTGCCCTCCCTACTGTGATGATTGTCTGGTCCCTCTGACAGTACAGCATCTTATTGTCGAGTGTCCCAGCCTTTGCGACCTTCGTGACAGTTCTTACAGTCTCTCCCAGGTCCTCGGGGAGGAGGTTTGTGGTATGGGAGGGAACACCCTTTCCTATGAGGAGGAGGCTGGCCTCCTCCACAAATTGTAAATTTTATTATATTTATGGCTAATTATTTTTAGATAGGTAAAGTTTAATGTTACTTTTGTTTATATTTTAATTCTTTTATATATTTAACTTAAGTAGGTTATTTTATTAAAATATGATTTTTGGAAGATGTGGCTATTATTCATGCTGCTTCTCCCTTTCGAGGTAGTGAAAATTATTTAATGTTTGTACATATTTTATTAATAATTGCTGTTGCACCACCAGATGCCTAATGGCATCTATAAATAAATCATAATCATAATCATAATCAATATTGCGATACTTTCGTGCTTTCGTGAGGAGGCGATCTCACTTCTTCTAGCTTTATATAACAGAATCCGGCTGGAGGGTGTTTTCCCTTCTAGGTGGAGGGCTGCTTCCATCCTTCCTTTCCCCAAGCCGGGCAAGGACTCTAGTGTTGCCCTCAATTACCGACCAATTGCCTTGACCTCCTGTCTATGTAAACTATTTGAGAAGATGGTGAAAGTCAGACTGGTATTGGGAACTGGGTGGTTGTCTATCTCTGTCTCAATTTGGCTTTCGTAAACACCGTTCCACCACAGATGCTCTGGTAAGGCTGGAAGCTGCTGCATGTGAAGCTTTTGCATGATATCATCACCTGGTCTGTGGTTCTCCATGTACATTCACTTAAGATCTCTTGCCTCCAGGCTCTTAACCTGTTGAGGGTCCTGGGCCATACGTCCTGGAGGGCTGATTGGGCCACCCTCCACTGCCTATACCATTCTCTTATGGTGTACTCCTCTGCCACGGATGCCCGTCACAGAGTCTTAGACCCTGTTCATCATGCTGGGGCACGTCTGGTGACTGGAGACTTCAGGTCGTCCCAAATCCCCAGTCTCCTGGTGGACACTGATGAGCCATCTCTTGATCTCCATCGCCAGTCCTTTTTGGTTCGTTGTTGGCATCATTTACATCGACTTCCTGACTCCCTTCCCTGCTTGACAATGTCATCTGATAGCATGTCTCAGTACTATATTTCACATCCTCGCATACCATAGCCCTTTGGCTTCCTGGTCAGGAAGGTTATGGAGGAGATGGGCATTGATGACTTCCCGATTTGTACTGTGCGGGTCCCCAGGGTGGCTCCATGGCTTCTTTCAGAGGTTTACACCTGTACCTGCTTTTCAGACAAGAAGGAATCTCTCTCTCCTCCAGTAGCTCGTTCTCTCTTTTTAGAGCATGTCTCCTCTCACAGGGAGTCCCTCCCTATGTACACTGATTGGTCAAAGTCTGATGCTGGAGTTGGTTTTGGGGCTGTCTTTCCTGACTTTTGTTGTGGCGGCAAGTTCCTTTCTGTCATGTCCAATTTTTCTGCTAAGCTCTCGGCCATTTTATATGCCCTCCAAGTTATTTTTACTCTCCCGCAGTCATCTTTTACTATTTTAATGATTCGTGTAGTGCCTTATAGGCGTTGGGCAATTTTAACTTTTCCTATCCCCTGGTGTGGGCCATTCTCGAGTGGCTTGTCCTCCTGGGTCGTCGTGTCGCCAGAGTCACATTTTGTTTGGTCCCTGCTCATGTGGGTGTCGATGGGAACGTGCGGGCGGATGCCCTGGCTAAGGCTGTGTCCTCCAGTTCTTGGACTCCTGCCAGGCGTCATCCCTTACCTGCAGTGGACCTTCGACCCTATATAGATGCTACCATTCGTTCGTTCTGGCAGGACAGATGGGACGCCGTCAGGGCTAACAAGCTCCGCGACATCTGCCAGCGCCTTGGTTTGTGGAGCTACAGTGGCCTGTCCCGCCGGTGGGAGACGGCTCTTGTACGTCTCTGCATTGGCCACACATTATTGACTCATGGCTTTTTAATGGAGAGGGCTCACCCTCCCTACTGTGATGATTGTCTGGTCTCTTTGACAGTGCGGCATCTTATTGTTGAGTGTCCCAGCCTTGGTGACCTTCGTCGTAGGCACCTCTCTGAGTACCAGGAGGGTGACGGTTCTTACAGTCTCTCCCAGGTGCTCGGGGAGGAGGCTTGTAGTGTGGGAGGGAACACCCTCTCCTATGTGGAGGAGGCTGGCCTTCTCCACAAAATATGATTTTATGATATTTATTGTTTTTAGATGATTTTATGTCGACGGGTACTTTTATTAATAATGTGTTTTTAAGTTTGTGTGTCCTTTAATCGTGGTGCCCGTCCCTTTCGGGTATTCATGTTTTATTAATTGTGTAGATGACAATTTTATGTTTGGCGGTATATGACCTTGGCTGTTGCGCCGCCAGATGCTTAGTTGCATCAAAATAAATCAGTCAATCTGAGTTTTGGGTGGGTGACGGTTCTTACAGTCTCTCCCTGGTGCTCGGGGAGGAGGCTTGTAGTGTGGAAGGGAACACCCTCTTCTATGTGGAGGAGGCTGGGCTTCTCCACAAATTGTGAAATTTATGATATTTATGGCGTTTTAGATAGTTCAATGTTTTTAATTTTGATTCTTTGATATATTTTACTTAAGTTAATCAGGTTCTTTTAGTAAAAATGTGCTTTTTAGTTTATATGTCCTTTTAATCATGCAGCTTATCCCTTTCAGGGTAGTGAAGCCTATTTAATGTGTGTGCATTTTTTATTAATGATGTAGATGACTATTTTATGATGGGCACTATATGACCCTAGCTGCTACACCGCCAGATGCCTAGTGGCATCGATAAATCAATCAATCAACTTTGATGGTTCGTTGTTGGCATCGCTTGCAGCCTAACTTCGACTTCCTGACTCCTTTCCCTGCTTGTCGGGGTCATCTGATATCATGACTTAGTACTACCTGTCAAATCTTCGCACGCCATGGCTCCTTGGCTTTCGGGTCAGGAAGGCTATGGAAGAGTTGGGTATTAAAGACTTGCAGATCTGTCCTGTGCGGTTCCACAGGGTAGCTCGATGGCTTTTCCCAGAAATTCACACCTGCACTCACTATTCAGGTAAGAAAGAGTCTCTTCCTCCTCCAGTTGCTCGCTCCCTAATTTTTAGAAAATGTCTCCACTCACAGGGGGTCCCTCCCTGTCTACACTGATCGGTCTTAATCTGATGTTGGAGTTGGTATTGGAGCTGTGTTTCCTAAGTTTTGTCGTGGTGGCAGGCTCCTTTCTGTCGTGTAAATTTTTATGCTGAGCTCTCGCCCATTTATATGCCCTCCAAGTAATTCTTACTCTCCCTCAGCCTTCTTTTAATACTTTTGCAATTCTTGTAGTGCCTTGCACTACTCTATGACACGTGTGCGTTCCCGTACTACAAAACTTTCCTGCAACAACTACGGTCCTCTCACGACGCTACACGGCAGGCTGGCCTTCTTTATTTACCTGTGTGTGTACCCTGTACTTACCAATAAATTGTTACCATGTATTCTAGAGTCTGTTCACCCCGTGTAGTAACGCAAGGGCTTCTTTGTCGTTATAATTGGTGACCCCGGCTTTCAGCTCTAATACACTGGTACAAAAGGTAGTACATACACAGCTGCGCTACTCTACATTCCTCGAGCTACTCCTTGCTACACCACGTCACCAACGTCGCCCTACACTCTACACCTCAACTACTACGCCTCTGCGCCACCTTCAACGTCTCTAACGGCCCCTGCAGCTGCTCCTCGCTACACCACATCACCAACGTCGACCTCCACGCTACACTACAAGTACGACGCCCTTACTCCACCCTCGACGTCTCCAGCGGCCCACGACTCCTCCTATTAAACCAAGGTATTTACACAGACATTTTACACTGTTCCCACCCTTTGTTCACGACTCCCTAGTGTTCTCACCTTCCAACATTTTACGTAATGTAACGTCCCCACATACCTCATGTCTTTCGGCCACGTTTCCTCACTTTACTCCCCACTAATCCCTACCTACCTCCTTTCTCTCCCCCACATGTGTCCCCATCCTCTTTCCCTTTTGTGCCCCGTAGTGTTCTCCGTAACCCATTTTCACTACCATTTGCTGCCCCATTGACTCTCCACCCATGCCCCACGTGTTACCCCTGCCTCCCTCCCAATTGTGTCCCTTAATTTCATTTCTCGCCCGCCATTCTCCTGCCTTCATCACACTTTGACCCCCTCTAATTGTCGCCCCAACCCCATATGTATTCCCTTCCCGCTCATTCCACCCTATCACCCACCCTGTGCCTCCTTCTCCAGCCTCACCCCACCCGTTCTCTCCTGTATTTTTTCCCGCAACTCGACTACTTTTTCCTGTCATACCCCCTTTCGTTTTTTTTTTCTCTCATTTCTTACCACGTGGCTACACCCCCATAATCTCCTGTCTCCACCACGTTTTTCACCCCCACCTCATACCCCACACACGACCAACACACTTCCCCTACCTTCGCCCAGGACCCCCTATTCATTTGATTGAGTATTGCTGGTACAACGTGTACCGTCTCCACACCACACCACAACCCTTTTCCTAGCTCCTACTTTCACTCTGGTATATTTCTATGGCTACCCCCATCGACACCTTCTATAACACTAACATGTCCCTTCCATACGCCTCTGCCTCTCCTCCCCACGCCACTGCTCAACCTGCTTCAACCGTCGTACCTTACACTCCCCCCTTTAATTACGATGTTCATGCATGGCTTCTCCACGTGGTGGCGGTATAGCGAGGCCAAAACCTCACCCAGGACCAGTTATATCAAGCTATTATTCGTGCCCTTCCACACGAAGTCTTCTCCTTGTCCCCAGTACTCTCAGCCTTCGAACTCCACTTACTCTACTACGATTTAAAGGCCGCAATTATCTCCGCCCACGGCATGACTACCTAACAGTACCTCAGGGCACTGGAAGAGGTGCATCTGGAGAGGTGCTGTCCCTCCGAGTTACTGCGGCATATGCAGCAACTTAACAAGAAATCCGCCACACCCTTCAGCGACGACGTCCTGAAGGGCAGACACTCCAGGCTGCTCCCTATTGATATCCAGTTGCACCTCCAGGCACAACCCAACCTGCCCCTGCGTGAGTACGCCAAGCTTGCAAATGCCCTCATGACCACCTACACCAACGGGGCAAGCACGTGGCTGGCACAACCATTGCCACGTCACCCACGCTCGTAACTGCACCCCCTCCTCAGCAACCCATGCAACAACAACCTCCTGCGACTCCACCTCAACATTATCTACCTTTTCCTACTCACCAACCTCACTACCCCACAACCGCACCTCATCCACACCACCCCCTGACACCCCACAACCAACAACACCCAACACCAATACCTTATCCTCAACCTACACCTCCATCACCTCACCATCATTACACAGACCCAACACCTTCATTATGCACCTCCATTACACAACACCTTCAAGCACTCAACAACAAATTTGACACCCTATACACCCCACAACCTACACACCTATACCACTGGACCACTCCATCTCAGCAACCACCCCACACAACATATTCACCACCTCCACCGCCACAACTGACACAGCATCAACAACAGTGGGCACCTCCACCATGGCAACCGCCCCCTACTATGCACCGGATAACTCCTCATAACTCTCAACGTTGGAACAACACCACCTACTGCACCTACCATCAGAGGTTTGGCCACACCACCCGCAAATGTCACCCGCCATGCTCCTGGGGCTCCTCCTCCAACTGCCCGTCTGCCAGACAAATGCAGGAAAACAAATAAGGCGGTGGCAAGACAACGCCCTCCATGCTACCGTCCACCCTACGACTTCCACTTCAAGGCCTCCCAGCAACACACCTACCGAGTACTACCAACCCCAAGCGCCCCCCCCCCCCCCTGACAGCCACAACACTGCCACTAACCTCGCCACTGTACCACTACTACCGGCTCATCAACGCACCAGCAAGCCTGCTCAGCCACCTCGTCACACTGCTCGCACTCTCCTGTGGGTAGAAGACCTAGAGTCTGGGGACAATTCCTCATCGACTCTGGTTTAGAGGTTAGTGTTGTTCCCCTGACGGCTTCGGATAGAGAGTGCCAGGCCTCTACTGCCTAAGACTTCCCCGCTGCTGACAAGTCACAGATTGCTACCTACGGCATAAGGGGCAGGGGCGTCACCCTCCTCTGCCAAGAGTTTTGTGGTATGGCCGTTCATCGGGGCAGATGTGCAGGCCCCCATCCTGGGTCGGACTATGTCTGGATTTCCTTACGGTACACGATCTCCTGATCGATGTAAAACGACAATGCCTTATTAACCAGTCGTCAGGGGCCATCATCCAGGCCAATCACTGCTGACACTCTACACCTACCATCATGCACATAATACACTCCAATTGCTACGAACACATTATTCATGAATTTCCTAACCTTCTCTCCACCACCACCACACAGCATGTGCATGACCCAGGTATCCATCACACCATCACGACGACCGGACCCCCCTCTTCACCAAACCCCGGAGGATGCCCCCTGAGAGGCTAGAAGCAGCAAAAAGAGAGTTTCACATCATGATCCAGCAGGGGGTTGCAAGACCGTCCAACAGCGCATGGGCAAAGGTGGGAAGGCGAATGGAGGGCATGCGGCGATGACATAGCCCTGAACGCTGCCACCATTCCCGACAGGTACCCAATACCGCATGTCCTGGACTTCCACTCCAAGCTCCAAGGGTGTCACTGAGGTATTCTCCAAAATTGACCTTGTACGTGCCTTCCACCAGATACCGGTAGTGGAGGACGATATTAAGAAGACTGCAATCACTACTCCTTTTGGTCTGTTTGTTCCCTTCCATGAACTTTGGATTACGTAATGCCGCCCAGACGTTCCAGAGGTTCATGAACAAGGTGCTGCATGGATTGGAATACACTGTTGTCTATATCGATTATATCCTCATCGTCTCACACACCCACTCCCAACATCAGCAGCATCTGAGGGAATTGTGCGACTGCCTTGCAGCAGTATGGTCTTAAAATTCACCCTTCCAAGTGTGTGCTAGGGGTCGACAGTTTGGACTACCTCGTACACCCCACACCACACGCCCAACGCATCCAACGACACAATAGGAGCAGTCCTGCAGCAGGAAGTGAATGGTATGCTGAAGCCCATCGCTTTCTACAGCAAGCGCCTGGAGCCACCACAGCGGAAATACAGCACCTTCAGCAGGGAACTGGTAGCCATTCATGACACTGTCAAGCACTTCCATCACTTCTTGGAAGGCAGGAGCTTCCACATCCGCACGGACCACAAGCCACTCACAACCGTGATGCAACAACTGGGAACTAACTGGTCTCCAAGGTAAACACGACACCTAGCATTCATCTCTGAGTTTACCAAGGACATCAGACATGTCAAAGATGAGGATAATGTCGTAGCTGACGCCCTTTCTAGGTCACCCCCTGTTATTCCCAATGTTTCTACCATTTATCAGATGCCTCTCCTGGACTTCCCAGCCATCGCAGCAGCTTAAGCGTCAGATTCACACCTCAACGATCTCCTTACCGGCGACACAGGCCTGCGGCTGGTTTACAGCCCTGCTCCCGACGGCGTTACCATACTGTGGTGCGACACTTCATGTGGCACTCCCCTCCGTATATCCCCAATCCCTTCAAGGAAAAGGTATTTACTCATTTCCACTCCTTAAACCACCCAGGGGTAGCAGGTACTCTCCACCTCATCAGCCGTCGTGCAGTCTGGACTGGAATGAGGAAGCAAATTAAGGAGTGGTTGACTGCTTGTGTGCCATGTCAGAGGGCGAAAGTGAGGCGCCACACCCGGCCTCCCCTACATGAGTTCCCCGTTCCCACCAGCAGCTTCCACACAGTTCACGTGGATATTGTCGGACCCCTTCCACGGTCACGATGTTCTCGTTACCTCCTCACCTGTGTGGAACCGGACAACATGTTGGTGCACCGTCACACCTATGGCTGACCTCACCGCCGAGGGTACCTCTCGCCACTTCCTCAACACATGGGTTGCTAACTTTGGACCTCTGGCAGTGATCGTGACAGATCAGGGTACCCAGTTTGAGTCTAGGGCATGGCAGGAACTATTTACCTTACTCAGGACCAAGAGGCAATGAACAACGGCATACCACCCCAGCAGCAACAGCATGGTGCGTTGCAGTCCAACCAGTGGTCTAACGCCCTTCCTCTCATCCTCCTGACCATTTGCACTACAGTAAAGGAGGATCTACACCACTCCCCAGCAGAACTAGTTTTTGGAGAAGACCGACACCTACCCGGACAAGTAACATCTCCAAGCCTGGACACCTCCAACTTCTCCTTTCTCCCGGCCCTGAGAGCAGCCATCACGAACGCCCGACCAACGCCTGTGCGCAAGAACGCTTCCAGACCAACCTACACACCAACTGGCCTGCACACCGCCACTCACCTCTTCGTGCGTACTGACTCCCACAAGACACCGCTACAGGAACCGTACACTGGCCCATACCCGTTACAATCCAGATAGCAGGTAGAGCATACGTTACATCCTGGGAACGGGTCAAGCCAGCACACGTCACCACACCCCCAAAAACACCTCTAACCACACACGCATCTGTGTGTCCTGCACCACCCATACTTACCACCCCGCCTTACCCAACCACACCAGCCCCGCACTACCAACCACCGCACACATCCGAAATCTTAGCCCAACTGAATAAAAGGGGCCGCTCTGCCACTGTACAGTCTCTTCCACACAAGCTCTGGACCAAGGAACACCGGCCCCTGCCGTCATACCTGCCACTTCCTGCATCAAGCCTCCCACTGTGTTCCCGCCTCGATCACATGTGTGCGTTCCCGTTCTACACAACTCTCCTGCAGCAACTACGGTCATCTCACGATGCTAAATGGCAGGGTGGTCTACTATATTTACCTGTGTGTGTACCCTGTACTTACCAATAAATTGTTACCATGTATTCTAGAGTCTGTTCACCCCGGGTAGTAAAGCAAGGGCTTCTTTGCCATTATACGCCCATGGGTGGAGGAAAATACCGTTAGGGTTTTTAAATCACTTCATACATGACTTGACAGCATTCTAGAATGTTCCATGCTGAGCTCCTGATTGCTAGATTTTACCCTATAATTATCTCTATGCTAAACTCGATGCTATAATAATCACCATATTGTCGTCTTGTTATAGAGAAAGGGGCAATATATATTTACTCATATTATTCTTTTATAAACTTGTATCCAACATGTATATATTCCAAATATAATCTTAACTTTATCAATGCCACCGTTACAATCTGTCACGTACAGTCGGCATGGGACCTCAGGGAGAAGATTGAGGGAAGCGTTGCAATTATCGCCCTGCCCTGGCTGAGAAAGGAACTCCCTCCCAGTATTTGTACAGTCACAAGCACGAATATGTATACAGGTGTGCTTCGAATACCTGGAGACAGTAATTAAATGCACAATATGATCTCCATTGGAATTACTTCGTTGGTGATGATATTGGATTGTTCAAAGCTTCAACCAAACCTGTATACTTATTAGTGCTCGTGACTGTTCATATCTTTGAACGACACGAAAGGTGTCTGATATAATCTGTATTCTTGTAACATTGATATACCTCAGTAAATAGAGTCAAGTTCAAGTATTTACTCTAAACCTTGACTAATTCCCCATAGTTCCCCAGGCAGAAAACAGGTGGTAAGTTTATTGACACCAGCCCCTCTGTGTAAGTGACAACACGTTGTAAGTAACACCAGCCCATCTAAGTAAGTGAGAGTCCGGCAGGTATTTTCACAGGTACGCCAAAGGTAGAAGTGGACGACACCACGGGTACATACAGTAATTTGGTGGCAGCAGTAAGGATAGGTACATTCACAGTGTCTTGGTAATTTATTATATATTTACAGAATAAGTGGTGTGTACACTGGATCAAAAAAGTATCGCGCATTTCCCTCGTGAAACATTCTGACACCTAAGACGATGGCTACTGAAAACGAGCTTGTTTATCATGAGCTGTAGCGATCATTTACAGAACCATCGGACCCCACCTGCGCGATACTTTTTTGAGCCAGTGTACAGTCTCTTCCACTGCCACGTTCATCACTCTCATATCCGAAACACATGCCATGAGTAAATCGGGGGGATGGTAATGGAGGAGTGTAGGCTTGGGAATGGTGTGGTGCATGTTTTACGGAGGAAAGTTAGCGAGAGGATTGTAAGCAGTAATGCTGTACTAAATTATATGTCAACCATATAAATCTGTTACATAACAAACATGACGTTGGTAGACCACAACATTGTGATGGTTAGTAAAGTCATTAGTTATTGTTTGTTATCAGTATATTATGCTCTCAAACGGTAAAAGAAATGCTGGGTTGGTGAGGCAGTAGCACTAGTCTCGGCCAGATGTCTCTATGAATGTTTAGTATATGCCAACTATCAGCAGTGCATCTTGGTTTTAAGTAATATTTCATGTTCTACATCATAACGTTAATGATAGTTATTACACATAATATGTAAATCATATTGATTGTGAAGTTTTAAACGTCACAATGTTCCTAGAACATAACATATTAAAATCAGGCCTCATAAATTTCCATAGGTTGGTCCCACCAAGTTAATCATTGTGATGACGATGGATTTATTTTCTGTCAATTATAACAAATATCTTCAATTTACGAGCATTGTGAACATTGGTAGTAGTGTCATGACTGTAGATATTTTACGATGAAATTTGACAGCTCCGAAATGGTAATATTTTATCATTACATATTGAACTTTCACACACTTCAGTTCTGACATTACTAAGCGGTTATAGACTGATTGAGCGATGATATTGAGAGTAAATACGTGGTTACACCGAGGTGTTGTATACATCCCTGCTGTACTAGATCTGATGTTCTATTTATATGAATTCTTACTGGCAGACGTAAACTGAAATAATTATGAGGTGATAATGATATTACTTTGACACGATTTTCAATGTTTGCTAAACGCATATAATATTATTATAACAACAGATAATATGCAACATCACGGCTTTATACCAAACCTGATAATGTGTGTGTGTGTGTGTGAGTGTACTAAGAAGCAAGATTGATTGGTTGATTGATATTAGGCGCCACAACAGCGAGGTCATATAGCGCCAGAAAAAGGTGATACAGAGGTGTGACAGCAAGGAGGAAGGAAACAGAAAGAAATGAGGGACAGTTAAAGAACTAAAAGCTAGTAGCTGGGGCCGAAGGAGCGCCAAAACTCTTATAGTATTGCCCACATCATTAATGCAGGCAATACCCCCTTACGGGGCTGAGAAGCAAGAGATAGAGAGAGAGAGATACGAGGTGCTAGAGTGATAGTGTGTGTGTGTATATATATCTATATACATAAAGCCAAGCTTCTTTCTGCGTGTGTGTGTGTGTGTGTGTGTGTGTGTGTCCGCGATGCACGCCTAAACCGTCCAACTTTGTGTCCTCAAAATTTGCATGTAGGTGAGTCTTGATCCCGTTCAGGTTTAGGGGGGGTCATACAACGAAACCACATATAACGAAACGTGCTAGCGAAATAATAATAAATTACAGGGGAAAAATCTACGGAATCACCATACCACAGTTCAGCCTTTCGCAAAAACACGGTCAATTTTAAAGTTTCATTTAGGTAAATTTTTTCTTACAGACTTGTAGAGCTTGATTTTACACACCAGAATCTGTAAACTAAAGCTTCCTAGGTTCATTGGTTTGCGTACAGCAGCGCCATGAGTAATAAAGTAGTTACCCCTAAAAATGAGAACACGTATTCTATTATTAAATTATCGGATACTGGTCCAGAAATCAACAGCTCATGAACATAATTTAAGGCTACAGCACGGATATTATTCGATTTGTTTATGCCTTATCTCAGTAAGTATATTGTCGTTTACCTATATTATTACATTTTATCCATTTTTATGATTGATTTCTACCATATTGGTATAATATTTTGGTAAATATTGAATGAATTACCGTTATTGCATACCGTTTTTCTACCTTCATTACCCACTTATTTAGACCATTCTAAGACTATTTTCTTCTATGGCATTTCCTCCGCAAATGCCCCATTTCCAAGATAGGGCATATTCAAATGGGGCATTTTGAAATTAGCCTGACCTTACCTGACTTTACCTAACCTAACCTAGACCACATCAGACTACCGGGACCTAACCTGGGCAAACTACCGGGACCTAACCTGGGCAAACTACCAGGAAAACGGTAATTCTTTCAATAATTACCAATATTTTTGTACATTATTTTCTTGAGCTCTTGATTCCTGCTCCAGTATCAAACACCATTGTCATATTGATTCTCATTATTGTCCTATAGAGTTTCACTTTTGTCAAATTGATTTTCATTATTGCCATATTTATTTTCAGATTGGTAGAATATTTTTGTAATCCAGTATCAAACACCATTGTCATATTGATTCTCACTATTGTCCTATAGAGTTTCAGTTTTGTCAAATTGATTTTCATTATTGCCATATTTATTTTCTGATTGGTAGAATATTTTTGTAACTTATTTTCTTGACGTCTTGATTCCTGCTACGGTATCAAACACCATTGTCATATTGAATCTCAGTATTGTCCTATTGAGTTTCAGTTTTGTCTAATTGATTTTCATTATTGCCAAGATAGGGCATATTCAAATGGGGCATTTTGAAATTAGCCTGACCTTACCTTACCTGACCTTACCTAGACCGCATCACACTACCGGGACCTAACCTGGGCAAACTACCGGGAAAACGGTAATTCTTTCAATAAATACCAATATTTTGTACAATATTTTCTTGAGCTCTTGATTCCTGCTCCAGTATCAAACACCATTGTCATATTGATTCTCATTATTGTCCTATAGAGTTTCACTTTTGTCAAATTGATTTTCATTATTGCCATATTTATTGTCGTCAACCGGAGTCGTGAAAAATGTCGTTTACCAGGAGGCACTTCAGTAAAATGCTTAGTGACGCAATTAATAGAAAAAGAAGGAAATATTATTAATTATGCTAATATTAGAATGATGGAGTTATTGAATGAGGGAGAAAGATTGATATAATAAACATTTGAAAACGACTAATACCTCCAATTATTCACCCACCCACCTCTATTACTATTCATCCATCCATCCATTTATTTTATCTAACCACTAAACCATCCCTCCCTCTCCCCCTTCCTTCCCTCCTTCCCTTCCTTCTATCCACCCACCACCCGATCTGCTCCAAACCGCCCGAAGGGCGGTGGAAGGGCGGCCGCAGGCCGCCAGCCCTCCGCAGGAGCTAGCGGCTCCTAGCCGCCCGAAGGGCGGCGGAGCAGCTAGTATATATATATATACTGGAGAGAGAGAGAGAGAGAGAGAGAGAGAGAGAGAGAGAGAGAGAGAGAAACGAGGTGCTAGAGTGATAGTGTGTGTGTGTGTACTGAGAAGCAAGAGAGAGAGAGAGAGAGAGGGAGATACAAGGTGCTAGAGTGATAATAATAATAATAAACGGTTTATTGAGGTTGCAGCCATTAGGCTCAAAATAAACAGTATATTATATATGGTTGATGATTGATGGGAATGGTTTTATATATTTAAAAATGAAAGATGTTATGATGGTGAGACAAATATAGACATAGTATTATTTGTTGTTAATAATTCTGACCATAGTGGGTATGGGACTGTTGTTGTAGCGGTCAGTACGTGCCTTTATATGTGTTAAGATGTTGGTATGCCTTGTCGATTGTCGTGGTTGTGGAAGGGAATGGGGGAGCATATCTCGATGTCTCGGGTTTCTTAACAGTTCTATGCTAAATCGATGCAGAATGTTGTAGTGTACTGTGTCTAGAGAGACCATGCCAAGGGTGATAAGGGCCTCACTGTATGTTGTGTAGTCTGCCCCCAGTATTATGCGACACGCCCTTTTCTGTACTCGCTCAAGCTGTTTCTTCTGAGCAGTGTTAATGGATGGGAACCAGCTTGGGGAGGCATAGGTAAACTTGGGGAGTATAAACATATGATATATACTCCTCAGCTCACACTGTGGTGTACCTAGGGACTTTAGCTTTCTCAGCATGTACAAACGGTAAGAGGCGGACTGGGTAGTGGTGGTAATATGCTGCTTCCAATCCAACTTGCTGTCCAGCATAATTCCCATGATTTTGGTTGTTTCCACAACCTGGAGTGGGTGTCCCCCCAGTGTGACTGTAGGTGGTGGTACAGGTGTGGTGGATGTGTGCAGATGCATCACCACTGTCTTGTTGTGGTTGATACTGACGTTGTTGGCTTCAGTCCAGGCTTGTAGGTTGTCAAGTTGTTGTTGTAGTAGATGGTAGTCAGGTGCAGTGTTGTCCACTACAACTCCCACAGTGGAGTCATCCACATACTTCCACCGGTGTGTGTCGGTCAGGGCATCATTGATGAGGATTAGGAAGCACAGAGGCCCCATCCTGGTCCCTTGAGGCACACCACATTTCAGTGTTTGTGGGAGAGATACTGCACCTTGATATCTTACCACCTGCTGTCGATCGCTGAGGAAATCTGCCAACCACGCCACCAAGCCTGGCTCCATCCCAATACCAAGTGCCTTATTTATTATTACATTGTGGTCCACTAGGTCAAATGCCTTTTTAAAGTCAATGAAAGTTAGTATTACTGAGGTCTTCCTTTGCTCTAAGTTCTTATATACAAAGTCAAGTAGGCTAATAAGGCAATGTGTGGTGGGGGATGACTTTATATTGCCAAACTCTTGGTTATCAATGACTTTTTTAATGCAAGCTGAGGCCCAATAAAAAAACAAAACTTTCACACAAAGGGCTGGGGAGGGGAGTAATAGCAATGGGTCTCAACTGGTCAAAAGATTGGGGATTATTGACTTTAGGGATTGGTGTGACATATGCTGTCTTCCAATCTGTGGGGACTTTAAACTGACTTATGGATGCATTGATAATAGAGCAAAGGGGGATGGCAAGCTCAACAGCAAATTCTTTATACAATTTAATAGGAATGTCAATGGGAGTGGTGGAGCGTTTAAGTTTAAATTCTGAAAGTTTCTTGGCGACCTGATACTCTTGGACTCTGGGTGTGTGTGTGTGTATACTGAATAGTAAGAGAGAAAGAGAAAAACGAGATACTAGAGTCAGTCTCGCCCCAACCTTGTTGGTGTGAAGTCGTTCTCCTGGCGCTCTGCCTACATTGTTGTTTGTGTTGCTGTTTGTGTTTTCGTTTTTATGTTGTTGTTTGTGCATTCTTGTTTGTGTGTTGTTGTTTCTGTGGTGTTGCTGGTGTTGTTTGTTTGTTGTGGTTGTGTGTATTTTTTTGTTGTGATTGTTTGTGTGGGTGTGTGTGAGTGTGTCCGTCCCTGGCTGATTGAGTGTTCAGTTGTTCGTGTTGTTGTTTGCTTGCCATCTAGGCCTTGCCTGGACTGATGGAGAGTGCAGATTCCTGCTTGGAGGCCGACTTGGCAATGTCGGAGGAAGACGAGTCTCCAATTGAGGATCACTGGTCTGAGCTGCCTTCTCGCAACCCTCCCCCCCTCTCCTCAGTCACTCCGCAACTCAGGTTGCAGCCTTCCACCTCCTCAATCTCTACCAAGCGACCCGTTGATGCCTCGTCCGACTCCTCGCAGGATTCTGATGGTGTGGACTGTTTGCCTCCAGCTGCTAAGACTGCCAAGGATGCTTCAGCTGTGCATGACGTACCTTCTCTGACTCACCCTGGTGTATCTTCTTTGTATACCAACTCCTTGCCCTCGTCCAACCTTCCTGCTTTTGCCCCGAGAAATGCCTATGTCAAGCTCTCCTTCTTTGGAAACCCATCTACGGACACAAATCTGCATTTGTTGTCTGATGTCAACAGAGCCTTTCAGCTGCAGCGTGAACTGGCTGAAGTCAAGATGGCTGTTGTCACCTCCCGGTTTGTCTACATCTCTAGGAAGCGTCAGGACATCATTGATAGAGTCAAGGCTGGTGAATTTTTGTCTCTGCCTCTTATTCTTGAAGACTCACCCGACAGGCCTCGTAAGTTCCCCAGCTACATCCTCACCCGTTTTCCTATTGATGTTGACCCGAAACTTGCCAAAGGATACCCTGGTGTGTACTCTGCCCATCGTTTTTTCCAAGATGGCTTCCCCATTAGCCGTATTGTTGTTGTCTGGAGTCAACCCGATCCACCTCCAAATGAGATTTCTTTTGATTTCCTCCCCTGTCTTCCACCGTGTGAGGTGAGGAAACTTCATAATGATCAGCCTTGGTGCTACAGGTGCTGGGGAGTTGGGCATATCTCTCGGTACTGTTCTGCCAGGCCGAAGTGTGCATGGTGTGCCGCCGACCATGATTCCAAGACGTGTCCTGTCAGGGGTGAACCATCACGTCCTGCTGCCTCCACCTCTGAGCCTTCACCTCCTGAGGATATGTCTCGATGGAAGTGTGCACGATGCCTTCAGCCAGGGGTTAACGTGTGGCATGGATGTACTCGACGTCAGGTCCAGGCTCGTGTCTCTACTATTGCTCCGCCTCCACCACTGCCACCACCACCTCTCCAGTCTGCTCCTCCTCCCAGCCCTGCCTCACCTCCAGACCTGGCCCTCCTCAAGTCTGGCACGATGTACGGCTCTCAAGAACCGCTTTTCTGCCCTTGAAGCCAGGATTGCTGGGCTGGTTGCCACTCAGGCTGTTAATGACTCCAAACTCTCCACCTTGGACGAGGCTCAGCAGGCCATCATCTCAACTGTCACTACCCTTACGGAAAAGATGGATACTTATTGCATCTCGCCTTGAAAAGCTTTTCGAGTCAGTCCTTTCTCCTGGTCCATCTTCTCCAGGTCACTCATCTGCCCCCACTCACCGGACTTCTACCACCAAATACAGAGTTCGCTAGGGATTGCCGGCTGGATGTCATCTCCTGGAATGTATGTGGTATCACCAGTTATGCTAAGCTCACTCAACTCAAGGCCTATGTTTTTCGTCATCATCCCAGTGTTATTTTTATCCAGGAAGCATTTCCAGGACGGCCGCTCGCTGCTGGGCAAGCTCCTCCTCTCTCAGGTTATGTGCCATATGTTCATCTGGTAAGGAATGGTCTCCTGACTTACATATATAGCTCCTTGCCACATCGCCTTCTCCGTACCTCCACTGATCCTGACATGACCTTTCAGCTATTTGAGGTTCTACCTGGGAATGGAGTACTCCAATTATGCAATGTCTATTCTGCCCCAGCTAGACTCACTCTTGAAGCTCTTCCTTCTCCAACAGTGCATGGTATGGTGTATATGGGAGATTTTAATGCTCGGCATTCTGATTTGGGTGATGGTTCTGGCTCTATTAATCGTAATGGTGTTCGTCTCCTTTCATACATTCGCAAGCATCATCTGACACACTGGGACACTGGCGGTGCCACTCATTGCCAGGGAGGTACTCTGTATTACATCCTCTCGTCTGGCCTGATAGCGTCTCTGGTCCAGTGCTCCTCCGTGCCAGATTTATTCTCTGATCACATCGCTCTTCGGTTTCATTATTCTCTATCTGCTGTGTCAAGTGCTTCAGCCACTCGTTTGCGTATTGCTGTGCCCCCTAAATATTGTCCGACTTGCATCTTATTTATGGCCCATGTATTCCCTAAATTTGACATATCATCAGCAGAACAGTTGTACTCTGATCTTGTATCGGCTACTCATGACTTTTATAGGCTATACGTCTCCAGGCCACATCTCCATCATCGCCATACTGCCCACTCCTGGACACTGGATGCACATATACTGGAGGCAAAGGAGGAGGCTGAACGTGATGGCCTATTGTTTCAAGCCAACCCAACCCCTGACCTCTTCCATCGTTACCAGATGTCTAGAGACGCTTTAGTCGCCCTGCAGGAGTGTGCTCACACTGACACTTGGCAGCGGTTCACGGACAGCATCAACCAGCAAACAAGTGTGGCTTCTATGTGGCACCTCATCCGTCTGGTTGTTAAAAAGACACCGGCCACTGCTCATCATCACACTCCCGCCGACTGTGCCCAACATCTTGTCGATGCCTGGTCAGAACAATTTACCCCAGCCAGTCAACCCATCCTCATACAAGATGCACTCGCTTCCCGTGCTGCTGTCCATCGGCTTCGTCTAATTTCTGCTCTGTTGCAAGATGATGACGATGATGCAGAGGAGATAACTGAGAAGGAGTTGCACCGTACTTTGTCTCGGGGTAGAGCTTCTTCCCTTGGTGAGGATGGTGTTACTTATGCTGTGCTGCGCCTACTTCAACAAGTTCCTGGGAACCCTCTACTTCGACTGTACAATCTTTGTCTTCGTGCCGGTTGTGTACCACGAGCCTGGACCAGCAGCACAGTAATACCCATCCCTAAACCCGGCACTGTGAAGTTCAGGTCTATTTCCCTCACTCCCTGTTTTTGTATGGTTATGGAGAGAATCTTACTCAATCGTCTCATGTACAGACTTCAGGATCGCCTTTCTCCATGACTGTTTGGTTTCCTTCCCCAGCGGACCACTGCCTAGTCGACCTGCACTCTCGCCTTCCCAGGCACAGTGTGGTGGCCTTCATTGACCTTCGAAGTGCTATCGATATTGCAAATAGTGATGTCATTTTGGATCAACTCGTTGACTTTGGGATAAAGGGCAATCTACTATGGTGGATTCGGGGCTACCTGAGTAACAGGACCTCCCGTGTGTTTTTCAGTGGTGTGCTCAGTCCTTTGTGCAGTTTTCATCTTGGTACGTCGCCTCAAGGGGGTGTTCTTAGCCCATTGTTATTTAATATTCTGATGCATCGGCTGCTCAATTCTCTCCCTGATATTCCTGGAATTACAATTATGTGCTATGCTGATGATATCTGTGTTCATTCTTCCTCACCAAGGGATCTCCAGCGGTTTCTTGACTCCTTCTCTGTGGCCTCCTCTCACTGTGGCATTATTGTCTCCCCAGATAAGAGCAGAATATTCACCTGCCGCCTTCCTCAAGCTCGGCCAGTGTTCACCATTGGAGGGAATGTCATTCCCATGTGTCCCCAGTACCGCTACCTGGGCGCGCCAGTCAATATTTGGCCGGTTGTCCCTGCCAGACTTCAAGACCATCCCATTGTCCAGGACTTATTGGGTCGTCTCCAACGCCGATTTACGCCACTTCAATGGCTCTCTAACAACTCCTCGGGCATCTCCATCCCAGTAGCCAGAACCGTCTATATTGCTTTTATCCGTTCAGTTGAACATGCAGCTGTTCGTTTGAGGCTTGGCTACCGGTTACCGTGGCAGGTTGCTGGGATGCAGGGTGAGCCTCCCTTCACTGAGTGTCGCTTGTGTCGAGCACCTCGTGCTAACACTATAGAGCACTATTGCCTGGCCTGCCCCACTGTCCGACACTAGCTGCCCCGGGGCCTGCCACTTGATGTGGTTTGTCGACACCTGCTGAACCATCAGGTTCTGGAGGAACTTCTGGTACGCCACCCTCGTTTTGGTGGATTTAAGTAGGTCATAATGTCAGTATTTGTCTGTATGCATGTGCTTCATTCTGTTATGTTTTCGTGATGTGTGTGTGTGTGGTTGTAGTAATTGAATTCTCATGAGTCCCGCCTACCTTGTGTATTGTTGTCTGCCTGTTGACTGACGTTACGGCGCAATGAATTAAAAAAAAAAAAGAGAGAGAGAGCAGGTTGCTTGTTGTTCGTAATGAGATGAAGTATACTATGTTTGATTTCCAAGTGTGTCTACAAAAATGAATATATGTAAATAAATTTTGTATTACTTGGGGCTACACATTACTAATATGATAATATGTGTATTAAAATGGCTGTAATGTTGCAATAGCACATGTGACTCCTCTGCACCACCATCCCTCCTTCCACCCACCAAGCCGTCTCTCTCCCCCCCCTCCTCCTTTCTTCGACCCGAATGCGGAAGATGAAGCTTTGCCGATTCGAAATGTTGTCTTTAATATGCACATGACCTCACACAAGCGAAGCGCTGTTGCCACGTTAGCCACGCCAAGTGAGGGGGTGGTCCAGGTGGAAATCTTGTTGAGTGTACGCACGTTATCTACACTTAATAATCTCGAGTCTATGAACGTCGCGTGCCTCGGTGAAACAAGTGAGGCGACAGGACTTTTGCCGCCGACTGTACACTCGCGGTCAGAAATTGTGTCCTGATCCCTTGACACGATGAATCGCAACTAGCCGAGCTTTAATGATTCAAACTACTGTGTGTTGTAGGGAGACGCAGAGTTGTTCGAACCTTCAAAGCTACACCCTAGGTAGGCTGTCTGCGATTCATCTTGCCAGGGGATCGGGACACAATTTCTGACAGCGAGTGTACATAGTGGAGGTTTGGGCACTTTCCCTGTTGGCAACACTGACGGAGCGAGAGTGTGACCAGCAGTACCAGCTGGGGCTTGCCAGCTATTGTATGCTGTGTAGCCTATAACCTACTACTAGTCAAGCACTTTTCTCTGTGTACATTTCCCAGAGGAAAGAGGATTATTCTTGTTGTGGTTACTCTCATATGGGGAGGAACAAGGAAGAAGGACGGACTTCAGAAGAGTGAACAAGGTACAGCAGTGAAGGGAGTCAGCGACGAGTAGCGAGTGGCCAACGTTACTCTGGGTGTGTGTGGCATCCAACACATCCTGACTACGACTCATCGTCATCTTCAATCTCCAATCTCCAATCTCGGTTAGTTATTTTACTCTCTGCACATACACAGTGAACATACATTCAATAATTGACACGTTGTTGGGGTATTTTGTATGCCTATGTCTTTTTGTTATTTTTATCTTATGTATGTGGTGTAAGTGTGTAGGAATTAATTCTAACCGGATATGCTTAGCAATTTAGAGCATCACGAACTAATGTTCAAGGGGATATGAATCATTCGGAGGACTCAGTAGTACTAATTTTGAGGAGGAACTAAACTTTCCACCAACTCCTAATATCACTAATATACACGAACAGTTAAGAGGACTGAACAGTCCAGTGCCAGGGCAGTTACAGTGCGGATATCAATTCAGAAGGGAGGGTAATGACATTGGGTCAGACGAAGCACAGGCAGACGTGTGTAAATTACCGTCAAAAGGGCGCGGGAATATTGTTAAAAAACTTTCAGTCGTACAAGTAACAGTTCCAATGGCTACTGCAAGCACCAGTAGTGTGGGGGGCGCAGCACCCAGTCAGACCACAGGATCACAGTATGTCACTAACCCTAGTTTCCAAGGTAATTTGGCTGTGGGTAACATCCACGGTAATCAGCCAGTAAATGTTATGAGTCTTTACAGGAGAGGATTCAGTCCCTAAGTTTAATGGTGATCCTGCAGAAAATTATACAATAGAGGAATATATAAGGAGACTCGAGCAGTCTTTTATGGAATACAATATAACTTATAATAGGGGCAAGATAGGATACGCAGACTCGAGGATTGAAGGGCACTCCGCGAGACAGTTGTTACATTCCAGCTGACTGTTTGGTAAGTCTTTACAGGAACAACAGACTTGGGAGGAATTTAAAAAGGCGTTGATTATAATGTTCCGAGCTGCGGCTCCAGGGGGATGCTCTGCATGGGCACATAAAGCATTCATGGAGTTCAGTATCAAGGCGTGGAGCTCACCGTTAGAAGTTGCGGGATCAAGGGCGGGTGCTATAAGTAAAGATATACAGGATTGTATAGAAGATACACAATGGTCTAAAGTTATTAATGGGGAAGACTGGATGAAAGTCGACGACACATGTGATATGTTTGAATACTTACTATTTTACATGGGTTTAACAGAGGATGACAAGAGGAGAGTCCGAAAAAAAAAGTTTGAGCAAGGAAAGGGGGTTTGGTACTTGGTAAATGAATTAAAATGGGAAAGAATAAATACCACGGTCCATCGACCGTTCCGAAATCAAAGTGCTACAAAGCTACAGTCTTCTATCTTGCAAACAGATGAACCTGACAAAAGGTCAGAAGGTGGGCAGCAAACAGGTGTAAATGTGGTAGCTGTGCCAAATAATACAAAAGGGGTAAGTTCATCTGTGAGGTACCAGATGGAATGTTATCATTGTCGCATGTGGGGCCATAAAAAGGCCGATTGTCTGAAATTAAAGGGTAATTTTCAAGGGGAACAAAATAGAGCCTCAATGGCAAAGGGTCCGGGATACCATAGACGCGCAGGCATGGGAGCGCGCGGCGGTCAGGTTTGAGGACGTGGAAGAGGTTTCCGCTATTCACATCAGGATAATTATCATCCAGAGAGAGATTACGCATCTCAAGCGCAAAATAAATGGTGTGAGTTTCATAAAACGTCTAGCCATTCAATGGCAGTCTGTGTTATTGCTGTACGTGCCCTACAGGATAGGGATAAGTCACGTATTGGGGTCCGGCGATCATGGTCGGATGAGGCATTATGACCAGAGGACGGGAATAAAATGCCTTGGGACTTAGAATACTCAATAATATCAGCTATTAGTAGAAATAATCACTTATCAGTGGGAAATTTAACCATAGGGGGAGTACCTGGAGCAATTTTGATTGATACCGGAGCAGTAGTTAATCTTTTATCTAAGGAAACATCAAAACATTAGAAAGCGCCATGCTGGGAGGAAATATGCATTACAATAACCACAATACCAACTGAGTGCAGTATCAGGAACTACCGTAGAGGTTCTTGGAGTAGTGAAGTTGCCTGTTCATTCCCATGGTAGCCCAATTTTTACTGCATCTTTCTATGTTGTGAATAAATTTCATCCTATGGCAAGCGGGTTGCTTGGCCTATCTACAATGGCAGAATAAAATATTGTGGTGCATCCAGGAGAAAGTCTAATTGTTTATAGGAATGAACCATATCTGTGTATGGCAACTCCACAACCCCAACCCTCGGATAAAGAGATTAAGATGGTCGGTTATGAAGGGGGCTCTGGGGAAAAGTCACTTCATAAAGAGATAACTAAACAAGCTAGGCCGTTGTACCTGATGCGCACAGGTTGCAACCACGAGGACTGATGTAGTTCAAAGTGCGTTTGAAGGGAGTAAAGGAGGAATAGATGTGGTATGCATGTCTGAAACATGTAAACTTAAAGGGATGGCGCTAGAGTCTACTTTGACTACAGTACAGTCAGAGGGTGAGACTGTGGTACTGGCTATAAATAATACAGGTGTTCATATTGAGGTTAACCCAAGCAGTCAGTTGTGTACCTTCTTTGTATACCATGGTACTGTATAAGAGCCCAAGTATTAATTACCAGTTGTGAGTGTTGTGGGTTGTATTGATGCATCTCCTTCGTCAGAGTTAAGAAGAAAGATTAAAAATGGGGAACATTCAGAAGGGAGAAATAAATTGTTACAGTTGCTTCAAGGGTAGGCTATAACTCTTGCTGGAAAACCGTTGGGTAGTACAGACTTAACTTCACACGTCATTAAATTAAAGCAAGAGGCTCAACCTACATATATACATAAAGTCACATAGGCTCCCACATTCTCAAAGACAAATAGCAGATGAAACTGTAAAAGATATGTTAAAGCAGAAGATAATTTAACTTTCAATCCCTCCTTGGAGTAGTCACATATTTTTTGTTTCAATGAAGGAAGGAACGTATAGACCTGTAATTGATTACAGGAGAGTAAAGCAAGAGACTATCCTAGAGAAATACCATATGACCTGTTGCAGGCTATAGGAGAAGGAAACAAGGTTATTTCTACCTTGGATTTGCTGTCAGGATATTGGCAGGTGCCAGTCCATGAGCGGTCTCTTAATTAAAGTGACGGCTTTTTCCATGCATCAGGGTCATTATCAATTTCGCAGAATGCCATTTGGGCTCTGCAATGCCCAAAAGACCTTCCAAAGGTTAATTAATAATGTACTAGCGGGGTTAACTGGAAAAGACGCATTAGTATATCTGGATGATATAATTATTTTCTCAAAGGATGTGCCTACGCACTTGGAGAAACTAAGGAAAGAATTAAAATGTTTGGCATCTGCGGGCCTGAAGTTAAAACTCAGTAAGTGCAAATTCCTAAAGCAAAGGATTAAATATTTGGGGCATGAAGTAGATGAATCAGGAATACATGTAAATCAAGACTAGATAAAGGCAATTTTAAAGTTTCCAACACCCACCAAGGCCGATCATGTGCGATCATTTCTGGGATTAGCAGGGTACTATCGAAGTTTCGTACATCAGTTCTCTACTAAGGCAGCACCTCTGATTAAATTGCTAAAGCAGTCAAATAAATTTGAATGGGATAATTCGCAAGAAGAAGCGTTCAGTACGTTAAAAGAAGCTCTTGCGTAATCACCTGTTTTGGCATTTCCAGATTTTAACAAACCTTTCATTTTGCATACAGAAGCATCAGGGGTTGGACTCGGAGCAGTGCTATCACGGCACGATGATGGGAAAAAATTAAAGCCTATTGGGTAATTATGCAAGCAAAGTTTTGCATGATACAGAGAAAAAATATAGTGTCACACATCAGGAGCCATATGTCATAGATACTATGGGCCTTGAAACATTTCCGCCCTATTATATTTGGTTACCCTATTACAGTTTGTACTGATCACCGTCCATGTCTCGAGTTGTTCAAGGGGAAGAATGTGACTGGGAAACTAACACGATGGCACTTAACTATTCTGGAATTCAATCCTACTTTCAGTTTTGTACCTGGTAAAATTAATGTAGTTGTAGTCGTCAGACTGTGTCCAGTGTGTATTCGGTAACCACATTAAGTGCAATATCCCCACAGAAATTAATGCAAGAGCAAAGAAAGGATCCTATGTGGAAGGCAGTAATTTATAATTAAGCGTCAGGGGAAGAGGTTGATGTTCCAGGTTTGCTTTGAGAACAACAGACCTTATCCTTGAGGGTAATATTCTTCATTAAATAACTGTGCTTGATGGGAAAGAACAGTACAGATTAGTGGTGCCAGAGTCGTTGATAGAAACGGTGTTACGGCTTCTTCATGACGCTCCACAAGCAGAACACAGAGGGAGGGACGCGTGTGGAATAGGGAAGTATGCAAGGCAATTATAAAGATGAGTTATCTATAGTCTATCTTTCATGCCGTTTGGAATAGGTATGTCACGAGTTGATTCTCGTGGCATGTTAATATATATCGTAGCATAGAGAATAGGGCTTATTGAACCAGACGGAGTAATATTTTTCTACTAGTGTAGCTGGGAAGTTTCCGCTGGCCGTTGGTTAGTGTCCCTCACTCAACTGTCATCTCGTCCGTAGTCTCTCGCTCGTATAATTACCGAAGGAATTAATCATGCCAAGACAGATTAATTCCTTGAATTGCATATGATATCGTGAAGTGGGAAAATCATAGGAAATTATTTATACGTCGTTAATTAAAATTGCATGTATAACTGATGTATAAGTATATAGGATGTCAAATTAGTCAGTGTAGACGTATTGAAACATAGTGGCGCCAGGATATCGATCGCAGACAAGCGCCGTTGCTGTGGATGGATACGTTAAGGCGTCTTCTATTCATACCACTCGATCAACCCGGGTTAGCAACCTGTGTTGCTCCGAAAGACCCTTGTTGTATGGTGTAAATAGAACACATCCGACCACCAACCCGGTTGATGTTCCTTTGTTTGTAAACATTGAAGATGGCATCGCAAGACTCAGCAGAGCAGTTTTTCCCAGTAGTTTGCTCGGCACTCTCAGAATTTGATGACGAATCGAGTGTTTCCCTATTTGCATATGTCGATAGTGTAGTTATGAGCTTCACAAGTGGAAATGTGACTAATGCCAGCCATCGGCCATGTGTTAGCTTCATTAAAAAGCTACTCTTAGATTGTTCAGGGATCTGTGCAGCAGACCATACTTTGCAATTGAAAGGAGTATAATTTGTGGCAGAAATAGTACAGTAACCATTCCTGACAAATTGGAGAAACTTGTGTTTTTTCATACTAGAGTGTAGTAGAGTCAATAAAAAAAAACTTGAGCATGCCTACAAGTATGATTAATAACTCAATCAATAGTGAATGTACTTCTGTATATAATTATTTAGGTTTAACTGTTGCTTTCCTTTATGGCAAACATGGTTCTGTAAGTACGTTAAAATTAAATACTGATTGTCATTTTTATTATGTGTATAATTAATCTCTGGGACTGTGGGAAGCCAAATGGTAAATGGAGTTCAGGGTAGATATGTAAAGCATAACAGGAAACCGGTTATTTAAAGAAAAATTAGAAAATAACATAATCCATTTATAACCTCTGGAAGTTACGAGAAAAGAAAAGGAAATCACTTGAAAATTAAAAAGACCCTGAACAAATAATAAATTACTACGAGAATGGGGGTCTGTTGAAAAGGATATCACCTGCCCTAATATCTGATCTCTTGACAAATATAATATATTTAGGTTTACCAGGATCCCAACTCCAGTCCAACCAACACACACACACACACACACACACACACACACACACACACACAATAAAATACAACACAAACAAGGGCCAACCAGAATAAACTAGTATATATACCAAATATTGCATGAGTACATCAAGGATGATATTTCTTTATTCACTGTCAGATTCATGTTGCTTTGATCTTAATCATGAGTTAAATTTTTCATAATTTTCATTAAATCTTCGCAGTTCTTTTATAAGTTCCTTTCTAGGGTCTGTCTGCTGGCTTCACTACCTTTGACCATTTGAATATTTTCTTAAGTAGGTCTACATCTTGAGTGAGTAGATTTCTCACTTCAGTATTATGGGATGGTGGAAGTTAACCTCCGCCTATGACCCGCAGTTGATGGCACAGCCCCTTGTTGTGAAGTACCAGCGGAAGCACTTGCTTCTGTTGTTGGGGGAATTTGAGCTGTTGTTGGTGGCTGTATATTCACTGATGATGGTACAGCAGGTGATGGTACGAGAGGTAATGGCATACCAGGGTCATCAGGGTCCAAATCGAGTTCTTGATATGCTGGTTCCAACACACAGGTTCCTCTTGCAGCATAGCTTTTGTGGCTGGAACCAGCTTCATAAGAACTACCCGATGAGTAATATATAGGGTTTTATAAATTTAACACAGAAACACCTCAAAAGTACTACTTTAAGTAGAGCAACTGATATGGAAAAGATAATTTTACCGAAACAATTTTGGACATTTAAATAATCCCAGGTTCTACTTAAAGGTTTGAAGTTTCATGGGTAATATTTGTAAACAATCCATAAAAAAAAATTCTTGAGTCAGCCAGACCTAACCCAAGCTAGCTGAACTGGACTTGACAAAATTACTGGGACCTAACCTGGGTAAATTACCAAGATCTAACAAAGACAGACTACTGGGACTTAACTTGGACAAACAACAGTGTGTGGAGCCTTTTAAATTAAGTTAGAGGGTCAAGCATGGTCAAAATGCACTGGTGCCCTTTAAAATCATCATAAAAATATTGGAATACAAATCAAGAGATATAAAAAAGCGGCACGTCCTTCAATAATATTTCCAGGTTATTCTACCCACACTTTGGTGTCCAGTATTTCAATTAACAATTTCTAAACCATGTCAGGCTGATATTAGCAAGGAAAACCTGCAGTCACAGGAAGAGGAAGGAATCTTATTCAGTCCAGCACCACCTTGTTGAGTTGGCTGTGACTGGTCGTGCTAAATAATAGACATATCCCTCAAATTAGGGTACTCATGCCACTTCAAAATCACATTTCCTTTATGTATTTTGAAAATTGCATATCATATTATGCTAAAATGTCATATATATTTCTGTAAGAGGCCTTACCAGTTATTGTTTATGGAGGATCAGCTGATGAGAAACCAAGGAAAGTTGCCAGATACCGCCACGTAATCCTGCTATCGAAGTGGGTTGCTGTAGGTTGCCCTCAGAGCAACCAGGGTTGGGGTGAACCGGGTTGCCTGGTGTAAATAGAACATGCGAAATCGACGATTCGAGCAACCGGGTTGCCTGACCAGTGTTACTCTGGCATAAATAGAAGATGTGTTTAGCCAGCCATGCCCAACCAGCTTGAGTTTAGTTCGATCTTGCATTTCCGCGTGTGCACACGTACGTAGTTGCTCGTCCTTGATCTCTCTTATCTCGCCTTTGTCTCTCGTGACGAAGAGATAACCGGAAGTCGAATAGTTCGGTCAATTACCAGTATTCCAAAGCTTCATGGTTACATTATTAATTGATTGCAACAGACAATTGATTAAATAAGGTAAGAAGGGAAGCCGGTCTCTCTCGTTGAGCCGGTAGAAGGACTTGCCTAGAGTCTCTCGTACCTATGGTAAGTAACAATTGATACGTTGTGTAATGACATTGAAAATTGAAACAGGTACAGTCGGCCACAGTTCTGCCTGTTACAGTCAACACTACAAACTCCAGTTGTCTGACCTTTGCATCCCTGACTTTTCGAATCATGGGCTCGAAAAGTCTCAGGGGTGAAGAAGTGAGACGGTGCAGGGGGAGGAAGAGAGAGGGAGGGAAGGGGGGAGGGAGA
Source organism: Petrolisthes cinctipes (assembly GCA_033782935.1). Lineage (NCBI taxonomy): Eukaryota > Metazoa > Arthropoda > Malacostraca > Decapoda > Porcellanidae > Petrolisthes > Petrolisthes cinctipes. The sequence continues at coordinate 3,662,290 of JAWQEG010000033.1, forward strand.
GGGGGTCAGGTGAGAGAGAACGATGGGGGAGGAGAAAGGGGGACAGAAACGGGATAGAGGGAAGAGGGGAGGGAGAGGGGGGACAGAAAGGTGAGAGAAGGAAGGGGGAGGGGGAGGGAGGGAGGTAGGAGAGGGGGGACAGAAACGAGAGAGAGAGAGAGAGAGAGAGAGAGAGAGAGAGAGAGAGAGAGAGAGAGAGAGCCGGGAGGAGGAGAGGGTGGGCTGAAGGAGAGAGAGGGGGAAAGGGGACAGAACGAGTGGAGGGTAAAATAGCATAAGTCAACCAATGTAAGATATAACTTAATATTCAAACGATACATTTAATTATTATATTACTTCGAGAAAGATAACTAAAATCATACAGCCACGTTGGATGTAAAAGAGTTATAAAGTGCAATTATCGTTATCAGTGATACAGAGATATTTTTTCACAGTTCCTTAGGTTCACTGAGGTGGGACAGCCAGCATAAAGGAAAAGAGTGACAGGTGAAGATTTAAAAGGAAGCGGCTCAGGTTCAAAGGGTGGCTAAAATCCCTTAAGTATTTGTAACACCCCTATTTTTATATGTATTGTTATTTAGAATATTTACGGGTATTAGGATAGGCTTTTAGTAAAAGATTGTAGGGAGTAGCAGGCTGAGATTATCACTGACGAATAATCTCGGTGGTGGGCTTCTTCTAAAAATGTTAATATGAGAAAAAGTACAAATAATGTTTATAGTTAGAGGTTATAGAGGAATAATAGAAATAATTATTATAGTTAGGTAAATAGATGAAATAGAGGAATAATTGAAACTTGGGTAGATTGATAGGGATAGAGAAATACGTGATGATTAAGAGGTGAATGTAAAATAATTAATTGAATACAGGGAATAACCTGCATTTATAATTATAATGTATAATTACGAAGCTAACATTCCTATGCTGTTACCTGCAATTTAATTGTAACTTACTTAGAAAATTAATTAGATTAGTTAGGGTCTAAAGTCAGGACAGTACATTTTCTTGTTGGCGGAACAATACATGCCTTGTATATGTATACTACAGTAATATAAAACTTTAAACAAGGAAGAAGGCAATGAATTTGAGCACAATAATATGTGTAAATCATGTTATGTAACTATATACACCAGTAAGGGTGGAACTGATAGAAATGCCAGAAAATGAAATACGTTTGGTCACTACTAAAAGTTGCAGGGTTTCAGTTCTGGCACTATCTCTGATGAGATACTCTCCCGAACGTCAGCCAGGCAAGCCCAACTCCCCACCATGGTGCCCAGCCATGGCAGTAACCCCCCAGTAAACAGTTTTAAACTCTCGGACTACTTTGCTTAAAGGAGGGAGTGAAGGGAGAGGAGAAGAGGCGGTACATCGCCTGGCTTCTTCCTCATTCTGGTTTCATCTGCTGGGGTGACAGGTAAGAGCTCAATTAGCTCTCATCATATATGTAGCCCTAACTGTTACAACAAGTCAAGCGCCAACTACCCTAAAATTGAGTTATTAATAGGAATTATTTCTACAATTCCTCTTCTATCTAATGAACTAATGGATATCATCTTAGCTTGTATATAGACATTTCTAGAATGTCTGAAATACAACGGAGTGTCGGCGAGTGACAAATGCAGGCAGTCGACAAGTCAGTCAGCTGAAACAAAGATGTTGCCACTGCTCGCTAATTAATATTATTTACTTCGTGCTCTACGTGATTATTTTATTAGCCGTTGGGAACGCTTGCTATGTAGCATAAACACATCAATGTAAATTTTTATTGCAAAAACAAACTTGTAAATCCATTTAGTTATCACAAATCGTGGAAAAAAGATAATTAAAAAGAGAGGAAACAGGGAACGATAGCGATGCCCGCGGGCGCCAGGTCGGACCAGCCCAAACTCTCGTACTGCATTTAAAAGATGTCTAAATAATTTATGCTTATACTATGTGTTTCACTGTATTATAAGGGAAGTGTTATTACTTCAATATTTCTTAGTAAAATTATGACAATACATCGAATAAGATACATAATTAATTAAAGTTAATAATAATAATTGTGAACTCACAAATTGCACGGGTAGGCAGTAACTCGAGTCAGTCAGACAGTCACACACTCACTGAGAGAGGGAGAGAGTGTGCAGGGGTAGAGGGAGGACAAGGTAAATGGATATGGGGGATAGGAGGAGGATGGGTTGGTAAGAAGGGAGGATAGGGAACTCACAGGGGGATGGTGTGAGTATACAAAGTAGGAGGAGGATAGGTTGGTAAGGAGGGATGGTTGGGGTAGGTGGAGGATGGGTTGGTAAGAAGGGAAGGTAAGGGTAGGGGGAGTATGGGTTGGTGTGGATGGACATGGGTCGAGGATTGTATGGATGACGGGAAAGATTGGGATGGTGAAATATGCGTGGGTGTGTGCATATGCACCAGAGGATGAAAAGAGTAGGACGGGGAGAGAGGATGAGTGTGTTTTGGGAGGAATTGAATGCGTGCCTGAGAAAGATTGATAATGGAAGGAGAGTGGTGATGATGGGAGATATGTATGGAAAAAAGGGAGGTGAGGAAGTGGGAAGTATTGTGGGTAAATGGGGTGTAGAAGGAGTAAATGAGAAGGGTGAGTATCTGGTGGATGTCTGTGCTGAGAGGTGGTTGTTCTTGGCAAACACCTTCTTTCAGCACAAGATGATCCACAGGTATACATGGAAGAGAAGGGATGAGAGAGGAGAGCAGAAGAGTTTGATTGATTATTATGTGGCAGTGGATGAAAGGTTAAGGGACCCTGTGATGGTCAGAAAATTGGAGGTTTGCGAGTCCTTCAAATTTTGCCACGAAACATCACCCATATTGAAGGAGCGTGTTTCGTGGCATAGTCAGGAGGAATCACAAGCCTCCAAGTTTCATACAAGATTACAGGGTCGATGCAAAAGTGGTGAGAGAAATTATCCAATGCTCCGACCATTTTGTGTTGTTGGTAAGGATGAAGGTTAGTGCTAAGTGGGAATATGGTAGGAGGGATGAAGGGGTGAGGAAAACGAGGGAGGTGGCTAGTGGGAAATTAGATGAAGCAGAATATAGGGAGGAATATAAGAGGAGGGTGGGTGAGGTGCTGGGGGATGCAAGGATGGGGATAGGGGAGGGAGTGGGAGTGCATGATGTGTATGAAACATTCAAAACTTTAGTGTGTAAGACAGCAGCAGAAGTGGTTGGGTACAAAGGACAAAAGAGGGGAAAGAAAGGGAGTGCATGGGGATCTGAAGAAGTGAAGGATGCAGTAGAGAATAAGAAGAAGGCTTTTAGGAGAACCCTGCAGAGAAATGTGCCAGAGGAGGTGAAAGAGGGAATACAATGAGAGTAAGAGGAAAGTGAAGAGGACGGTGAGTGAGAGCAAAAGGAGAGTGGATGAGGAATTTGGTAGGAAACTGAGTGAGAAGTTTAGAGAAAACAAGAAATTATTCTGGAAGGAGGTGAAAAGAGAAAGAGGAGAAGGAAATTCTGGTAGCGTGAGAATGAAGAGAGAGGATGGAGTTACTGTGAGTAGAAGTGAGGAAGTGAAAGAAATGTGGAATAGGCATTTTGATCGGTTGATGAATGGGGGGACGGGAGGGGAGGCGGTGGTGACATGCATGGGGATGGAGGCAGGAGGTAGACGACAGGATGTACAGGGAGAATTAGGAAGGGAAGAGGTCAGGAAAGCAATAGGAAAGGCACCGGGGGTGGATGAAATAACTGGAGAGATGCTGAGGTGTGGGGGGGAGGAAGTGGTGGAGTGGATGCTGCTTATATGTATATTGGCTTGGAGACAGGGAGAGGTGCCAGAGAACTGAAGGAGAGTCATAATTGTGCCTCTGTACAAGGGGAAGGGGAGTAAGGAGGAGTGTGGTAGCTATAGAGGAATAAGCCTTCTTAGTGTACCGGGGAAGGTGTATGGGAAGGTTCTTACTGAGAGACTGATAGAAGTAACTGGGAATAAAGTTAGTGGGGAGCAGGGAGGGTTCAGAAAGGGTAGAGGATGTGTGAACCAGATCTTTGCAATAAAATCAACAGTGGAGAAATATATTGGGAAGGGTAGGAAGTTGTATGCTGCCTTCATAGATTTGGAGAAGGCATACGATAGGGTTGATAGGAGAGCTATGACAGATGTATTAAGGATTTACGGTGTTGGTGGGCGCTTGCTGGAGGGGATTGAGGCTTTCTATAGAGAGGCAAAAGCTTGTGTGAGGGTTGAGGGTGATTTGAGTGAGAACTTTGATATCAGTGTAGGATTGAGGCAGGGGTGTGTCATGTCACCATAGTTGTTCAATATTTTTATGGAAGGGTGCATGAGAGAGATGAAGGCAAAGGTGGAGGGCCTGGGTGCGAAACTGAGGCTGAATGGAGTATCTTGGTAGCAAGCTTATTTGCGGATGACACTGTGCTGCTGGCCGAGAGTGAAAGGGAGTTACAGAGGGTGGTGGATGAGTTTCAGTCCGTGTGTAAGCAAAGAAAACTGAAGGTGAATGTTGGTAAGAGTGAGGTGATGGTATTTGAGAGGACCAAAACAGGAGTAATTGACTTTGCTACACCCTATAGAGTGGCTGTACCAACTGGGACTGAATGTGAGATAACTTTAGGGGGTGAGAGGATGGAGGAGGTGAGGGAATTCAAGTAACTTGGAACAGTTCTGTGTAAACATGGAAGGAGAAATCAGGGAGAGAGCAATGAGGGGCAGGCAGGTCATAATATTACTGAGGAGGATTATGAAGGGTAGAAGTGTGAGTATGGAAGTGAAAAAGGGACTGAGAAATAGTATAATCCTGCCAATACTGACATATGCGTCAGAGACATGGACATGGAGTAGGGCTCATCAGTCTAGAATAGGTGCTGTGAAAATGAGTTACTTGAGAGGAGCATGTGGACTTACAAGGTGGGATGGAGAAAGTAATGAGTGTGTATATGTATGAGAGATGTAGAATAGGTGCAGTGGAAATGAGTTACTTGAGAGGAGCATGTGGACTTACTAGGTGGGATGGAGAAAGAAATGAGTGTGTATGAGAAGTGTGGTATGAGTGAGAAGGCTGTTGGTATTGAGTGTGGAGTGGTTGAGAGAATGAAGTGTAATACATTGAGATGGTTTGGACATGTAGAGAGAATGCAGAGTGTGGAGTTTATAAAGAAGGTGTATGGAAGTGTGGAGCGGTTGAGAGAATGAAGCATAATACACTGAGGTGGTTTGGACATGTGGAGAGAATGCAAAGTGTGGAGTTTGTAAAGAAGGTGTATGGAAGTGAAGTTGTTGTTGTTGTAGTTCCCCAGACTGTCTGGCCGAGCAGTCCCGAGTCTGGTTGACCGAAGCCGTGCAGATGCTCGGACCCCAAATGGGAGTCAGGGTGATAGTGAGGTCTGTTTCTTCGAAGGCAGCAGACGAGGGGACTGCTGGCTCACGGGCATGTATCCCTGGGCCAACATTCCCACCGTCTGTAGTCTTCCTTGTTGTGCCACACAATCGGGGGATCTCGTCGGCTACCCAGAAGGAATGAGAGATAGTAAGGAGACAGACAGAACTGGCCAGGGTGTGGTAGAGGATGCCAGATTCCTCATTTCTGGATAGAACCAGCCCTCACCAGTGTGTTGCTGAGTAGTTGAGATGTGTGCTGGGTAGTTTACATTAACACATCTTCCCTTTCCAGTGTGTGCTGGGTAGTTGAGAAGTGTGATGGGTAATTTGCATCAACACATCTTCCCTCACCAGTGTGAGCTGGGTAGTTGAGAAGTGTGCTGGGTAGTTTTTTACATCAACACATCTTCCTCTAGCCATCAACATGTCTTCACCCAGCTTACAAGGTAGCATGTTATCCTTGCTCTTACAGCCAGGTGCCTATTTACTGCTAGGTGAACAGGGACATTGGGGGCTGGGAAAATTATCCAACCATTCCACTGACCCAGGAATTGAACCCGGGATCTCTCGCATGCCAGGCGAGTGTGCTAACCTCTATACCATCAGCACCCCATGGAAGTGAAGTTATGGGACCTGGTGTGAGAGGCAGACCTCCGGTTAGATGGCTGAACAGAGTGGAAGAGTATGTGAGAGAGAGAAGTGTGAGTGGGGAGGGGGGATGGAGAAAGTGAGGAGGGAGTGCGTTAACAGGGAAAACTGGAGACTCCTCTGCCGTGACCACCCCTTTGGTGGGAGTTCCCGGAGGGAGCGAAGCGTCGGAGCTATAGATAGATAGATAGAACAGGACACAAAACAAAACACAGAAGGACACACACACACACACACCAGGACACATAACAAAATACAGAAGGAAACACACACACACACACAACAGAACACATAACAAAACACAGAAGGAAACACACACACACACAACAGGACACACAACAAAACACAGAAGGAAACACACACACACACACAACAGGACACATAACAAAACACAGAAGGAAACACACACACACACACACACACACACAACAGGACACATAACAAAACACAGAAGGAAACACACACACACACACACACACACAACAGGACACATAACAAAACACAGAAGGAAACACACACACACACACAAAACAGGACACATAACAATACACACAAGGAAAACACACACACACACCAAGACACATACCAAAATACAGAAGGAAACAACACACACACACACACACACCAGTACACATACCAAAATACAGAAGGAAACAACACACAAACACACTAGTACACATACCAAAATACAAGACGAAACAGCACACACACACACCAGTACACATACCAAAATACAGAAGGAAACAACAACACACACACACATAACAGGACACATACCAAAACACAGAAGGAATCATTACAACACACACACATACCAAAACACACACACACACAGCAGGACACATTAAGACAGACTCAAAAACATCAGCCTACTTAGTAACAATTACTTTCAGTACCTCAGTGTAAAAAACAATGGCGAAGGACATGGATAGTGAGACGTATTAGAATTTAGACAGGAAGATAGAGGGAATCAGTGATGGGGTGACAGAGAGGAGGGTAGGAACTTAAGGAGTGGGAGAGAGGGTGGGAGGGGAGTGAGTACGGATGGACCGGGGTACAGGAGGAAGAGGGAGGTAGGGAGGGAGGAAATGCGAGGCGGTAAGAGAAAGAATAGTTACGTCACTCCATAAATTTCGCGATTTTAGACCAATGGCGAAAGAATGATTAGAAGATCAGTGACGATTATAATTATTTTGTATAAATAAATTTCCTTGTATAAGCATACTACAGAAGCAGATGAAGAAGCGAGCGGTGTGTGATTGTTATAATCCATTAAAATATCTTTTGTAATTCTTGCCCGTGTGGAGAAATAGATGCATGATGACTCAGCAGTTCCTCTGCTTACCACTCATTCATAACAGTTTAACCTAGCAAACTCAGATACATAATCAACTACTATTTAGAACTCTCGCTGTTAAAAGCAATATGTTGAATCGTACGTTTGGCAGCTACCGGCGCCATCCCACCTGGAGGCAGGCGCCTGGCAGAGAGGCTAGAAGCCGCTAGATAGACCGGAGAAATTGTGATAGTACCACACTCTTTTCAACTTTTCAAAGTTATTCTATAACGTACCTACATCTAAACTATACCTATAGAATGCTTAAAAAATGTAGTTTCTTTATTTTATTATTTACCAATTCTCCATTTTAATCTAATATTTCAGTACGAGAATAACTTTTCACATATTCTCCATGGCAGTCGTATATATTATACCTGTAATATCTTTCTTAATAGGGAACTGAACACTTTTTGGCATATATCAGTTAAAAGCTAAGAAAATTTGGCCTCTAATGAAGTCTGAAATACTACAGTATATGTTATACTGTGGTCATATCAAGTTGATGAAGTGAAGTAACGGTCAACAGATTATTCGTGTTTACCTTACGCGTGACATTATTACCTATACTTTAAAGGCAATTATCTCGCTTAAGTAGGCGTGGCGCTCGACTGGTTGTAACACTCAGCCACTCATATATTGTATTGTGAATATAGTGAGTGGTGAATCACTATATCCAGTGATGGAATTTAAATAACTAAAGAATATTGTGTGTTCACATTCAGACATAGTAACTAATATATGATTTTTGCTCATTTCTCGTCTGCTGGGGTGGCAGCCATTATTAGCGATCTCCCTTGTTGTATAGTGACCCACGTGGTACAAAGAAAATTACGAACATTTGCTGGCAATTTTATATTTTCATAATTGTAATATTGAGATTAGGATGTGATTTCTTTTTATTGTATTAGCTATATTTCGGCCTTGTGGTGAAAAATTTATTATTAGGAATTATTTGGGATATTGTGGGAGGGGGGACACTTCATGTAATATTTTTTTTTATGTGAACTTAGCTCTGTCACTAGCGAGACACGGTATTGTTCCTGTCCTAGTAGACAGAAAAGGGAGTAGGAACTGTATTAAGGGAGGGGGGATATTTCATAGTAATAATTTTTTATTTTTTTTATTTGTGTGTGTTAGCTCTGTCAACTGGCGAGACACGAAATTGTTCCTGTCCTAGTTGACAGAACAGAGTAGGAGATATTAACAAGGGAGGGAGAACAGAAATTATTTTATTATTTCAATGTACTCGTGCCAAAATTTTATAAAATAAATGGGTTTATAATTAGTTGAGTATTTCCGTCACCGATATAACAAATAGACTGTGTTCCTTTATAGATATTATGTTAGTTCTCAATTCACAACACTGATCATACCCCCGTTAAAATTGTAGTCTGGGTTGCTTTCTCACGCGCCTAAATAAGCTAACGCTACGCTACCCTTCCGGTGTGTGCTCACTTGGTTCCTCTGATCAACTTTGTTCTGGTGGTGGCAGCATATACCTAGTACTGAGGAGGGACTGGACTTGTCCTTTGTATGATTTATTTTTTGTATTCGCAAGGCGAGTCCTGTTCCTCATCGGTATCTTGGTTTTTTTTCCAGACCAAGTTGATACAGCTATAGGATAGAGTAGTAGTATACACTGGTGGTTTTTTGTTTTGTTAAAGGCAGTGGGTATTTGTTTTCCTCCAAGAGTAGAGTAAAAATAGTAATATTAAAGTAAGGGGACAAAAATCACGCTTTTACATATTTTGCCTACGAAAAAATATAAAAAAATTATTGTAAGTCATACCTTCTTGCGGGGGTTTCCAGTAACCATACTAGTAATAAACATACTAGTGTTAATATATATCGTAGCAGAGAGAATAGGGTTTATTGAACCAGACGGAGTGATATTTTTCCACTGGTGTAGCTAGGAAGTTTCCGCTGGATGTTGGTTAGTGTCCCTCCCTCAACTGTCGTCTCGTCCGCAGCCTCTTGCTCGTATCATTACCGAAGGAATTAATCATGCCAAGACAGATTAATTCCTTGAATTGCATATGATATCGTAAAGTGGGAAAATCATAGGGAATTATTTATACGTCATTAATTAAAATTGCATGTATAACTGATGTATAATTATATAGGATGTCAAGTTAGTTAGTGTAGACATATTAAATCATAGTGGTGCCAGAATATCAATCGCAGACACACGCCGTTGCTGTGGATAGATACGTTAGCCAGCCAGCTTATGTTTAGTGTGATCTTGCATTTCCGCGAGTGCAAACGTATGTAGTTGCTCGTCCATGATTTCTCTTATCTCGCCTTTGTCTCTCGTGATGAAGAGATAACCGGAAGTCGAATAGTTCGGTAAATTACCCATATTCCAAGGCTTCATGGCTATATCATTAATTGATTGCAACAGACAATTGATTAAATAAGGTAAAAAGATAAGCCGGTCTCTCTCGTTGAGCATGTAGAAGGACTTGCCTAGAGTCTCTCATACCTATGGTAAGTAATGAGTGATACGTCGTGTAATGACATTGAAAATTGAAACAGGTACAAGGACATAATATTTAACTGAGTCTATGTAGCGAATCTTGGATTTAGATTATTCGAACTCGTCAGTGTTAGTTTGAATTTGAATATTAATTAAAGTAATTGAGTAGGAAGGTCTTGAAATAGCACCTAATAAATAATTAATCACAGTATTAGCCTAGCTTAGACAATGAGTTAACGTAAGCTAGGTTTATCGTGAGAAAAATCGTAAGAAAAAACAGTACGAGAATGCACGAAACATTACGAGACCATTGAAGAAAACGAGTGCCATAATTATTGATTATTGCGACATTAGCTAGCTACTTTTTTTAATTCCCTGTGGAAGTGTATGCGTGTGGTAATTAATTTATTAATTGTTTAAATAATTTAATTGTTGGTGCCTGACTGAGGTTAATAAATATAGTAAAGTAATTGTAAATTGGTTGTTTTTGTACACCTTTACTAGTCTGTTAATACTATTAAAAATGCATATATAACGAAGGAACCTACTAAAATAAATTTATGTTGACAGAAGTTGGGATAATAAAAGGGGATAGTTAACCTCTGCTGACGATCGTTGAAGCCAACACAACGAAAGTCCAAGATAAGTCCGGGAGAAGGTAAGAATTAACAGTAATAATTTTTACATCAAATAAAATAACAAATATCTTAATTTCCCGTCACAAGGTAGGAATCCTATTTCACATATTCTAAGTGCCAAATGTTCATTGTTGTGCATACAAGCATCGAGTTATGTAAACTCAAGCAGTATGATTACATAGAAGTAAACAGAAAGGTAACAAGGTAACGAGTACTAACATGCAACAAGCAAACTCTTGTAAAATTTACGACTTTGCCAGCCGTATGATGTTGTCCTTGACACATACCTCAGTCAGAATGACACAAATCTGGTACAAGAATTAAGCAGTAACGCAGTAAGAATAACCGAAATTCCTCGAAAAATCTCGCATACAATGAAGGAGGAATGGGTAGTAGGTTATTCACTTACATGGACTATTATGAAGTACAAGTACAAGGCAGTAATGCAATCACATAAACAAGGTAAGTAGGTCAGTCAAATACAGTTACAACCGGCGAGGGGTCAAAGGTTTATACAGGATCAAATATAAACTTGTATTACAGTCAGATCCAGTAACAGAATTAAAGATTTAACAGTTTAAACAAATTTATATAGTTGTTGTCTGGCCGAGCAGTATCGAGTCTGGTTGACAGAAGCCGTGCAGATGCTTGGACCCCCAAATGGGAGTCAGGGTGATAGTGAGATCTGTTTCTTCGAAGGCAGCAGACGAGGGGACTGCTGGCTCATGGGCATGTATCCCTGGGCCAACATTCCCACATTTTGTAGTCTTCCTTGTTGTGCCACCCCATCGGTCGATCTCGCCGGCTACCCAGTAGGAATGAGAGATAGTAAGGAGACAAACAGAACAGGCCAGGGTGTGGTAGAGGATGCCAGATTCCTCATTTCTGGATAGAACCAGCCCTCACCAGTGTGTTGCTGAGTAGTTGAGATGTGTGCTGGGTAGTTTACATTAACACATCTTCCCTTTCCAGTGTGTGCTGGGTAGTTGAGAAGTGTGCTGGGTAGTTTTTACATCAATACATCTTCCTCTAGCCATCAACACGTCTTCCCCCAGCTTACAAGGTAGCATTTTATCCTTGCTCTTACAGCCAGGTACCTATTTACTGCTAGGTGAACAGGGACATTGGGGGCTGGGAAAATTGTCCAACAATTCCACTGACCCAGGAATTGAACCTGGGATATTTCGCAAGCCAGGCGAGTGTGCTAACCGCTATACCATCAGCACCCCCAATTTATACAGTTGTACAGTCCGGTGTCAAGCTCAAAAACTAACATACGGCTGCATGGGTGTAAATAGGGGCCTGTAACGGTCTTGTAACAGGTTGAGGACAGCAAACGGAATGTTCTGTTCTACCCAAGTACCATTGTTCTTAAAAGTTGACTAGCATGGTCTATGCAGTTACTGTTACGTAGCTCTGGTCACATGTTGGAGGCTGCTGCCTATGATAAACAGTCCAGTCACATGAATAGAATTGAGGAGTACTCAATTACGATTTCCGTTGGGGAGGTAGTATCTCAGGCCATACTACCTCCCCAACGGAAATCGTTTTGATGTGGTGGGGGAGCTTGCATGTCTCTGAGACCTGGCGAGCTAGAGTAGATGAGGCTCTGGTCACTGCTCTGCACCGATTTCGGGGAGAGAGGGCTTCCCATGCAAGGAAGGTCACCAGTGAGAGACCAGACTAAATAATTCCTATGCAATAGGTGGTGCGCTCCAGAGGGACCGCCCCCTGGAGGCCATCCTGTGTTGGATGGTTGGGTGCCTGGGCCGGGAGGTGTTGGGGAAGGGGGTCTCAGCACCATCGTGGGCAAACTTTCGAGCCATTGGGGCTGCTTTTTAAAATGAGTGGCCCCATGGGGGACGAGGTACCCCTCCCGTGGCGAGCAGCGCTCGGTCTTCTCATCTGTCCGGAAGGTAGTAGCTCTTGGCTCCTTGGGCCATTTCAATAATAACAATGTCATATGGATAACGAAAAAGCTCTTTCTTTTCCTCGAGGAGTGGTCGACCAGGCCCAAAGGGACATCACTAACTGGTCGTGGTGGTATGCAGAAGGCTGCAAATAAGAGAAGACCTAGCAGGTCGGGTACTGTGTCGACGAACCCTGTTAGCTGTTTGGACACGTTAATGTTGACGAATGTACTTGCATCCCTTTCATATGGCGCTATCCACTCCATTTTTAAGTGTTTTGGAGTGGTTCTTTAAATCCGAATCACTTATGACAGTGAATGTTGATCTAATCGGTGCTATATTACTTTCAATGCAAACGCTGCTGCCAAAGCAGCTTTAGAGGCAAAATATTATCTGACTATGGGGGATACTCACTGCAAAGTTAAGATAATGTGGTCCAAAATTGTAGTTGACAATGACAATGACTACTGCCCTAACATCTTTGATGACTCTGTAGATCATGTCCCTAGGAGCGTCGCGTTCCTACACACGTGTGGTTTATGGCTTACTACAGGCAGAGGCGTGGTAATCTCATCCATGCTTCTAGGTATCTGAAAAAAAAAATGGATTACTACCGATAGTCCACATAAAAAAGTACGGTTAGGGTGTTTTAATCTGAGCCAAAGATCTTACACTGGCCATGATGCTCCTCAATCTCCCCTGTCCTTCTGATGGCATGTTTGAATAACTCAAACCACATTGAACATTTAATTATAGCAATGGGCGTATATACCATGAGGACCTGCATGAATTCTCAGAAGAGGACATTCTTGCTATGTGCCCAGATATTGTTCAACGAGTAACAAAGATGAAAGGCAGTTAAAATATGATCATCCTCACTTTCTATGGCTCGCATATCCCAGATCGCATTAACATCAACCCCACCTTTTTTGAGGTGAAGCCTTTTCTATGACGTCTTATACAGTGTTTTACTGTTATGAGTTTGGTCATGGTAGTAGGAACTGCACAAACCATTCCCGGTGTGGTAATTGTTCTGCTCTTGACTCAGATCTTACTTCTGACTGTCAGTCAGAGAGTTACTGCAGGAACACTCACCTCCTACGTTTTTGCTAATGTAAGATGTACCTCCTCGAGCAGGATATCGTCCACTTGGCTAACTCCCAATTCATCAGCATCGGTAGTGCCAGACGGTAACTCAACTTTAGGCGACAGAAGGATGATGGTGTTAGGACTGTTATGATCGTTAGTGGTTGTCTAAGGGAATTACACAAGATACTAACGCATCATCACAAAAGCAGAAGGATGAGATAGACAAAGAATGAATTTTACTCAATATATTCCCCAGTTACCTCACAAATAACAAAACAAACAAAATTACAGATAATTACATAATTTACATAAAAGAAGACTTTCTGGACAATGTTGCGAGTGTTGTGTAGTTACCAAATCGAAGAGAGGAGGGAGATCAATAGTTGTATCACCGTCACCAGGGAGAGGAAAATCACCAGCCGAGAACAGATTGAGACTGACTTCAAAATACAACCTCCTGCCTTATATATACCGAAGTTGAAGCCCAGTGGTGTTGGTTGTTGTGTCGAGATGCTTATGAAGGTGTCGAGATGTTTCTGAAGGTTGAAGCCCGGTAGTGTTGGTTGTTGTGTCGAGATGTTTATGAAGGTGTCGAGATGTTTCTGAAGGTGGCGAGGCCATGACACCTCCCCCCTTAGACGTCGTTATTGCAGGGAAGTGACGACGTTGAGTTCTGTTTCTGGTCCTTAGAGACGGCTTAAGGTGTCTGCTATTATGTTATCGGATCCTTTAACATGGGTGATGGTGATGTTGTATGGTTGGAGGAAAAGAGACCATCGGAGGAGTCGTTGGTTGGCGAATTTGTTACGATCCAGGAATGACAGAGGGTTATGGTCGGTGAAGACTCTTAAGGGAACACCCCCAGGCTGAACGTAGCAGTCGAATTTCTTCACCGCTGAGACGATAGCCAACAGCTCCTTCTCGATGGTACTGTATCGGCATTGTTGGGAGTTCAGCTTGGCTGAGTGGTAGGCTACAGGATGGAGAACTCCTTCGCTTTCCTGTAGGAGGGCAGCACCAATGGCGTGGTCACTGGCATCTGTGTGAAGGATAAAGGGTTTGGTAAAATCAGGTGAGAGTAGTATGGGGTTCTAGGTAAGGAATGCCTTAAGTTGGGAAAAGGCGGCCTGGCAGCTGTCCGTCCAGGCGAATGGTATCAATCCACTAGTCAGTTTGGTGAGTGGTAGTGCGGCCTGGGAGAAGTTCGGGCAGAACCTCCGGTAGTACCCTGCCATGCCCAAGAAACGCATCAGAGCTTTCCGAGTAGTCGGGACAGGATATTCAACGATGGCGGTGATGTTGGCTGTCTTGGGACGGACGTGGCCATGGCCCACCTCATGCCCCATATACGTCACCGTAGCCTGGCAAAAGGTGGTTTTCGCCAACTTCACCGTCAGGTTGGAGTCGTGCAGACGGGACATCACTGCTGATAGTTGTTGAAGATGTTGCTGCCAAGATAGGGAACATATAAGAATATCATCGAGGTAAACTGATACTCCCTGTAGGTCTTGCAATAAATAATTCATTGCCCTCTGGAAAGTGGCCGGACTGTTTCTCATCCCAATTGGCATAACCTTGTATTCGTACAGTCCGGAGGGAGTAATGAAGGTAGATACGAATTGTGCATTGCTAGTTAAAGGTATCTGGTAGTAGCCCCTTAGTAAGTCCAGTTTAGTGATAAATTTAGATTGACCCACTCCATCAATCAGGTCATCTACCCTTGGGAGTGGATAAGCATCTGGGATGGTGACAGAGTTGACCTTCCTGTAGTCGGTGCACAGCCTCATCTTCCCGTCTTCCTTGGGCACAAGAAGGCAAGGTGAGGCCCAAGGGGATTGGCTGGGAACAGCTAGACCGTGGTCCAACAGGTACTCTACCTCCTTTTGCATCAGGTCTCTTTTCTGTGGAGAAAGTCTATACGGATTCTGATGGACAGGAGAAGTTCCAGGCATTAGTTTCACATCGTGGCAGGTAAAATTACAAATCCCAGGGTTATCACTGAATACTGCTGAGTGTTGGTGTATAAGTGTGGTTATGTCCTGTGATTGGTTTGGTG
Organism: Petrolisthes cinctipes; assembly: GCA_033782935.1. Lineage (NCBI taxonomy): Eukaryota > Metazoa > Arthropoda > Malacostraca > Decapoda > Porcellanidae > Petrolisthes > Petrolisthes cinctipes. The sequence continues at coordinate 3,677,808 of JAWQEG010000033.1, forward strand.
TTAGGTGTTTCAAATAGTATGGAAGATTAGCCAAGATGTCAGAATTTGTTGTAAGTGTGATAGGGTCCATGCTTAGATTTGACAGATCGGGTTCCTGGGTCACTGGATGAGTCACACACTCTACATCCGTTGTACCACAAGAAGCAATAGGTATTACAGAGTTGGTTTTAAGTACAGATACTGGTCTCAGGGGGTCGGGCAGAGAGACTGGGTCCTTGTATGCTTTTAGTAAGTTGATATGAACATGTTGAGTTGTTTTCCGACGGTCTGGAGTTTCAATGACATAATTACAGTCTGAAAGTTTTTTTAGAATTTTATATGGTCCATGATACTTGGCACTTAATGGTGAACTAGAGACAGGAATGTAGGCTAAGATCATGTCACCCTTTTTGAATTCTCTAACCACTGACTTTGTGTCATAATAATTCTTCATGATTGTCTGAGCATGAGTCAAGTTCTCTTTTGCAAAAGCTCGAACTTTCCTTAATTTGTCAGTTAGGGAGGTGATATACTGGTTAACAGATACTAATTTACTAGATGGGGCAGTAATCAGATGGTCTTTAATAACCTTAAAGGGTCCCCTAATCTTTCTCCCATATAGCAACTCAAATGGGGAGATGCCCTGGAATTCAGAGGGAGTTTCACGGATAGCAAACATAAGGAAAGGTAGGCCCTCATCCCAGTCTGTGTTAGTCTCGTGACAAAACTTACGCAGCATGTTCTTCAATGTTAAATGGAATCGCTCTAACGCACCTTGGGACTGTGGATGATAGGCTGTAGCTAAGGATTGCTTAATGCCTAACTGCTTCAGGACCTCACCAAAGAGTTGACTCGTGAAGTTGGAGCCACGATCCGATTGAATTTCCTGAGGAATGCCAAAGGTAGTGAACATATGGTTTAAATGCTGAACCACGTTTTTAGCTGAAATGTTCTTGAGGGGAAAACCTTCTGGATATCTCGTAGTGGGACACAAGGTAGTTAAAGTATACTGATTTCCCTTTTTTGTTTTTGGTAATGGGCCAACAATATCAATGAGTAATTTGGAAAAGGGTTCTGCTGGCACAGGGATTGGTTGCAAGGGATAAGGAGGTATGACTGCTTTGGTCTTCCCTACTACTTGACATATATGACAAGCCTTCACAAATTCAGCTATATCTTTTTTCATACCAGGCCAAAAAAATTCACTCAGTAACCTTAAATAGGTCTTAATTCCAAAATGTCCGGCTCGTCCTTCATGGGCAATCTCCATAATGGGTATCCTCAAGTCTATGGGTATAACAAGTTGGTGGCACTCAGCCCAAGTGTCATTATCTGGTAACTGTAGTGGTTTGTACAATCTCATAAGGATACCATCATGATGATAATAGGCAGGGGAATGGAGAATATCTCCTCTAGGGACAGCTTTACTGTGCAGAAGGGCTAAGGAAGGGTCGTTATGCTGAGCTTCCTTTAAATTATGTTCAGAGAGTAAGCTAGGAACAACACTTTGGGGAGGAAGGGTGGATGTATTTGAATGCACACTGGTAGCTGTGGCTTGTGCTCTGGTGACCTCACAAGCTGGGAACAAGGTAGGTTGGTTTTGTTCAAGAGTTTCTGTAGGGTTATATGGCAAATATGAATCACTAGCTATTAAAGGACCTTGAACAAGTCCTCCAGCCAAATCATTACCAAGCAAGACGTTTGCATGGGGAATGGGTAGCGATGACTCTTCACTTACCCCTACTATTACCTCTCCCTTGACCACGTCGGAGTTGAGGTGCACCCTGGCCAGACGGAGAGGGAAAGGACTATGGAAATCTTGTAGATACACCTGCTCTCTGGTGTAGCAGTTCTCGATACAAGGTAGGGCAGACTTCAAAAGGATTGACTGAGCTGACGCAGTGTCCCGTATTATCTGGACAGGGTGCTCCTCTCCGCCGTGGCCAAGGGACACGGAACCAATGGCACGAAAAGGCTGGAATGGATCAGAAGAATTAGTGGATGTTACATTCACAACATTAGTTGAAGCCACGGGGGTGCTCTGGACAGCGGATTTTGCTACCCTACATCGGGGATCTGGACAATTTTTAATCAGGTGACCAGGTTTTTTACAGAAATTACACAGAGGTCCTTTAGGAGGAATGCTAGCTACAGCCTGATTATCCTTAGTCTCGCTACCCGCCTTAACATAGGTACTCTGCCCAGCTAAAATTTTCCGTCCCTTGGGGGGTGACCGGTGTACCAGTGAAAATACATCTGCCAATTGGGCAGCCTTGAGTAGATCGGTCGCCTCCTTATCGATAATGTAAATCTTTATAGAATTTGGTACCTTCCGTAAGAATTCCTCAAGAGCAATGATATTAACCACCTTGTCAAAAGTGTCTCCATCAGCTGATTTTAGCCATCCTCGTAAGGATCGAAGTTTATCAGCTGCAAATTCAGCATAAGTTTGATATGGTAATTTATTTAGATTTCTGAATTTTTAACGATATCCTTCTGTGGAGATAGAGTAGGATGCCAAAATTGTTGACTTAACGTTTTCATAGTCTGTATTGTCTTCAATGTTAGTACACACTGTGAGGGCTTTATCAGATAACTTAGGCTTAATGAGCCATACCCAATCCTCCTCTTTAATCTCAAAATGATAGGCAGTGGATTCAAACTCCCGAAAGAATGCTTCCGGGTCTGTGTCATGAAACTGTGGTACCAGTTTTACATACTTAAGTAAGTCATATTTTTTAGGTTGAGATCCTCCTCTAACTTGTGCCTGAAGGGCCGTAAGGTCTAGTTGCTTAATCTCCAGTTCATGTTTTCTTTCTTTCTCTTTTTCTTCCCTTTCTTTCTCCTTTCTTCCCTTTCGTGAGCTAATTTTAATTGAAGGGCTTACAACTTTACCTTTTCAACCTCGATCAAGTATACTGGGTCGAAACCCTCACGAGACGTACTAGACTGAGCGTCATATTCCTCTTCTACCGTTTCTCCTAAATGTGCTAGAATAAGAGCGCGTAGTTTATCTTTGGTTACATCTGCATGAAAGGGTATGCCAAATATCTTAGCAATGTATTTTAAATCATCCTTTGATATTCTTTTACTTTTTAATTCCTCCACAGAAGGGTTACCTACAAACTCCACTACGTTAAATTCAGACATTATGTTCTTTTAAAGGTTCCGAATTCCTGGTGAGACTGGCATAAAAACATGTGATAGAATTTTAATTACTAGATTATAGATTCATCTTGCATGAATAGATTGGCTTACACAGTTTGCAACCTGGAATAAATCTGTAGTAACCAATAGGCAAGCACTAATGGCTTGTAAGATACTATCACACAATAACAAGCCAGTTGTATCAGGTGTGCTTAGCTCCCTCTAAGCCCGAACAAGACCTGAACAGGTACTCCTCTGAACGCTGGATGAAGAGCTTTGGCTGGTCAAGTTATTGTGAAGTATACTAACTAGGGCTGAACATCACTGGTTCACAATTTAAATAGATGAGTCTCAGAATGGCTATGTGGGAGAGTAATTTCCTTTGACCGTAATAACACCACCACACCTGCCAAACCTAACTACCCCTATGTGGCCACTGTATAGAGAATTTAAAGTATAATCAAGCAGGTCTCACCCCAAAGATTCACATAAAACAACACACACGAGCAACCTTTGTCCAGAAGGGTGTTATTCTTATTCAAGTAGTATTCTACACTGAAGAAGTTAAATTATTTATATATGATGGAGTTTAAAGATATCCCGGACAGGCCCCCAATTTTGTTATGATCGTTAGTGGTTGTCTAAGGGAATTACACAAGATACTAACGCATCATCACAAAAGCAGAAGGATGAGATAGACAAAGAATGAATTTTACTCAATATATTCCCCAGTTACCTCACAAATAACAAAACAAACAAAATTACAGATAATTACATAATTTACATAAAAGAAGACTTTCTGGACAATGTTGCGAGTGTTGTGTAGTTACCAAATCGAAGAGAGGAGGGAGATCAATAGTTGTATCACCGTCACCAGGGAGAGGAAAATCACCAGCCGAGAACAGATTGAGACTGACTTCAAAATACAACCTCCTGCCTTATATATCCCGCAGTTGAAGCCCGGTGGTGTTGGTTGTTGTGTCGAGATGCTTATGAAGGTGTCGAGATGTTTCTGAAGGTTGAAGCCCGGTAGTGTTGGTTGTTGTGTCGAGATGTTTATGAAGGTGTCGAGATGTTTCTGAAGGTGGCGAGGCCATGACCGGACATACACCTCCTGCCTTTGCCCTGATCATTCCAAGTCGACAACATCCAATTCTCACCTCTTCCATGAGACAGCTGCTTCTGGTGAGAACGTTTCTCAGATATCACTACATAATAGCTTCTCTGTCTTGGAAACCGTATTATATATTCATTCCAGTTAAACTTTCGCTGATGACAATTCTCACGCTTTGACTAAAGGTGTTCATGTGATGGAGGTTCACGCTGCCACACACTATCTAAAAAGGAATCCTAAGTCAAATAAATTGGAATAGAGGCGTGTTCGTGGTTCCTCTAAGAAACTTGACACCATAAACGTTCCTCCTTGCAATACAAACATCTCTCACTTCCCCCAGAAGCGTTATCGTGGCTCCGATGAGTCTCTTGATTCAACAGATGTTCCCCCTCGCAAGTTCCCTTTAGGATCATCAGAAGGGCGTGAAGTGAATGTGTATACCTCGGGTGTTGTAACTTCAAAATATACGGTTTCTCTTCCGCTCGAGCATCAGTGTGATTCTTCCACTTGCATTATGGATGTTGATGTCTCTGCCTGTGTCAGTGATACCACTATTATACAGGACAATGCCAATGTGCCTGTTTCAAGCATTATCCCTGCTCATCTCCCTTCACCTTCCTCAAACATATCAGGTGCTTCAGGGACTCGTGTACGGGTCCCAATTGCTGCCCCAAGTACTACTCCTCGGGTTTGCTCTTCTAGTGGCCCAGGATTGGAGAAAGCTGGTCGTTTCAATAAAACCACTGGTCAAGGTGGTGGTGGGAAGTCGGTCCATGAGGCTTCCCTAAAATATGTGTTAAAGTAACACTTGTTCAAGATTTTTCAGTGGTATTGCCGTGGCTTGCGTGCCTCTTGGGAGGAATTGCGGGTTATTCTCTCACTCTTCTCCCCTGCATGTGTTTGACTCCTTGAGACAACACTTGGGGACTTCAATCCTGCTAGTCCTCCTGTATACTCTGCAGTTTATTCCAATTCATTTAAAGGGCAGGGTCACCATGGTGGCTCTGCCATCCTGGTTCGGCGCGATGCTCCATGCACGAGCCTGGAGCTCCACTCCAGGCTGTTGCAGTTAGGGATTTTATTGACCTCCCTTACACTGTGTGCAGTTTATACCTTCCTCCCAGTGTTATACTTGGGAGGGGTGATCTCAACCATCTGGTGCGGGGCCTTCCCTCTTCCTTTATTTTATAGGGTGATTTTAATGGTCGTCATCCTCTGTGGGGTGACAGTTTGGTCAACCCCAGGGGTGTTTTATTGGCTTATTTCATTGAGGATGAGTAATTAGGAGTTTTAAATACAGGAGATGTTACACATTTCAATAGCCCTACTGGAACTTTTACCGCCATTGACATTTCCCTCTGTTCACCCAGAGCTCTGTTGAATTTTACTTGGAGTGTGTTGCCCGATTTATATGTTAATGACCACTTCCCTAAAGTAGCTCTGATGAGGCTGTAACATATTTCACTGGTATGCCTCACTCTGCTGCCCTCAACTCGGTCCTTAAAACTTCTGGCCACTTTCCCAAGCATTCAGTCCATTGGTGGTCACAAATCTGCACCACTGTTGTACGGGAGAAGCGTGCTGTTTTTTCTCGCCTTCATCGCAATCAAGTGGACCCTATTCTTTTAGAGGACTTCCGACGGGCAATAGTCTCCAGCCACGACTCTCGACCTCTGGCTGTCAGTAATGAGTTGGGAGCCCAGGAGCCCACTGTCCTGGATTTCTCAGGCAGCGAGAGTGAAAGTTATAACCATATATTCATCCTGAGAGACCCAGACTCTGCTCTTTCTCTCTGCAGCGACACTTCTCCTGGGCCAGACAACATCCTGTATTCAATGTTGTGACAATTGGGTGAGAAGGCAATCTCATTTCTTCTTGCTTTATATAGCAGAATCTTGCTGGAGGGTGTCTTCTTCCTTCCGGGTGAAGGGTTGCTACCATCTTTCCTTTCCACAAGCCAGGCAAGGATTCTAGTGTTGCTTTCAATTACCAACCTATTGCCTTGACCTCTTGTCTCTGCAAACTATTTGAAAAGATGGTGAATGTCAGACTTGTGTACTTCCTGGAATGGGGTGGTTTTCTGTCTCCATCCCAGTCTGGCTTTCATAAACACCATTCCACTACATACGTTCTGGTCAGGTTGGAAACTGCTTCATCTGAAGCTTTTGCACGACATCAACACCTAGTCAGTGTATTCTTTAATTTAGAGAAAGCCTATGACACTACATGACAATATGGCATACTGGAGCAACTCCATGCATATGGTCTGCGAGGTCGCCTTCCATGCAAGGAGATTCTCAGTGGTTGCAGTTTTTGTGTGAGGGCTGGTTCTCATGGGTTTCGCTTCTCTCCCGCCAAGACGGTTGCTCTGCACTTCTGCCGCATCCGAGGCGTCCACCCCAATCCGGACTTATTCATGTATGGTTATGGAATATGTTGTGTTGAGGATACTCGATATTTGGGTCTTCCTTTTTACTTGGGTTCCCCATTTACGTTCTCTTAAGGTCTCTTGCCTCCAGGCTCTCAACCTGTTGAGGGTTCTGGGCCATATGTCCTGGTAGGCTGATCGGGCCACCCTCCTCTGCCTATACCATGCTTTTATAAGGTCAAAACTCGACTATGGGTGTGAGGTGTACGCCTCTGCTACAGATTTTTGTCTCAGAGTCTTAGACACTGTTCATCTGCTGGGGCACGTCTGGCGACCGGAGCCTTCAGGTCGTCCCCAATACCTAGTCTCCTGGTGGACGCTGATGAGCCACCTCTTGATCTCCGTCGCCACTCCTTGATGGTTCGTTGCTGGCATCGCTTACATCGACTTCTCTATTCCCTTCTCTGTCTGGCGGTGTCATCTGATATCATGTCTCAATACTACTTTCACATCCTCACGCAGGATGGCCCTTTGGCTTCCGGGTCAGGAAGGCTATGGAGGAGATGGGCATTGATGACTTCCAGATTTGTCCTGTGCCGGTTCCCAGGGTGGCTCCATGGCTTCTTCCAGAAGTTTACACCTGTACTTGTGTTTCAGAAAAGAAGGAATCTCTTCCTCCTCCAATGGCTCGCTCCCTCTTTTTAGAACATACCTCCCTCCCTGTGTACACTGATGGGTCAAAGTCTGATGCTGGAGTTGGTTTTGGGGCTGCCTTTCCTAACTATTGTCGTGGCGGCCGGCTCCCTTCTGTCATGTCCATTTTTACAGCCTAGCTCACGGCCATTTTATATGCCCTCCAAGTGATTTTTACTCTACTGCAGCCTTTTTCTACTATTTTTAGCAATTCCTGTAGTGCCTTGAAGGCCTTGGGCAATTTTAATTCATCCCAGCACCTAGTGTTGGTCGTCAGATTGATAAAAAGACGCTGGCCACTGCCCGTCATCACACTCCCGCCGCATATGCCCAACAACTTGTCAATGCCTGTCCAGAACAATCTATCCAAGCCAGATTACCCATCCACATACAAGATGCACTCGCTTCTCATGCTGTTGTCCATCGGCTATGTCAGGTGTCTGCTCTGTTTCAAGATGATAACGATGATGTAGAGTAGATAACTGTGGAGGAGTTGCGCTATGCTCTCTCTCGGGGTAGAGCTTCTTCCCCTGATGATGATGGTATTACTTATACTGTGCTGCGCCTACTTCAACAAGTTCCTGGGAACACTCTACTTAGATTGTACAATCATTGTCTTCGTGACAGTTGTGTACCACGAGGCTGGATCAGCAGCACAATAATACCCATCTCTAAGCTCGGCACTGCAAAGTTCAGGCCTAATTTCCATACTGCCATTTTTTTGTAGGGTTATAGAGAGAATCCTACTCAATCGTCTCATGTACCGACTGCAGAATCGCCTTTCTCCATGGCTGTTTGGTTTCCTTTTCCAGCAGAGCACACACCAATGCCTAGTAGACCTGAATTCTCGCCTCTTCCGGGACTGTGTGGTGGCCTTCATTGACCTTCGATGTACCTTCGATGTTGCTAATAGAGACGTCATTTTGGATCAACTGGTTGACTTTGGAATAAAGGGTAATCTACTACAGTGGATTCGGAGGCGACCTCAGAAACAGTTTTAATCTTGGTACCCCTTGCCATTTTCTCACCTGATTTGGAGGCACCTCCAGGGGGCTGGGTTGGCCATCGTCCCTGTAACCACTCTAGCTCAACATTGTGTGAACTGTATGCCATTCTGGATGCTGTTAGTCCTGTTTGTCAACGTGGAGTGAATGCTGCCATCTTTTGTGACTCCAAACCTGCCTTTCATTCCCTCTAGAGTGTTCAGCCCACACACTCTACTGTTGTTCAGCAGAGTTTGTCGCTTTTGGCCTTATTGCGTCATCGAAACTTGACTGTCAAATTTTTTTATGGGTGCCACCCATATAGGTTTACGTCACAATGCTACAGTAGACAGACTCGCGAAGTAGGCCTGCCTGTACGGCGATGCAGTGATGTAGAAAGGCCCTTCAGCACCTCCATCACCCATTACGAGTCTGTCTGCCATCACAAATATTCCTACTATCGTTGGAGCCTCATTATTCGGAGGCACAATGTAGTCTCTGCTCGTTTGAGGCTTGGCTACCAGCCACCGTGGCAGGTTGCTGCGATGGAGGGTGAGCCTCCCTTCATTGAGTGTCGCTTGTGTCGAGCGCCTCGTGCTAACACTATAGAACATTATTTCCTTCCCTGCCTCACCTCCTGGCACTTGCTGCCCCGGGGCCTACCGCTTGAATTAGTTTGTTGACACTTGCTGAACCACCAGGTCTTAGAGGAACTTCTGGTACGCCACCCTCGTTTTTTGGATTTATGTAGGTCATAATGTAAATATTTGTCTGTACTCTCGTGCTTCATACTGTTATCCATCTTTTCGGTAAGGGTAGTGACAGTTGAGATGATGGCCTGCTGAGCCTCGACCAAGGTGGAGAGTTTGGAGTCATTGACAGCCTGAGGGGCAACCAGCCCATCAATCCTGGCTTCAAGGGCAGAAAAGCGGTTCTCGAGAGTCGTACATCATGCCATGAGGGTAGCAACAGACTTGCGGAGGGCCAGGTTTGGAGGCAAGGCAGGGCTGGAAGGAGGAGCATACTGGGGAGGTGGTGGTGGTGGTGGAGGCGGAGCAATAGTAGAGACACGAGCCTGGACCCGACATCGAGTACATCCATCCCACACGTTAACCCCTGGCTGAAGGCATCGTGGACACTTTCATCGAGACGTATCTTCAGGAGGTGAAGGCTCAGATGTGGATGCAGCAGGACGTGATGGTTCACCCCTGACAGGACACGTCTTGGAATCATGGTCGGCGGCACACCATGCACACTTCGGCCTGGCAGAACAGTACCGGGAGATATGCCCAACTCCCCAGCACCTGTAGCACCAAGGCTGGTCATTATGAAGTTTCCTCACCTCACACGGTGGAAGACAGGGGAGGAAATCAAAGGAAATCTCATTTGGAGGTGGATCGGGTTGACTCCAGACAACAACAGTACGGCTAATGGGGAACCATCTTGGAAAAAACGATGGGCAGAGTACACACCAAGGTATCCTTTGGCAAGTTTCGGGTCAACATCAATAGGAAAACGGGTGAGGATGTAGCTGGGGAACTTACAGGCCTGTCGGGTGAGTCTTCAAGAATGAGAGGCAGAGATAAAAATTCACCAGCCTTGGCTCTATCAATGATGTCCTGACGCTTCCTAGAGATGTAGACAAACCGGGAGGTGACAGCAGCCATCTTGGCTTCAGCTAGTTCACGCTGCAGCTGGAAGGCCCTGTTGACATCAGACAACCAACGCAGCTTTGTGTCCGTAGATTGGTTCCCAGAGAAGGAGAGCTTGACATAGGCATCTCTCGGGGCAAAAGCAGGAAGGTTGGACGAGGGCAAGGAGTTGGTATACAAGGAAGAAACACCAGGGTGAGGCAGAGAAGGTACGTCATGCACAGCTGAAGCACCCTTTGCCGTCTTTGCAGCTGGAGGCAAACAGTCCACACCATCGGAATCCTGCGAGGAGTCGGATGAGGCATCAACGGGTCGCTTGGTAGAGGTTGAGGAGGTGGAAGGCTGCAACCTGAGCTGCGGAGTGACCGAGGAGAGGGGGGGAGGGTTGTGAGAGGGCAGCTCAGGCCAGTGGTCAACAATTGGAGACTCGTTTTCCTCCGACATTGCCAAGTCGGCCTCCAAGCAGGAATCTGTGCTCTCCATCAGGCCAGGCAAGGCCTAGATGGAAAGCAGACAAAACGCGAACAACTAAACACTAAGTCAGCCAGGGACACACACACACACCCACACACACAGAGACAATCACAACAAAACTATACACAGAAATACAACAGACAAACAACACCAGTAACACCACTGAAACAACAACACACAAACAAGAACTCACAAACAATACAAGAAACACACAAACAAAAGGGCAAAGAACAACCCTAACAATAACACAAACAAGAATGAAGGCAGAGTGCCACGAGTACGTCCACACTCCACCAGTTCTGGAGCGAGACTGATATGAGAGATGAATGGAATTTTTAATAAAAGTAAGAATATACACCCGGTTATGAATTATTAACATCGTTCATAATTAGATAAATTTTGATATTTTGATGTAAAACAAAAACAAGAGATAATATTATTGTATGCTTTATTATCAAGCACTAAGTGCTGTAAAATACTTTTACAATAAATACATAAGAATCATGAACCAGAATACTTATTATTAAATGAAACAAATGTGAATACCTTCATATTGGATGTGTCAAGTGTTGATACCACTAACACACACCTCCTTATCCCCCGTATCTCCCTAACAGTTCATAATCGAAGTGTCAATATCAAGGCTCGCATTATCCCTCACGTGATAGCAACCTTACAATATTCTGAATACTCTTAATTACCAGTTTTATTGAATATTTGGTATTCTTTAATAATTCCCTTGATGTGTCATCTCTCTCTCTTGGTGGCAAAAATAATGATTATTGCTCTGTAACTCTCATCTCTGTATGGATATACTGTATATACTTAAATACTGTATATAAGCCAGTACACACACACACATAACATAATAATGGTGACAGAGGTTCTATTGGATCTATCTATCATGAGTTGCGAGAAAAGTATGTTCATAATTATTTAAACATTGTAACAGTTCTATCAAGTAATGCATGGGATGCAAAGTTGAGGTTTCATCGGACATGTTAATAAAGAAACTGGCAACCATTTTCAGTATTTTTTTTTAATATAAGTTTATTGAAGGCGAATTAAGGTCTGAAATCCTGTATTTCCCATCATACATCATCCTCCAACTACTCATACAGTTGAATTTGATGCCGTATTGGCCTTTACAGTCTTGTGATTCTCCATATACACCCTGCCTCGTGAACTGACAAACTGCACCACCTTACACATCTTCAGGTCATCAGGGCTGCTAAGATGTTTGAGAGGGAATATTTCCACCCTCAGTCTTCAGTACCCTTTCCAGTTTAGTAGTGGTTTTCAACCAACTTGTAATCCTCTTCGATTATCAAAACAAATGTGGGCTAACGAAAGTAGAGTTAAAGTCAGTCTCAAAATGATGCTCAAAAATAATAATTATTGTTGACAACACTGTGGGTGTCAGGCTCAATCAGCCTGGCTTCTCCTCACATGTATTATCTGCCTAAATAAATATTTTTGTTACCTAGAAACAGATGACATACCAAGGGATTCATAATAAAACACCAAACATTCACAAACATTCAATAAAACTGGCTAATTAAGAGTATTCAGAATATTGTAAAGTTGCTATCACGTGAGCGATAATAAGAGCCTTGATATTTGACACTTCGATTATGAACTGCTAGGCAGATACGAGGGATATGGAAGTGTGTGTTAGTGGTATCAACACTTGACACATGCAGTATGAAGGTATTCACATTTGTTTCTTTAAATAAAAATATTTCTGGTTCATGATTCTTATACACTTATTGTGTAAATATTTTACAGCGTTTAGTGCTTGATAATAACCGTTAACTACATAACGAATAAAGTATACAATAATATTACCTCTTTTTTTTTGTTACATCATATTAAAAAAACATTATCTATCTTTGACCGATGCTAATTATTGACATGAATGTCAGCATATTAATAATTGATAACCGGGTGTACTTTCTTACTTTTATTAAAAATTACATTAATCTCCCACCTCAAGAATAATTTCTCACCTCTCTTGTACTGTACAGGCACCCTCCCCCCTCCTCTATACCCTCCTCAAATCCCTCCTTACTTCTCCCTCCCACAGTGAATGGTCCGAGCAAGCAGAGCTCACTACTCGTGTCTCGGGGTTAATTAATATATCAACCAACGTTGGCAACGCTGGGTGGGACTCGCGGGAGTGTGGCCAGCTTGTACTGTCGGCGGCAAAAAGTCCTTTCGCCTCACTTGCTTCACCGAGGCACGCAATGTTCATAGACTCGAGATTATTAGGTGTAGAAAACACGTGTAAATATTTCTCGAGTCCATGAACACTGTGCGTCTCGGTGAAGCAGGTGAGGCGACAAGACTTCAGCCGCCGACTGTACAGTACTGTACAGTACAGACAGTTCAGTACATAACGAAGCGAATGGAAGATTGGCAACGTTAAGTGGAAACAAGGGACATGGGAGCGACTGGTATATATTTCCTCCGTTTTCCATCCATCATCATCCGATCTCAAGCTACAATTGCCTGGTATAGATTCGTCGTTGTTTTCTTGAAACGGGTTGGAGGACGTAGGATGCATTAGATTTGCCACAGGACAGAGGTATGATACCTGCTTTATTAAGTATTCAGGTTTCTCGTCCATTAACTTATTGACAGAACGAGCAGGGCAAATGTTTCGAAAATGTCAGCTTCGTTAGTCCTCAGATGAGTCAGTTCAGCTCACTACTTAAATTCTTAATTTCAGCTCTGGGCCCGTATTCACAAAAGCAAAGTTCACTCTTAACTAAAAATATTATTCGTAAGCATTCATTCAAGGCGAGGACTAGTACCCTACACTGTTTCGAAATCGTAATATAAGCTCATACCAGCAGAATAAAAAAACATTCACTGCTTCGAAATGAGCCTGAAACATTATGGTGAGGTCAGAAATCCAAACATACGAACAAGTCCAAACTCTAAGATGTTTTGTGAATACCGGCGGCCCAAGTCAGTCAGTTATAAGTATTGATGCGGTGAAGGTGGAGGTGCATGTTGACGGTTTATCTGTGATTATTATTATTATAATTACATGCAACAACTTTTCAGGCTCGTTAAAACTATCAAACTCATCAATCATCAGGTGAGTCAGTCAGTTTAGCTCTCTACTTACTGTCAACACTGGTAGTGGTCAGGCAGTCTATCGAAATGTCGTAAGTGTATGCTTACAGTTGATCTGTTATTATTATTATTATTATTATTATTATTATTATTTGCTCAAGGGGTGGAGATGGCTCTAGCGCCAGTGCAGGACCCTCGACAGGAAAGGGCTACATGAACTTTAGTGTGGTCATTGTTAGAGAGCAGGGTCCTCAACCATCACACCCCACCTCCCCCTGTGTCGTATGGGATACGAGACTGACTGCACTATCACTAGGTTGGTGATCAATCAAAACGCCACTTCCCTACGCCATTTTACTATTATTGCTTTTCTTTGGAAACGTTTCTCCTAACGAAATTTAATGTGAATTGGTAAGTATATTATAGTTTTCATAATGTACAATACCGTTATGAAGGTTTCAGTTGTCAGTCGCATCTGGTTACGTCACAAAATGGAATTTCATGGGTCGATTCCACAGTGGTTGGTACTGGTTTGTAAGCATGCAAACGAAAGAATATTAGCCTTGTAAATGACTTATGGGTGAAATATTTAATGAATTTGGTGAGTAAACTATACAGTGATCATCATTATCTAACTGTTGGATGATTTTGTGAATGTGGATACTCAGCTTATGAAAAATAATGAAGCATTTTTAAGGTATGGTTGGTTGGGAAGCTACAAACCAATACCACTGTGGAATCAACCCCATGTATTCACTCTCTGATTTTTCAAACTCCAAAATGTCAAACAAACAACATGGCTGAACCCATAATAGTCACCATATTCTCATAAAACATAAAACTGTGCAAATCCGTCATCGAAAAACTAGATTAGTTATCAAGGGTATTCAATTGCAGGTTATGTTACGTTCGTCAAGTTGGTTTCTCTCACGATATGAAGTTTCCCCCAAACTTTACCCTAAAATCTTCACCTATTAATACAATGACCTCACGTCATATAAAACGTTGAACAACTAATCTTATCTGTCATATTCTGTCAACAATAGTGCATTTGGGTAGCCAGATAACAGCAGGTGCCATTTCCAAGTTACGTATTTGTATTTTTTATACTAAAAAACCATTATCCCTTATATTATAACCACAATAGAATTAATTTATGTTACCTTTATTCATTATACCTATTATTCCGTTTATTCCTCCACATTCATTATTTTCATATTTTACGATCTGCAAACTGGCTATTATGTGCAGGGCAGTAAGGTTGAAGAAAGCCATTTCCTTTAGTAAGGTTTTTCAATAATGACGACTGTAGGCTATTCCTCTTCGTATGTGAATAACTGATTAAACTGACCAACCTTTTCCCCACAGATATTCATTTGACTCTTTAACTTGTTTTAAATAAGAGAAACTGAAAATTGTGGACAATACTCAACCGTGAATGTTAGTATCTCCAGTACCGGTAGGTACTCCACTAGGCTACTCAACATCCAATAAATTTCATCTCTCGGTAAGCATTCATGATAAACTATGGAATCATTCTTACATCCATTTGTGTGTTTTGGATCATCTTTGCATGTTAAGATTTGATATATATTTTATTTAATTATTTGTCGGAAATGCACTATTGCCACTAGGAAGGATGCCCTGGTTAGGACCCAACGAATCAAAGGTTAGGCCCAAAGGATGCCAAGGATAGACCCAAAGGAAACACCAGTTTAAGTTAGGTTAGTTCAGGTTGGATTGTCTGATTTCAAAAATTCATTACCATATTGGTTTTATATGATCAACTGAATTTCCCCTATTTTCGTGGAAATCTTCCAGAGATATGCACAAAATCCCAAGATCTTGGGTATATCCCCAAATCTGGGGATTTTCTCCCTAGATTAAAACTCTAGTTTCAAAACTTGGCTCGGATTATGAATTATCGACATTTATGGTTGGTCAATCATTCATAACGTGGCTCGAATTTTTAATTTCCGACATTTATGGTTTGTCAACATTTCAAAACTTGGCTCGGATTTTCAATTTTCGACATTTATGACTGAACATGCTAATTTACGCGATTTTTCACACCCAAAACCCGATTCCCAGGCTCTCCCCCATGATTGTAGGGGTATGAATGGAGTGGCTATAGTAACAAGATATCTCGTATCCGACAATCATTAATAATAAATAGATGAAATCCTTTCTTTTCAAGATAATTCTTTTCCAAAAAATACACAAATAGACGGAGGCGTTTCTCTTATTTTAAGCCCGCATCCCACGCAGCACGATATGAGGCGACCGCGCCACGAATCAGCATGACTTGCAGAAAAATTAAAAAATCTAACTCGCGTAACATCGTGTAAAAAAATTCTGGAGTCGTGAAACATCGAGTGACAGTTTAGGGCGCATTTTTCCTGATTCACCCTGAAAAAATAGTGCACCCCTTATTTATTCGCGATTCATCGTCGAAGAAAACCGTTACAAACCTATCGTATCGCTATCGGTGTACGTTCCTGTGATTGTCGTGCGGCATTAATTCTATTCGTTGCATGGTCGTCGTATTCGTGGCTGCTCAAAAACTGTACGACAATCCAGATAATAGCACGATAACCGACCGAAAGCCGAACGATGATGGAACGATAACATAACGAACCTACCACAACAATAACACGATATACCGGGGTCAATCACAATTGCAAATCGAGTCTTGGACGATAATAACACAATAAACACGATAATAAGTCAATAAAGGTTCAGAGCCATGCTTTTGTAGGCCTCCCATGTGGCCATGAAGTGCAGTGGAATGGCCAAACGTAGCCCTGGTTCCAGTGCCTTCCTCCAATTTGTGTCCTGTCTACTTATCCGAGGTGTAATTCGCTGCAATATTTCGTTGAAGATGGCGTGGTCGACCCGCAGGTAATATCTGTAGAAATCAAGGTCATGTTCTTGGAGGTGTGGCAGAAGTTGGTGGTAGTGGCCATACTGTTCCCTCTGTGTAATCCATGACCTAACAAACCACCTACGGGCCTTCTTCCCTCGCTTCTTCTTTTGTTGTTGGTCAATGTTGAGCAGGTTGGTTAAATAAAGTTGAATCTTGAGATTGTTGATCAGCAGACTATTCATTTCAAGTTTATCCGTGTAGTACTCATCGGTGTCCTGCTGGGGAGGCTTGGGAAGGGCCATGTGGCCAGGCATGTCCTGCAGGGGGGGCGTGGGAAGGGCCATGTTGCATGAGATGCCATGCTGTGACGTCGGTGGATGCTGCTGTGGAACTGTGACGGCCAGGTGTGAGCCCACAATTTATATACAGGCGTGAATTCCGGAAAAAACGGTCGTGTCGCTCTCGTGTTTGTCAGGCGGCATTCGTGTAATTCGTTCAGTTGTCATCCTGTGGTTGTCTGTTGTCGTTGAACATCGTACTGTTATCGATGTACCTTCAAGTTACATCTTATCTTTATCGTGTGGGTCGTGTCGCCATCGTGCTTGCTTGTGTCGTACTGGAATTGCGAAAAATGATTGATAGCAACACGGTATATCGTCAGATGGTCGTCCTATGCTCGTTGTAATCTTAATAATATTGTTTGGCCCATTTCATAGCTGTCGTGTGACTGTCTGGCGACTGTCGTGAGCCGTCATGCTCAATCGTTCGGCGTTCGCCTCTCATCATGCTGCGTGGGATGCAGGCTTTAAACAAGGTTGTCATATGCACAAGTTATAATGGCCCGGGCCTAAGAGTGATATGCATACCTGTGGTGAAAGGGAGGAGGCCGAATTTACAGTTTTAAACACCTATTCACAGATGAGGAGGAAGAACTGTCAGTCGCCATTACTGAAAAATCTTAATAAAGGAGTCGGCTTTCTTCATCCTTGCTGCCTTACACATTGCCAGTTTCCAGATCGTAAAATATGAAAATAATGAATGAGGAGGAAGGAATGGAATAATGGGTATGATGAATAAAATTAACCTAAATATAATATCAATTTCTATCGTGGTTATAATACATAAGGAAAATACAAAAATGAAACTTTGACATGGCACCTGCTGTTTTATGGCTACCCACAATGCACACGATTTTTACATATTAAGACGGATTAGGCCAGTATTTTCAACGTTTGATATGACGTGAGGTCATTGCGGTATTAGGTGAAGGTCTTGGGGTGAAGTTTTGGGGAAATTTGATTTCCGTGCAAGTTATGTGAAATTGGCAATAAGAATAAGTAAAGGAAAAAAAAATTATATGCACAAGCTCATGTTTGCTCTTTGAATGGTCGAGTTGATTGAAAAAAAAAATGCTGCTGTATTGCAGGGGGTAATGCACTTTTAGTACATTTGAGTGGCTTGATTCTCCTAAATTATGCCAGAAACCAGGACCAGATGAAAAAAATTAAGTGGCCTGTTGATGACACTGGCAGATTCGGTAGATACTGCCACCATTCTCAGTAGACTCAGTGGTGAAGCTGAAACGAAGAGATAACAATGAGGGGTACAAGAGGATCCAATATCCAGTAAAGAAAATGTGTGTGTTGTGTGTGTGTGTCATGCTATTAATGCTCTTAATGAAGCCCTGAACATCTTAAAAAGGGAATGACAATAATTGGAAAATATTTATAAACTCGAAGTATCCAGCTCGGTGGCCTATCTTAACGCCAGTCTCGCTCCAACCTTGGTGGAGTGTGGAGGTTCTCTTGGCGCTCTGTCTGTATTGTTGTTTGTGTTGTTTCTGCATTCTTGTTTGTGTGTTGTTGTTTTTGTGGTGTTCTTGGTGTTATTTGTCTGTTCTCTCGTGTTTTGAGTTTTGTTTTGCTGTGGTTCTGTGTGTGTGTGTGTGTGTCCCTGGCTGATTGCATGTTCATTTGCTCATTTCCCATCTAGGCCTTGCCTGGCCTGATGGAGAGCACGGATTCCTGCTTGAAGGCCGACTTGGCCATGTTAGAGGACAACAAGTCTCCTATTCAGAATCACTGGCCTGAGCTGCTCTCCCCCCCCTCCCCCCCCCGCTGTCCTTGGTCACCACCGCCTCTACCTCGTCCAACTCCTCAGAGGCTTCCGATAGCGTGGACTGTTTGCCTTCGGCTGCCAAGACGGCGAAATGTGCTTCAGTTGTGCACGATGTACCTTATCTGCCTCACCCTGGAGTTTCTTCCCTGTATACCCAATTCTTGCCCTTGTTTAACCTTCCTCCTTTTGCCCCGAGAGATGCCTATATCAAGCTCTCCTTCTCTAAGAACCCATCTATGGACACAAAGCTACATTGGTTGTCTGATGACAACAGGGCACTCCAAGTGCAGCATGAACTTGCTGAAGTCAAGATGGCTGCCGTCACCTCCCGGTTTGTCTACATCTCTAGGAAGCGTTAGAACATCATTGATAGTCAAAGCTGGTGGTTTTTTCTCTCTGCCTCTCATTCCTCAAGACTCGCCCGAGAGGCATCGTAAGTTCCCCAGCTACATCTTCACCCGTTTTCCCGAAACTTGACCGAGGGATACCCTTGTGTGTACTCTGTCTGTCGTTATTTCCAGGATATTGTTGTTGTCTACAGTCTTCCCGACTCACCTCCAGTTGAGATTTCCTTTGATATCTTACCATGTCTTCCACCGTGTGAGGTGCAGAAATTTCATAATGACCAGCCTTAGTGCTACAGGTACTGGGGAGTTGGGCATATCTCCTGGGTACTGTTCCACCTCACCGAAATGTGCCTAGTGTGCTGCTGACCATGATTCCAGGACGTGGTCTGTCGGGTAAACCATCATGTCCTGCTGCCTCCACCTCTGGGCCTTCACCTAATGAGGATACATCTCGATGGAAGTGTCCACGATGCTTTCAGCCAGGGTTTAACGTGTGGCTTGGATGTGCTCGAGATCATTTCCAGGCTCGTGCCTCTAATATTGCACTGCCTCCACCACCCCCATAATCACCTCCCCAGTCTGTTTCTCCCACCAGCCCTGCCTCGCCTCCAGACCTGGCCCTTAGCAAATCTGTCGCTACCCTCATGGCATGATGGACGGCCCTCAAGAACCGCTTCTCCACCCATAAGGCCAGGATTGATTGGCTGGTTGCCACTCAGGCTGCTAATGACTGGTGATATCTGTGTTCATTTTACCTCGCCAAGGGATCTCTTCTCACTGTGGCATTATTGTCTCCCCAGATAAGAGCAGAATATTCACCTGCTGCCTTCCTCAAATTCAGCCAATATTCACCACTGGAGGGACTGTCATTCCCATGTGTTTCCAGTACCGCTACCTGGGCCCACCAGTCAATATTTGGCCGGTTGTCCCTGCCAGGCCTCAAGACCATCCCTTTGTCCAGGACTTGTTGGGTCGTCTCCAGCATTGACATACACCACTTCAATGGCTCACTAACAACTTATTGGACATCTCCATCCTAGTAGCCAGGACCATCTATATTGCTTTTATCTGTTCAGTTGTTTATTACCTCTCCCCTGCTTTGATTAAACTTCCAAGGGCTAGTCTGTAAACCTTAGAAAAATTTAAGAATAGAGCAATGGGAATAATTCTCGGCTGTCCCATGTCGTCCAGGATAGTAAATATGCAGCATGAGTTGCGTCTACTCCCATTAGTCGAGAGAATTTACTCTAATGTTACTTGCTTCAGTCAAGTGTCTCCATTTCCCACCTATTTCACCACACTACTCTCAGTTTGTCAGGACTTCTCATAGACCAAACTCCCCCGTCCCTTCCATACTGTCTGTTGGACGTGCTCTTATAAGGTCTGTTTCCTCTATGCTCCATAGTCTTAATATAGATAAAATGGTTGCAGACAACCGCCCAGGGCTCCCTCCGTGGATGCTACCAACACCAGATATGAGCTTCACACCTACTGCTTTCTCTACAGCGCCCTCCAGCGGGAATCGTGTTGATGTAGTGGGGAGCTTGCATGTCACTGGGACCTGGCGAGCTAGAATAGAGGGGGCTTCGGCCCTTGCTCTGCCCTGATTTCGGGGAGAGAGGGCTTCCCATGCTAGAAAGGTCGCCAGTAAAAGATCAGACTAAATGGTTCCCATTAAATAGGCTGCCATTATGAGCCAACAGTGCTGCCCGCCAGAGGGACAGTCCTGTGTTGGATGGGTGTGGTGTCTGGGCTTGGAGATATTGGGAAAAGGGGGCCTCAGCACACTCGTGGGCAAGCTTTCAAGCCATTGTGGCTGCTTTTTAAAACGAGTGGCCCTGTGAGGGACGAGGTACCCTGCCCACGGCGACCAGTGCTCGGTCCTCTCATCTGCCCAGTAGGTACTAGCTCTTGGCTCCTGG
The DNA here is from genome assembly GCA_033782935.1 of Petrolisthes cinctipes. Lineage (NCBI taxonomy): Eukaryota > Metazoa > Arthropoda > Malacostraca > Decapoda > Porcellanidae > Petrolisthes > Petrolisthes cinctipes. Next base: position 3,698,555 of record JAWQEG010000033.1, read on the forward strand.
GGCCATTACAATAATAACAATGTTATATAGATAACAGTAAGTGTCTTTTTCTTTTCCTTGAGCGGTGGTCGACCAGGCCTTCAAGACGTAACTCACTGGTCGTGGTGGTATGCAGAAAGCCGCAAATAAGAGAAGACCCAGCAGATCAGGTGTTGTCTCGACGAACCATGCAGGTGGTATAGATACATTACTGTTGACTAATATACTTGCATCCCTTTCATATGGTGCTATCTACTCTACTTTTAAGTGTTTGGGAGTGGTTCTACGTATCCGAATCCCCTATGACAGTGACTGCAGATCTATTTGGTGCTATATTACTTTCAATACAAATGATGCTGCCAGAGCAGCTTTTGAGGCAAAATATTCTTTGTCTGTGGGGGATACTCACTGTAAGGTTCAGATGATGCAGTCCACAAATATAGTTGAGAGTGACAATGACTACTGCCCTAACATCTGCGATGACTCTGTAATACATGTCCCTAAGGAGCGAAAAGGAAATTGGATTGCTACAGATTGGCCACATAAAAAGGTATGGTAAGGATGTTTTAATCAGAGCCAATACAAATATCTTGCACAGACCATGATGCTCCTCAATCTCCCCTGTCTATCTGATGGCATGTTCGAATCCATCAATCCACATCGAACATTTAATTATAGCAAGGGGAGTATAATACATTGAGGACCTGTATGAATTCTCAAAAGAGGACATTGTTGTTATGTGCCCAGATAGTGTCCAGCAGGTAACCAAGATGAAAGGCAGTAAAAATATGATCATCCTCACTTTCTTTGGCTCACATATCCCAGATCACATTAACATCAACCCCACCTCTTTTGAGGTGAAGCCATTTGTTGAGCATCCTTTACAGTGTTTCTGCTGTTATGAGTTTGGTCATGGGAGGAGGAATTGCTCAAACCGTTCCTAGTGTGGCAATTGTTCTACTCTTGACTTACATCCTACAGTTTCTACTTCTGAGTGTCAGTCAGAGAGTTATTGCTTTTACTGCAGGGATGCTCACCCCTTACATTCTCTTATACATCTTATACTACCATACACATCAGTTATACATGCAATTTTTAATACGACATATAAATAATTCCCTATGATATCCCCACTTCACGATCATTTTAAAGAAATTAATCCGTCTTGGCGTGATCAATTCCTTCAATAATGATACGAGGGAAAGGCTACGGACGAAACCGACAGTTAAGGGACGCAACCAACTGCTAACGGAAATTTCCTAGCTAACTAGACCAGTGGACTAAGTATATACTCCGCCTGGCTCAAATAAGCCCTATCTCTATGCTACGATATTATCATTATAATTATACCACGAGTCAATGATCGACTCGTGACAACACATACACGCACAGATCCTGTATATAATGGAACTAATTGTACCTCTCGTTGTCATCTCATCATTTCATCTTGACCACTAAATATGGTTAACCGAAACTGACAAACTTCCTTCTGCCAGTGTGCACTGTGGGTATTTTTCTCGCCGTAGACAATCACACCAGATTGATTCCTCCAGCCCACTGAAGTGGCTATAAGTCCTTGCTTTTTTTATACTACATCATTCCCTGACTTAATATGTTGAAATATAAGTGTGACAGTGCATTTTGATCAGTTTTGATTCTCCCAAAGCCAAGAGGTTGGATTGAGGGATAAAACAAGTAAATAACACATTAACTAGTTAATATTTATATGTTCTAAAGTTAGTCCGACTTTACCTTACCAACCCTAACCGTGACCAAACCTAGCAGACTACCGTGACATAACCTGGGCAAACATAGAGGGGAAATGAAACATGGACAAAATGCTCTTGTGCACTGAGAAATTATATCTTGCAGAAAAATAACCTCCAACCAGAATATGAAGAAAATTGTTAAGTAAATTCCTTTCCGTGGCTCTTCTTGATACCTAACTGATGGTTATTCAGTTTTGATAAGGGTAACATCCTAAATTTTTTGTCATTACTAATTTTCCCATAATCTCCATAGCTCGCTCCACAATTATAGCTATAAATATGTAACCAGAATAATACGGTACAGCAATGCATGTCCCATAATTTTTCACAAATTTATCTGTAACTAATGTATGTATATCAATGCATTTATTATACATAACTTTTTTTTTTTTTTTTAGCTTTTTAACCATGATAATTATACAATATACACTTACCTAATGTGTAGCAATGCACAATATTATGTTGACCCCAAAGTGTGGAGCTCGTGTAAAAATTTCCCAAAACTATAACTTTGTAATCGAATGTCTAACAATACACGATATTATGTTGGCCAAAGTGTAAATATAGTAGGCCCTTAATATAAGATTATTTAATTTAGCACTATCCTTGCAGCACGGGCTCAGTAAATCACTTAGTCTGTATGGTAATGAACAAAAGAAGCTTGAGAAAACATTTACTATTTAGTTGTTTTGAATGAGGGGCTGAATGTATAATGAAGTGGAGAACACAAGTATTTATCATTGTACAATGTACATCGAGGGCTACAGTATATGGCGCTTGTCTAAAGATTCAGTAAAATTATAAATAAGTATCCTGATGTATAGCAATGCACAATATATACTTTGTTCCATTTCATCGCACATCAATTTCCACCATCCCAATTACACATTTATGCATTTCAAAATCATCATATAGCTTTTCCTTCTTTCTTCCAGATTTGACCTGAATATATAAATATGTTGAGCTTGAATAAAGAATTACAGTAACCTCTCCTTTTCCATTGTTATTATAGGTTTATAATATATTGTTGCTGTTTTTTATGAATTTTTGTACAGTAAACCTCCATTATCCACTGGGATTATAAGTGCTTCGTGTATAAAGAGTTTATGTACACAGTTTCATAACAAACAATGCAATACACATCCATAACAACAGTGAAAAACAAAGTAATACTATGCCAAAACCACAAATGAATACATACAGGTATTTTCTTTTGTCAGATAAATATTACTGCGTTTTGAAATTGACTGTCAGCAGCACCAGCATTGACAGTCAAGAACCCAGCCTCCTGAAACTAAAGATGGGAGACACCACATTGGAGAAACTCAGTGGCTCACTCTTGAAGGACTCTGGTAAGAAGAGATATTTTCTTTGTTCTGCTAGAATTATGGGGTAAATCAGTATTGGTAAATCTGGAGCAGTTGATTCCTCCAAACTATCCCATGTAATATGACACCATTATTCTTTTAATCTGGTCCTGTTTCCTATCATACTTTAGAGAAATGAATGCACTCTAATGCAAAGGTTCTCAAACATAACAAAATAACTTTGAAAGATTTACAAACCCCCCCCCCTGGTTATTCAGTTTTGATAAGGGTAACATCCTATATTTATTGTCATTACTAATTTTCCCATAATCTACATAGCTCGCTCCACAATTATAGCTATAAATATGTAACCAGAATAATACGGAACAGCAATGCATGTCCTATAATCTTTCACAAATTTATCTGTAACTAATGTATGTATATATATAAATATATGTATATATATATATGTATATTTATATATATGTATATATATATATATGTATATATATATATATATATATATATATATATATATATATATATATATATATATGTATATGTATATATATATATATATATATATATATATATATATATATATATATATATATATATGTATATATATATATGTATATATATATATATGTATATATATATATATATATATATATGTATATATATATATATATATATATATATATATATATATATATGTATATATATATACGCATATATATATATGTATGTATATATGTATATGTATGTATATGTATGTATATATGAATATGTATATACATATGTATATATATATATATATATATATATGTATATATATATATGTATATATATATATGTATATATATAAATGTATATATATATATGTATATATATATATATATATATATGTATATATATATATATACGTATATATATATGTATATATATATGTATATTGTTACGGTGTGACATCTTCACTACATCTTCACTACCATACAGGGAAGGATTATGTCACATCGCCCTTTATGTTTTAGTAGAGAAATGTATATTAACATCTTCACTATTAAGTAGAAGATGATTACAATGTGACATATCTTCACTACCCGGATTATGTCACATGGTCATTGTATTTTGGTACAGAAGTGTGTGTTGACATCTTCACTACTGAGTGGAAGATGTCACTACTTTATTTCGTTATATTCCAAAGACTAGTTCTAGGATACCTACAAAATGTTATACAGAGTTTAGAAAGACAGTGTAAAAGGGGGTGGTAAGAAAGTGTGATAAGATCAGTGGTGGTAAGATCAGGGGGTGGTAAGATCAGAGCTAAGATTTGTGTGAGAGAGAGATCCAGGCTTTTGAGAAAAAGATAAAATAAAGCTTTGAAGCTTTACAAGTGTTTAAGTTTGCTCTTCCTTTTGTTTGTGATTAATCTGATTGCGTGCTTCAGTCGGCCCGGGACTGGGGACGTAACAGAATATATATATGTATATATGTATATATATATATTGTTACGTCGCGATGTAACAACGCTGTGAAACAGGGGTAGTCAAGATGTTAGTGAAGATGTTCTATTCACTTGGGGTAATGGCAAGTCAAGTAGTCTCTCTCTTTATTACATTACAAGGTACATGGCCAAACAAATAATAAAAATAAAGGCATTGCTTCCTTCAGGTTGCATATTGCATATGAAGCTTTATAGCTAACCTGGAAAGCCAAACTAACAATACAATCGTGTAACACCTCCCCCCCTAAAAGAACGAAATTTCCCGTGAGAAATTTCGGCCTTTTTACAATCTCGAGGGGAAATAGAATACATGTCATAGAAGTGATGACAACAAGGAACAAGGAGAAACTGGAGACTCTTCTGCCATGCCCACGCCCTTGGTTGAACTGCTCGGAGGAAAATATCGGGCATGCCCTTGACCAGTTGTGCTTGGGATTCCCCACAAGTTGGCAGGTGTGTCTTCCATACCGAACGGGATAACGGTCCTCCTGTATGTTTTCCAAGTGCCAAGATACCCAGCCCTTCCACAACTTTTACGTTTCCTGTATGTTTTCCTTATGCGAAAATGTCCAGCCAATCCCACTACGACAGCGACAACAACGACCAATAATCAACAATCACCACTAATCACCAAAACCACCAATAACCAATAATCACCAAAACCACCAATGCGACAGCGAGCGCCAATAATCACCGAAACCACCAATGCGACAGCGAGCGCCAATAATCACCGAAACCACCAATGCGACAGCGAGCGCAAATAATCACCAAAACCACCAATGCGACAGCGAGCGCAACAGGGCTGGACACTATCTCCACCAAAGGCACAGGAAACTCAGGGACAGGTATACTGGGGCTAGGAAACACGGCACTGGAAACTCAGGGACAGGGTTTTATCTTCACCTCTCTGGTGGTCCTGGGAACTGGTATACACTCCACAGCATCAAGGAAGGTCACTGTTCCCAGTCCAAGCTGTCAAGTAGGCAAGCGCTGACACATATCATTCCTATTCGTCCGCCAATGCTATTTTAACACAGTACCCAGGGAGCATTGTTACGTGACATGAGGAGTACTACGAGTCTTATACACAGCTCGTCCCCTTCAGGGTCTTCCAGGCAAGGATAGTGTTGTATCCCTCTGCTTCAACATCAGCATTTTCTTCCAGTCAATTGATCTTCATCAGCAAACACTTCGACATCCTTGATCATGCGGTCAATGTCCAAGGTAGTTGAAAAGATCTGGCTCCTTTTGTAGGGATGACACTATTGGCATCAAAGGGAACACAAAGAACGAAGAGAGAGACAACAAAACTACAAAGAACGAAGAGAGAGACAACAAACTACTGACTGCACATTACCCCGACATCTTGACTACCATCCTGGCAGGGTCGCCATTTTGTTACGTCGTCGCGATGTAACAACGCTGTGAAACAGGGGTAGTCAAGATGTTAGTGAAGATGTTCTATTCACTTGGGGTAATGGCAAGTCAAGTAGTCTCTCTCTTTATTACATTACAAGGTACATGGCCAAACAAATAATAAAAATAAAGGCATTGCTTCCTTCAGGTTGCATATTGCATATGAAGCTTTATAGCTAACCTGGAAAGCCAAACTAACAATACAATCGTGTAACAATATATATGTATATATGTATATATATATATATATATATATATATATATATATATATATATATATATATATATATATATATATATATATATATATATATATATATATATATATATATGTATATATATATATATATATATTTATATATATATATATATATGTATATATGTATATATATATGTATATATATATATATGTATATATATATGTATATATGTAAATATATATATATATGTATATATATATGTATATATGTATATATATATATGTATATATGTATATATATATATGTATATATATATGTATATATGTATAAATATATATATGTATATATATATGTATATTCTCTTTCAAACAAACGAGGTTAAAGGAAATGGCTTGTTCTGCATTAATGAGTTTATTATTTATATTTTCAATATTTCTTACAATTTTTCTTAAGTCTTCACTTAGATGGTGGATGAGTGAGGCAAAAGTTGAGTTGTTGGGGGAGGTCGACGTTTCGTCCAGTACATCGGACATCTTCAGGAGGAAGTGGCGATTCTGAGTGGGTGAGGGGTATTTAACTGTTTTCCGTATGTGGGGTGGGCGGGGCCACCATATTAGAGGCCTAGTGATTGGTGGATAGGGGGTAGCTTCTGATTCTGGCGCTACGTCTGAGTTGTTGGTTGGTTGTAGTGGGTAAGATGTTAGATGTTTGTGGTGGGTCAGTAGGTGTTGGAGGTGTGGTGAGTATCCTGACGGTGTTGGTGATGTGTCGTTTTCTGGAGGGCAGTATTTGGAGGTCTTGTGTCTGGTTGTTAATAGAGGGTTGTAGGGTTTCTATGTAGATCGCTTCTAGGTAGGAGAGTCTTCTGCTGTCTGTTTCTTTGTCTAGTATGGTGGTATTGTTTACTAGTTTGTCTCGTGTCAGAGCTTGGTTGTCGTGGGTAAGGTAGTGGTCTATTATAGACCCTGACTGGAGGTGCATGGTGAGACGACGAGACAGTGATGTTTGTGTTTTACCAACATAGTGGTGAGGCTCACAGTCCACACTGTTACAGGTGTGTTGGTAAATCACGTGGTCACTGTTCATCGGTCTCTTGGGGGTAGTAGGTCGGTTGTGTAGGGTGAGGTTCGAGGTTTTTGGAGACTTGTAGTAAATTACTAGTTTGATCTCGCTGTCTGGGTCGGTGGGGTGAACATTCTTCTTTATTATGTCTCTTAGTATGGTCTCGTCAGTCTTGTAGTCGGTAGACATGTAGTTGCGGTAGTAGAGTTTGATATCACTGTTGGGTTTGGTTGGGGGATTCACCTCGTACCATTTTTCTAGCTGGAGTTTGATGGTGTTGGAGACGTCTGTGTTGGAATATCCATTGTTTACCAGGACTTGGAATACCTACAGAAAGTAGACAACATTCTAAGTGACACCAGCAAATTCAAAAGAATCACGCGCAACCCCACCAACGACATCAAGCGAAGGGCCAACACCACCATTTCTACCATCAACGCTAAGGCTGGAGGGATACACCTGAAAAAACTCATTGGAGAATTTGCGCCTGGTTACGCCTATGGCACAGTGAAAACCCGATGTACTGGACGAAACGTCGACCTCCCCCAACAACTCAACTTTTGCCTCACTCATCCACCATCTAAGTGAAGACTTAAGAAAAATTGTAAGAAATATTGAAAATATAAATAATAAACTCATTAATGCAGAACAAGCCATTTCCTTTAACCTCGTTTGTTTGAAAGAGAATATACTCCCTGGCTATACCAAAATATATGTATATATATATATGTATATATATATATGTATATATATATATATATGTATATATATATATATATATATATATATATATATATATATATATATATATATATATATATATATATATATATATATATATATATATATAAATATATATATATATATATATATATATATATATATATATATATATATATATATATATATATATATATATATATATAAATATATATATATATATATATATATATATATATATATATATATATATTTATATATATATATTTATATATATATATATATATATATTTATATATATATATATATATATATATATATATATTTATATATATATAGCGGCCGTTAAGTTACCTTAGCCGCCATTTTTGCCCTTAACTCACTAAGGTGGTATGCACGAAACACCTTAGCGGCAATTGTGGCGGCCATCTTTAACCTTACGGCTAAGGGTGGTCGAGAGCACCCTTTAGACGACCGTAGGGTTGAGTAGTGGAGCGTTGTGCTGCCGACCTGCCCAAATTATCGTACAGTAATGCCGAAATTATGGTTCTTTCCTCAAAATTATGGTACGCTGTGCACATCAATTATGGTATTATTGTACTGCTGTGCTAATCTTTACTAATAAGCAAATTTTTAATAACCAAGTTATACTATGAAAGACAGAAAAATCACATAGGTTATAAATACTTTTATTTGTTATTATTTTTAAATTATATCCTTGAATAGATGCTCTTTTCTCACCATAATTATTTATTTTATATGTTCCGACACTGAATTGGTCTACTACAACTACCACCATTGTCCTACCACAACAACAAACATTACACAGGGAATGGTAAGTTTGGAAAATCATCTAAACGGGAATCATCACCACCACATTCACTACTACCACAACTACAACCTTCACATAAATAGAAAAGAAAAGTAGACAGTAAGAGAGGAATTAAGGTGGTCAGAAATCTCGGCATACTCTGGTTGTAATAGCTAGGCCTCCCTGTTATGAAGTCGGCAAATTCAAAGTTTCTTAATCCTCCAAACTATGCTAGGAAACAAATGACCCTATAGCCTACATACTAAATCAACGTGTATTCTGGTGTGATGTGGACGAATGGTTGCCACCAGAAAATGTGTTCTCTTTTTTTCCATTCAGTTATCATAATCATGAGTTCTTCATCAGCTGCAGTATAATTTGCACGTCTTGCGCGCTTAGTAGGAGGCTCTTCTACCATATTAAGTAATTAAATGCCAAAATAAACACTTCTATACTCAAGAAATCTCACATAATGTTCACCTCCCACTTCATGCAATGAAAATGAGTCATTTGTTTGTTTTCTGTGATAAGCTGTCATCCCAACTGACTTCTGAGTGGCTTATGCTGCCTAACGTGTCTATGAAGCTGCCCTCTCATTGGCCCAGAGAATGTCTGCTGGTGGTCCATAGTCGGAAGGGAATGGAACGAAACAAACATGGCCGACTGCTAAGATCACCTAAGGGAACACTAAGGTTGATGTTAAGGCCAATAGAGCATACAACCATAGCAGCAACCTTACCATCCCCTTAGCGAAACTGCCTAAGGTTACCTTAACGGTCACTCAGCTAAGGTCTTTCGTGCATCCGCCCCCCGAGCTCTTGAGGGAGGCTATGGCTTGAACTGGGCTTTCCCACAGTGCCCTCAGTGAGTGTATCTTGTGTTGTTGGCGAGTGTCGTTGTGTGCGATACAGTCTTCCATAATGTGTTTATTCTTTTGATATGTCAGAAGAGTCGGATGATGGCCGCTTCTCAACCTGGCCAGGTGGACTCTGTCTTCGCGGGGAAGGGAGGATTCTGATGGTGTGGGTGTCAGGGGGTCGTACATGCAGCAGGGTGTTGTTTTTAAGTTTTTTGATGGATTAGTGGGTGATTTGATTGTGGATGTGTTTTTGGAGACTGGTTTGGGGTGGGCAGGGTGTAAGAGATGATAGTATTTGTGTATGGTATCGTGTACTGGGAGTTGTTTTGATGTTTCTTGGCATCTCTGGGTGTTTTGCCATGTAGTGTAGTGGGTGGTGTAGATTTCTGGAGGCTGCAGCAAGTGTTTGTGTGCCTCTCATGTCGAGGTGGTCCTTAATCTTGAGGATTTTGGTTTCGTGGTGTAAGTGGTCTGTAGGTATGGTAGCTGTGCAGCCTGTGATTGTTCTTAGGGCTCTGTTTTGTATGGTCTGTAGGGTGTTGAGTTGAGTCTCAGTGAGGTTTGAGGCCCAGGCGGGGCTTGCATAATCCAACACTGATCGGGTTTATTGTTTGTAACCTGTGGTTGTGGTTTCTTTGGTGTGTCCAAATGTTGTGCTAGTAAGTGATCTGAGAGATTATTAAGTCTTTACATGCATTGGTTTTTGATGGTTGTGGTGTGTTGTTTGAATGTCATAGATGTGTTGTATGTTATGCCACGTATTTCGGGTACGTGTGTGTGTGGTATAGGTGTGTTGTTTATGGTGAGGTGTGGTGTGTAGCAGTGTTCGGTGTTGTGGTTGGTGAGAAGGGTGATTGTTGATTTGGTGGGTGCTATTTTAAGTCTGTTTGTGATGAACTAGGCATTGAGTGTGTTGAGGTAGGGTTGAAGGATGTGAGTGGCTGTGTCTGCATTTCTGTGTGTACATGTGAGTGTTATGTCGTCTGCGTAGGAGGCTACTTGTATTTGTGGTGTCCAGGGTGTTGGTAGGTCGTGCATGTATAAGTTGAAAAGGCTGGGTGAGAGTACTGAGCCTTGGGGGACGCCGTTGGTGAAACTTTTTATGTTAGATGATTGACCGGCAAATGTAAAATGGGCTATTTTTCCTCCCAAGAAGCTGGCCAGCCATCATTTTGTATTGTTGTGCATATTTGTATTGTATATTTTGTTTGTGAGGTTGTGGCGAGGGATGGCATCAAATGCTTTACTAATGTCCAGTGTGACTAGGAGTGTTCTGTGTGGGGGTCTATCTGAGTTGATGCCATCATAAATTCTTTGTGTGAGGTCTGTAAGAAGAGTGCTTGTTGAGTGTAGTGGTCTGAAACCATGTTGTGTGGATGCAAGGGGAATGTGTGGTGTGATTTGGCTGATGATGAGGCGTTCAATAACCTTGGAGGGGGTGCAAAGGAGGGTGATGGGACGATGTGATGAGGGTAGTGTGGGGTCTTTGTTGGGTTTTGGGATAGTGATGATGTTTCCATGTTTCCAGGCGTTGGGTATTGTGTTGTGTGAGTAGCTGTAGTTTGCTATGTTAGTGAGTGCCTGTATGCCTTGTGGTCCGAGGTGTTTGAGGTGAATGTTACTGATGTTGTCTGAACCACAGGCAGGTGAGTGTTTGAGGTTGTGGATGATGTGGTTTGTTTGATGGTTGTTGAATGGTGGATGGACTGAATCAGTGGGGAAGCATCTCCGGCGTCTGTCGTCGGTCTTCAGAGTGCGGGTGAAGGTGGCTGGTGTGAAAAAAGTGCTGGATGAGGGTGTTTGCTTGTTGTTTGTTTGAGGGTATGATGTCTGTTGTTGTGATGGCTGCGTGTGATTGTGTAGTGTTGTTGTTGGATAGTGTGATGCTGTTTAGTGTTTTGTAAAGTTTTCTGGTGTTTGTTTTGTGATCAAGTGTGTTGACAAACGTTTGCCAATTTAGTGTTTTCTGTTCTTTGATTTTGTTGTTTATTTGTGTGTTTAGTGCTTGTAGTTTTTTTTTTTTTTTTTTTTTTTTTACATATAGTGAGTGGAGGAAAGGAAAAAACAAATAAATAAATGGTTCCATTTGCCTATTGGCATCCTCCACTCATAAAATATTTAAAACAACTGGATTTAAATTGATGGGGTTTTAACTTGCTGGAAAACATTCCCTTGGTAGAGAATTCCACAGGGAAGTAGTACGGGGAGTAAATGAATTTTTGTAAGCAGTTGTCCTGCAACGTGGAGGAGTCAGTGTGAACTCATGCGCATTCTCAGCTGCCCTAGTCCTCCGTGGGAAGACGCGAAGGGGTGGTATAATCAGGGCAAGTTCATCCGAACATTTCTTATAAAAGTATCTATAAAATAGTGCAATGGAAGCAACATTTCTACGTACTGATAAGGGAGGGAATTCATTAGTGATCATAGGATTATTGATCAGTCTGATAGCTCTGTTTTGAATTTTATCTAATTGTCTTAACACCACCGATCCACAACCAGCCCACAGAGGTGAACAATATTCCATCTGGGAACGCACATGACTCTTATATATTACTGCTAACTGCTCGTCAGTCAAATAATTACAAGCTCTGTATAAAAGTCCCATCTTCCTAGATGCAGTTTTGGCAATGGATTTTACATAGGGAGTCCAGCTGAGGTTTTCATTTAAAGTTACACCAAGGAGATCAATGCTGTGGGACTTGGGGATATTTGTATTATCGAAAATAATGTGAGAATCTTGATTATCTGATCTATTTGAGAACGGGATGTATTTAGTTTTATTTGCATTGAAAGAAACTAGGTTGTTTTGTCCCCATTCAAAGATCTTCGTTAAGTCTTCATTTAATGAAATTGAAGTGGCAAGTTTGTATTCTAAAATATTGTGTTGAGTAAAACTATCATTAAATGAGAAGGAACTGTGAATAGTTGAATCATCAGCATAGGAGTGAATTGAATTCTGAGTAACTGACAAAAGATAATTAATATGAATGAGGAACAAAGTTGGAGCCAAGACCGCTCCTTGAGGAACACCAGCATTAATGGGATGAAAGTCGGAATACAGACCATCTACCATCACACGTAATTTTCTGTTGCTAAGATATGAATTAATTAGGGGAACAAAAGATTGAAGGCCATAATGTGGAAGCTTAGACAGTAATGATCTGTGCCATACTCTGTCAAAGGCTTTAGATATATCAAGGAAAATTGTGTGAGTCTCTCCATGTTTATCAGTTGATTGGAATATGTTATCTGTGAAATAACAGAGCAGGTCCACAGTAGATCGTCTCTGTCTAAAGCCATATTGCTTATAATTTAGCAGATGATTTTTCTCAAGGTGCTTTACAAAGTGATTGTTAAGAACTATTTCAAATATTTTACCGAGAGTAGATGTGATGGCAATTGGTCTGTAATTTGATGGATTTGCGGTAGCTCCTTTTTTGGGAATTGGTTGTACATTGGCTTCTTTCCAGGCGGCTGGGAAGGACGAGGTATGGAGACATATACGAAATAATTTTGAGAGAATTGGAGCTAATTCTTTTGAGCAATTTTTTAATACAGTGGGAGGAATTTCATCTGGCCCTGGAGCTTTGTCGATAGACAGATTCTCCAAAATAGTTTGCACTTGTCTTGTATGAATTATTAAGGGTGGACTTTCTGTGGAGTTAAAATTCAAAATGGGAGTGTTTTGAGCAGTGTCATTGAGGTTTGAATTTGTGGCGAAGATATTGGCCAAAAGATTTGCTTTACCACGTGGATCACATATGAGATTTCCATTGCTATTCTTTAAAGGGGGAATAGATGAACCATGGTTGAAGTTAGATTTGAATGAGTTTACTGTTGACCAAAAGATCTTATTATCATTAGGATTATTCAGTAATTTATTGACTTGTTTATGTATGAAGTTAGATTTGGCTAAATTAGTAACAGCTTTAGCATGGCATCTGACAATTTTGAAATAATTGTATGACTGAAGAGTTTTCGACTTTGTATAGGCATTATAGGCTATTGATTTTTGTTCTGTAGCTCTGGCACAGCTGTGATCAAACCATTTTGGAGAGTTAGATCTTTTTGAGTATTGATGGTGAGGGATATATGTTTCCGTTCCTATTTTTATAAAGTCAGTAATATGGTTCAGGAAGCTATCTGAGTCAGTAGAGTAATATGATGACCAAGGAATGTTAATTAAAAAGTCACGGAACCCCACCCAATCTGCAGCATCATAGTGCCATTTGGTCTCTCGGATGGGTTCAGAGTGGATGGGTAGGGAGGAGTGGGAACAGGAGACTGCAATGAGGCAATGGTCTGAGGATCCAAGAGGGGACTTCACTTCAACACTATATGTTTCGGGATTGGTAGTAAGAAACAAATCAAGTAGGTGCGGTCTATGTTCTGGATTATCAGGTATGCGAGTGGGGTGCTTGATTAGTTGGGTGAGATTGAATGAGTCTGCGAATAACTCGCATTCAAGCCCAGGTTCATCAGTTCTGTCCGAATGAGTGAGCCACTCAACATTGTGGACATTAAAATCACCCAGTAAGGATATATCAGATGCAGCATTAATGTTTAAATCAGAAAGAATGGAGGTCAGGGAATCAAAGAGGCTATTATCTGGGGAGGCATTTGGTGATCGGTAAATACAACAATAATATTTAACTGAGCCTGAAGAATTTAGCTTGTAAATTGAGTAATCAAAATCTGGTGATGCGAGATTGAAAATGTTCTCCAAGGATATTGTTGATCTAGCAAACCAGCAAACGCCTCCCTTTGATCTAAAATTTGACATTAAAATATAGCCTGGAAAGTTGTAGTTAGTCAGGTCAGAAGAGGGAGTAACCTGGCATTCAGTGAGGAAAAGAATGTTAGGGGTTTCGGTTTGAAGAAGTAAGTGTACCGAGTTAATGTTGGAGTGAAGCCCCCGAACATTTGCAAACATAATTAATTCATTGTGCTGACGAGCAGTCGTTTTATGCATCATGGCTGGTGCTGACACAGTCGCGTGATGACGACCGGGAGGGCCCTGTGTCAAAGACCCAGCCCTGCCGGTGGTGGTCATCCGAGAAACCACCGCGCTTGCTCTAAAAGTTGCATCAGCCATGGTATAAAGTTTTAAAATGTGTTTGCGCTTGTATTGTTTTTCATGTTGAGTTGAGAAGTTGGTATGTTAATGTCAAGGATAGGAGTGTAAGTGAATGTAGTTTGTATGGATGTGTGTGTAGTGTAAGGGATTACCTGGCTCCCCATAGATGTGTGAGGCAGAAGATGTGTAACCAGCAACTGAGGCCTGGGGGAAAAAATGGAATCAGGTACTTCCTTGAATCTCCCGTTGCCTCAGCGGTAGTATCTCCCTGGGTGGGGCTACCTAACCCCTACTACCTCACACTATTTGGTGTACTGTGTGATGTGTGAATGGAATTGGGGGTGAGTGTTTGAGTGTGTCTCGTTGTCTGATGAGGCCCTGAATTTCTGTTGCAAGTTGGGGTTGTATTTTCTTCTGTTGCCTCTGGGGATGTGTTTGTTGTTTGCGGTTTGTATGATTGTGTTGAATTTTTGTACAGTTGTGTTGATGTTTGTGATGGGTGTATTGTTCAATTTTTCTAAGTGATCTTCTGTGTCTGTAGTGAAGATGTCCCAGTTGGCTTTGGTGTAGTTAGTGTATGTGTGTCTGTGGCCAGCTGGGGTGATTCTTGATTTAGTTGTGATGATGATTGGGAGGTGGTCGGCGCCAAGAGTGTTGATCACCCTCCATGATGTTCTGGGTGCTAGGTTGGGGGAACAGAAGGTGATGTCGGGTGATGATGGTTGGTAGAGGGCTTGGTGAGGGATGTGGGTGTGTGTTGTTGTTGTTGTTGTAGTTCCCCAGACTGTCTGGCCGAGCAGTCCCGAGTCTGGTTGACCGAGGCCTGTGGGTGTGTGTTGTTTGATGTGATGAGGTTGTCTGTTTGGGAGAGGATTTCAAATCCTCTGTTGTGTCTGGGTTGTTGATATACCAGGCCGATGTCTTGGCGTTGAAGTCACCACCTAGGATGAGGTTAGGTTGGCTGGTGATTTGTTGGAGTTGGGGGGTGAAGTTATGGGGAACTGTTGGGCTGGTTTGAGGGGGGATGTATATGTTGGCTATTGTGGTGCTTGATGTTTTGCCAGTGCGTATTTTGATGGCCTGAATTTCTGTGATGGTGTCGTGGTGGGGGAGAAGGGATTTGAGATGCGCACTGGTTTCTGTACAGTTGATGGATTTGTGGATTAGGGGGATGAGTCCGCCGCCATTGCTGTAGGTCCGGTCTTGTCTGATGGTGGTGTAGTTTGGGAGTATAGGTGTTTTGTGTGTGTTATGTAATCTGGTTTCTTGTTTGTACGATGGCGATAAGTATGTTGTGTTGTATGATGAGGTGTGTAAGTTCTTGTTTTTTGGTGTTAATGCCATCGATATTTATTTGGAATATGTTTATCGAGTATGTTTATATTGTGGGTGCGGTGTGTGTTGTGTTAGGTTGGGGATCGGGATGGTGGTGGCCGTGTGGGTGATGGTGTTGGGAGTAAGAGTGGTGGGGGTAGGAATGGTGGTGTGGGTGATGGTGGACAAGTCTATGTGTTTGTGTAGTGTTGTTTGGAGGCAGGTGTTGTATTTGTAGGGTGGGTCCAGTTTCTGCAAGGGCTGCGATGAACTGACCCCGTTGTCTGTTTGTTGGGTTTTGGGCATGTTGGACATGTGTGTTTTTTGGTGGGTTCTGGGTTGCTCTCAGTGTCTCTGGCTAGAAGGAGAAGCCGAGAAATGACAGCCAGAGTATCATTTCTCGGTGGTGGAAAAATGTGTAATTGTGTGTGTTGTGTGAGGGGTGTAGTAATTGCCCGGGTGACCGAAGCCTCCTTGATGGGGGCGGGGGGATTTTGTGGCGGTTTGGCCCCCATAGCTTCTTGCAGCTCTGAGGGGTGGTCCCACGACGTAGACGCCGCCATTCCAGGACCGATAAACGTTGTTGCCTACAATACTACAAGATTCCTATTCTAGTTAACATATGCAATTTTTTCATACAGCAGTAATTATCGGAAGGTGATTATATGTTTTGCCAGACTAGTTAAGCTCGCCAGGGAGTGCTGTTTTTTCCTCCAGACTAATACTACGAGACAGGTCCCTAACCCGTAATGAAGTTATCTGACACAGCTTGGAGGAATATGTAACCATCCAATTTGTCAAGAATAAATTATTTCCTTCAGTGGCCCCACAAGGGTCCCAGAACAATTGCCCTTGTACTGTATAGCAACCAGTGTTCATGACGCCATGTAACTTTAATGAGTGTATTACTTGTGGTAGATGAGGGCCAATTGTGAGCTGTGGAGGTGGCACAGGTGTGGATGAAGTGCAGACGTGCATCACCACGGTTTTGGTGTGGTTGTCTGGTTGATGGAGACGCTGTTGTGATCTGTCCACGTCTGCAGTTTGTCTAGGGTTGCTTGCAGTGGGGAGTAGTTCGGGGCCCTGGTGGTGTTGGTGTTGTTGTTGTTGTAGTTCCCCAGACTGTCTGGCCGAGCAGTCCCGAGTCTGGTTGACCGAAGCCGTGCAGATGCTCGGACCCCCAAATGGGAGTCAGGGTGATAGTGAGATCTGTTTCTTCGAAGGCAGCAGACGAGGGGGACTGCTGGCTCACGGGCATGTATCCCTGGGCCAACATTCCCACATTGTTGTGCCACCCAATCGGGCGATCTCATCGGCTACCCAGAAGGAATGAGAGATAGTAAGGAGACAGACAGAACAGGCCATGGTGTGGTAGAGGATGCTGGATTCCTCATTTCTGGGTAGAACCAGCCCTCACCAGTGTGTTGCTGAGTAGTTGAGATGTGTGCTGGGTAGTTTACATTAACACATCTTCCCTTTCCAGTGTGTGCTGGGTAGTTGAGAAGTGTGCTGGGTAATTTGCACCAACACATCTTCCCTCATCAGTGTGTGCTGGGTAGTTGAGAAGTGTGCTGGGTGGTTTTTACATCAACACATCTTCCTCTAGCCATCAACACGTCTTCCCCCGGCTTACAAGGTAGCATGTTATCCTTGCTCTTGCAGCCAAGTACCTATTTACTGCTAGGTGAATAGGGACATTGGGGGCTGGGAAAATTGTCCGACAATTCCACTGACCCAGAAATTGAACTCGGGATCTCTCGCATGCCAGGCGAGTGTGCTAACTGCTATACCATCAGCACCCCCGGGCCCTGGTGTTGATGGGGACAGTGCAGTCATTCCATCGATGCGGTGTGTCGGTGAGAGCATCAATAACTAACATGAGGAAGCATAGTGGCCCATATTTAGTCCCTTTAGGAACCCCACAGGTTAGCTGTTGTAGGGGAGATATAGAGCCCTGATAACGGACCGCCTGTTGTCTTCCAGTGAAAAAGTCAGACAGCCATGCCTACCAGGTTTGGGTGGAGTACCAGATTTATGGCCTTGTTGATGACGACAATGTGGTCTACAGGATCAAATGCTTTCCTAAAGTCTACAAAAGCAAGGGCTAGAGATATATTGTGTGTGTAGGCTACAGGTGGCTGTGGATGAACTCTAGGAAGCTAACTAGGCAGTGGGAGGTGGAAGTGAATTCAATGTTGCCAAATTGTTGGGTGTCTAGGTGTTTATTAATTTATTAATAAGACCAGTTAAACACGAAATATTCACAAAGTAGGCTAGGGAGAGAAGTGATGGCGACTGCATACAATATATGTAAACAATATCTAATATATCAGTTATGACTACATTTAAAGTATTCCCCAACAACTGTACTTAAACTGTATGGCATCTGGTGTTTGTTTAAAGACCCATATATAATAATTACCGTTTTTACAAAAAACATTTATTTAAGGCTTAAGCGAACGACCGAGATCTCGCCCATTTTTTTGTTCTTTTCTTTTTTATTATGACAGCAGTGTTGCCACTAATTTTTGGGGGAAATCTGTGCTGGATGTCCAAAAAATCTGTAGAAAATCTGTAGATCGAAAAATGTCAATGTAGGCTTATTATTGGTATGACATCAAAGATTGTTTTATAATTGTTCCAATAAGTATAGCAATTAATCCATGTATATGTTATGAAAAGAAAATTCAAGGTAAATTTTGTTACATTTACTTCAGTAATTAATATGACAAGCTGGTCAAAGTATTATGCATAGTTTATGTTTAACTGAAAATACCTAATAAAAAAAAAGTTAAATGAGGTACAGTAATAAACAGTATTTTATAATTTTTTCCCAATGGATCCAAAATATCCACCAGACACATGCATGAAAGAAATTCTACAAAAGACAAACTACATCATGGTGTGCAGAACTTAAAAATGAAA